>CM039672.1:164661737-165261737 GCA_022496015.1 Hordeum marinum | reverse complement strand
CTCCTCGTCCGATCTCACTCGAATAGCCATTCCGATCTCCCTCGAACAGCCGGTTGCCGGATCCCACGTACTGGTTCGCCGGAGCGGCGCAAGTGCACCGTCTCTAACGGTATCTGCGCGTACAGGAGGAACACCCGTGCGACAGACTGCTAGGTCCGATCACACGGTCGGCGGCAGCGAGTGGAGGTGGCTAGTTACAACTCATGCAAAGCCCTAATGACTATGCCGAAGCGATCAACCGGATGGGTGTGACGCACCTCCACTATATATCGGCATCCGGCGCGGTCTCAACTCTTGGGCCTCGCACGGATCCTAAAGCCCACGTGTTCCTTCCCTTAAGCATGTGACCCTTTAGGTTCTCGTCCACTTGGTCGGGAGTCAGATGACATCCGACTCGACCGGTGGGTACCGGCCTCTAGCAAGACATGCCGACTTCAAGTGTCCGATAAAGCTGGTTAGGTGTGTTGGGGAACGTCGCATGGGAAACAAATTTTTTCCTACGCACACGCAAACCTATCCATGGTGATGAGCATCTACGAGAGGGAGAGTGGATCTACATACCCTTATAGATCGCTAAGCGGGAAGCGTTAAGAAACGCGGTTGGTGTAGTCGAACATCTTCGCGATCCAAATCGCCGAGCGTCCCGCGATCTCATCACGATCCGTCCCGCGATCCAATCACGATCCGTCCCGTGAACTCATCACGATCCGTCCCGCGATCTCATCACGATCTGTCTCACAATCTTGATCACGATCTGTCCCGCGAACTCATCACGATCCGTTCCGCGATCTCATCACGAACTGTCTCGCGATCTCGATCACGGTCCTTCCGATCTAGCGCCGAACGGACGGCACCTCCGCGTTCAGCACACGTGCAGCTTGATGACGATCTCCACCGTCTTGATCCAGCAAGAGGAGGTGGAGAGGAGAGAGAGTTCACCGGCAGCGTGACGGCGCTCCGGTGATGGTGGTGGAGTGATTCCGGCAGGGCTTCGCCTAAGCGCTGCGAAAAACCGATCTAGAGGAGAAACTATGCACCGATGGAACGGGTAGCACGTGGCTGGAAATTCTGTCCAAAAACCACCCAATCCACTAGTATATATAGGAGGAGAGGATAGGAGAGGCAGCCAAGGCCTTTGGGTCGGCCGAAATAGGAGGTGGGAGCAATCCTACTTCACCTCAATCCTAGTTGGAGTAGGATTGCCTCCTATTGGTTGATTTTCCACTTTTTGCTTTAGGACTTTCTCTCCTGCACCATGGGCCTTTGTGGCTGTTTTCCCAGCCCACTAAGGGCTGGTTATTATTCTCCCACAGCCCATGGACCTCTTGAGGTCGAAATACCCCTCCCAGAGGTCCTCCGGTACACTACCGGCACTCCCGGTACAATACCGATACTCCCGGTACACTACCGATGAGCCCGAAACTTTTCCGGAAACCAAACTGGGACTTCCTATATATGAATCTTTACCTCCGGACCATTACGGAGCTCCTCGTGACGTCCGAGATCTCATCCGGGACTCCGAAAAACCTTCGGTCACCACCATACATAACTCTACACTACCGAAACGTCACCGAACCTTAAGTGTGCAGACCCTGCGGGTTCGAGAACTATGTAGACATGACCGAGACACCTCTACAGTCAATAACCAATGGCGGGACCTGGACGTCCACATTGGTTCCTACATATTCTATGAAGATCTTTATCGGTCGAACCTCTATGTCAAGGATTCAGTTAAACCCGTATATCGTTCCCTTTGTTCTTCGGTATGTTACTTGCCCGAGATTCGATCGTCGGTATCTCCATACCTAGTTCAACCTTGTTACCGGCAAGTCTCTTTACTCGTTCCGTAATACAAGATCTCGCAACTAAAAAATAGTCACATTGCTTGCAAGGCTTATTGTGATGTTGCATTACCGAGTGGGCCCCGAGATACCTCTCCGTTACACGGAGTAACAAATCCCAGTCTCGATCCATGCCAACTCAACAGACACCATCGGAGATACCTGTAGAGCACCTTTATAGTCACCCAGTTACATTGCGACGTTTGATACACACAAGGCACTCCTCCGTGAGTTGCATGATCTCATGGTCATAGGAACATATACTTGACATGCAGAAAACAGTAGCAATAAACTGACACGATCATATGCTATGTTTGTAGTTTGGGTCTTATCCATCACATCATTCTCCTAGTGATGTGATCCCGTTATCAAATGACATCTCATGTCCATGGCTAGGAAACCTTAACCATCCTTTGATCAACGAGCTAGTCCATTAGAGGCATACTAGGGACATGGTTTTGTCTATGTATCCACACATGCATTTAAGTCTCCGATCAATACAATTATAGCATGGATAATAAACGATTATCATGAACAAGGAAATATGATAATAACTATTTTATTATTGCCTCTAGGGCATATTTCCAACAGTCTCCCACTTGCACTAGAGTCAATAATCTAGTTCACATCACCATGTGATTCGCATTGTTATGAATCTAACACCCAATGAGTTCTGGGGCTCGATCATGCTTTGCATGTGAGAGAGGTCTTATAGTCAACGGGTCTGCGATATTCAGATCCGTGTGTACTTTCCATATCTCTATGTCAAACCGTAAACACTGCTACCACACTCCACTTGGTACTATTTCCAAATGGCTGCTCCACTATACGTATCCAGATTGCTACTACTAGTCATCCGGATTGGTGTTAAAGCTTGCATCGATGTAACTCTTTACGACGAACTCTTTATCACCTCCATAATCAAGAAACATTTCCTTAGTCCTCTGGTTACTAAGGATAATTCCGACCGCTGTCCAGTGATCCACTCCTGGACCACTCTTGTACCCCTTGACAGACTCATGGCAAGGCACACATAGGTGCGGTACACAGCATGGCATAATATAGAGCCTATGGCTAAGGCATAGGGGACGACGTTCGTCCTTTCTCTTTCTTCTGCCGTTGTCGAGCTTTGAGTCTCACTCAACTTCACACCTTACAAATCAGACGAGAACTATTTCTCTGGCTGATCCATTTTGAACTCTTTCAAAATCTTGTGAAGGTATGCACTCATTGAAAGTCTCATCAAGCATCTTGATCTATCTCTATAGATTTTGATGCTCAACAATTAGGTAGCTTTATCCAGGTCTTCCTTTGAAAATCACTTTCCAAATAACTGTTTTATGCTTTCCAGAAACTCTACATTATTTCTGAACAACAATATGTCATCCACATATACTTATCAGAAATTCTATAGTGCTCCCACTCACTTTATTGCAAATACAAGTTTCTCATAAACTTTGTATAAACATCAAAACTTTGATCACCTCATCAAAGCGTATATTCCAACTCCGAGATGCTTGCTTCAGTCCATGGAAGGATCACCGAAGCTTGCACACCTTTTAGCATCCTTAGGCCTGACAAAACCTTCTGGTTGTATCACATACAACCTTTCCTCAAGTAAACCATTAAGGAAACGATGTTTTGACATCCGTCTGCCAGATTTCATAATTGAAAACACAGCAACTGCTAACATAATTCCAACAGACTTTTAGCATCGCTACGAGTGAGAAAGTCTCATCGTAGTCAACTCCTTGAACTTGTCACAAACATCTTTGCAACAAGTCGAGCTTTACAAATAGTGACATTCACCATCAGTGTCTGTCTTCATTTTAAAGATCCATTTGTAATCAACGACCTGCCGTCCAACGAGCAAGTCTACCAAAGTCTACACTTGGTTTTAATACATGGATCCTATCTCGGATTTCATGGCCTCCAACCATTTGTCGGAATCCGGGCCCATCATCGCTTCTCCATAGCTCGTAGGTTCATCGTTGTCCAACAACATGACCTCCAAGACAGAGTTGTCGTACCGCTCAGGAGCAGTACACATCCTTGTCGACCTACGAAGTTCGATAGTAACTTGATCCTGAAGCTTCATGATCATCATCATTAACTTCCTCTTCAACTAACGTAGGCTTCACAGAAACATCTTTCTGCGCTGCGCTACTCTCTGGTTGAACAAAGGTTTAACAACCTCATCAAGTTCTATCTTCCTCCCACTCAATTCTTTCGAGAGAAACTTTTTCTCGAGAAAGGACCCAGTTCTAGCAACAAACACTTTGCACTCGGATCTGAGATAGAAGGCATACCCATCTGTTCTTAGGGTATTCTATGAAGATACATTTGTCCGCTTTGGGTTCTAGCTTATTATGTGAAAACATTTTCCACGCAAGCATCGCAGCCCCAAACATTAAGAAATGACAACTTAGGTTTCTATCAAACCATAATTCACACGGTGTCATCTCAACGGATTTAGATGATGCCCTATTTAAAGTGAATGTAGTTGTCTCTAATGCATAACCCCAAAAATTATAGTAGTAAAACGATAAGAGACATCACAGTATGCACTATATCAATAGAGCATGACTATGATGTTCGGACACACCATCACACCATGGTGTTCCAGGTGGCGTTAGTTGTGAAACAAATTTCACGTTGTCTTAAGTTGTATGCCAAACTCGTAACTCAGATATTCACCTCCACGATCATATCGCGGTCATTTTTATCTTCTTGTCATGATGATCTTTAAACTTCACTCTGAATTTGCTTGAACCCTTCAAACGATTCAGACTTGTGTTTCATTAAGTAAATATACACTATATCTACTCAAATCATCAGTGAAGGTAAGAAAATAACGATATCCACTGCACGCTACAAGACTCACTAGATTGCATACATCAACATGTATCATTTCCAATGAATCACTTGCCCGCTCCATCCAACGGGGTCCTTTAGTCATCTTGCCCAAGAGGCATGGTTCGCATGTCTCTACCATTCGAAATCGATGAGTCCAAATATCCATCAGCATGGAGTTTCTACATGCGCTTTATACCAATATGACATTTAGCGGCAGTGCCACAAGTATGTGGTACTATCATTATTAACTTTGTATCTTTTGACATCAATGTTATGAACATGTGTACTACTACGATCAAGATTTCAACAAACCATTCTCATTGGGTGCATGACCATTGAAGGTATTATTCATGTAACCAGAATAACTATTATTCTCTGACTTAAATGAATAACCGTATTGCCACAAACATGATCTAATCATGTTCATGCTCAACGCAAAACACCAAATAACATTTATTTAGGTTCGTCACTAATCCTGAAGGTAGAGAGAGCGTGCGATGTTGATCACATCAACCTTGGAAACATTTCCAACACACATCGTCACCTCACCCTTAGCTAGTTCTCCGTTTTATTCCGTAGCTTTTGTTTCGAGTTACTAACATTTAGCAACCGAACCGGTATCCAATACCCAGGTGCTACTAGGAGTACTAGCAAGGTACACATAAATAACTCGTATATCAAATATACTTCTGTCGATGTTGCCAGCCTTCTTATCTACCAAGTATCTAGGGTTGTTCCGCTTCAGCGACCTCTCACCTCATAATAGAAGCACTTAGTCTCGGGTTTGAGTTCAACTTTGGGTTGCTTCATTGGAGCAGCAACTGACTTGCTATCCATGAAGTTTCCCTCCTTGCTCTTGCCCTTTTCGAAACTAGTGGTTTGATTAACCATCAACACTTGACGCTCCTTCTTGATTTCTACCTTCGCGGTGTCAAACATCGCGAACAGCTCAGGGATCAATACTTCTATCCCTGGTGTATTATAGTTCATCACTAAGTTCTAGTAGCTTTAGTGACAGTGACTTGGAGAACTATATCAATCACTATCTTATCTGGAAGATCAACTCCCACTTGATTCAAGCGATTGTAGTACCCAGACAATCTGAGTACATGCTCAACGATTGAGCTATTCCCCTTCATCTTACAAGCAAAGAATCTTGTTGGAGATCTCATATCTCGCAACAAAGGCACGAGCCTGAGATCACAATCTCTGCTCCTAGAACATCTCATATGTTCCGTGACGTTCAAAACGTTTTGGAGCCTCGATTCTAAGCCGTAATGCATGACGCACTAAACTATCAAGTAGTCATCGAAACGTGCCTGTTAGATGTTCACAACATCTATAGACAATGCTAGAGGGGGTGGCGCACCGAGCGGTGCATTAAGGACATAAGCCTTCTGTGCAGCAATGAGGACAATCCTCAGATCACGGACCCAGTCCGCAATTTTGCTACCAACATCTTTCAATTTTATTTCTCTAGGAACATATAAAACTACAAGGGAGCTACAGCGCGAGCTAGTAATCTACAACATAATTTGCAAAGACACTTTGACTATGTTCATGATAATGAGTTCAATTAATCATATTACTTAAGAACTCCCACTCAAATTGACATCCCTCCGATCATTCGAGTGATACATGATCCAAATTCACCAACTCAAGTCCGATCATCATGTGAGTTGAGGTGGCTGCAATGGTGAACATCATTATGTTGATCATATCTACTATATGACTCATGTTCGACCTTTCGGTCTCTCGTGTTCCGAGGCCATGTCTGTACATGCTAGGCTCGTCAAGTTTAACCCGAATGTTCTGCGCGTGCAAATCTGGCTTGCACCCGTTGTATGTGAACGTAGAGTCTATCACACCCGATCATCACGTGGTGTCTCAACACGACGAACTTTCGCAACGGTGCACACTCGGGGAGAACACAGTTCATCTTGAAATTCAAGTGAGGGATCACCTTATAATGCTACCGCCATACTAAGCAAAACAAGGTGCATAAAAGGATTAACATCTCATGCAATTCATAAGTGACATGATATGGCCATGAACTTATGTTTAAGATCTCCATCTTCGAAACACCGGCATGATCTCCATCGTCACCGGCACAACACCATGATCTCCATCATCTTGATCTCCATCAATGTGTCGCCATTGGGGTTGTCACGCCCTGCATGCTTCTACTACTATTGCTACCGTAGCGATAAAGTAAAGCATTACATAGCGCTTAATGATTGACACGCAGGTCATACAATAATTAAAGACAACCCAATGGCTCCTGCCGGTTGCCGTACTCATCGACATGCAAGTCGTGATAATCTATACATCACATGATCATCTCATACATCACATATATCTCATCATGTAATTGGACATATCACATCACAACATACCCAGCAAAAACAAGTTAGACGTCCTCTAATTGTTGTTGCATATTTTACGTGGCTGCTATGGGTATCTAGCAAGAACGATTCTCACCTACGCATAAACCACAACGGTGATACACTAGTTTGCTTTTCAACCTTCTCAAGGACCGCCTTTGTCGAATCCGATCCAACTAAAGTGAGAGAAACTGTCACCCGCAAGCCATCTAGGCAACAAGTTGCGTCGAGGGAACCGGTCTCTCGTAAGCGTACGAGTAATGTTGGTCCAGGCCGCTTCATCTCACAATCCCGCTGAACCAAAATACGACCAAGGGAGGAAGCAATCTAAGCATCAACGCCCACAAACCTTTTGTGTTCTACTCGAGATCCCATCGAACCATCAACCTAGCTCATGATGCCACTGTTGGGGAACGTCGCATGGGAAACAAAAAATTTCCTACGCACACGCAAACCTATCCATGGTGATGAGCATCTACGAGAGGGAGAGTGGATCTACATACCCTTGTAGATCGCTAAGCGGGAAGCGTTAAGAAACGCGGTTGGTGTAGTCGAACATCTTCGCGATCCAAATCGCCGAGCGTCCCGCGATCTCATCACGATCCGTCCCGCGATCCAATCACGATCCGTCCCGTGAACTCATCACGATCCGTCCCGCGATCTCATCGCGATCCGTCTCACGATCTTGATCACAATCTGTCCCGCGAACTCATCACGATCCGTTCCGCGATCTCATCACGAACTGTCTCGCGATCTCGATCACGGTCCTTCCGATCTAGCGCCGAACGGACGGCACCTCCGCGTTCAGCACACGTGCAGCTTGATGACGATCTCCACCGTCTTGATCCAGCAAGAGGAGGTGGAGAGGAGAGAGAGTTCACCGGCAGCATGACGGCGCTCCGGTGATGGTGGTGGAGTGATTCCGGAAGGGCTTCGCCTAAGCGCTGCGAAAAACCGATCTAGAGGATAAACTATGCACCGATGGAACGGGTAGCACGTGGCCGGAAATTCTGTCCAAAAACCACCCAATCCACTAGTATATATAGGAGGAGAGGATAGGAGAGGCAGCCAAGGCCTTTGGGTCGGCCGAAATAGGAGGTGGGAGCAATCCTACTTCACCTCCAATCCTAGTTGGAGTAGGATTGCCTCCTATTGGCTGATTTTCCACTTTTTGCTTTAGGACTTTCTCTCCTGCACCATGGGCCTTTGTGGCTGTTTTCCCAGCCCACTAAGGGCTGGTTATTATTCTCCCACAGCCCATGGACCTCTTGGGGTCGAAATACCCCTCCCAGAGGTCCTCCGGTACACTACCGGCACTCCCGGTACAATACCGATACTCCCGGTACACTACCGATGAGCCCGAAACTTTTCCGGAAACCAAACTGGGACTTCCTATATATGAATCTTTACCTCCGGACCATTCCGGAGCTCCTCGTGACGTCCGGGATCTCATCCGGGACTCCGAAAAACCTTCGGTCACCACCATACATAACTCTACACTACTGAAACGTCACCGAACCTTAAGTGTGCAGACCCTGCGGGTTCGAGAACTATGTAGACATGACCGAGACACCTCTACAGTCAATAACCAATGGCGGGACCTGGACGTCCACATTGGTTCCTACATATTCTATTAATATCTTTATCGGTCGAACCTCTATGTCAAGGATTCAGTTAAACCCATATATCGTTCCCTTTGTTCTTCGGTATGTTACTTGCCCGAGATTCGATCGTCGGTATCTCCATACCTAGTTCAACCTCGTTACCGGCAAGTCTCTTTACTCGTTCCGTAATACAAGATCCCGCAACTAAAAATTAGTCACATTGCTTGCAAGGCTTATTGTGATGTTGCATTACCGAGTGGGCCCCGAGATACCTCTCCGTTACACGGAGTAACAAATCCCAGTCTCGATCCATGCCAACTCAAGAGACACCATCGGAGATACCTGTAGAGCACCTTTATAGTCACCCAGTTACGTTGCGATGTTTGATACACACAAGGCACTCCTCCGATATCCGTGAGTTGCATGATCTCATGGTCATAGGAACATATACTTGACATGCAGAAAACAGTAGCAATAAACTGACACGATCATATGCTATGTTTGTAGTTTGGGTCTTATCCATCACATCATTCTCCTAATGATGTGATCCCGTTATCAAATGACATCTCATGTCCATGGCTAGGAAACCTTAACCATCCTTTGATCAACGAGCTAGTCCATTAGAGGCATACTAGGGACATGGTTTTGTCTATGTATCCAGACATGCATTTAAGTCTCCGATCAATGCAATTATAGCATGGATAATAAACGATTATCATGAACAAGGAAATATGATAATAACTATTTTATTATTGCCTCTAGGGCATATTTCCAACAAGGTGAACCTGTACTTCACACTTCTGTTCCCTTTGCCACACGATATATGTTATTGTGCACAAGGCGATATGGTCACCCTTGTTTCCGCGCGACCTCTTTCTAGTTCTGGTGAATCCGACCAACAATCAGATTATCTCATAATCCTCATCGCATGGCCATGCTTATCCAGGTCGGATCACCCGAGGGGCCCAGAGTATATGTCTCTTGATCGGAGGGGCAAATCCCTTCTTCCTCGACCATGTCTCGTAGCATGGGTCTGGACAAGCTCGAAACCTACCTTTGTAACTACCCAGTCACGTAGTAGCGTTTGGTCGGCCCAAAGCAAGTCTGTCACCATCCCGAGTAAATGCGCCTGCTCAGGTCTTAGGACATGGAATGTATGTTGTACTAGAGACTCACAGATGACCTATTCTTGCGTCTCGTAGTTCGGTCTGTCCAACTCAGACCTTATCTCGACTTGGATCCGACTATGTCCAATCCGACTCCGAAGAGATAAACATGCCTAACTACAGCTAATAACTTGGAGAATACGTCATGGCTCCTCGAAGTTTCCATCTAGCATAGGTGGTCTTCGATCATCCGATGCTCGCTTTGCGGCCCATATAGTCCGACCCATAAAAAATAGGTCGGCTATCCGAGGACCTCCCTAATCCAGGACTCCCTAAGTAGCCCTCGGACTAGCCTTCAATGCCAATTTGTATCCGATCAATCTCCTCATGTCATCGTCTTCAGCTTGCAAGGAGAGTCCTTCATCCTTCTTTGTTCGGTAACCAACCAGTCTTCAGTAAGATCTCAAGCGTCGCGGGCGCATGTTCATTATAATAACTGCGCATGTTCCTCGACTTTCCCGTGTCGTGAGGAGGCGAGTGGTCAGTGATTTTTACAATCTTGCCCCTCCGTAACAGAGGCACCAAACCATTTAATCAAACAAAATCGTGGCTCAAACCACACTCTCTTCCTCCTCATCGAAAGAAACTCCTAGCGGAAACTCCACGCGAAACATGGCCAACGTCCCCAGCTCCTCCGCATGTACCTATGGCTCACGCCCAGGGGATTGGACCATCAGTTCCGTAACACTCATGCGGCTCTGTAATCTGGAGACCCAGGGGTATCTTCCTTCATCAGATCTAGCGGCAACCTGCACAGGTCTGCTCCCTTACGGCGACGAGGTTTTCGACGAGCGTTTCCCCAATCCTAACAAGGGGGAGCGCGTGTGCTTTGTTCCCTTCCTCCTCCAGGGCCTTGATTCCCAATCCATCCGTTCCTGAGGGGGTTACTGGAGTTCTATGGGATCCAACTACACCATCTTACTCCAGGGTCCATTTTACATATCTCGGGCTTCGTCGCTCTCTGCGAGATGTTCTTGGGGTGCGAAGCACGCTTCGATTTGAGGAGCAAATATTTCTTTCTCGTCCCCCGAACTCGGGACAAGATAATTTTGGAGGTCGGCGGAGCCGAAGTGTGCCGCATAGCACGGACGGGGTATCCGACAGGCACACCGAAGAAGTTTGAAGGATGGACCCCGGAGTGGTTTTATATCAAAGATGTACCCCTGTTCGAACCAACTCGGACAGGTCTTCTCGAATACTCCGACGTCCTCCCGAAGAAGAGGTACAACTGTTGGCCAAAGAGCTCATCCCAGGAGGAAAGCATCGAAGTGCGACGCCTAGCTGCGTAGGTGCGGATGCTCATCCACCGCTGACTGACGATGATTGATGTCATGGCCGCCGCCATCTCCCAATGTGTGCAGCCCCTCAAACAGAAGGTACACCCCCTATTGCAATACAACGGGACAAGCGACACCACGCACTCCCGAAAGCAAGGGCCCGCCAATCCGACGATGTTGGCTGCCGCACTTGCTGACGTGTAGAAAGGAGAGCAAGAAGACTTTGTTCGGTGGTCAACCAGGGAAGGATATTCAGCCCACAATCCCATTGAATTGGTAAGCCTTTCTCTTTTAATCATGAAATAGTTCGGAGTTCCCATTCCGCACTCTATTTTACTGAGGCCTGGTGTGAACACGATTGGAGGAGTTTCATCGAGACAATCAACTGTCCGGCTCCTCAGCTCGAGAACCATTCATGCGACAATGATCCGGGTTTCAACAAGGACCCGAATCTTCTTCTTGACTTTGGAAACAGAGTCTATTTCTAGGATAGCATCGTCCAGACCCCGCTGGCTATCATAGTTGATTACCCCGAGACATTCCCATCCCTGCCGCGGGCAAGAAGAAAAGCTCCTCCCGCAAGAGGCCAGCTACCAAGAGCGCCCCAGACGTGTCGGTCTCGACCCCCAAGCGCCGCAGATCCGCGTGCCATATGTCGGCAGCCAAAGCTGCGGCCGAATCGGAGGCCAAGCGGGACCCTACGAAGGAGCCGGACATGGGGACGGATCCACCTGCCCGCTCATCCCGGAGGTACATTGTTCGGTTATCCGCTTATGGTTGTAATCAGTAGAGTCTTATAGCAGTTTTTTTATTGAAATACTTAGGCGAAACACCCAATCATCTCCTACTGAAGGGGTTACCCGGGTGTTTGGAGATGCCCAAAGCACCCGAGCCACGACCCAAGTGGCTTCTGCTACAGAAGCCCCCATGGCCAATCCGGCGCCAGCCGATTCTGGTGATGGTGTATCCATCACCAAATCGGAGGTGGAGAGTGCCATGCATCATCGGCAACAATAGGAAGCCTTGCGGCACCCAATTTTCTCCAGTCAGGAGTTTGACACCCTATGCTCTTCGGATGCACACCTTGGTGCCACCCGAGCTGGGTTCGGCAAAGCTATGAAGTTGATAACAACCAACATACAGGTAAGTGATCGGGTTTTATAGAATCTGAATATTTGTGTAAGCCTAGTATCCCCCGAGCCTTAATTTGTTTTGGAACAAACGAATTAAGGATCTCCGCACTGTTTGACTACTGACGCAGGCCTAAAGCAACAGTTTGAGCAATTGGCCAAGGAGCTGAAGGAGAGCCGCACGGAAGTACAATCCGTGAAGGCCAAACTAGCACAAGTAAAGAGCTTCACGCGAGAGGCCCACGGTGAGTATGCATTTACTGCTAATCTTTATATATCATCATGCCTGACATGCAGATTCCGTGTAGCAGTCGAATCAATAGGGCACATGGAAAGGCAGCTAGAAGAAGCCCGGGATTCTCAGAGGTATGCGGAGTCCCAGCACCAGGTTGGCTGGCTTGTTATACAAAAATAAGCCAAAGAAATAAAGAGTTTGAAGATTCAATTGTCCCAAGCTCAAGAAGAGAACTGAAAGCTTCAGAGGGGCGTGTTCGGTAAGTACAATTCAATTATCAGCAAATATTTCTGATGTAGCGAATAATAGTAAGCGTGTTGTTATCTTATGTGCAGGCCTCTTGTCCGGGCATTCTGAAGAGGAGATCGAATCATACGAAGGGTACCTGCTAAAGGAGCTGACCTCTCTCCATAAGCGCATGCAAAAACCGATGAAAGGAATGGTGAAGGCACTATGGCCCGCCAAACAACCACCTGAAGGGCTAGCTGCACTCGTGGATCGATTTAAGGGGGCTCGAAATAGGTTCGAGCTGTGGAAGACTTCGGTTGCCGTGAGGGAGCACGTGAAGCGTGGGCAAATGGTTAAGACCCGTTTCACCGGACTTAACCCCGAGCATATGGCGTGGGTTGGTCCCATGGGATCGGATGGAAAAGAAGTGCTACTCCACCTAGTGTATGACCAGGTGATGCTTGTCGCCCATCTTTCGCAAGCGGACTACCCCCTTGACACAATAATCTTGATCAGTAGCCGCACATGTAATTTAAATGTACGTGTGTATAAACAATCCGTGTTGTAAACTTTGTCTTAACCGGCCATCGGCTTCTCCTTCCCGTGCGAAGAGCTCGGGAGTGTTCCTCCTTATTTTTCCCTCGCAAAAGAGTGAACTGTATTCAGGGAACCAGGCAATCCGGTCATGTGGTACGAACAGACATAAAGCACATAGAAAGATATGTTATATTACGACGTAGCGTAAGAAACATCTTCCGAGGAAAATAGTACCTCTATCGATACCTTTCGTCGGGGCTTTACGAAGAGCGTAAATAGAAGTCCGCATACTTGCGGTATGCGGCTAATTGTCCTTTGGGAAGAAAAGACCCAAACAACAGTAATAACGACCAGAGCCATATAAGGTGTTTCTGTCATATCCGACCAATTGTCTACGTAAGATAGCTAGCTTTCGGATTCACCCGTCTGAGGTACGTGTCCGGATGACCCCGGTTGTAAGAATCACAGAGGTGCTCCCTTTACTCTCTAGCCGAACAATCGGGAACGTAGAGAGCAATCACAGGAGTGAGGCAACCTAGCTTGGCAAATTCTTAGTTCGAATTGATGCATAAGATGGCTAGAACATGACAAAAGAAACATGTGCGCCCGGTAAGTATGAGCAAATAGTTATAATAAAAAGTTTGGCTACTAGAAGAAGCCCCCACTTGATGTGTTCGGATTTAAAACTTTATGGTGTATGCCGATCCTCTTTAGTACAAGATTGGTTCAGCCGAACACATGGTAAGTGTAAGTGCATCTAGTGCCCCTTAGTTATTTTGGTGTATTGAAGACTTATAGGTTAAGGAAATAATGTGCTTGTGAGTGTACATAGGCTCTATAAGTCAATGAGGAGTTTGATATTCGGAGATTATCGACCCCTAAAAAATGTATGTCTTCAACTGAAGACTTTGGTGAAGACTTTGCTGAAGACTCTGGTATTCCCTAAAGACTTTGAAAATGAAGAAGTTGGTGTGACCTTGAAGATATGAACGAGGACTATGAAGCGTGAAGACTTCTGTTTTCGTAGTTTCATTTCCTTTCTTTGAGTCGTACGAAACACTGTACTGTTAAAGGGGCCCGAGGTAATACTAAGGAAAATTTCCAACTAATGCTCAACTCAAAAACCTCAACCTGTCCAATCTTCGAGTGAAGCCTTTGGAAATCTCTTAAAGTTCAGTCAAGTTCTTCAGTGGTAGAGACGATGTTCTTCTGGTCTCTGAGGAAATTGATCTGACTAAGGAGTTGGGATTTTTCAGTGCAAATTGCCTACAAGTGAGGAACATGATAAGCATGAGGACTTTCATAGTTCCAAATTCCGACCGTTGCTGTGCTTAGCGCCAGTTGTCGCCAATCATCTTATCCACATACCGGTCATATCATTGGGCACATTTATGTCTTATCATGTCAGGTTGCACCCTAGCTATAAATAGCCACCCCCACAACCACTAGTTGGTTGTCTGCTCCGAGAGAGAACCGACACTTGTCATTTGAGAGCAACCCATCCTTCGAAGACTTTGCGAGAAAATCATCAGTGAGGAAAATCCCAAATACAAACCTCCAGACCTAAAGTGATTGAGCATCACTGAAGAGATTGTTCCTGTGTGGAACCGACGCTTGTTACCTTTGAAGACTTTGTATCTTCCAAACGGTTAGGCGTCATGGTCTAGTGCATCCTACAGTCAACTGGGGATCACAGAGTGACCTTGGTCTAGAGCATCCAATAGTCAATTGTGGATCACTAGGTGACCAGTTTGTGAGAGTTTTGGAAGTCTACCCTGAAGACTTACCACGAGTGTTGGGCGAGGACTTTGTGACCTTAGCTCAAGGAGAATACGGGGTAAGGACTGTGTGTCCTGGGACTGTGTGTCTTCTAGCTTAAATACCAGACCGCTCCAAACCAAATGTACGACTGCCACAGTAGTTGGAACTGGGTCATCAAACCATTGTCTTCACCGAGCTACTTGGTTTTATTTCCTCAACCCCTCTATTTCCTCTTATACTTGTTTATGAAATTGATCGTTACTGTTTGAAGAATTTGATTGAAGACTTTCACAATTTCCTCACCTCAAATTCTTCAAGTTAGTTCCTCACCTACTTATCCTGTATCACGCTACCTATAATCTGTGCATGCTTTATTTCATCATGATGACTAAGCTACTGCTGTGTTTCTCATGCACTTGATTACTCATTCTGCTGTTAGTTATTAATCACATTTCAAATTCCTCAAGTTGAAATTCCTCAAGTGATGAATTTGTAAAAATCGCTTATTCACCCCCCTCTAGTCGATATAACGCACTTTCAGTTGGTATCAGAGGAAGGTAATCCCTTGTTCTGCGTGATTTTGGTTTAACCAGCTGGAACTCTAGTTATGTCGACTGCAGGTATGATCAAGGTTTCCGTAGGTTGTCCTACCTTCGATGGGATGGATTACCCCTACTGGAAGAACAAGATGTGCATGCATCTTGAAGCTATAGACAACGATCTATGGTACATTGTGGAAAATGGTGTTCCCCACACTTCTCTGACTGTTACTGCTACTGATACGAAGAAATTCAAGCAACTCGATTCTCAAGCGAAGAATATCATCGGTGGCCATCTGAGCAAAGGTCAGTATGACAGAGTGAGTGCTTTGGAGTCTGCTAAGCTTATCTAGGATAGGTTGTCCAAAGTCAACGAAGGTGTTTCCACTCAACGTGACTCTCTTGTTGATGTTCTTCACAATCTCTTCAACCGCTTCAAGAGACTCGACAATGAAAATGTTCAGCAAACTTTTGATCGTTTCACTCATATCTCCAATGAGCTTCAAGCACTGGGTGCCACTGACATCACCGACCATGAAGTGGTGAAGATATTGTTGAGATCTCTTGATTCCCATTCGATATACTGGCTTTGATTATTCAAGAGCATGGAGACTACAAGTCACTTCATCCTGCTGATATTCTTGAGAGACTCAATACTTATGAATTCCAACAAGCTGAGAAGAGGGACTCTACGGGCCAAGCTATGGAAGATCTCGTGCTCTGAAGGCAAAAGCAATTTCCTCATCCGAAGGCGAAGATTCTGATAGTAGCCTTGGTGATCCTGAAGAACTAAGTCAGGAGCTGGCAATGCTCATGACGAAATTCCAGAAGTTCTTATGGAGAGGCCGCTTTGGAAAATCTTCAAAATGTGGTTTGAGTAAATCAGATTCCTCAGATGACTACAAGAAGAGAACTTGTCACAAATTCAAGAAATCTGGTCACTTCATCTCTGACTGTCCTCTCTGGGAAAAGGAATCAAAGAAGAAGAAGAAGAAGTACAAGGACGATAATTCTGATGACTCGAAGAAAAAGAAGAAATCTTCAAAGTCCTCATCTGCAAAGTCCTCATCTTCAAAGTCCTCAATGCACAAGAAGAATGGTTCCAAAAAGGCTCGGGCTTTCATTAGCAAGGAAATGGACTCAAAAGAAGAATCTGAAGAATATATAGAAGAGCAAGAATCTGAGGTGGAGTCTGAATCTGGTGTCGCTTGCCTTGATCTTGCCATTGCTTTCGTCAGCAAGTCCATCTTCAATGATGAACAAAATGACTACTCCAATGACTCTGATGTCAGCAGTGATGAGTATGCTCCCACCTATTGCTTCATGGCTAAAGGTTCCAAAGTAAATAAGCATCACTCCACCTCTGAATCAAGTAATGGTGAATCTGATGAATATGTGAAACCTAGCTATGCCAAACTTGCTAATATTGCCACTAAGCAACAAAGTGCACCTGAAAAGCTTCAGAAACTGCTGGACAAAAGCCATGATCTGTTGAATGAGGAAGTGGATCAGACTCAGACTCTGTCTGATGATCTCAAATGTCTTCAGACAAAGTATGATAACCTTCAGAGTCATCATAATGCTCTCTTAGCCGATCACGAGAAGCGTTCTTATGAATTTCTTCAAAGAAAGCAAGATCTTGAGAAACTAAGAGTGTCTCATGAGGATCTCCAAAGGGAAAACGATTCCTTACTGGCTCAACAGATCAGTACCGCCCAGGAAGAATTTGTTCCACCGTGCTTGAAATGCATCGAACGTGAAACTGCTAATCCTTCACCTGAATGTTCAAATGCTTCTATTGCTGCAAATTCTTCAACTATTTCCGTGGTCACAAATTCCTCATTTGAGGATACCACAAGTATCACTAACGAAAATGCAGGGTTGACGGAATTGTATGTGACAGGCATGTACAAAAGTCTCAAAGGGCATCAAAACCTGATGAGGACATCCCTACTAATGTTACACCCACCCCGACTGCTATACATACAGGACCAATTACTAGAGCTCGCGCACGTCAATTGAATTACCAGGTACTTTCGTTTCTTGGAAATCCTTCTAATATTCATGAACATATGATGCTGCCTAAATTAGATACTTTTGTTTTACTTATGAATGAAGGACCTATCATGGATAAGAAGGATGACCATTGGAGCGGGATCAAGCATGGAGGAGAAGGTGCGCGCGCGGGGAAGAACATTGGAGCTTCCAGTGATGATTTTCGCACATTGAAGCCACCATAATGGGAGTGGGAAGCTTTGGACGAAATATGCATGATGCCACTTTATAAAATTCGTCCATAGGCTAATATAGGTGCTGCGCCACCTTAATTTTGGGCCAGGCCCATGTAATTTCGAAATACCATATTGTAGGCTGTTTTTAGAGTCCGTATGTATGGGGAAACTGACTTAGGGTCGGTTTCGGACCCCTCCTCCAAGGGGCCACGAAATTCCCTTCTATTCCCCCATATATACAGCCCTTAGGGCTTCGTTTTAGGTTTGGGGTTTTGTTTAGATTACAAGTTCGCCATAGCAGCAACTTCGCGTTCTTCGTTTGTGTTCCGCGACCAGACAAAGGCGTCACAGAACCCCACTTCATCAATAAAGCTTTCCTCTTATATTCGCAATATCCAGATTGCAATCTTAGTTTCTTGCTTGTTCTTCGTTTGCGTGCAGGAAATAGACCCTCGTGGTCAGGTTGATCGTGCTCCGGCGTGGTCAATAACCTCTCAGAGTTGGTTTAGCGATTGCTAAGGCGCGACGTCTCACACGTTCGTAGTCGGATCGTCAAAGTCTACTCCACCAAAAACGATAGCCACCATCTCATCGAAAGACAGGGACAACTTCGCCTATAGCAAGATGGGCACGAATTTTTCTTTTGGACTATTTTTTTTTTTTTCTGGAGCAATCCGGGGGCTGCGACGACCCAAAAATTTCGACAAAAATCACTATGATAGCAAGTGTCTCAAAACGCTCCGGGGAACCTAAAATCAAGATAGGGAAAAAATATTTTCAGCCGAAATTTTTTTGGGCCAAAACGTGCTCTGCAAAGCGTGCCAGACTCTTTTTTTTTTTTTTTTTTTTTTTTTTTTTTTTTTTTTTTCCGACACCTGCGCAGGTAGCAAAACACGGATCCGAAATCAAAAGGATCTCGAAACTAAACCTAAAACGAACTGGACTTGGATTGGTGGAGGATTTGTGGTGGTATATATGGACACCAATGGAGAGTGATGATGGATGAGCAGGTACAGGACTTCGTGAACAACTTTGGAGTTGCCATGGAGAAGCTAGATGGTTTGGAGAAGACATTCGACTCCAAGATGGACGCCAAGTTCAATGAGGTGCTTGCCCGTCTACCTCCACCAGCTGCAGTTCCTATTCCTTTCGAACGACGAGCGCGACGTGTGCCTCTCGGCCACGCCCAACATCCTGGTACTGTTGATACTGCTGCTACTTCGTTGGCTCGTGCGGCTACTGTCGTTGAGCAGGTTGAAGATTATGATGGTGATTTCGATGATGAGGGAGAGGTTGCTCCAGATCCGCCCCATGGGCAACCACCACCATACGCACCAGGTCGACCACATGGCTACAACCGTAACGGTAGGGCTGCACCACCCCCGCAGGTACGGGATCATGACCATCTCCCTAAACTTAAATTGAATATTCCGACGTTTGAGGGTAGATATGTTCCTGATATATATCTTACATGGGAGTTAGAAACAGAACAACGTTTTACATGCTTACAATTTCCAGAGGATCGACGTGTTGCTGCTGCTGTTTGTTCATTCACTAGTTTTGCTTGTGTTTGGTGGTCAGAACATTGTAGAATACACCCTAATAATATTCCAACTACTTGGGCTGCTTTGAAAACTGCTATGCGAAATCGTTGGGTGCCACCTTATTATCAACGTGAATTGCTTCAAAATTTGCAGCGTTTAAGACAAGGAAAAAATTCTGTAGAAGAATATTATCAGGAATTACAAACTGGTATGATTAGATGTGGTATTGTTGAGGAGAATGAAGCTATGCTTGCACGTTTTATGGGTGGATTAAATAGAGAGATTCAGACTATTCTAGAGTATAAGGAGTATAACACTATCACTCGTTTATTTCATCTTGCTTGCAAAGCTGAACGTGAAGTGCAGGATCGACAGGCAATGGCGAGAACTACTAATTTTGCAGGCCGTACTTCATCATGGACGCCACGTACCTCCTCTGCTTCCGCACGTCCTGCTGCAACACCACCTCCTTCAACCTCCAACTCTAATCGCGATACCAGGCAACAGGCTCCTACTGCACCCTCTACGAAGAGCACACCTTTTGGGCCTGCACAGAGTTCTTCTTCATCTATTGCATCCACAGGGCAAACACATGAGGTTATATGTCGTCGTTGCAAGGGTGGAGGTCACTATGCGAGAGAATGCCCTTCCAAGCGTGTAATGATTGTTACTCAGGATGGTGGATATGCGTCCGCTAGTGATTATGATGAGGAGACTTTGGCACTTATTGCAAGTGACGAACAGGGTGGCGAGGATGCAGAACCAGAAACACAATACATGGCTGCTGATTACGCTGACAGGTATGAAAGTTTAGTTGCTCAACGTGTTCTCAGTGTGCAGGTTACACACGCTGAGCAAAATCAGAGGCACAACTTGTTCCACACAAAGGGAGTTGTGAAAGAGCGTTCTGTTCGCATCATCATCGATGGAGGGAGTTGCAATAACTTGGCTAGCATGGAGATGGTGGAGAAGCTGTCTCTATCCACCAGACCACATCCTCATCCTTATTACATCCAATGGTTCAACAATAGTGGCAAGGTTAAGGTAACACGTACTGTTCGTGTGCATTTTAGCATTGCTACATATTCTGATTATGTGGATTGTGATGTGGTACCCATGCAAGCATGTTCTGTTTTACTTGGTAGACCATGGCAGTTTGATAAAAATTCTGTACACCATGGTAGGACAAATCAGTATACTCTTGTTCATAAGGATCATAATATCACTTTGCTTCCTATGTCTCCCGAACATATTATGAAAGATGACATTGCTAGAGCTAGTAAAGCAAAACAGGAGAAAAATAAGAGTGAAAATCAGATTGTAGCACAGGAATTTGAGCAACACCATAAGCATAATAAACCATCATCTACTGTTGCATCTGAAATAAAATTGAAGAGTGGATGTTTACTTGCTACTAAATCTGATATTAATGATTTGGATGTTGCTACATATGTTTGCTATGCTTTTGTATGTAAAGAGGTATTATTTTCATTCGAGGACATGCCTCCCTCTTTGCCTCCTATTGTCATTAACATTTTGCAGGAGTTCGCTGACGTCTTTCCACAAGACGTGCCACCGGGATTACCGCCTATTCGCGGGATTGAGCATCAGATTGACTTAATTCCCGGTGCATCCCTACCCAACCGTGCGCCCTACCGTACCAATCCAGAGGAGACAAAGGAGATTATGCGTCAAGTACAGGAGCTGCTTGACAAAGGTTATATACGTGAATCCCTTAGTCCTTGTGCTGTTCCTATTATTCTAGTGCCTAAAAAGGATGGTACATCGCGCATGTGTGTGGATTGTAGAGGCATTAATAATATTACTATTCGTTATCGTCATCCTATTCCTAGACTAGATGATATGCTTGATGAATTAAGTGGCTCTACAATTTTCTCCAAAGTTGATTTGCGTAGTGGATACCATCAAATTCGTATGAAATTGGGCGATGAATGGAAAACAGCATTTAAAACTAAGTTTGGATTATATGAGTGGCTAGTCATGCCTTTTGGGTTAACTAATGCACCTAGCACTTTCATGAGATTAATGAACGAGGTTTTACGTGCTTTCATTGGACGATGTGTGGTAGTCTATTTTGATGATATATTGATTTTTAGTAGATCTTTGGAGGAACATTTGGAACATTTACGTGCTGTTTTTACTGCGCTACGTGATGCACGTTTGTTTGGTAACCTTGGGAAGTGCACCTTTTGCACCGACCGAGTATCTTTTCTTGGCTATGTTGTTACTCCACAGGGAATTGAAGTTGATACAGCCAAGATCGAAGCTATTGAGAGTTGGCCGCAGCCCAAAACGGTCACACAAGTAAGGAGTTTTCTTGGCCTCGCTGGTTTCTATAGGCGTTTTGTGAGAAATTTCAGCACCATTGCTGCGCCTCTCAATGAGCTTACAAAGAAGGACGTGCCTTTTTCTTGGGGTACCGCACAGGAAGAAGCCTTCACGGTCTTGAAAGATAAGTTAACACATGCTCCTTTACTCCAACTTCCTGATTTTAATAAGACTTTCGAGCTTGAATGTGATGCTAGTGGAATTGGGTTAGGAGGTGTGTTACTACAAGATGGTAAACCTGTTGCGTACTTTTCTGAAAAATTAAGTGGGCCTAGTCTGAATTATTCTACTTATGATAAGGAATTATATGCTCTTGTTCGGACTTTGGAAACATGGCAACATTATTTATGGCCCAAAGAATTTGTTATACATTCTGATCATGAATCTTTGAAACATATTAAAAGTCAAGCAAAACTGAACCGTAGACATGCTAAATGGGTTGAATTCATTGAGACTTTCCCTTATGTCATTAAACACAAGAAGGGTAAAGACAATGTTATTGCTGATGCTTTGTCTCGCCGTTATACTATGCTTTCACAACTTGACTTTAAAATATTTGGTTTGGAGACCATCAAAGATCAATATGTGCATGATGCTGAATTTAGAGACGTGTTGCAGAATTGTAAAGAAGGGAGAACATGGAACAAGTTCGTTATTAATCATGGATTTGTGTTTCGTGCTAACAAGCTATGCATTCCAGCTAGTTCCGTTCGTCTTTTGTTGTTACAGGAGGCGCACGGAGGAGGATTAATGGGACACTTTGGCGTGAAGAAGACGGAGGACGTACTTGCTACACATTTCTTTTGGCCAAAGATGAGACGGGATGTTGAGCGTTTTGTTGCTCGCTGCACTACATGTCAAAAAGCTAAGTCACGACTCAATCCTCATGGTTTATATATGCCTTTACCTGTACCTAGTGTTCCTTGGGAGGATATATCTATGGACTTTGTTTTAGGTTTACCTCGAACAAAGAAGGGGAGGGATAGCATATTTGTTGTCGTGGATAGATTTTCTAAAATGGCACACTTTATACCATGTCATAAAAGTGATGATGCTGCTCATGTTGCTGATTTGTTCTTTCGTGAAATTATTCGGTTGCATGGTGTGCCAAATACAATTGTTTCCGATCGTGATGCTAAATTTCTTAGCCACTTTTGGAGATGTTTATGGGCTAAGTTGGGGACTAAACTGCTTTTTAGTACTACATGTCACCCCCAAACTGATGGCCAAACTGAAGTAGTCAATAGATCATTGTCTACTATGCTTAGGGCTGTTTTGAAGAATAACCTGAAAATGTGGGAAGAATGCTTGCCTCATATTGAATTTGCTTATAATCGTTCGCTACATTCTACCACTAAGATGTGCCCTTTTGAAGTTGTGTATGGTTTCTTACCTCGTGCACCTATTGATTTGTTGCCTCTTCCGTCTTCGGAGAAGGTTAATTTTGATGCTAAAGAACGTGCTGAATTGATATTAAAGATTCATGAGTTAACTAAGGAAAACATTGAGCGTATGAATGCTAAATACAAACTTGCTGGAGATAAGGGTAGAAAACATGTTGTCTTTGCACCTGGAGATCTTGTTTGGTTACATTTGCGTAAGGATAGATTTCCTGATTTGCGCAAGTCAAAGCTAATGCCACGTGCTGATGGTCCTTTTAAGGTGTTAGAGAAAGTAAATGATAATGCATATAAACTTGAGCTGCCTGCAGAGTTTGGGGTTAGCCCCACTTTTAACATTGCAGATTTGAAGCCTTATTTGGGTGAGGAAGATGAGCTTCCGTCGAGGACGACGTCAGTTCAAGAAGGGGAGGATGATGAGGACATCCCTACTAATGTTACACCCACCCCGACTGCTATACATACAGGACCAATTACTAGAGCTCGCGCACGTCAATTGAATTACCAGGTACTTCCGTTTCTTGGAAATCCTTCTAATATTCATGAACATATGATGCTGCCTAAATTAGATACTTTTGTTTTACTTATGAATGAAGGACCTATCATGGATAAGAAGGATGACCATTGGAGCGGGATCAAGCATGGAGGAGAAGGTGCGCGCGCGGGGAAGAACATTGGAGCTTCCAGTGATGATTTTCGCACATTGAAGCCACCATAATGGGAGTGGGAAGCTTTGGACGAAATATGCATGATGCCACTTTATAAAATTCGTCCATAGGCTAATATAGGTGCTGCGCCACCTTAATTTTGGGCCAGGCCCATGTAATTTCGAAATACCATATTGTAGGCTGTTTTTAGAGTCCGTATGTATGGGGAAACTGACTTAGGGTCGGTTTCGGACCCCTCCTCCAAGGGGCCACGAAATTCCCTTCTATTCCCCCATATATACAGCCCTTAGGGCTTCGTTTTAGGTTTGGGGTTTTGTTTAGATTACAAGTTCGCCATAGCAGCAACTTCGCGTTCTTCGTTTGTGTTCCGCGACCAGACAAAGGCGTCACAGAACCCCACTTCATCAATAAAGCTTTCCTCTTATATTCGCAATATCCAGATTGCAATCTTAGTTTCTTGCTTGTTCTTCGTTTGCGTGCAGGAAATAGACCCTCGTGGTCAGGTTGATCGTGCTCCGGCGTGGTCAATAACCTCTCAGAGTTGGTTTAGCGATTGCTAAGGCGCGACGTCTCACACGTTCGTAGTCGGATCGTCAAAGTCTACTCCACCAAAAACGATAGCCACCATCTCATCGAAAGACAGGGACAACTTCGCCTATATCAAAACCCTTTGTGATATCCTCAAGAAGCAGATTCTAAATAGTAACCCTAGGAAAGAGGGTATTGCATTTGAGAGGAAACTCAATGCTGATGGATCCTACTAGACACCTGAGCAGTACCCAAGACCTGATGGGTTGTTGCAAAAGGACCTCCTGTAGATCCATCCACTTTTTTTGGCTTTACTTGTGAAACTTCATATTCCTCTGATGAGTCACTTGACTCCAACTACAAATTCTTCAAAAATCAAAAAGGTGAAGTATTTGCCAGATTTGTTGGAACTAACTGCAGGAATGGTTCACCTATGAAGAAAATCTGGGTTCCCAAGAGCTGCTTACAAAATCTTCAAGCAAATGTCCTCACAACACCACTCATGAAGAACAGGAATCCAGATCAAATTCCTCATATGGACCAAAGTCTTCATATGGACCAAATTCCTCAAATGGTCAAAAATATCATTCTCGTGCTAATGTATCTGTTTCGCATGGAAAATCTAAGAATTCTGAATATGTGCATTATTCTTCAAATCATTATGTTCATAAGTCCTCAAAGAATTTCTCTACTTATTCATATGAGTACTCTAACCCTTGTCCTGTGAAACGAAGTGCACTAGCTTCAATGCCTCCCTTCTCATATGGTGCTCGCAGAATGATGAACTCTTTGCCACCCCTCTAGATGTGGGTGGTATAAACATTGAACTAATCTCTTATGCACGGTGAAGTCTCCAGATGAACGTGAATGTCTGATGAATTTGCTGGAGACCCGAGGAAATGCTTGAAAGGATGCAAGCTAATCATGCAGAAATGAATTCCTTATTTCTCATGTCCTCACACTACTTTACTCACTATATTGTGTGATGAAATTCTGCCTGATGATTTTGATGTCATATTCTTCACTTTGAAGCATATGAGTTTGTAAGTCGTACTAATTCATATGCAGGATTAACCTTCAAAAGCTACTGAGTGGGTCCTCGACAGTGGATGCACAAACCACATGACTAGTGTAAAGAATCTACTGATGAATTTGCCACTTATGCCATCTCATTTGAAGCATATCACCTACGCTGACGAAGGAAAAAAGCAAGGTATTGGGTCTAGGTAATGTTGCAATCTCAAAGGACCGACACATGGACACGGTAATGCTTGTCGAATCCCTCGGGTTCAACCTCATGTCTGTCTCAATGCTTTGAGATCTTGATATGGTTGTCATCTTTGGAAAATATTGATGTGTTGTCATCATAGAATCTGAAAATTCCAAAGCCTTTGAAGGATTTAGGAGAGGAGACTTGTATATTGTTGATTTCTCTATAGGTCCTCAGCCTGCCACGTGCCTCCTTGCAAAGTCCTCAGAAGGCTGGTTGTGGCATCGATGACTTGGACACGCTGGTATGAGGAACTTGCACATGCTCATGAAGAAAAAGCACGCCATCGGCATTAAAGGTGTCAAATTCCTTTAAGGACCACCTTTGTGGTGCATGTGAGTCTGGGAAGATGACCAGATCTAGGCATCCCGCGAAGACAACCATGACCACGACTCGACCCTTTGAATTGCTTCACATGGACCTCTTTGGCCCCACTCATTATTCCACTTTAACAAATTCTTCAAGTTTGTATGGCTTTGTCATTGTTGATGATTACTCTCGTTACACTTGGGTGCATGATGTCTTCAGACGATTTGCTTCAAGGGACTCTACAAACTTTGGTGTCAAGATCAAGCATACCAGGAGTGATAACGGGACTGAGTTCAAGAACACAAATCTTGATGAATATCTTGATGAACTTGGTATTACTCATGAGTTATATGCCCCATATACTCCTCGGAAGAACGGCGTCGTGGAGAGCAAGAACGGGACTCTTGTTGAGATGGCGTGCACCATGCTTGATGAATAGAAGACTCCTCGTCGCTTCTGGCCTGAGGCAATTGATACAGTTGCCACATCATCAACAGGCTATATCTTCACAAGTTCTTGAAGAAGACTTCATATGAACTTATGACTGGCAAGAAACCAAATGTAAGTTATCTCAAATTCTTTGGTGCAAAATGCTGGATTAGAGATCCTCACCATAGTTTTAAATTTGCACCGAAAGCACATGAAGGTTTTATGCTTGGTTACAGAAAGGACTCGCACACCTACAGAGTCTTCAACACCTACCACCATAAGGTGGTTGAAATTGTAGATGTGCGGTTCGATGAAACTGACGGCTCGCAAAGAGAGCACCTACCATCTGTGCTAGATGAACAGTCTCCTGAGGAATCCATTAAGCTGAAGGCTACTGAAGATGTCATACCCACTGAAGAAGTCATTCCAACGAATGAATACATCCACGTTGATACACCTGAAGAAAATGGTGCTGAAGAAAATCCTCAGCCACGTCAACCTGCTCATCCAAGAGTTGCAAATGAAGTGGAGATTGACAAAATCATCGACGACATCAATGCACCAGGTCCCCTCACTCGCTCAAGAGCTTCACATTTGACTAACTTTTGTGGGCATTCTGCATTTACCTCTATCATAGAGCCCACCAAAGTTGATGAAGCATTCAAGGAGCCTGAGTGGATTCCAGCTATGCAAGAGGAATTGCATCAATTCAAGCTCAACAACATGTGGGAACTTGTCAAGCGACCAGATCCTCGCAAGCACAACATCATAGGTACCAAGTGGATATATCGCAATAAGCAAGATGAAAATGGCCTTTTGGTAAAAATTAGGCTCGTCTGGTAGCACAAGGTTGCTAGACTTGAAGGAATTGACTTTGATGAAACTTTTGCACCTGTTGCTAGACTTGAAGCTATTTGCATATTGCTTGCTTATGCTAACCATCATGATATCATCGTACATCAAATGGATGTGAAAAGTGCACTCCTCAATGGTAAGCTTGAGGAAGAAGGATATGTTGCTCAACCCTCGGGTTTTGAAGACCCTAAGCATCCTGACAAAGTCTTCAGACTCAACAAGGCCCTCTATGGCCTCAAGCAGGCCCCTTGGGCGTGGTACGACACTCTGAAGGAATTCCTCATGAAGAAAGGCTTCAAACCCGGTTCACTCGACCCAACTCTTTTCAGTAAATCCTATGACAATGAACTGTTCATATGCCAAATATACGTAGACGATATTATCTTTGGTTGTACTGACAAACGTTATAGTGATGAATTTGCCTATATGATGAGTGAAGAATATCAAATGTATATGATGGGAGAGTTGAAATTCTTCGTAGTTCCTCAAATTCGTCAGCAAGACAATGACATCTACATCTCTCAAGAGAAATACCTCAAGGATGTTCTGAGAAAATTCGACATGCAAGACTGCAAAGGCATCAAAACTCCAATGCCTTCAAAAGGCCACCTCCGAACTTGTGAGAATGGTAAAGTTTTCGATCAGAAGGTGTATCGCTCCATGATTGGCTCTTTATGCCTGATATTATGCCGAGTGTTTGCATGTGTGCCCGATTCCAAGCAACACCGAAGGAATCACACCATAAGGCTGTGAAACATATTCTTCGATACTTACCTCACACACCAACGCTTGGATTATGGTATCCCAAGGGCTCAAATCTTCACCTCGTCGGATATTCAGATGCTGACTATGCTGGAGATCGTGTAGATCGCATGTTGACCTCAAGCACATGTCATTTCCTCGGATGATCCTTAGTCTGTTGGTCCTCGAAGAAGCAGAACTGTGTGTCACTATCTATTGCTGAAGCTGAGTACAGTGCTGCTGGTTCATGTTGCGCTTAGTTGCTCTGGATGAAGCAAACCCTCAAGGACTATGCCATCAAGGTGAAGAATGTGCCTCTCTACTGCGACAACGAGAGCGCTATCAAGATTTCTTATAACCCAATTCAGCATTCCAAGACCAAGCACATCCAGATTCGTCATCATTTTCTTTGAGATCATGTACTCAAGGGTGACATCTCCATCGACCACATCCCTACTGAAGAACAACTGGCCGATATGTTCACAAAGCCCTTGGATGAAAAGAGATTTTGCAAGTTGCGGTGTGAGCTAAATATCTTAGAATCTTTGAATGTGCTTTGAAAAAGGACACACATCCTAACATTTATGCAAAATTGATGACTTAGATGTGCAACACACGAAGTAACGTTTTTCTTCAATCAATGAAGAATAACCCTCAAAGTGTGAAGAAATTAATGAAGAATTTGATTGTCAGAACCCTACGACAATTGTACGCGGTGTCTGAAATCATCATTCTTATACAGTGGGTCACGCCACCAACCATAGTTGAAATTCTTCAAAGTTGAGTTTTTCGTCATTTTGCAAATTCTTCAATTTTCCAAATTCCTCAACTTTTCAAATTCTTCAAAACTATGAAACTGATGTATATATATACATATATATGTGCGTTTTCAATGTCCTCAACAACATTCACTTATTCCTAATTCTTCAAGTTGATTTTCATCTAAGTGAATGTGATCGGACCCGTTCCCCCTCTATGCTAAACCCAACCTAGTCTATTCACGAATTCTTCATATGCGTTCTACTTTGAAACTCGTTCAAGGTCTCACTGTGTCCTTGACAGCTGAAGAATTTGCAAACGAAAACTTTAAAATTTTCACTATCTAAATTTTTGGCGTTTCCCGCTCAAAATGTTTTGATTCCCACGACTGGATAACCCACGATCCCCCACCATCTCCACTACCCAGAACGTGGGTGACACATGTCGTGTGGAGAGCAAGGGTCAGGGGCAATATGGTCCAAAATCTTCGGGCAGATTGGTTTTCACCTCCGCTAGAAATACCCCTTCCCTTTCACTATGCTCGGTTACTCCTCACTCCTACTCTCTCCCGAGCTCAAACCTAGCGCCGCCGCTAAAATCATCGCCGCCAGTGTGGAAGAGCTTCACTGCATCGACCTCATCATTGCCGTACTCGCATCGGCCACGAAAATCTTCACTCTACCACCGCCATAGCTGTCTCCCTCTGCCAAGCTAGGGCGTGGGAGGTCTAGACGGACGAACTTCCCCAATTTCCTCTCACTGTTCGTCGTGTTCTTCATCAGGGTAAATAAAAACTAATTTTACTGCCCTTGTTTGATCTTCAAGTTTTCCACAATTTCCTCAAAGGTGATTATTCTTCAAGAATCAAATTCCAAAGCACCTTACATGTTCATACCCTTGATGTTTTTCCTAAGTTATGATTTTCTTCAAGATTCCCCAATTGTGTGGATCCTCAAAATTTACACAACTCCGGAACCTAAGACAAGAACACTTAGTGAAATTCCTCAAGACATCTATGATCAAAATTCCTCAACTTGATGTATTTTGAAAATTTCTGAGAACGCATATGACCTCTTCAAATTCCTCATACCTATACTCAGTTCACAGGTACAAAATGTTTGCTGATGAATCACTAGGTTCTCATCAAGTTAACTCATTTGTAGCATTCCTTCAAGATAATTTGCATACTTCCTCAGAATCCTCAAAAGTTCAGAATCCTCAGCTGAAGAAAATGACTGATGAGAAAAAACCGCAAAAAGATGGAAAGAAACCTGAAGTGCAAACTGCGTTTGAGATACTTGATGAATTGTATGAGGAATATTGTACTCCAGATGAAGAAACTCATGGAAAGGAAACTACAAAGCAGCGAAAGATTCGTATATAGAAAATTGAGAGGATATGGGCATGGGCGTGGAAAGAATATCACTATGTCACTCCAAAGTACATGAAGAAATTCGTTGTTAAACCCCCGTGCAACATGCCACCCTTGGCTCCAAACCAAACTGTTGATCCCACTAGCCTCAAAACTGGTGATGAATTTCCTCAAGAATGGGAAAGACAGGAAACCAAGGTAGCAAAGAAGGCAAAAGAGGCTATGAAGAAATCCAATGAAGACTGTGCTGCTACTGCCACTGCCGGGGCCACCGCTAGTGCTCCGAAGAAAACTATTGTGAAGAAGTCTGTTGTGAAGTCAAAGTCCTCAACTTCAAAATCCTCATAGCAGATTTCTCAAGCAAAGTCTTCAAATGCCTCTGCAACGCCTTCTGTAGCTGCACAATCATCAGCTGCTGCCTCAAAATCCTCAACACATGTGCACCTTGCAACATGTCAGAGGACCGAGGGCTTCTCAATTGCTTGAGGGGTTTCTGCAAGTTCCTCTGCCCAAGCATAGTCCTCAACCAGTCCTTCACTGATGAAGATGAAAGCTATTGCTGGACGAGGCATTCGACCAAGTCCTCAACCTAAGAAGGTGGTGTTCAAAATACCATCAGATTCTTCAGATGACGCTGATGATGAGGAATTGGCTGCAATCATCAGAAACAAGCAATAACGAGTGTCTCACCCAGATTCCTCTATGGTTGGATCCAAAAATAGTGCTCAAACATCATTGATATCTGGCACAAGGATCCCAACACCCCAACGGATGACTTGAAGCTACCTCTTGGTCTAGATCATGTTCTCACTGCATTCATCGCTGAAGAAAAGTGGAAGTATGAGGAGGCCAGACAAACCAAGAAAGCGCAGTACAAGAAAGAGCACTTCTTGAAGAACAATGCTCTGAAGCTTTCCCCTGAGGAACTGGTGAAGATGAAGTCTGAGATCAAAGGCCTCGGTGAAAACTTCAACAGATACTATGCTGATTGGCAAGGCGCCAAAGTTCGTTTTGTCAATGTGGCTGATAAAGCCATTAAGGACCACAACAAAAGGGTTGCAGCTCGATCGCAACCTAAAATTCCTTAGGCTGAAGAATCTCCTCAATCTGCTGAAGAAACTGCTCCCACAGCTGAAGAAATTCAGACTGCTAAAGAACTTGCCAGGGCAATCTCCATTGTTGCGCCTGAAGAAATTACCAGGACAGCTGAAACTTTTGCCATGCCTGATGAAATTGAGACCACAAGGGAGACTGCATCAGTCGTGCCTGAAGAAAATGCTCCTCCTTCACCCTCCGCAGAAACTGTAAAATCCTCAAGGGTGAAGAACAACAACCTTCCTTCTGCATCAGGAGTGAAGAAAACTAAGGTGCAGAGAAAAAGGCGCTGAAGAGAAAGGCATCAACAACAGATTCCTTAATAGTGAAGAAATTGAAGTCACTTCCAAGTTCTTCAACTGAGCCGTTTGATGCAAATCCTATCAGCTCCGTGCCAGCCTATGAAATAGTACCATTTGGTGTTGACTGTGTCATCCCAAATGATGATCAAGAAGAAAAGGACCAGTCTCCTGCTATGTCATAGGAGATTGATGAAGAAGTTGAAGTGGAAGCAAATGTTTCAACTCCACTCGTATTGTAGCGACCCGTCCTGAAAAGGTCAAGCCTTTGTGTGTTCTGTGCCATCACTGGATCAGTATGCTGGCACACACAATACATCAATGTATAGATCAAAGTGCAATCACATGTAATTAACGTAAAACCGATATATACCTTAAAATCTCAGCGGAAACAATCCACGGGAGTGCAGTCCCAATAAACACTAACGACAGGTTGAGTGTAGACCGTAACCTTGAATCGTAACCTTACTCATCGTAGAAGAGTATCTGCAACATGAGATGTTACGGCCATGTAGGTCAGCATATTGAATATGTCGGCAAATCACAAAAGAGAGGGGTGAAAATAATCATCTATACTATATGCATATATGGCAGGTGGGGCTGTAAATTTAAATTTTGCGTAAAGAATTTTTTCCTACAACAAGAGGGGCAAAAGCAGAAATTATTACTACAATGTTGGTTGTTTAATGAGATGGTTCCACCAACCAATTCGCATACCCAAGTTAGCAATAATACCCTCATCATCATAATTATTTGTGTTGATACTTCTTGATAATCTCAGTTCCTTTGGCTCAAGTTGTCCATGACCGTGGACGGCTAATCGATTAGGTTTTAGTACTCTGCAGAATTTTCACAAGTTCCCCACAAGAATTGACCGCCTCCGTTGAATTCCTCGCATTTCAGGGCGTTTGAGAAACGGATGACCAAAACGTGGTCTTTCAAAGGGTTCCTTTGAGACTATGATGGTGCCCATCCATTCCTACCTTTCTTCTACATCTCGTAGCACCGGATGTCCAGAGTCACCACAATGTCCAACCAAGCCAGAGCCCATAATGGCGTGTGCCTGTGCAGGTAAGCTTGGGGTCTTGAAGTATCCATCCATCTCTTTGTGCCTGGGTGGACCTTTCCGCATGAATACTGGTGCTTCTCTCGCATTACCTAGGCTACCACTGGGTTCTCCAGGGTGTTGTTCTTCCATCATCCACCCAGAGGTGTATTGCATCATGAGGTCTTGAAATTTTTTGGTGTCTTGAGTCTTGATCATTAAGTTCTCACAACACTCATGAAACATTCAACCAACTCCGTTTACTAAAAGCATAGCAAAATCAAAATAACGTCCCGGCCAAAGTAACAAGGGTATTCAGGTGCCTACCACATGATACTACTCAAGTAACCAAGTTTCCAAGTGCCTACTTTGCATGCAATGGGTGGAAAGGTTGAACTAATGCAAATTGAAAACATAGATAATAACATGGTCAATGTGAACTTGCCTGGTAGGGTTGATGAAGATAGTATCGCTCTCAGAATATAACTTGATAGAACTATTCGCCACTCTCTGATAAACTCTATATACCAAACATTGCACTCATAAGCCAACACTTCTATTAATCAATACTAACAAACAAGAAGAAACACAAAAATTAAACACAATAGGGTTGTGATGAAGGAAAAACTGAAGACAATAGTTAAAACAACATAACTTCATCAAAAGAACCAAAGTAGTTTTCTCTAAAAACAAAGTATTTTCAATAGTAACAAACCAAAAACAAAGTAAAATATAACAAAAGTATTTTAGTAAATATTTTAGTTAGCAAAAATATTTACTTTTGAAGAGCAAGTAAGAACATGAAAACAATACGCTAAACAACATAGGTTTTTGCCTAATAAACTTAGCAACAAGAAAATAATAAAATACTAAAAATAAGGGATAACAAAATATATAACAACCAAGTTAACGGAAAGTAAAACTTATAAAAAAATTTAGAAAAATATTTTCAAATAGCAAATCAAAGTAGCAATGTAATCAATTTGCTAGTTATTATGAAACTAGAATTGATTTATTTCTATAAAAATAATAATAAATAACATAAAACAAAATAGAACTTGTCAACTAATATAAAAGAAAATAAATTAAAAATAATTAAAACAAAAGAAATAGATATAAACCTAAAAAGAACTAAAACATTTTCTGTTTTGCTAAAACTCCTATTCTAAATTATTCTACAAATTATCAAATTATACCTACTGATAAATAAGGTTACTAGTGACTAGTAGCAAATAGACTCAACTCAAAACCTATTTTCAAACTGAAGATATTCACAAAACAAGATTTGAATCAAATATGTTTGAATTCAAATTTAAAACTTCAAATATGGCAAACTTTATATCCGCAGAAACTAGACATTTTTTTGAAACGAAGAAAAAAGAATCACTCAAAAATATTTAAAAACTTAAAATATATTAGCAATCTAAAACAGAAACTATTTCTGTTTAAAAACAAAAACTAAAAAAACCTATGGATCTGCTAATGGGCTACGTGACAGGCTATGGTTCGCTCAACCTGTTCGCTACGATGCTTAAGGTATGGATGGCCTCCACATAAAGGTTTCGGTGGTGATTATTTAATAAACAGAAAAACAAAACTGAACCGTGGGTTCAATCTGAACTATTTAACCGATCTACACGAAACCGACCGAAACATTTTTTAAACGAGGAGGAACAGAGGCGTGGGCATCGTGCTTAAAGAGAACGTTGGGTCGGTGGTCAGGAAAGAGCAGGTTGTGGTGGCGACGGTTTCCGGTCGTCGGCGTGGTCAGATGAGGTGTCCCGCAGGTGCGTCTTATCAAGGGGGCTCCGTTTACGAAGTTGGTGAAGCGAGGGGAGGCCGGGTTCGGCGGGGTGAGCTCGGCGAAGCCCGATGCTCCGACGGAGCGCACGAGGTTGAGGGTGAGGCTTTGTTTCTACTGGGAGATTGAGAATAAATCCAAAAGATGCGCAAAGATGAGGGATAACAACCTTTGAATGGAGGAGTCTGGAAAAGCTCACCGGCGGCCGGAGTCAAATGATGAACTCCGCTTAGCTGACCTAGATTGGAACAGTGACGACGTCGTCTAGAAGTTGTTTTGGCGAGGATTTTTGAGGGGAATCAGATGAGGACGACCGCGGGTATTTATAGGATATCATCTCGCGTAATAGGAATGGTTAGGGATGCGATCCCGAGAAAAAGGGGATTTGCTGTCGTTCGTGCGCGAGCTGGGCATGCTCGTGTCGTGGGGAAGAAGATGACCCCGTGGTTCCGAGCGCTAGAAAGGAAAAAAAAGAAACAGAGAGTGAGAGAGAGATCGAGAGAGGAGCGGGCGACGGCGGCTCTGGGAGCGAGCGCTAGGCTCCTCCTCCCGAGCGAGCGCTAGGGTTGCGCTGACTGGACTGGGCCAATTGGCCTTGCCAGCGGTTGGGCTCGTTTTTTAAGACAAAAACTAAATTAAAAGAAAAACTAAAATACCTTTTATAGACATGTTATATGTCAAAATTTGCACAAAAAGGTTCCCTACAAGATTAACATATTTTCAACACCAAATAAATAAATTGTTTAAAAAAACCTTTTATTTGCAATAACTCCAAAATGAAATGGGATTTGGATTTCAAATAAATTGCAAATATTTTCTGTCTTCAAATTTGAATCTCAAGAAAAACGTTGTCTTTGATTTTTTTTTGGAGTGTAATCTTACTCCTCTCACTTTATTTGTTTAATCAGAGGGTTTCGAAAGGATTTGAACTCAAAATTTGAATAGAGATTCGAATGAGATTTTTTTGGGAAGTCCTTTTATTCCCTCTCATTATATTTTCAAAAGTTTCAAATTTCACTCAATTTCAAACAATCATTCTAACAATCAATCATTCATTTATTTATTATAACATTCCAAAATTTGGGATGTTACAAACCTACCACACTTAAAATGAATCTCATCCTCGAGATTCAAAACGGCTAGAAAAAAAGGTTAGGGTTTGGGGGTCCTCTAGTAAGACCATTGATCTGAAAAGTGTGGGTGATACCACACTTAAAATGAGAGTTACTGGTCTTTAAAAATTCATGGCAATCCTCTCGGGTCCTTGGTGGTAGTTGTCTCCTCACATTCTTTACAGCTCCTTTAGTGATGCTCTTCCATTATAGTCATAAAGTTTCATTCAAAACCTTGTGTCCTCGCATTAAAGCATATTTCTTCCGTTACTGGGTCTTCTTAACTGATAGGCCTCGTGACCATTGTAAATAACTTATCGATGATCTCATGGTGGTCTACCATTTGTGGATATCCTGAAGTGAAATGGGTCTTGGCTTTATTCCTCGCCGTAAAATATCCCTACGTGTGACAACAACTGCCATGTACAAGGGGCTTCCATCATACCATTCTAAGGCTAAAAAAAGCTTCAAAGAATGTCGTCTCTTTACTATGGGTAAGTCACCCAGATTTACCATTCCGAATAGTAGGAGAAATGATAAGAGTAAGTCGTCATGCAGATCAATCCATTCCACACCCAGATCATTACCTTGTATAAGGTTTAACGAATCTCGTAATCTAACACTTGGGCTTCCTCACAAGGGTTGCAGAAATTTCCCTTGTCCGTGAGCAAAGTTTGGGTAAATCCATTGATTCTGCAAGCTAAACAAAAGAACTATCGTTCCTTCACAACCCTCAGGTTCTCATATACTCCTAAGAAATGTCCATTGATCAAATCACAACCTCTCCTTTCAAGATCTTGGTGTAATGTTCAAATAGAATAATTCTGAGACTTATTGCTGATACAGGCTCCACTTGTGGGACTCATTTTCCTTTCCATTGGCATGTTTACCAATACATGTGTTGGTTCATCAAAATCATATTCTTCTCATATTCAATCTTTTATTACAACCTCAATCATTTCTCAAAACTCCAAATTTAAAAGTACTTTATCACAAATGCTGCCATCCACATAGTTTGGTATGGTCAAGCATCACTTCCAACTTTATTCAGTTGACCCCCTTTGATACATCTTAGTTCCACTAGACCTTTGTGATGTCCTCCTTAAAATCATCCATCTTTTGCTTTATCAGTGTGGACATGAGCTTCATCTCCATCATCTCTGTATGCACCTCTCTCAGGTATTCCTGAGTATGGCGGAGTCTCGCTTCAAGTATTTCTCCAATCTGACGTATGGCTTCCATGACAGCTTCACGAACAGCATCGAAGAAAGTTGCTCGTGGTACATGAGAGATGAAAAAGTATTGCCCCATATTCTTTGGGCAAACTCCTTCCACACGGTGGAGGTGTACCTCCACATACTAGAGTTCCACTCCATTGCCCATGAATGGGTAGCCTTTGTAGACTGCATCTCCTTCAAGATGGATGTGCTTCATCATATCCTTCATGATCCTTGGGTAATCATGATCACTAGTCATGGTCATGATCGTCTCTGGTCCCTTGAGGAAAGATTCGAAAAGGGTTGTCATCTGCAGATGTCAGAAAAGGGTACTCAAAGTAATGTATGTATTCTCCTTGGATAAACATCCATATCATCCAAACAAAGCTTCAACATCTTATATGGTATTGTCATCCAAAAAAATGTACTTGGTTATCCATTGACCATATTCTATTGTATCCTTGAACTTTAGCAAAATCCCAGTTTATGCATCATCAACTCATTTTCATCCATGATTACCCACATAAGTAGTTCAAAAAAAATGTTAATAACACAAAAACCTCATTGAGCCTTTCAACATAGGTCATATCAACTTTCATGAACTCTTACAATCTCCGAGTCTTCCGTTACATACTTCAACTCCATATGAAAAATAAGTGTGCTTCCCACTACACATATTGCATCCTTCATTACAATACTCAATATCTCAATTACTCACTATGAGCTTTCTTCTCGTGTGAACATTTCGTGGCAAAATGTCCTACTTCTCTGTAGTGCAAACAAATGACTTTCGTCGTTGTCTCGGGGCTTCTTTGTGATTTCGTAATTTCCTTGGGTTCTTGGCTTCCTTTCTGGGTATTTACTAGCGTAGTGACTTGTGCTCTTACACTCAAAACAGGTAATATGACTCTTATCCTTTGTTGGGTTCGGGTTGTTCTGGGAATGCACAATCTTTCTCTTCCTGGTCTTCTTCATTCCGACCAATTCTTCTATTTCATGTGGATCAAGCTCCACTTTTCCTGGGGGAAGTCTCCCAGATACTCTTGGTTTTCCTTCATGCAATGCTGGGAGAAATGTCCCTTTTCTCCACATGAGTAGCAGGCATTGGAGAAAAATCTGGTTAGGCCTTGTCCATTAGGGTGTTCCAAATCTTCCTTCACTACAGATTCTTCAAAAATTCTCGTGAATGTTTCGTTCATTCCTTCTTTCTGTTGCTTGACAACTTGTTTTACCTTAGGGTAAAAGTGACACTGAGCTGGGTAGTGGGTGGTTCCTTCACACAAGAAACAAGTCTCTTGAGTAGTTGGGCATTCCTCGGATGGGTGATTTTCTTCACAATGGGGCATCCATACTTGTGTTCTTCCTGGGTGTGTCCTATTTCTCCATAGATCTTGCAAGCACACAACTTCTTTATAGGGCTATCATAGTGCTTCAGGATGAGACGGGATCTTAACAGAGTCTTCTTGAACTCCTCCCAGGTTTTTGCTCCATTACATCCTTGTATGGCTTGATGCATTTTCCACCAAGTTGGAGCACTTTGTGTAAATTGATGAAGAGCGTATTGAACCTCATGCTTCTTTGCAATCGAGTTGCTCCCGAAGCAATTCTCCATGTGTTGAATCCATACTTCTGCCTCTAGATGGGTCATTGGTCCAGAGAATTCAAGTCCAGCTTCCTTCACCATCTATTGGGTCCAAGGGTTTTGGGGATGAGATACGAGAGAGAGAAAGGAGGGGATACACACAATACAAAAAATAGTTTTGTAAATAGGTTTTATTTGCGGCTATCCAAAAAATACACACAAAAGACAACCCACAATTCATCGTATCTAACGTGAGTATACACTAAGGGTTGGTCTTCTAAGGGGCATAAAACCTTGGAATTTCCCCAGGGTCTTCAATTTCTTCAGGTCTTTATAATCTTTAATCTTTTTGTATCTCTTTCTGTAGTGGTCAAAGGGGCAAGGGTATTATCTAACTATTTGATAAAACTCACGAGGGATAAGAAGTAAAAGAATTTTTTTTGAGAATAATTTTGAGAGATATCCTTTCCTATGGGCTTCCAGTTTATAGGTTCACGTCCTACAGTCAACATGTGTTCTGATACTATTTCTGTAGCGACCCGTCCTGAAAAGGTCAAGCCTCTCTGTGTTCTGTGCCATCCCTAGAACAATATGCTGGCACACATAGTACATCAATGTATATATCAAAGTGCAATCACATGTAATTAATGTAAACCTGATATATACCTTAAAATCTCAATGGAAATAGTCAACGGGAGTGGAGTCCCAATAAACACTAATGGCAAGTTGAGTGCAGACCGTAACCCTGAATTGTACCCTTACTCGTCGTAGAAGAGTATCTGTAACATGAGATGTTACAACAGTGTAGGTCAGCATATTGAATATACCGACAAGTCACAAAAGAGAGGGGTGAAAATAATCATCTATACTATATGCATATATGGCAGGTGGGGCTGTAAATTTAAATTTTGCGTAAAGCAAATTTTTCCTACAACAAGAGGGGCAAAAGCAGAAATTATTACTACAATGTTGGTTGTTTAATGAGATGGTTCCACCAACCAATTCTCATACCCAAGTTAACAATAATACCATCATCATCATAATTATTTGTGTTGACACTTCCTGATAGTTTCAGTTCCTTTGGCTCAAGTTGTCCATGACCGTGGACACGACTAATCGATTAGGTTTTAGTAGTCTGCAGAGTTTTGCACACGTTCCCCACAACATTTGATCGCCTTCATTGAATTGCTCGCACTTCAGGGCGTTTGAGAAACGGTTAACCAAAACATGGTCTATCAAAGGGTTCTTCTGAGACTCTGACAATGCCCATCCATTCCTACCGTTCTTCTACATCTCGTAGCACTGGCTGTCTAGAGTAACCACAATGTCCAACCTAGCAAGAGCCCATAATGGCGTGTGGCTGTGCCGGTAAGCCTTGGGTCTTGAAGTATACATCCATCTCTTTGTGCCTGGGTGGACCTTTCTGCGCGAATACCGGCGCTTCTCCAACATCACCTAGGCTACCACTGGGTTCTCTAGGGTGTCGTTCTTCCATCATCCACCCAGAGGTGTAATGCATCATGAGGTCTTGAAAGTTTTTGGAGTCTTGAGTCTTGATCATTAAGTTCTCGCAACACTCATGAAGTATTAAACCAAACCCCATCTACTAAAAGCATAGCAAAATCAAAATAATGTCCCGGCCAAAGTAACAAGGGTATTCGGGTGCCTACCACATGATACTACTTAAGGCACATGATACTACTTAAGTAACCAAGTTTCCAAGTACCTACTTCACATGCAACGGGTGAAAAGGTTGAACTAATGCAAATTGAAAACATAGGTAATAACATGGTCAATGTGAACTTGCCTGGTAGGGTTGATGAAGATAGTATCGCTCTCAGAATATAACTTGATAGAACTATTCGTCACTCTCCGATGAAATCTATATAACCAAACATTGCACTCATAAGAAAACACTTCTATTAATCAATACTAACAAACAAGAAGCAACACAAAAATTAAACACAATAGGGTTGTGATGAAGGAAAAAACTTAAGACAAAAGTTAAAACAACATAACTTCATAAAAACAACCAAAATAGTTTTCTCTACAAACAAACTATTTTCAATAGTAACAAACCAAGAACAAAGTAAAATATAACAAAAGTATTTTAGTAAATATTTTACTTAGCAAAAAGATTTACTTTTGAAGAACAAGTAAGAACATGAAAACAATACACTAAACAACATAGGTTTTTTCCTAATAAACTTAGCAAGAAGAAAAATAATAAAATAATAAAAATATGGGATAACAAAATATATAACAACTAAGTTAACAAAAAGTAAAACTTATAAAACAATTTAGAAAAATATTTTCAAATAGGAAATCAAACTAGCAATGAAATCAATTTGCCAGTTATTATGAAACTAGAATTGATTTCTTGGTATAAAAATAATAATAAATAACATAAAACAAAATAAAACTTGTCAACTAATATAAAAGAAAATAAATTAAAAACAATTAAAACAAAAGAAATAGAAATAAACCTAAAAAGAACTAAAACATATTCTGTTTTGCTAAAACTCCTATTTTAAATTATTCTACAAATTATCAAATTATACCTACTAATAAATAAGGTCACTAGTGACTAATAGCAAAAAGAATCAACTCAAAACCTATTTTCAAATTGAAGATATTCACAACAAAGATTTGAATCAAATCTGCTTGAATTCAAATTTAAAAATTTGAATATGGTCAAACTTTATATCCACATGCTATGGTTGGCTCAGCCTTTTCGCTGTGGTGCTTAAGGTATGGATGGACTCCACATAAAGGTTTCGGTGGTGACTACTTAATGAACAAAAAAAGAAAACCAAACCGTGGGTTCAGTCTAAACCATCTAACCGATCTAAAACCGATCTACACAAAACCAACCGAAACTTTTTTTTAACGAGGATAAACAGAGGCGCGGGCATCATGCTTACAGAGAACGTTGGGTCGCCGGTCAGGGAAGAGCAGGGTGTGATGGCAACGGTCTCTGGTCGTCGGCGAGGTCGGACGAGGTGTCTCGCAGGTGCGTCTTGTTGAGGGGGCTCCGTTTCGAAGTTGGTGAAGTGACGGGAGGCCAGGGTTAGCGGGGTGAGCTCGGCGAAGTCCGGTGCTCCGGCGGAGCGCATGAGGTTGAGGGTGATGCTCTGTTTCTCCCGGGGGGTCAAGAATAAGTCAGATAGATGCGCAAAGACGGGGGATAGCAACCTTTGAACGGAGGGGTCTCTAAAAGCTCACCAGTGGCTGGAGTCAAACGGTGAACTCCGCTCGACCGCCCTTGATTGGAACGACGATGATGTCGTCTAGAAGTGGTTTTGGCGAGGGGTTTCGAGGGGAATCGGATGAGGACGACCGCGGGTATTTATAGGATATCATCTCGCGTAATAGGAATGGTTGGGGATGCGATCCCGAGAAAAAGGGGATTCATTGTCGTTCGTGCACGAGTTGGGCATGCTCCTGTCATGGGGAAGAAGATGACCCGGTGGGTCCGAGCGCTAGAAAAGAAAAAAAATGAGTGAGAGAGAGATCGAGAGAGGAGCGGGCGACTGTGGCTCTCGGAGCGAGCGCTAGGCTCCTCCTCCCGAGAGAGCGCTACGGTTGTGCTGGCTAGACCGGGCCACTTGGCCTTGCCAGCGGTTGTGGTCGTTTTTAAGACAAAAACTAAATTAAAAGAAAAACTAAAATACTTTTATAGTCATGTTGTATGTCAATTTTTTCACATAAAGGTTCCCTACAAGATTAACATATTTTCAACACCAAATAAATAAATTGTTTTTAAAAACCTTTTTTTTGCAATAACTCCAAAATGAAAAGGGATTTGGATTTCAAATAAATTGCAAATATTTTCTGTCTTCAAATTTGAATCTCAAGAAAAATGTTGTCTCTGATTTTTTTGGAGTGTTATCTTACTCCTCTCATTTTATTTGTTTAATCAGAGGGTTTCGAAAGGATTTGAACTCAAAATTTGAATAGAGATTCGAATGGGATTTTTTTTGGGGAAAGTCCATTTATTCCCTCTCATTAAATTTTCAAAAGTTTCAAAATTCACTCAATTTCAAACAATCATTCTAACAATCAATCATTCTTTTATTTATTATAACATTCCAAAAATTGGGATGTTATGGGTATCATCGCCCCAACCTCAGTTTACTGCTGAAGAGGCAGGCGTTGAAGAAATAGAAGAGGAGGTGGACATTGGAAACATAACACCTCTGAACAATGATGAATATTGGGAAGCTGCACAACCAAATTCACCAATGACCACTCCTCTATCACAAATTTCTCAGTTTCCAGCCCAGACTGAAGAAATTCGAACATGATCTAATGACTTGGCTGCAACTGTCATTGAAGATATTCCAGTGGCATCAGCTGAGGAAATTGTTGCTCCAACTGCCACTAAGGAACCTGCAGTGCAAATTCCTTAGTCTGAAGAAGTCCCACCGATGCCTAAGGAAATTGCGGGCCGCTTCAAACCAAACCTTCAGTCGAAGCTTACGATGCCATTCAAAGGATCAAAGCGCCCCAAATTCATCAAGATGACTCTGTAAGAGCCGGCCGCACCGGATTCTGGACAACCACGAAGATGAATTACTATGCTAAAATGATGTTTGACAAGAAAAAAAAGTCTTCGAGCATCATCAAATTTCTCATGCAGATATGGAAACTATTCCATCCTTCACACCAGTGCTCGTAGTTCTTCATGATGCAGGAATTCTTGCGTTCTGTGTGGATATCTGTGATTGGAATGAAGAGTTGATTCTTCAATTTTATATCACCTTTTTCATCACAGGCGACGCTTCTGACATCAACTCATGGGTGTTGGACTAGATGACTGGATCTACTCACTACACTGCACCAGCATCAGAATTGTTTCGATCGGTCCGAGTTCCAATTCCTTCAGAAGGAGCATGATGCCTCTTTGATGAACCTGCTCTGCCCAACCACATGATGCAAGTGCTAATGAAGCCTCTGGCTCCTGGAAAACCTCAAAGGACTACCTTCCTTGTGAAGGATTTTCTCTATGTGCCTAGGATAGTCTATCGCATACTTACCAATATCCCTAGTCCTTCGAAGGGCCACAACTCTGAAGAAGAAGAAGTGGAGGGAGTCATGAAGAACATGCTATTCAACATCATTCATGGTATTCCCATCAACTACCATGATTTCTTCATGAGGACTTTGGCCAATCCAGCATTAGCCCCATTTGAATTGAAGCCCTATGCTCCCTAGATCATGAAATTCATTAGATCAAGGTCTTCAATCCCCTTCAAGGATGACTTCTAGAATCACTTCGGCTTTCTGCCTCCTATTGAAGTCCTCAAGCACACATTTCCTTTAGATGAAGGAAAAGGCAAAGATGTCATTGATGAAGGTACTCGTCCATTGGATGGCCAGTTTCGCAAAGCTGCATCTTATTCCACCAATGATGACACTGCTACACAAGACTCTGCTGCAAAAGCCTCAGTGCAAAAGCCTCAAGAGTCTGCTCCTCGTGTGATGACAGATCGCGAGCTTCTCATAAGTCTTCATCAGAAGGTTGACCGCAACCACAAATGGTTCAAGCGACAGTTTCGTGCACTTCTTCGAGACATGACTGTCATGTACAACATTGTGAGGAAGAACCAATACTACCTCCATGAAGTCTTGAACCGCACTTTGGTCATTCTGTCTCACCTCAAGACTCCTGAAGAACTGCAGGAGATGAACCTTGAGCAACACCTTGATTGGGCTCGTCCTCCTCAGAATAAATTCAAGAAGGTTCAAGTTCCTCAGCTGGTTACAAGCTCATATTCTTCATCGCGCGAGACGGATGAAGCTGAGGATATTGACAACACTATGGCGGGCCCTGCATCGACAAAGGACCCCAAAAACGCTGGCGCTCCTTCATCACCTTCAAGATGAAATTCTTCAAGGGGCGTTAGTCCTCAATTTTCGTCCATTTTGCTCTTCGATGACAAAGGGGGGAGAAATTTTGAGTTACGACTCTTGCTCTTCCGAAGCTTTCGTTGGTTGACATGTAAACTTAAGTCCGATGGTGGTCTGACTCTTTTGAACTGCTTTCCGCATGCTATTTCCTCAAATTACCTTAATGCATGCAAGCTGAATTTCGTTAAACACCATTTTCATCATGCATTTCAAATTGTTCATATCATATGTTAAATGTGTTTATTAATTACAAAATATAGGGGGAGTTCTCCATGTTTTTAACCTGCCATGTGCATTTGCAGTCCAAAGCAAATTCCTCATATGTGCACATCTTCTAGGGGGAGTTCTTCTATATCTTGCAATCAAATTCCTTAAACTCAGTACTTACATTCCATATTTTTATCCCCGTTGAAAAATTAACCTATTTGTCATCAATCACCAAAAAGGGGGAGATTGTAAGTGCATCTAGTGCCCCTCAGTGATTTTGGTGTATTGAAGACTTATAGGTTAAGGAACTAACGTTTTTGTGAGTGTACACATGCTCTATAAGTCGATGAGGAGTTTGATATATTCGGAGATTATTGACCCCTAAAAATTTATGTCTTCAACTGAATACTTTGGTCAAGACTTTGGTGAAGACTTTGGTGAAGACTCTGGTATTCCCTGAAGACTTTGAAAACGAAGAAGTTGGTGTGACCTTGAAGATATGAATGATGTGAAGACTTCTGTTTTCGTAGTTTCATTTCCTTTCTTTGAGTCATAGGAAACACCATACTGTTATAGGGGGACGAGGTAATACTAAGGAAAATTTCCAACTGATGCTCAACTCAAAAGCCTCAACCTGTCCAATCCTTCCAGTGAAGGCTTTGGAAATCTCTTGTAGTTCCGTCAAGTTCTTCACTGATAGAGACGAAGTTCTTCTGGTATCTAAGGAAATTGATCTGACTGAGGAGTTAGGATTTCGCCAGTGCGAATTGCCTACATGTGAGGAACATGATAAGCATGAGGACTTTCATGGTTGGAAATTCCGATTTTTGTTGTGCTTAGCGCCAGCTATCCCCAATCATCTTATCAACATAACAGTCAAATTATTGGGGGCATTTATGTATTATCATGTCAGGTTGCACCCTGGCTATAAATAGCCAACCCCCACAACCACTAGTTGGTTGGCTGCTCCGAGAGAGAACTGACACTTGTCATTTCAGAGCAACCCATCCTCTGAAGACTTTGAGAGAAAATCATTAGTGAGCAAAAACCCAAATCCAAACCTCCAAACCGAAAGTGATTGAGCATCACTGAAGAGATTGTTCTTGTGTGGAACCGACGCTTGTTACCTTTGAAGACTGTGTATCTTCCAGACGGTTAGGCGTCATAGTCTCGTGCATCCTGTAGTCAATTGGGGATCATGGAGTAACCTTCGTCTAGAGCATCTAGTAGTCAATTGTGGATCGCTGGGTGACCAGTTTGTGAGGATTTTGGAAGTCTAGCCTGAAGACTTACCACGAGTGTTGGGAGAGAACTTTGTGAGCTTAACTCAAGGAGAATACGGTAAGGACTGTGTGTCCTAGGACTGTATGTCCTCTAGTTTAAATACCAGGCCGCTCCAAACCAGACGTATGACTGTCACAGTAGTTGGAATTGGGTTATCAAACCATTGTATTCATCGAGCTACCTGGTTCTATTTCCTCAACCCCTCTATTTCCTCTTATACTTGTTAATGAAATTGATCATTACTATTTGAACAATTTGACTGAAGACTTTCACAATTTCCTCACCTCAAATTCTTCAAGTTACCTTGTTCCTCACTTGCTTATCCTATATCACGCTACCTATAATTTGTGCATGCTTTATTTCATCATGATGACTATGCTACTGTTGTGTTTCTCATGCACTTGATTAATCATTCCACTATTAGTTATTCACCACATTTCAAATTCCTCAAGTGATGAATTTGTAAAAATCTCCTATTCACCCCCCTCTAGTTGATATAACGCACTTTCAGTAAGAAAAGACATTGGCCCTGTCAAACAACAAAATGGGAAGAGAAAAGAAAAAAAGGTAAAAAAATAACAAAAGGAAAAATGAAAAAATGTGGGGGAGTTTAGACGACACCGGTTATCCGTAGAAGCGCCAAAGACGAGATGCGCTCCAGGGGTTTAGTTCAAGGCGGTTATTGGATGGACTCCGCAAACGATAGGCCCCTCCCGGGAGCACTTCGTCGATGATGAAATGACCCTCCCATTTGGGGTTGAGTTTATGCTTTTGTTTCTCCGGGAGTCATAGGACGAGTTCTCCTACATTGTATGCTTTTGCCATGACCTCCCTACTTTGGTATCGTCGAGCTTGCTGTTGGTAAAGAGGGAAACAAGCCAGAGCTATGTCCCTCTCCCCTTCGAAGGTGTCTAAGTCGTCCTGCCGATCCAACTCAGCCTCCTTTTCCTCGTACATGCGCACTCTTGGAGCGTCATAGATAATATTGCAAGGGAGAACTACCTCTGCCCCATAGACCATAAAGAACGGTGTGTAACCTGTTGATCTATTTGGGGTGGTACGCAGGCCCCATAGAACGAAGTCGAGTTCCTCTACCTGATGACAGTTGGACTCGTGAAGAGATCGCACCAAACGTGGCTTGATGCCGGTCATAATGAGACCGTTTGCTTTGCTCGCCCTATCCATTGGTCTGCGAATGATAGACCGATGCATAATCAAGCGTTATGCCCATTTTTGCGCACTAGTCCTTGACCTCTTGGGCTGTGAAGTTGGATCCATTATCCTTATTATAATATGTGGGACATCGCAATGGTGTACTATGCTAGATATAAAGTCGATCACTGGTCCGGATTTAGCCGACTTAATGGGCTTTGCCTCTATCCATTTGGTGAACTTGTCAACCATGACCAGTAGGTATTTATTTTTCTTGGTTCCCCCTTTAAGGGGTCCAACCATGTCCAGCCCCCAGATCGCAAAAGGCTAGGTGATCGGAATTGTCCGAAGAGCTGTTGGGGGCTTGTAACTTTGATTTGCGAAGAGTTGACACCCTACGCAATGTTGAACAAGTGACTGGGCGTCCGTCTGAGCTGTAGGTGATAGAGGCGAAGTTGTCCCTGTCTTTCGATGAGATGGTGGCTATCGTTTTTGGTGGAGTAGACTTTGACGATCCGACTACGAACGTGTGAGCCGTCGCGCCTTAGCAATCGCTAAACCAACTCTGAGAGGTTATTGACCACGCCGGAGCACGATCAACCTGACCACGAGGGTCTATTTCCTGCACGCAAACGAAGAACAAGCAAGAAACTAAGATTGCAATCTGGATATTGCGAATATAAGAGGAAAACTTTATTGATGAAGTGGGGTTCTGTGATGTCTTTGTCTGGTCGTGGAACACAAACGACGAACGCGAAGTTGCTGCTATGGCAAACTTGTAATCTAAACAAAACCCAACCCTAAAACGAAGCCCTAAGGGCTGTATATATGGGGGAATAGAAGGGAATTTCGTGGCCCCTTGGAGGAGGGGTCCGAAACCGACCCTAAGTCAGTTTCCCCATATATACGGAATCTAAAAACAGCCTATAATATGGTATTTCGAAATTACATGGGCCTGGCCCAAAAATAAGGTGGCGCAGCACCTATATTAGCCTATGGACGAATTTTATAAAGTGGCATCATGCATATTTCGTCCAAGGCTTCCCGCTCCCATTATGGTGGCTTCAATGTGCGAAAATCATCACTGGAAGCTCCATTGTTCTTCCCCGCACGCGCACCTTCTCCTCCATGCTTGATCCCGCTCCAATGGTCATCCTTCTTATCCATGCTAGGTCCTTCATTCATAAGTAAAACAAAATTATCCAATTTAGGCAGCATCATATGTTCATGAATATTAGAAGGATTTCCAAGAAACGAAAGTACCTGGTAATTCAATTGACGTGCGCGAGCTCTAGTAATTGGTCCTGTATGTATAGCAGTCGGGGTGGGTGTAACATTAGTAGGGATGTCCTCATCATCCTCCCCTTCTTGAACTGACGTCGTCCTCGACGGAAGCTCATCTTCCTCACCCAAATAAGGCTTCAAATCTGCAATGTTAAAAGTGGGGCTAACCCCAAACTCTGCAGGCAGCTCAAGTTTATATGCATTATCATTTATTTTCTCTAACACCTTAAAAGGACCATCAGCACGTGGCATTAGCTTTGACTTGCGCAAATCAGGAAATCTATCCTTACGCAAATGTAACCAAACAAGATCTCCAGGTGCAAAGACAACATGTTTTCTACCCTTATCTCCAGCAAGTTTGTATTTAGCATTCATACGCTCAATGTTTTCCTTAGTTAACTCATGAATCTTTAATATCAATTCAGCACGTTCTTTAGCATCAAAATTAACCTTCTCCGAAGACGGAAGAGGCAACAAATCAATAGGTGCACGAGGTAAGAAACCATACACAACTTCAAAAGGGCACATCTTAGTGGTAGAATGTAGCGAACGATAATAAGCAAATTCAATATGAGGCAAGCATTCTTCCCACATTTTCAGGTTATTCTTCAAAACAGCCCTAAGCATAGTAGACAACGATCTATTGACTACTTCAGTTTGGCCATCAGTTTGGGGGTGACATGTAGTACTAAAAAGCAGTTTAGTCCCCAACTTAGCCCATAAACATCTCCAAAAGTGGCTAAGAAATTTAGCATCACGATCGGAAACAATTGTATTTGGCACACCATGCAACCGAATAATTTCACGAAAGAACAAATCAGCAACATGAGCAGCAGCATCACTTTTATGACATGGTATAAAGTGTGCCATTTTAGAAAATCTATCCACGACAACAAATATGCTATCCCTCCCCTTCTTTGTTCGAGGTAAACCTAAAACAAAGTCCATAGATATATCCTCCCAAGGAACACTAGGTACAGGTAAAGGCATATATAAACCATGAGGATTGAGTCGTGACGGAGCGAGCAACAAAACGCTCAACATCCCGTCTCATCTTTGGCCAAAAGAAATGTGTAGCAAGTACGTCCTCCGTCTTCTTCACGCCAAAGTGTCCCATTAATCCTCCTCCGTGCGCCTCCTGTAACAACAAAAGACGAACGAAGCTAGCTGGAATGCATAGCTTGTTAGCACGAAACACAAATCCACTATTAATAACGAACTTGTTCCATGTTCTCCCTTCTTTACAATTCGTCAACACGTCTCTAAATTCAGCATCATGCACATATTGATCTTTGATGGTCTCCAAACCAAATATTTTAAAGTCAAGTTGTGAAAGCATAGTATAACGACGAGACAAAGCATCAGCAATAACATTATCTTTACCCTTCTTGTGTTTAATGACATAAGGGAAAGTCTCAATGAATTCAACCCATTTAGCATGTCTACGGTTCAGTTTTGCTTGACTTTTAATATGTTTCAAAGATTCATGATCAGAATGTATAACAAATTCTTTGGGCCATAAATAATGTTGCCATGTTTCCAAAGTCCGAACAAGAGCATATAATTCCTTATCATAAGTAGAATAATTCAGACTAGGCCCACTTAATTTTTCAGAAAAGTACGCAACAGGTTTACCATCTTGTAGTAACACACCTCCTAACCCAATTCCACTAGCATCACATTCAAGCTCGAAAGTCTTATTAAAATCAGGAAGTTGGAGTAAAGGAGCATGTGTTAACTTATCTTTCAAGACCGTGAAGGCTTCTTCCTGTGCGGTACCCCAAGAAAAAGGCACGTCCTTCTTTGTAAGTTCATTGAGAGGCGCAGCAATGGTGCTGAAATCTCTGACAAAACGCCTATAGAAACCAGCGAGGCCAAGAAAACTCCTTACTTGTGTGACCGTTTTGGGCTGCGGCCAACTCTCAATAGCTTCAATCTTGGTTGTATCAACTTCAATTCCCTGTGGAGTAACAACATAGCCAAGAAAAGATACTCGGTCGGTGCAAAAGGTGCACTTCCCAAGGTTACCAAACAAACGTGCATCACGTAGCGCAGTAAAAACAGCACGTAAATGTTCCAAATGTTCCTCCAAAGATCTACTAAAAATCAATATATCATCAAAATAGACTACCACAAATCGTCCAATGAAAGCACGTAAAACCTCGTTCATTAATCTCATGAAAGTGCTAGGTGCATTATGATAGAGGCGAAGTTGTCCCTGTCTTTCGATGAGATGGTGGCTATCGTTTTTGGTGGAGTAGACTTTGACGATCCGACTACGAACGTGTGAGACGTCGCGCCTTAGCAATCGCTAAACCAACTCTGAGAGGTTATTGACCACGCCGGAGCACGATCAACCTGACCACGAGGGTCTATTTCCTGCACGCAAACGAAGAACAAGCAAGAAACTAAGATTGCAATCTGGATATTGCGAATATAAGAGGAAAGCTTTATTGATGAAGTGGGGTTCTGTGACGCCTTTGTCTGGTCGTGGAACACAAACGAAGAACGCGAAGTTGCTGCTATGGCGAACTTGTAATCTAAACAAAACCCCAAACCTAAAACGAAGCCCTAAGGGCTGTATATACGGGGGAATAGAAGGGAATTTCGTGGCCCCTTGGAGGAGGGGTCCGAAACCGACCCTAAGTCAGTTTCCCCATACATACGGACTCTAAAAACAGCCTATAATATGGTATTTCGAAATTACATGGGCCTGGCCCAAAATTAAGGTGGCGCAGCACCTATATTAGCCTATGGACGAATTTTATAAAGTGGCATCATGCATATTTCGTCCAAAGCTTCCCACTCCCATTATGGTGGCTTCAATGTGCGAAAATCATCACTGGAAGCTCCATTGTTCTTCCCCGCGCGCGCACCTTCTCCTCCATGCTTGATCCCGCTCCAATGGTCATCCTTCTTATCCATGATAGGTCCTTCATTCATAAGTAAAACAAAAGTATCTAATTTAGGCAGCATCATATGTTCATGAATATTAGAAGGATTTCCAAGAAACGAAAGTACCTGGTAATTCAATTGACGTGCGCGAGCTCTAGTAATTGGTCCTGTATGTATAGCAGTCGGGGTGGGTGTAACATTAGTAGGGATGTCCTCATCCTCCTCCCCTTCTTGAACTGAAGTCGTCCTCGACAGAAGCTCATCTTCCTCACCCAAATAAGGCTTCAAATCTGCAATGTTAAAAGTGGGGCTAACCCCAAACTCTGCAGGCAGCTCAAGTTTATATGCATTATCATTTATTTTCTCTAACACCTTAAAAGGACCATCAGCACGGGGCATTAGCTTTGACTTGCGCAAATCAGGAAATCTATCCTTACGCAAATGTAACCAAACAAGATCACCAGGTGCAAAGACAACATGTTTTCTACCCTTATCTCCAGCAAGTTTGTATTTAGCATTCATACACTCAATGTTTTCCTTCGTTAACTCATGCATCTTTAATATCAATTCAGCACGTTCTTTAGCATCAAAATTAACCTTCTCCGAAGATGGAAGAGGCAACAAATCAATAGGTGCACGAGGTAAGAAACCATACACAACTTGAAAAGGGCACATCTTAGTGGTAGAATGTAGCGAACGACTATAAGCAAATTCAATATGAGGCAAGCATTCTTCCCACATTTTCAGGTTATTCTTCAAAACAGCCCTAAGCATAGTAGACAATGATCTATTGACTACTTCAATTTGTCCATCAGTTTGGGGATGACATGTAGTACTAAAAAGTAGTTTAGTCCCCAACTTAGCCCATAAACATCTCCAAAAATGGCTAAGAAATTTAGCATCACGATCTGAAACAATTGTATTTGGTACACCATGCAATCGAATAATTTCACGAAAGAACAAATCAGCAACATGAGCAGCATCATCACTTTTATTACATGGTATAAAGTGTGCCATTTTGGAAAATCTATCCACGACAACAAATATGCTATCCCTCCCCTTCTTTGTTCGAGGTAAACCTAAAACAAAGTCCATAGATATATCCTCCCAAGGAACACTAGGTACAGGCAAAGGCATATATAAACCATGAGCATTGAGTCGTGACTTAGCTTTTTGACATGTAGTGCAGCGAGCAACAAAACGCTCAACATCCCGTCTCATCTTTGGCCAAAAGAAATGTGTAGAAAGTACGTCCTCCGTCTTCTTCATGCCAAAGTGTCCCATTAATCCTCCTCCGTGCGCCTCCTGTAACAACAAAAGACGAATGGAGCTAGCTGGAATGCATAGCTTGTTAGCACGGAACACAAATCCATCATTAATAACGAACTTGTTCCATGTTCTCCCTTCTTTACAATTCTGCAACACGTCTCTAAATTCAGCATCATGCACATATTGATCTTTGATGGTCTCCAAACCAAATATTTTAAAGTCAAGTTGTGAAAGCATAGTATAACGACGAGACAAAGCATCAGCAATAACATTGTCTTTACCCTTCTTGTGTTTAATGACATAAGGGAAAGTCTCAATGAATTCAACCCATTTAGCATGTCTACGGTTCAGTTTTGCTTGACTTTTAATATGTTTCAAAGATTCATGATCAGAATGTATAACAAATTCTTTGGGCCATAAATAATGTTGCCATGTTTCCAAAGTCCGAACAAGAGCATATAATTCCTTATCATAAGTAGAATAATTCAGACTAGGCCCACTTAATTTTTCAGAAAAGTACGCAACAGGTTTACCATCTTGTAATAACACACCTCCTAACCCAATACCACTAGCATCACATTCAAGCTCGAAAGTCTTATTAAAATCAGGAAGTTGGAGTAAAGGAGCATGTGTTAACTTATCTTTCAAGACCGTGAAGGCTTCTTCCTGTGCGGTACCCCAAGAAAAAGGCACGTCCTTCTTTGTAAGCTCATTGAGAGGCGCAGCAATGGTGCTGAAATCTCTGACAAAACGCCTATAGAAACCAGCGAGGCCAAGAAAACTCCTTACTTGTGTGACCGTTTTGGGCTGCGGCCAACTCTCAATAGCTGCAATCTTGGCTTTATCAACTTCAATTCCCTGTGGAGTAACAACATAGCCAAGAAAAGATACTCGGTCGGTGCAAAAGGTGCACTTCCCAAGGTTACCAAACAAACGGGCATCACGGAGTGCAGTAAAAACAGCACGTAAATGTTCCAAATGTTCCTCCAAAGATCTACTAAAAATCAATATATCATCAAAATAGACTACCACAAATCGTCCAATGAAAGCACGTAAAACCTCGTTCATTAATCTCATGAAAGTGCTAGGTGCATTAGTTAACCCAAAAGGCATGACTAGCCACTCATATAATCCAAACTTAGTTTTAAATGCTGTTTTCCATTCATCTCCCAATTTCATACGAATTTGATGGTATCCACTACGCAAATCAACTTTGGAGAAAATTGTAGAGCCACTTAATTCATCAAGCATATCATCTAGTCTAGGAATAGGATGACGATAACGAATAGTAATATTATTAATGCCTCTACAATCCACACACATGCGCGATGTACCATCCTTTTTAGGCACTAGAATAATAGGAACAGCACAAGGACTAAGGGATTCACGTATATAACCTTTGTCAAGCAGCTCTTGTACTTGACGCATAATCTCCTTTGTCTCCTCTGGATTGGTACGGTAGGGCGCACGGTTGGGTAGGGATGCACCGGGAATTAAGTCAATCTGATGCTCAATCCCACGAATAGGCGGTAATCCCGGTGGCACGTCTTGTGGAAAGACGTCAGCGAACTCCTGCAAAATGTTAATGATAGCAGGAGGCAAAGAGGGAGGCATGTCCTCGAATGAAAATAATACCTCTTTGCATACAAAAGCATAGCAAACATATGTAGCAGCATCCAAATCATTAATATCAGATTTAGTAGCAAATAAACATCCACTCTGCAATTTTATTTCGGATGCAACAGTAGATGATGGTTTATTATGCTTATGGTGTTGCTCAAATTCCTGTGCTACAATCTGATTTTCACTCTTATTTTTCTCCTGTTTTGCTTTACTAGCTCTAGCAATGTCATCTTTCATAATATGTTCGGGAGACATAGGAAGCAACGTGATATTATGATCCTTATGAACAAGAGTATACTGATTTGTCCTACCATGGTGTACAGAATTTTTATCAAACTGCCATGGTCTACCAAGTAAAACAGAACATGCTTGCATGGGTACCACATCACAATCCACATAATCAGAATATGTAGCAATGCTAAAATGCACACGAACAGTACGTGTTACCTTAACCTTGCCACTATTGTTGAACCATTGGATGTAATAAGGATGAGGATGTGGTCTGGTGGTTAGAGACAGCTTCTCCACCATCTCCATGCTAGCCAAGTTATTGCAACTCCCTCCATCGATGATGATGCGAACAGAACGCTCTTTCACAACTCCCTTTGTGTGGAACAAGTTGTGCCTCTGATTTTGCTCAGCCTGTGTAACCTGCACACTGAGAACACGTTGAGCAACTAAACTTTCATACCTGTCAGCGTAATCAGCAGCCATGTAGTGTGTTTCTGGTTCTGCATCGTCGCCATTGTGTTCTTCACTTGCAATGAGAGCCAAAGTCTCCTCATCATAATCACTAGCAGACGCATATCCACCATCCTCAGTAACAATCATGACACGCTTGGAAGGGCATTCTCTCGCAAAGTGACCTCCACCCTTGCAACGACGGCATATAACCTCATGTGTTTGCCCTGTGGATGCAATAGATGAAGAAGAGCTCGGTGCAGGCCCAGAAGGTGTGCTCTTGGTAGAGGGTGGAGGAGGAGCCTGTTTCCTGGTATCGCGGTTGGAGTTGGAGGTTGAAGTAGGTGGTGTTGCAGCAGGACGTGTGGAAGTAGAGGAGGTACGTGGCGTCCATGATGAAGTGCGACCTGCAGAAAAAGTAGTTCTCGCCATTGCCTGTCGATCCTGCACTTCACGTTCAGCTTTGCAAGCAAGATGAAATAAACGAGTGATAGTGTTATACTCCTTATACTCCAGAATAGTCTGAATCTCTCTATTTAATCCACCCATAAAACGTGCAAGCATAGCTTCATTCTCCTCAACAATACCACATCTAATCATACCAGTTTGTAATTCCTGATAATATTCTTCTACAGAATTTTTTCCTTGTCTTAAACGCTGCAAATTTTGAAGCAATTCACGTTGATAATAAGGTGGCACCCAACGATTACGCATAGCAGTTTTCCAAGCAGCCCAAGTAGTTGGAATATTATCAGGGTGTATTCTATAATGTTCTGACCACCAAACACAAGCAAAACTAGTGAATGAACAAACAGCAGCGGCAACACGTCGATCCTCTGGAAATTGTAAGCATGTAAAACGTTGTTCTGTTTCTAACTCCCATGTAAGATATATATCAGGAACATATCTACCCTCAAACGTCGGAATATTCAATTTAAGTTTAGGGAGATGGTCATGATCCCGTACCTGCGGGGGTGGTGCAGCCCTACCGTTACGGTTGTAGCCATGTGGTCGACCTGGTGCGTATGGTGGGGGTTGCCCCTGGGGCGGATCTGGAGCAACCTCTCCCTCATCATCGAAATCACCATCATAATCTTCAACCTGCTCAACGACAGTAGCCGCATGAGCCACCGAAGTAGCAGCAGTATCAACAGTACCAGGATGTTGGGCGTGGCCGAGAGGCACACGTCGCGCTCGTCGTTCGAAAGGAATAGGAACTGCAGCTGGTGGAGGTAGACGGGCAAGCACCTCATTGAACTTGGCGTCCATCTTGGCGTCGAATGTCTTCTCCAAATCATCTAGCTTCTCCATGGCCACTCCAAAGTTGTTCACGAAGTCCTGTACCTGCTCAGCCATCATTTGCTGAAATTTATCATAGAGCGCTTTGTTGGTCATGCTCTCCCAGTCGATCTCGTCATCGTGTGATCCTGGCATGGTTAGCAGAAATAGGAAACACACAATATGAAACCTACAGACTACTGGGACGTGGTGGTGGTGGTGGTGTGGCACAAATCCTTTAAGCGAATCTCAATTTCTTACCAGTTCTTACCCAGTAGCAGGCGGTGATCGGCAACCGTTGTAGCCAAAACTCTCAAAGCTTGGATAGAGCGATTGCCAGGTGGTGTCAAGCACACGGCGTAGAAGTATGTGGAGCTGGGATGGCTTATAATATGGTAGCAAAAAGGGTCAGCATTAATCAATTCAGAGATGCAAGGTTGAATAAACGCTCAACGACGGTACTGTGCTGGTCCTAGGCTAGACCATGCTAGAGACGCGAGCCTAAAACACCAACAAAAGCACGACGATACACGTAAGCAAGGGAAAAGCACACTCGGATTTACTTTTTTTTCGTTTTTTTTTTCGGCGCCTCTTTTTTTTTTCAAAAACTCACTACAATGGCGAGTGTCTCAAAACTCTTGCCACGTCGTATAAGCAAGATGGGCACGAATTTTTCTTTTGGACTATTTTTTTTTTCTAGAGCAACCCGGGGGCTGCGACGACCCAAAAATTTCGACAAAAATCACTATGATAGCAAGTGTCTCAAAACGCTCCGGGGAACCTAAAATCAAGATAGGGAAAAAATATTTTCGGCCGAATTTTTTTTGGGCCAAAACGTGCTCTGCAAAGCGTGCCAGACTCTTTTTTTTTCCGACACCTGCGCAGGTAGCAAAACACGGATCCGAAATCAAAAGGATCTCGAAACTAAACCTAAAACGAACTGGACTTGGATTGGTGGAGGATTTGTGGTGGTATATATGGACACCAATGGATAGTGATGATGGATGATGAGATATGGCAGCGGCGATGATGGTGGTGGTATATGGCAACTATGAAGACGATGCGGTGGCGGCGTGACAACCTGTGAAAAGAACTCGAAACTCTAAAGGACTAGACACTAAGACCAGCAGCTCGACACGACGATGTAACCGCCAATTCAACAAAGCAAAATACTGAAAAGACTATGCAAAGGCTCAGATTGGTTCGGATATGATGATCTAACCCTAATTTTTTTTGGCTTTTTCGTGGACTAAAGGTATGAAGAACAGATGCGATCTAAACTACGAAAACTGGTAAAATCTCACCGAGCAACCTGGAAATCTGATACCACTTGATAGAGGCGAAGTTGTCCCTGTCTTTCGATGAGATGGTGGCTATCGTTTTTAGTGGAGTAGACTTTGACGATCCGACTACGAACGTGTGAGCCGTCGCGCCTTAGCAATCGCTAAACCAACTCTGAGAGGTTATTGACCACGCCGGAGCACGATCAACCTGACCACGAGGGTCTATTTCCTGCACGCAAACGAAGAACAAGCAAGAAACTAAGATTGCAATCTGGATATTGCGAATATAAGAGGAAAACTTTATTGATGAAGTGGGGTTCTGTGACGTCTTTGTCTGGTCGTGGAACACAAACGAAGAACGCGAAGTTGCTGCTATGGCAAACTTGTAATCTAAACAAAACCCAACCCTAAAACAAAGCCCTAAGGGCTGTATATATGGGGGAATAGAAGGGAATTTCGTGTCCCCTTGGAGGAGGGGTCCGAAACCGACCCTAAGTCAGTTTCCCCATATATACGGAATTTAAAAACAGCCTATAATATGGTATTTCGAAATTACATGGGCCTGGCCCAAAAATAAGGTGGCGCAGCACCTATATTAGCCTATGGACGAATTTTATAAAGTGGCATCATGCATATTTCGTCCAAGGCTTCCCGCTCCCATTATGGTGGCTTCAATGTGCGAAAATCATCACTGGAAGCTCCATTGTTATTCCCCGCACGCGCACCTTCTCCTCCATGCTTGATCCCGCTCCAATGGTCATCCTTCTTATCCATGCTAGGTCCTTCATTCATAAGTAAAACAAAAGTATCCAATTTAGGCAGCATCATATGTTCATGAATATTAGAAGGATTTCCAAGAAACGAAAGTACCTGGTAATTCAATTGACGTGCGCGAGCTCTAGTAATTGGTCCTGTATGTATAGCAGTCGGGGTGGGTGTAACATTAGTAGGGATGTCCTCATCAGTAGGCCAAAAGAAACCGGCTCGGAAGGCCTTGCCGACAAGGGATCTTGTCGCGACGTGATTCCCTCCCATGCCTGCATGGATTTCGTCAAGGAGCTCCCGTCCTTCTTCCTCAAATATACACCTCTGTAATATTCCGGTGGTTCTTTTCTTGTATAACTCACCCTCATGTACTTTTTAGGCCTTGGATCGCTGAACTATACGTTGTGCCTCAGTTTGATCGCCGAGGAGTTCCTTGTGAAGAAGGTAAGCGAGGAAGGGCTCTGTCCGTGGCGCAATTACTGCAATTACCCCATGAGCCGAGGGTGTCTCATTCATCGTGGATCCGCGGATAATGCCATCATCATGCTCGTTTATAGGGGGAACAACTTTGTTTGCCGTATTCGGACCGGGGCCATTGTCGTCGTCCTGCCACACTACGGAGGGCTTAAAGAGCTGCTCCAGGAAGGTGTTTCTCAGGACGGGATCGCGCTTGGCTCCCATACAGGCCAGTATGTCAGCGGCTTGGTTATTGTCTCGAGTGACATGGCGGAATTCCAACCCCTTGAACCGAGCAGATATCTTGAGGACGACATTTCTATATGCCGCCATCTTTGGATTTTTGGCGTCGAACTCACCGTTAATTTGGGATATGGCCAAGTTTGAGTCTCCCCGTACCTCTAGCCATCGTAAGCCTAGTGATACCACCATCCGAAGACCATGAAGAAGAGTTTCATATTCGACGACATTGTTGGAGTCGGCATACATGATTTGCAACACGTATCGCACGTTGTCGCGTGTGGGGGATGTGAGAATAACTCTAGCTCCTAGACCGACCAAGGTCTCGGATCCATCAAAATACATTGTCCAATGGGGGTATGCACTATACTCCTTGCGGAGCTCAGCCTCTGTCCATTCAGTCAGGAAGTCCGCCAGTACCTGAGATTTAATGGTGCGGCATGGGTTGTAGGTTATTTCAAAGGGAAGGACCTCAATGGCTCATTTCGGTATGCGGCCGGTGGTGTCCATGTTGTTGATTATATCATTCAGGTGGACTTTCGATGCCACTATTACCACACACTCCTAGAAGTAGTGTCTGAGTTTCCTCGACGCCATGAATACTGTATAGGCTATTTTTTGGTAATGTGGGTATCTGGACTGGCACTGCGTTAGCACTTTTGACACATAAGAAATCGGTTTTTGAGTCCGGAATTTATGTCCCTCCTCATCTCGTTCAATGACGAGCACTGCACTGACGACTTTGTTGGTGGCCGATATGTATAACAACATGGGCTCACTGGTGTCTGGTGCCGTGAGTATGGTATTGGTTCCCAGTAGTTTTTTGATTTCTTCTAACGCAACCACTGCCTCATCAGTCGATTTGAAATTGTTGGTCCATTTCAGCAGCTTATAGAGCGGCAAATCCTTTTCTCCGAGGCGGGAGATAAAGCGGCTTAACGCCGCTATGCACCCGGCTAGCCTCTGGACATGCTTCGGCTCTGTGGGGATTGCAAGTTGGATTTTAGCTGGATTTGCCTCTATTCCTCTATGGGAGACGATTAAAAAGCAGCTTACCAGAGGGAACTCTGAATACACATTTTTCCGGATTGAGCCGTATATCATATTCACGTAGACTAGCGAAGGTTTGCCGTAAGTCGTCGATCAACTAGCCGACGTGTTTGGTTTTAATGACCACATCATCCACGTATGCCTCGACAGTCTTACCGACCTGTGTCGCGAGACAGGTTTGGATCATGCACTGGTATGTGGTCCGGACGTTTTTTAGCCCGAAAGGCATCATGTTGAAGCAGAATGGCCCGTAGGGGGTGATGAATGCAGTAGCCGCTTGATCGGATTCCTTCATTTCAATTTGATGGTATCCGGAGTAAGCGTCGAGGAAACACAACAAATCGTGTCCGGCTGTGGCATCAATGATCTGGTCTACGCGTGGTAAGGGGAAAGGGTCCTTGGGGCAGGCTTTGTTGAGGTCTTTGAAGTCAACACACGGCCACCAAGACTTGTATTTCTTAGGTACCATCACCAGGTTTGATAGCCACTCAGGGTGTTTAATATCCCGAATAAATCCGGCCTCAAGCAGTTTAGCTAATTCTTCACCCATGGCTTGCCATTTGGGCTTAGAGAGGCGGCGCATAGTCTGTTTTATGGGCTTAAAGCTTGATGTAATGTTTAAGCCGTGTTCGGTGAGCCGTCGTGGGATTCCAAGCATATCAGAAGGATGCCAGGCAAAATTGTCCCAATTCTCGTGGAGGAAATTCCGTAGCTCTTCATCCACGAGGGGATCGAGCTGTGCTCCGATGGACGCTATCTTATTGGGGTCCGTTGGATGTACCTGAAATTTAACGATTTCCTCTTTGGGTTTAAAGGACGTGGATTTGGGCCTTTTGCTAAGGATCACATCATCCTTGTTAACTGTCGACCGTAAGGTGGTCAATTCTTTGGCAGCGAAAGTTTCCGCTAATGCTTCGAGGGCAAGCGTTGCCGTTTTGTTTTCGTCCCGGAGGGCTATGTTCGGATCACTAACGATCGTGATCACTCCATTTGGTCCTGGCATTTTAAGTTTCATGTACCCGTAATGGGGTATAGCCTGGAATTTTGTAAAGGCGTCGCGTCCCAATAGGGCGTGATGGCTAGTTGGGAAGGGGACGATGTGGAAGAGAAGTTCTTCGGATCGGTAGTTTTCGAGCGTGTCGAACACCACGTCCAGGATGATACATCCGGAACAACGTGCCTCTTTCCCTGGGATAATTCCCTGGAAGGTTGTGTTGCTATGTTCGATGCGGGATCGGTCGAACTGCATTTTTTCCAGAGTGGCCTCGTATATGAGGTTAAGACCATTGTCGCCGTCCATTAGCACTTTATGTAGCATGTATCTATCAATGATGGGATTCAAGACTAGAGCAGCCGGTGAGTGACCGGGAAGAATGGGTGGCTGGTTAGTGTCCCCGAAAGTAATCGGTATGTCTGTCCATGGGCTAGTGACTGCCATGTGGTAGACTTGCTCATGCTTCCTAACAGTTCTTTTACGCCTGTTCCTCGAGGGGAAGTTCTCATAGAATGTCAGGACTTCGACATTGAATCTTGGCGCCGAAGGAGAGTGCCTACTCGACGGAGGTGTTTCAAGGATGGCCTCGCTGCTTTTTGTGACTTACTTGACGACCCAACAAGCTCGAAGGCTGTGAGTTGGGTTCGTGTTTAACAACAAATGTATGGGGCAAGGTTTATCCAAAAGTCCGTCGAGGACAGTGCCAGTCCCTGAAAGGGGCTTGTTTCTTTTTCGACTGGTTCGTACCTGGCTGGCCAATTTGGAGGTATCCTCTTTTTCTGAGCTCCTCTAGGGTGTTCTGAGAAAATTGGTTCCGAGAACAACTGCATGGATTGCGAGACACCCTCCATGGCACAACACTTTTGTACCAATTCGGATAACTCTGAAAAGTCACTTATGCGTCGGCGGGCCAGGGCATTGTGGACCCCTTCGTCATGGCAGTTGCAAATGAAAATTGCCGTTATATCTTGGTAACTAAGACCTTTTACCCTGCTCCTAGCGAGTAGGAGTCAGGCCCAAAAGTGGTGGACTGATTCTCCTTGTAGTTGCTTGATATCCCGACAGTCCGAAGACACGAGCTTTGGTACGATACACGGATGGTCGTCTTGGGCGGTGGGTGGGAATTTTTTTAACTCCATGCCACGACAAGTATTCGGAACTGGTGACAGTCCGTCTTTAGAATGATTCCCCGCCTCTGGTTTACCGATAGAGTCTTGGTGACCGAGGACTGAAGTATAAATTGTTTTTAATTCCGTCTATCAGAAAAAATCCATAGCCGGACACTCGATGGTAGCGACAAGGTGGGTGACCAGAGGGACATGAATCTCCCTGTCATCGGGTTTGATCCCGAGCCGATCATAGATCGGAACCTGGTCATCGGATATACGCATAGCTTTGATCCGATCGAACAACTCGTTTAAGAATGAGGCGATGGCAGGGTGCGTGTCGCTGTTTAAGAAAGTGGCATGACGGTTTTAGAGTTACGCCGAAGCGGATGTGTGTTCCGTTCCACCATGGGACTTGATGTCCTGGGCGTCAAAGCATCCAGACTTACAGGTTTTCTTCGAAGGTTGAGGGTTCCATTAGAATGAGTGTTCCCTGTGAATCAGCCACGAACTCTAGGGTTCCAAACTTGATACTTTGATTGGGGGAACCTTCTGGTCTGGCCATGATGGCTGATCGGGTTGGCATGCGACAAGATGTCATTTCCGATGAAGCTATGATCGGGGGCAAGAGTCCCCTCGATGTAGATCTCGCTACTTGTGACGAGGTGATCCACCGATTCCTGTGGCGCTCACAGAGGAACTCTCAATGAAAGCACCAATGCCGGTGTCAAAACCGGCGGATCTCGGGTAGGGGGTCCGGAACTGTGAGACTAGAATCGACAGTAACAGGAGATGAAGGGGGAAAGGATTTACCTAGGTTCGGGCCCTCCTATGGAGGTAATACCCTACGTCCTGCTTGGTAGTATTGATGATATGAGCGGTTGTTGGGTAACGTTGCATGGGATACAAAAATTTTCCTACGCACACGCAGATCAATCCATGGTGATGGGCATCTACGAGAGGGAGAGTGGATCTACATACCCTTGTAGATCGCTAAGCGGGAAGCGTTAAGAAACGCGGTTGGTGTAGTCGAACGTCTTCGCGATCCAAATTGCCATGCGTCCCGCGATCCAATCACAATCCGTCCCGTGATCTAATCACGATCCGTCCCACGAACTTGATCACGATCCGTCCGATCTAGCGCCGAACGGACGGCACCTCCGCGTTCAGCACACATACAGGTTGATGACGATCTCTGCCGTCTTGATCCAGCAAGAGAGAGCGGAGAGGTAGAAGAGTTCGCTGGCAGCGTAACGGCGCTCCGGCGATGGTGGTGGAGCAATTCCAGTCGGGCTTCGCTTAAGCACTGAAGAAATCCGATCTAGAGGAGAAACTATGCACTCGAGGAACGGGTAGCACGTGGCTGTAAAAACTAGTGCAAAAACCCAAAACCCTCTAGTATATATAGGAAGAGAGGAGGAGAGGAGGCAGCCTTGGCTTCCAAGCCAACAGCTTCGGCCGAACCAAGGTGGTGGAGGTGGAGTCCACCTCCAATCCTAGTAGGACTAGGATTCACCCTATTTTGCCTTTTTTCCACTTTTTCTCTTTGGGTTTTTTTCCTCCAGCCACATGGGCCTTGTGTGGGAGTTTCCACCAGCCCACTAAGGTATGATATTCACTCTCCCACAGCCCATGAAGCCTCTTGGGTCGAAATACCCCTCCCGGAGGCCTCCCGGTACGCTACCGGCACTCCCGCTACACTACCGATGAGCCCGAAACTTTTCCGACGACCAAAACAGGACTTCCTATAAATGAATCTTTACCTCCGGACCATTCCGGAGCTCCTCGTGATGTCCGGGATCTCATCCGGGACTCCGAACAACCTTCGGTCACCACCGTACATAACTCTATACTACCGAAATGTCATCAAACCTTAAGTGTGCAGACCCTACGGGTTCGAGAACTATGTAGACATGACCGAGACACCTCTACGGTCAATAACCAATAGCGGGACCTAGATGTCCATCTTGGTTCCTACATATTCTACGAAGATCTTTATCGGTCAAACCTCTATGTCAAGGATTCAATTAATCCCGTATGATGTTCCCTTTGTTCTTCGGTATGTTACTTGCCCGAGGTTCGATCTCGGTATCTCCATACCTAGTTCAACCACGTTACCGGCAAGTCTCTTTACTCATTCCGTAATACAAGATCCCGTTACTAACACTTAGTCACATTGCTTGCAAGGCTCATTGTGATGTTGCATTACCGAGTGGGCCCTGAGATACCTCTCCGTCACATGGAGTAACAAATCCCAGTATTGATCCATGCCAACTCAACAGACACCCTCAGAGACACCTGTAGAGCACCTTTATAGTCACCCAGTTACGTTGCGATGTTTGATACACACAAGGCACTCCTCCGATGTCCGTGAGTTGTATGATCTCATGGTCATAGGAACATATACTTGACATGCAGAGAACAGTAGCAATAAATTGACACGTTCATAAGCTACGTTTGTAGTTTGGGTCTTGTCCATCACATCATTCTCCTAATGATGTGATCCCGTTATCAAATGACATCTCGTGTCCATGGCTAGGAAACCTTAACCATATTTCGATCAACGAGCTAGTTCACTAGAGGCATACTAGGGACATTGTGGTTGTCTATGTATCCACACATGTATCCATGTTTCCAATTAATTGTCATGAACAAGGAAATATAATAATAAACACTTTATTTATTGTCTCTAGGGCATATTTCCAACAGTCTCCCACTTGCACTAGAATCAATAATCTAGCTCACATCACTATGTGATTTACATTGTAATGAATCAAGCACCCATGCAGTTCTGGTGTTGATCATGTTTAGCTCTTGGAAGAGGTTTAGTCAACGGATCTGCAACATTCAGATCCGTGTGCACTTTGCAAATATTTATGTCCTTCTCCTCGATGTAATATCGGATGGAGTTGAAGCGTCGCTTTATATGTCTGGTCCTCTTGTGAAACCTTGGTTCCTTGGCTAGAGCAATGGCACCAGTGTTGTCACAGAACATGCTCATTGGATTCAGTGCACTGGGCACTACTCCAAGATCTGTCATGAACTGCTTCATCCAGACACCTTCCTTCGCAGCCTCGGAGGCTGCGATGTATTCCGCTTCGCATGTAGAATCAACTACCATGCTTTGCTTGGAACCGCACCAGCTTACCGCTCCCCCGTTAAGAATAAATACGTATCCGGTTTGTGACTTAGAATCGTCCGGATCAGTGTCAAAGCTTGCATCGACGTAACCCCTTACGACGAGCTCTTCATCACCTCCATAGACGAGAAACATTTCCTTAGTCCTTTTCAGGTACTTAAGGATATTCTTGACCGCTTGCCAGTGCTCCATTCTAGGATCACTTTGAAACCTTCCGGCCATACTTATGGCAAGGCTGACATCGAGTCTTGTGCACAGCATTGCATACATGATAGAGCCTATGGCTAGAGCATAGGGGATGACACTCATCTTTTCTCTATCTTCTGCAGCTATTGGGCATTGAGTCTTACTCAACTTCACACCTTGTAACACATGCAAGAACCCCTTCTTGGATTGATCCATTTTGAACTTCTTCAAAACTTTATGAAGGTATGTGCTCTGTGAAAGTGCTATTAAGCGTCTCGATCTATCTCTATAGATCTTAATGCCTAATATGAAAGCAGCTTCTCCTAGGTCCTTCATTGAAAAACTCTTGTTCAAATATTCCTTCACGCTTTCCAGCATTTGTATATTGTTTCCAATCAGCAATATGTCATCCACATATAATAGAAATGCTATAGAGCTCCCACTCACTTTCTTGTAAATACAAGCTTCTCCGTAAACTTGTATAAACTCAAACGCTTTGATCACCTCATCAAAGCGCTTATTCCGACTCCGAGATGCTTGCACCAGTCCATAAATGGATCGCTGGAGTTTGCAAACTTTGTCAGCATTCTCTAGATCGACAAAACCTTCGGGTTGCATCATATACAACTCTTCCTCAAGGAAACCGTTGAGGAACGCTGTTTTGACATTCATCTACCAAATTTCATAGTCGAAATAAGCAGCAGCTAACATGATTCTGACAGACTTAAGCATCGCTACGGGTGAGAAAGTCTCATCGTAGTAAACTCCTTGAACTTGTGAAAAACCCTTTGCCACAAGTCGAGCTTTATAGACGGTGACATTACCGTCCGCGTCTGTCTTCTTCTTAAAGATCCATTTGTTCTGAATGGCCTTTCACCCTTCAGGTAATACTTCCAAAGTCCATACCTTGTTTTCATACATGGATCCCATCTCGGATTTCATGGCCTCTAACCATTTCTCGGAATTCGGGCCCATCACTGCTCCTCCATAGCTCGTAGGTTCATTGTTGTCCAACAACATGACCTCCAAGACAGGGTTGCCGTATCACTCAGGGGTAGTACACGGCCTTGTTGACCTACGAGGTTCAATAGCAGCTTGATCCAAAGCTTCATGATCATCATCATTAACTTCCTCTTCTACCGTCGTAGGTTCCACAGAAACATCTTTCTGCGCTACACTACTTTCTGGTTGAAGTAAAGGTTCAATAACCTCATCAAGCTCTATTTTCCTCCCACTCAATTCTTTCGAGAGAAACTCTTTCTCAAGAAATGTTCCGTTCTTAGCGACAAACACTTTGCCTTCGGATCTGGGATAGAAGGTATACCCGACTGTCTCTTTCGGGTATCCTATGAAGACACATTTCTCCGCTTTGGGTTCCAGCTTTTCAGGCTGAAGCTTTTTGACATAAGCATCACATCCCCAAACTTTAAGAAACGACAACTTTGGCTTCTTGCCAAACCATAGTTCATATGGCGTCGTCTCAACGGATTTTGATGGTGCCCTATTTAAAGTGAATGCAACTGTCTCTAATGCATAACCCCAAAACGATAGTGGCAAATCAGCAAGAGACATCATAGAATGCACCATATCTAATAAGGTTCGATTACGACGTTCGGACACACCATTACGCTGTGGTGTTCCGAGCGGTGTCAACTGTGAAACAATTCCACACTGTCTTAAGTGACTGCCAAACTCATAACTCAGATATTCACCTCCTCGATCATATCGCAGGAACTTAATCTTCTTGTTACGATGATTCTCAACTTCACTCTGAAATTGCTTGAACTTTTCAAACGTTTCAGACTTGTGTTTCATTAAGTAAATATACCCATATCTACTTAAGTCATCAGTGAAGGTGAGAAAATAACGATATCCACCACGCGTTGTAACATTCATTGGACCGCACACATCAGTATGTATGATTTCCAATAAGTCACTCGCCCGTTCCATTGTTCCAGAGAACGGCGTTTTAGTCATCTTGCCCATGAGGCATGGTTCACATGTATCAAGTGATTCAAAATCAAGTGACTCCAAAAGTCCATCAGCATGGAGCTTCCTCATGCGTTTTACACCAATATGACATAAACGGCAGTGCCACAAGAAAGTGGTACTATCATTATCAACTCTACATCTTTTGGCATCAATGTTATGAACATGTGTGTCATCACTATCAAGATTCAATATGAATAAACCCCTAACATTGGGTGCATGACCATAAAAGATATTACTCATATAAATAGAACAACCTTTATTCTCTGATTTAAATGAGTAACTGTCTCGCAATAAACAAGATCTAGATATAATGTTCATGCTTAACGCAGGCACTAAATAACAATTATTCAGGTTAATCACTAATCCCGATGGTAATCGAAGAGAGAGCGTGCCGACGGCGATCACATCAACCTTGGAACCATTTCCCACGCGCATCGTCACTTCATCTTTTGACAGCCTTCGTTTATTCCGTAGTTCCTGCTTTGAGTTGCAAATGTGAGCAACTGAACCGGTATCAAATACCCAGGCACTACTACGAGAGCTAGTAAGGTACACATCAATAACATGTATATCATATATACCTTGTTTGTCGTTGGCCGCCTTCTTGTCAGCCAGGTACTTGGGGCAGTTCCGCTTCTAGTGACCAGTTCCCTTGCAATGAAAGCACTCAGTTTCTGGCTTGGGTCCATGCTTGGGCTTCTTTACAGGAGTAGCAACTTCTTTGCCATCCTTCTTGGTTTTACCCTTCTTGCCCTTGCCCTTGACCTTGCCATTTTTCTTGAAACTAGTGGTTTTATTGACCATCAATACTTGATGTTCTTTCTGGATTTCAGACTCAGCAACTTTTAGCATCGCAAACAGCTCGGCGACTGACTTGTTCATCCCGTGCATGTTATAGTTCATCACAAAGCTCTTGTAACTAGGTGGTAGTGATTGAAGAACTCTGTCAGTGATCGCCTCTGGCGGAAGGGCAATTCCCAACTCCGCTAGATGAGTTGAATACCCGGACATTCTGAGTATATGTTTACTGATAGACCCGTTCTCCTCCATCTTGCAAGCATAGAACTTATCGGAGGTTTCATACCTCTCGATCCGGGCGTTCTTCTGAAAGATAAACTTCAACTCCTGGAACATCTCATATGCTCCATGATGTTCAAAATGTCTTTGAAGTCCCGGTTCTAAGCCATACAATATCGCACACTAAACTATTGAGTAATCTCAAGTACGTGCCTCCCAAGCATTCTTAACGTCTTTGGAGGTCATGTCTTCTGGTTGGTCACCAAGCGGTGCATCAAGGACATATGATTTCTGGGAAGCCGTGAGGATAATCCTCAGATTACGAGCCCAGTCAACAAAGTTACTTCCATCATCTTTCAACTTAGCTTTCTCTAGGAACGCATTAAAATTCAGGGGTGCTACTGCGCGAGCCATTGATCTACAACATAAATATGCAAAGTTCACTTAGACTATTGTTCAAGATAATGAGTTTAGTTAATCAAATTACTAAAGCTCCCACTCAAATTGACATCCCTCAGGTCATCTGAGTGTCACATGATCCAAATCCACCAACTCAAGTCTGATCATCACGTGAGTTGAGGTGGCTTCAATGGTGAACATCATTATGTTGATCATATCTACTATATGACTCATGTTCGACCTTTTGGTCTCTTGTGTTCCGAGGCCATGTTTGTACATGCTAGGCTCGTCAAGTTTAACCCGAGTGTTCTGCGCATGCAACACTGGCTTGCACCCATTGTATGTGAACGTAGAGTCTATCACACCAAGACTCTATCGGTAAACCAGAGGCGGGGAATCATTCTAAAGACGGACTGTCACTAGAAGGACTGTCACCCGATCATCACGTGGTGTCTCGACACGACGAACTTTCGCAACGGTGCACACTCAGGGAGAACACAATTTATCTTGAAATTTAAGTGAGGGATCACCTTATAATGCTACCGTCGTACTAAGCAAAACAAGGTGCATAAAAAGGATTAACATCACATGCAATTCGTAAGTGACATGATATGGCCATGAACTTGTGCTTTAGATCTCCATCTTGAAAGCACCGGCATGATCTCCATCGTCACCGGCACGACACCATGATCTCCATCAACATGTCGCCATCGGGGTTTTCATGCCCTGCATGCTTCTACTACTATTGCTACCGTTTAGCGATAAAGTAAAGCATTACATAGCGCTTAATGATTGACACGCAAGTCATACAACAATTAAAGACAACCCTATGGCTCCTACCGATTGCCGTACTCATCGACATGCAAGTCATGAAATTCTATACATCACATGATCATCTCATACATCAAATATATCACATCATGTAATTGGCCATATCACATCACAACATACCCTGCAAAAACAAGTTAGACGTCCTCTAATTGTTGTTGCATGTTTTACGTGGCTACTATGGGTTTCTAGCAAGAACGATTCTCACCTACGCATAAACCACAACGGTGATACATAATTTGCTTTTCAACCTTCTCAAGGACCGCCTTTGTCGAATCCGATCCAAGTAAAGTGAGAGAAACTGGCACCCGCAAGCCATCTATGCAACAAGTTGCGGTCGAGGGAACCGGTCTCTCGTAAGCGTACGAGTAATGTTGGTCCTGGCCGCTTCATCTCACAATACCGCTGAACCAAAATCCGACCAAGGGAGGAAGCAATCTAAGCATCAACGCCCACAAACCTTTTGTGTTCTACACGAGATCTCATCAACACATAGACCTAGCTCATGATGCCACTGTTGGGTAACGTTGCATGGGAAACAAAAAATTTCCTACGCACACGCAGATCTATCCATGGTGATGGGCATCTACGAGCGGGAGAGTGGATCTACATACCCTTGTAGATCGCTAAGCGGGAAGCGTTAAGAAACGCGGTTGGTGTAGTCGAACGTCTTCGTGATCCAAATCGCCGTGCATCCCGCGATCCAATCACGATCCGTCCTGCGATCTAATCATGATCCGTCCCACGAACTTGATCACAATCCGTCCCACAAACTTGATCACGATCCGTCCGGTCTAGCGCCGAACAGACGGCACCACCGCATTCAGCACACGTACAACTTGATGACGATCTCTGTCGTCTTGATCTAGCAAGAGAGAGCGGAGAGGTAGAAGAGTTCGCCGACAGCATGATGGCGCTCCAGCGATGGTGGTGGAGCAATTCCGGCAGGGCTTCGCTTAAGCACTGCAAAAATCCGATCTAGAGGAGAAACTATGCACTGGAGGAACGGGTAGCACATGGCTGTAAAAACTAGTGCAAAAAACCAAAACCCTCTAGTATATATAGGAGGAGAGGAGGAGAGGAGGCAGCCTTGGCTTCCAAGCCAAGAGCTTTGGCCGAACCAAGGTGGTGGAGGTGGAGTCTACCTCCAATCCTAGTAGGACTAGGATTCACCCTATTTTGCCTTTTTTCCACTTTTTCTCTTTGCTTTTTTTCCTCCAGCCACATGGACCTTGTGTGGGAGTTTCCACCAGCCCACTAAGGGATGATATTCACTCTCCCATAGCCCATGAAGCCTCTTGGGTCGAAATAACCCTCCCGGAGGCCTCCCGGTACACAACTGGCACTCCCGGTACACTACCGATGAGCCCGAAACTTTTCCGGTGACCAAAACAGGACTTCCTATATATGAATCTTTACCTCCGGACCATTCCGGAGCTCCTCGTGACATCCGGGATCTCATCCGGGACTCCTAATAACCTTTCGTCACCACCATACATAACTCTATACTACCGAAACGTCATCAAACCTTAAGTGTTCAGACCCTGCGGGTTCGAGAACTATGTAGACATGACCGAGACACCTCTACGGTTAATAACCAATAGCGGGACCTGGATGTCCATATTGGTTCCTACATATTCTATGAAGATCTTTATCGGTCGAACCTCTGTGTCAAGGATTCAGTTAATCCCGTATGATGTTCCCTTTGTTCTTCGGTATGTTACTTGCCCGAGGTTCGATCGTCGGTATCTCCATACCTAGTTCAAGATCGTTACCGGCAAGTCTCTTTACTCGTTCCGTAATACAAGATCCCGTAACTAACACTTAGTCACATTGCTTGCAAGGCTCATTGTGATGTTGCATTACCGAGTGGGCCCTAAGATACCTCTCTTTCACATGGAGTAACAAATCCCAGTATTGATCCAGGCCAACTCAACAGACACCCTCGGAGACACCTGTAGAGCACCTTTATAGTCACCCAGTTACCTTGCGACATTTGATACACACAAGGCACTCCTCCGATGTCCGTGACTTGTATGATCTCATGGTCATAGGAACATATACTTGACATGCAGAAAACAGTAGCAAAAAAGTGACACATTCATAAGCTACGTTTGTAGTTTGGGTCTTGTCCATCACATCATTCTCCTAATGATGTGATCCCGTTATCAAATGACATCTCATGTCCATGGCTAGGGAACCTTAACCATCTTTCGATCAACGAGCTAGTTCACTAGAGGCATACTAGGGACGTTGTGTTTGTCTATGTATCCACACATGTATCCATGTTTCCAATTAATACAATTCTAGCATGGATAATAAACAATTATCATGAACAAGGAAATATAATAATAAACACTTGGGTTTACACATGGTCGGTTACATGCCGAAGAGATAAACATGCCTAACTACATCTAATAACTTGGAGAATACGTCATGGCTCCTCAAAAGCTTCCATCTGGCATAGGTGGTCTTTGATCATCCGATGTCCGATTTGCGGCCCATACATTCTGATCCATAAACAATAGGTCGGCTATCCGAGGACCCTCTACCAAAGATCCGCCGGTTTTGACACTGACATCCGCTGCCACGGAAGAGTAGGACAAAAGATGTCATGCAAGTTCTTTTCCATAAGCATGTAGGATTATATATGGAATACATGCCTACATTACATTGACGAACTGGAGCTAGTTCTGTGTCGCCCTAGGTTATGACTGTTATATGATGAATATCATCCAATGAATACTCCGATCCAATGCCTACAACATTTTCACATATTATTCTTGCTAAGTTGCTACTGTTGCTGCTAGTGTTACACTTGCTACAAAATCACTACAACTACTGTTATCGCTACTATTACTGTTACTGCTGCTATCAAACTATCATACTACTATGCTAATGATCACTTCACTGCAGATATTTATCTCCATGTGTGGTTGAATTGACAACTCAACTGCTACTACTCTCAAAGATTCTTTGGCTCCCCTTGTGTCAAATCTATAAACTCGGGCTGAATACTCTACCCTCGAAAACTGCTGTGGTCCCCTACACTAGTGGTTTATCACTAGGCTACCTTGGGTCTCCTTCTATAGCTCAAGGGGCAACCACAATGGCAAAACCGACATTTTCTAATGATTAGATAGCTAATAGTGTTATCATATCTAACTCTGGCACTTAGGACAAAATGCCATAAATGCAGTCGAGATAGTGTGCGGGGGTGCATCCTCGGAAAGCTTCTACCATCGCTCTAGCTAACTATTGCACCACCTCTTGACATGCCTCTTGATGGGTGTCAAGGGGGCATAATATGTCTTCCAGCATGTCGCCACGTTCTTAGCAAGAGCCACTTAGCCACTTGGGAGCTCGACACTGCATTGACAAGTGACAGGCGTTGCGATACGATGGAGCAGTGGCTGATCGGCTCATGCTTGTCATGTCTTTTTGAAGGTGCGCACGCCTTGGTCCCCGATAGGGATGTGCTTGGCATGCTCTAGGCCCGTCCTGGGCTGTTGCATTGATCATGCCGACATTGCTTGAACTGTGCTTGGTTGCTTCTGTCGGAGTCTTGGTCTTAGACGCTTGTTTGGTTTGCACTTTGTTGATGGGTTCCGCTACTACTGCCTGTGCATAAGTCAGGGGCACTGGGTACCCCTGTCCTAGTGCACAAGAGCCCCCGAGTCTAGCACACATGCGCTTGCCCAGCGCTGTTGGGTCAGGCCCAAAATTTACGCACAAGCGCGCAATGTGAGGAAGTAACCACCAACTTACTTGTCAGCACTGACCGACTACCTCAGGCCATTTCTGCCATGCGCACCGCATGTGTTGCAGGGAGTTTATGATGGGTGCGCATGACTTAAAGGCTTGGGTGTGACAGAAACTGCAGCTCCATGGATTGGAGCATTTGGGCGGTTACCTATTCGCTCGTGAACGTGGGTAGTGGAATTGGTGGAGACAGGCGACGGCCTTCGGGGTGGATGAGAGCCATCTCCCCATGCCATTCCCTATAAATTGGGAGGTCACAAGGGGTGATGCTCATCCATCTCCTTGTCCTTCTTGGTCCTAAATCCATAGAACTCTCCCTCTTTTCTCTTGTCTTCGGTCGCACCAGCCACCACCATGACTAGGGGGCGAGGACAATCCATAGCTTCCGCTGCGACAACCAGGGACTCCCGTTGGGATCATGTCGCCTCTTTAGCTGTGGAGGTGGAGGGCGGTTCTAGCGCGCGCAGTGGGAGTGTTGGAAGAGGCTAAGGCCGACGCGGGACTCGTTGTCGGGGAAGGCGGAACGCTTCGCCCGCTCCACCTCTGCGAACAGATACTCCTCCAGTAGCGCGACACACCGAAGGTATGACACTAGAATTTGTCATCAGGCTGCACGGCCTGCCCCATAGTTGCTTGCGACTCCCTCGCCCATTTGCCAGGGTGATGGAGGTCGACAATCACTCATGATGTGGTTGTGGGTGCATGGCTGTTGTAATGGCGTCGTGCGGGCAAACGTCGAGTTTCCGACGTGCCGTGTCATGCTCCTTAGGCGTGGGTGGAAAACCTTTGCACGTGCTCACAACTTCATGGGTGGGCACGTCCTCTGCTTCAAGATGGTGGAGGCCGACATGCTCTCCATTAAGATCTACGGGCATTCGGGCAATCATCTTGGCTGCTGCGAAGCGAGCCTGAGGAACATTGAAAGCTCCTCCTCGAGTGATAGCGACGAGGAGGACAATGTCGGTAAAGACGATGACAGTGAGCCCCCCAGTCGTCAAGTCGGAGTACACCGACTCGGGCTCTACCTAACTGTCATTCGCACCATCACTGTTAGCTAGACTCCCCTGACAGAGCGATTTTCCAGGGGTTCTTGACTTGGGCGCCGCCTTCTCTCCCAACTGGATCCCGACAGGCTCATAGATTTCGGCTCGTCTTCCCTTCCGGTGGTCCTGCCGATCCGCACCCCACTTGATAGAGGCGAAGTTGTCCCTGTCTTTCGATGAGATGGTGGCTATCGTTTTTGGTGGAGTAGACTTTGACGATCCGACTACGAACGTGTGAGCCGTCGCGCCTTAGCAATCGCTAAACCAACTCTGAGAGGTTATTGACCACGCCGGAGCACGATCAACCTGACCACGAGGGTCTATTTCCTGCACGCAAACGAAGAACAAGCAAGAAACTAACATTGCAATCTGGATATTGCGAATATAAGAGGAAAACTTTATTGATGAAGTGGGGTTCTGTGACGTCTTTGTCTGGTCGTGGAACACAAACGAAGAACGCGAAGTTGCTGCTATGGCAAACTTGTAATCTAAACAAAACCCAACCCTAAAACGAAGCCCTAAGGGCTGTATATATGGGGAATAGAAGGGAATTTCGTGGCCCCTTGGAGGAGGGGTCCGAAACCGACCCTAAGTCAGTTTCCCCATATATACGGAATCTAAAAACAGCCTATAATATGGTATTTCGAAATTACATGGGCCTGGCCCAAAAATAAGGTGGCGCAGCACCTATATTAGCCTATGGACGAATTTTATAAAGTGGCATCATGCATATTTCGTCCAAGGCTTCCCGCTCCCATTATGGTGGCTTCAATGTGCGAAAATCATCACTGGAAGCTCCATTGTTCTTCCCCGCACGCGCACCTTCTCCTCCATGCTTGATCCCGCTCCAATGGTCATCCTTCTTATCCATGCTAGGTCCTTCATTCATAAGTAAAACAAAAGTATCCAATTTAGGCAGCATCACATGTTCATGAATATTAGAAGGATTTCCAAGAAACGAAAGTACCTGGTAATTCAATTGACGTGCGCGAGCTCTAGTAATTGGTCCTGTATGTATAGCAGTCGGGGTGGGTGTAACATTAGTAGGGATGTCCTCATCATCCTCCCCTTCTTGAACTGACGTCGTCCTCGACGGAAGCTCATCTTCCTCACCCAAATAAGGCTTCAAATCTGCAATGTTAAAAGTGGGGCTAACCCCAAACTCTGCAGGCAGCTCAAGTTTATATGCATTATCATTTATTTTCTCTAACACCTTAAAAGGACCATCAGCACGTGGCATTAGCTTTTACTTGCGCAAATCAGGAAATCTATCCTTACGCAAATGTAACCAAACAAGATCTCCAGGTGCAAAGACAACATGTTTTCTACCCTTATCTCCAGCAAGTTTGTATTTACCATTCATACGCTCAATGTTTTCCTTAGTTAACTCATGAATCTTTAATATCAATTCAGCACGTTCTTTAGCATCAAAATTAACCTTCTCCAAAGACGGAAGAGGCAACAAATCAATAGGTGCACGAGGTAAGAAACCATACACAACTTCAAAAGGGCACATCTTAGTGGTAGAATGTAGCGAACGATTATAAGCAAATTCAATATGAGGCAAGCATTCTTCCCACATTTTCAGGTTATTCTTCAAAACAGCCCTAAGCATAGTAGACAATGATCTATTGACTACTTCAGTTTGGCCATCAGTTTGGGGGTGACATGTAGTACTAAAAAGCAGTTTAGTCCCCAACTTAGCCCATAAACATCTCCAAAAGTGGCTAAGAAATTTAGCATCACGATCGGAAACAATTGTATTTGGCACACCATGCAACCGAATAATTTCACGAAAGAACAAATCAGCAACATGAGCAGCATCATCACTTTTATGACATGGTATAAAGTGTGCCATTTTAGAAAATCTATCCACGACAACAAATATGCTATCCCTCCCCTTCTTTGTTCGAGGTAAACCTAAAACAAAGTCCATAGATATATCCTCCCAAGGAACACTAGGTACAGGTAAAGGCATATATAAACCATGAGGATTGAGTCGTGACTTAGCTTTTTGACATGTAGTGCAGCGAGCAACAAAACGCTCAACATCCCGTCTCATCTTTGGCCAAAAGAAATGTGTAGCAAGTACGTCCTCCGTCTTCTTCACGCCAAAGTGTCCCATTAATCCTCCTCCGTGCGCCTCCTGTAACAACAAAAGACGAACGGAGCTAGCTGGAATGCGTAGCTTGTTAGCATGAAACACAAATCCATTATTAATAACGAACTTGTTCCATGTTCTCCCTTCTTTACAATTCTGCAACACGTCTCTAAATTCAGCATCATGCACATATTGATCTTTGATGGTCTCCAAACCAAATATTTTAAAGTCAAGTTGTGAAAGCATAGTATAACGACGAGACAAAGCATCAGCAATAACATTATCTTTACCCTTCTTGTGTTTAATGACATAAGGGAAAGTCTCAATGAATTCAACCCATTTAGCATGTCTACGGTTCAGTTTTGCTTGACTTTTAATATGTTTCAAAGATTCATGATCAGAATGTATAACAAATTCTTTGGGCCATAAATAATGTTGCCATGTTTCCAAAGTCCGAACAAGAGCATATAATTCCTTATCATAAGTAGAATAATTCAGACTAGGCCCACTTAATTTTTCAGAAAAGTACGCAACAGGTTTACCATCTTGTAGTAACACACCTCCTAACCCAATTCCACTAGCATCACATTCAAGCTCGAAAGTCTTATTAAAATCAGGAAGTTGGAGTAAAGGAGCATGTGTTAACTTATCTTTCAAGACCGTGAAGGCTTCTTCCTATGCGGTACCCCAAGAAAAAGGCACGTCCTTCTTTGTAAGCTCATTGAGAGGCGCAGCAATGGTGCTGAAATCTCTCACAAAACGCCTATAGAAACCAGCGAGGCCAAGAAAACTCCTTACTTGTGTGACCGTTTTGGGCTGCGGCCAACTCTCAATAGCTTCAATCTTGGCTGTATCAACTTCAATTCCCTGTGGAGTAACAACATAGCCAAGAAAAGATACTCGGTCGGTGCAAAAGGTGCACTTCCCAAGGTTACCAAACAAACGTGCATCACGTAGCGCAGTAAAAACAGCACGTAAATGTTCCAAATGTTCCTCCAAAGATCTACTAAAAATCAATATATCATCAAAATAGACTACCACAAATCGTCCAATGAAAGCACGTAAAACCTCGTTCATTAATCTCATGAAAGTGCTAGGTGCATTAGTTAACCCAAAAGGCATGACTAGCCACTCATATAATCCAAACTTAGTTTTAAATGCTGTTTTCCGTTCATCGCCCAATTTCATACGAATTTGATGGTATCCACTACGCAAATCAACTTTGGAGAAAATTGTAGAGCCACTTAATTCATCAAGCATATCATCTAGTCTAGGAATAGGATGACGATAACGAATAGTAATATTATTAATGCCTCTACAATCCACACACATGCGCGATGTACCATCCTTTTTAGGCACTAGAATAATAGGAACAGCACAAGGACTAAGGGATTCACGTATATAACCTTTGTCAAGCAGCTCCTGTACTTGACGCATAATCTCCTTTGTCTCCTCTGGATTGGTACGGTAGGGCGCACGGTTGGGTAGGGATGCACCGGGAATTAAGTCAATCTGATGCTCAATCCCGCGAATAGGCGGTAATCCCGATGGCACGTCTTGTGGAAAGACATCAGCGAACTCCTGCAAAATGTTAATGACAGCAAGAGGCAAAGAGGGAGGCATGTCCTCGAATGAAAATAATACCTCTTTACATACAAAAGCATAGCAAACATATGTAGCAACATCCAAATCATTAATATCAGATTTAGTAGCAAGTAAACATCCACTCTTCAATTTTATTTCAGATGCAACAGTAGATGATGGTTTATTATGCTTATGGTGTTGCTCAAATTCCTGTGCTACAATCTGATTTTCACTCTTATTTTTCTCCTGTTTTGCTTTACTAGCTCTAGCAATGTCATCTTTCATAATATGTTCGGGAGACATAGGAAGCAAAGTGATATTATGATCCTTATGAACAAGAGTATACTGATTTGTCCTACCATGGTGTACAGAATTTTTATCAAACTGCCATGGTCTACCAAGTAAAACAGAACATGCTTGCATGGGTACCACATCACAATCCACATAATCAGAATATGTAGCAATGCTAAAATGCACACGAACAGTACGTGTTACCTTAACCTTGCCACTATTGTTGAACCATTGGATGTAATAAGGATGAGGATGTGGTCTGGTGGTTAGAGACAGCTTCTCCACCATCTCCATGCTAGCCAAGTTATTGCAACTCCCTCCATCGATGATGATGCGAACAGAACGCTCTTTCACAACTCCCTTTGTGTGGAACAAGTTGTGCCTCTGATTTTGCTCAGCGTGTGTAACCTGCACACTGAGAACACGTTGAGCAACTAAACTTTCATACCTGTCAGCGTAATCAGCAGCCATGTATTGTGTTTCTGGTTCTGCATCCTTGCCACCCTGTTCGTCACTGGCAATAAGTGCCAAAGTCTCCTCATCATAATCACTAGCGGACGCATATCCACCATCCTCAGTAACAATCATTACACGCTTGGAAGGGCATTCTCTCGCATAGTGACCTCCACCCTTGCAACGACGACATATAACCTCATGTGTTTGCCCTGTGGATGCAATAGATGAAGACGAACTCTGTGCAGGCCCAGAAGGTGTGCTCTTCGCAGAGGGTGCAGTAGGAGCATGTTTCCTGGTATCGCGATTAGAGTTGGAGGTTGAAGGAGGTGGTGTTGCAGCAGGACGTGCGGAAGTAGAGGAGGTACGTGGCGTCCATGATGAAGTACGGCCTGCAAAATTAGTAGTTCTCGCCATTGCCTGTCGATCCTGCACTTCACGTTCAGCTTTGCAAGCAAGATGAAATAAACGAGTGATAGTGTTATACTCCTTATACTCTAGAATAGTCTGAATCTCTCTATTTAATCCACCCATAAAACGTGCAAGCATAGCTTCATTCTCCTCAACAATACCACATCTAATCATACCAGTTTGTAATTCCTGATAATATTCTTCTACAGAATTTTTTCCTTGTCTTAAACGCTGCAAATTTTGAAGCAATTCACGTTGATAATAAGGTGGTACCCAACGATTTCGCATAGCAGTTTTCAAAAGCAGCCCAAGTAGTTGGAATATTATCAGGGTGTATGATGAGGACATCCCTACTAATGTTACACCCACCCCGACTGCTATACATACAGGACCAATTACTAGAGCTCGCGCACGTCAATTGAATTACCAGGTACTTTTGTTTCTTGGAAATCCTTCTAATATTCATGAACATATGATGCTGCCTAAATTAGATACTTTTGTTTTACTTATGAATGAAGGACCTATCATGGATAAGAAGGATGACCATTGGAGCGGGATCAAGCATGGAGGAGAAGGTGCGCGCGCGGGGAAGAACATTGGAGCTTCCAGTGATGATTTTCGCACATTGAAGCCACCATAATGGGAGTGGGAAGCTTTGGACGAAATATGCATGATGCCACTTTATAAAATTCGTCCATAGGCTAATATAGGTGCTGCGCCACCTTAATTTTGGGCCAGGCCCATGTAATTTCGAAATACCATATTATAGGCTGTTTTTAGAGTCCGTATGTATGGGGAAACTGACTTAGGGTCGGTTTCGGACCCCTCCTCCAAGGGGCCACGAAATTCCCTTCTATTCCCCCATATATACAGCCCTTAGGGCTTCGTTTTAGGTTTGGGTTTTGTTTAGATTACAAGTTCGCCATAGCAGCAACTTCGCGTTCTTCGTTTGTGTTCCACGACCAGACAAAGGCGTCACAGAACCCCACTTCATCAATAAAGCTTTCCTCTTATATTCGCAATATCCAGATTGCAATCTTAGTTTCTTGCTTGTTCTTCGTTTGCGTGCAGGAAATAGACCCTCGTGGTCAGGTTGATCGTGCTCCGGCGTGGTCAATAACCTCTCAGAGTTGGTTTAGCGATTGCTAAGGCGCGACGTCTCACACGTTCGTAGTCGGATCGTGAAAGTCTACTCCACCAAAAACGATAGCCACCATCTCATCGAAAGACAGGGACAACTTCGCCTATATCAGTGTATTCTACAATGTTCTGACCACCAAACACAAGCAAAACTAGTGAATGAACAAACAGCAGCAGCAACACGTCGATCCTCTGGAAATTGTAAGCATGTAAAACGTTGTTCTGTTTCTAACTCCCATGTAAGATATATATCAGGAACATATCTACCCTCAAACGTCGGAATATTCAATTTAAGTTTAGGGAGATGGTCATGATCCCGTACCTGCGGGGGTGGTGCAGCCCTATCGTTACGGTTGTAGCCATGTGGTCGACCTGGTGCGTATGGTGGGGGTTGCCCCTGGGGCGGATCTGGAGCAACCTCTCCCTCATCATCGAAATCACCATCATAATCTTCAACCTGCTCAACGACAGTAGCCGCACGAGCCACCGAAGTAGCAGCAGTATCAACAGTACCAGGATGTTGGGCGTGGCCGAGAGGCACACGTCGCGCTCGTCGTTCGAAAGGAATAGGAACTGCAACTGGTGGAGGTAGACGGGCAAGCACCTCATTGAACTTGGCGTCCATCTTGGCGTCGAATGTCTTCTCCAAACCATCTAGCTTCTCCATGGCCACTCCAAAGTTGTTCACGAAGTCCTGTACCTGCTCAGCCATCATTTGCTGAAATTTATCATAGAGCGCTTTGTTGGTCATGCTCTCCCAGTCGATCTCGTCATCGTGTGATCCTGGCATGGTTAGCAGAAATAGGAAACACACAATATGAAACCTACAGACTACTGGGACGTGGTGGTGGTGGTGGTGTGGCACAAATCCTTTAAGCGAATCTCAATTTCTTACCAGTTCTTACCCAGTAGCAGGCGGTGATCGGCAACCGTTGTAGCCAAAACTCTCAAAGCTTGGATAGAGCGATTGCCAGGTGGTGTCAAGCACACGGCGTAGAAGTATGTGGAGCTGGGATGGCTTATAATATGGTAGCAAAAAGGGTCAGCATTAATCAATTCAGATATGTAAGGTTGAATAAACGCTCAACGACGGTACTGTGCTGGTCCTAGGCTAGACCGTGCTAGAGACGCGAGCCTAAAAACCAACAAAAGCACGACGATACACGTAAGCAAGGGAAAAGCACACTCGGATTTTTTTTTTCGTTTTTTTTTTCGGCGCCTCTTTTTTTTTTCAAAAACTCACTACAATGGCGAGTGTCTCAAAACTCTTGCCACGTCGTATAAGCAAGATGGGCACGAATTTTTCTTTTGGACTATTTTGTTTTCTGGAGCAATCCGGGGGCTGCAACGACCCAAAAATTTCGACAAAAATCACTATGATAGCAAGTGTCTCAAAACGCTCCGGGGAACCTAAAATCAAGATAGGGAAAAAATATTTTCGGCAGAAATTTTTTTGGGCCAAAACGTGCTCTGCAAAGCGTGCCAGACTTTTTTTTTCCGACACCTGCGCAGGTAGCAAAACACGGATCCGAAATCAAAAGGATCTCTAAACTAAACCTAAAACGAACTGGACTTGGATTGGTGGAGGATTTGTGGTGGTATATATGGACACCAATGGATAGTGATGATGGATGATGAGATATGGCAGCGGCGATGATGGTGGTGGTATATGGCAACTATGAAGATGATGCGGTGGCGGCGTGACAACGTATGAAAAGAACTCGAAACTCTAAAGGACTAGACACTAAGACCAGCAACTCGACACAACGATGTAACCGCCAATTCAATAAAGCAAAATACTGAAAAGACTATGCAAAGGCTCAGATTGGTTCGGATATGATGATCTAACCCTAATATTTTTTTTGGCTTTTTCGTGGACTAAAGGTATGAAGAACAGATGCGATCTAAACTACGAAAACTGGTAAAATCTCACCGAGCAACCTGGAAATCTGATACCACTTGATAGAGGCGAAGTTGTCCCTGTCTTTCGATGAGATGGTGGCTATCGTTTTTGGTGGAGTAGACTTTGACGATCCGACTACGAACGTGTGAGCCGTCGCGCCTTAGCAATCGCTAAACCAACTCTGAGAGGTTATTGACCACGCCGGAGCACGATCAACCTGACCACGAGGGTCTATTTCCTGCACGCAAACGAAGAACAAGCAAGAAACTAAGATTGCAATCTGGATATTGCGAATATAAGAGGAAAACTTTATTGATGAAGTGGGGTTCTGTGACGTCTTTGTCTGGTCGTGGAACACAAACGAAGAACGCGAAGTTGCTGCTATGGCAAACTTGTAATCTAAACAAAACCCAACCCTAAAACGAAGCCCTAAGGGCCGTATATACGGGGGAATAGAAGGGAATTTCGTGGCCCCTTGGAGGAGGGGTCCGAAACCGACCCTAAGTCAGTTTCCCCATATATACGGAATCTAAAAACAGCCTATAATATGGTATTTCGAAATTACATGGGCCTGGCCCAAAAATAAGGTGGCGCAGCACCTATATTATCCTATGGACGAATTTTATAAAGTGGCATCATGCATATTTCGTCCAAGGCTTCCCGCTCCCATTATGGTGGCTTCAATGTGCGAAAGTCATCACTGGAAGCTCCATTGTTCTTCCCCGCACGCGCACCTTCTCCTCCATGCTTGATCCCGCTCCAATGGTCATCCTTCTTATCCATGCTAGGTCCTTCATTCATAAGTAAAACAAAAGTATCCAATTTAGGCAGCATCATATGTTCATGAATATTAGAAGGATTTCCAAGAAACGAAAGTACCTGGTAATTCAATTGACGTGCGCGAGCTCTAGTAATTGGTCCTGTATGTATAGCAGTCGGGGTGGGTGTAACATTAGTAGGGATGTCCTCATCAATGGATCTGAACATATAATCTTCACCAAATAAACCATATAACATTCAACTACACAAGGTAATCAACTCTACTAGTCACACACATGTACCAATTTGAGGTTCCGGTACAAAGATTGAACACAAAAGATGAACTAGGGTTTGAGAGGAGATGGTGCTGTTGAAGATGTTGATGAAGAATGGTTTCCCCAAGATGAGAGGGTTGTCGGTGATGACGATGGCTTCGATTTCCCCCTCCGGGAGGGAATTTCTCTCCTGCGGAATTGCTCCGCCGGAGGGAAAAAGTGATCCTACCAAAGTTCCACCTCGAGGTGGCGGTGTTGTGTCCTGAAAGTCCTCTCCTCATTTTTTCTAGGTTTTTCGGGACTATATACCAGAAGATGGGATCCAGAGGTGGGCTTGGGTGCCCACCCTCCACCAGGGTGCGGGCAGGGGGCAGGCATGCCTTGGTGGTGGGTGGCCACTTGGTGGCCCCCCTCCGGTAGTTCTAGAATCCTTATTTAATATATAAAAATTCCTCATGAATTTTCAGCTTCATTGGAGTTGTGCAGAATAGGTATCTCTGACATACTTTTTCAGGGTGCTGGATTTCAGTTGCCGACATTCTCCCTCTTGATGTAAACCTTGCAAATTATGAGATAAAAGGCATTAGCATTACTCCCCAAAGCATTATTGTGTATAAAAATGTTATAAATAACAGTAAGAAAAGATGATGCAAAATGGATGTATCAACTTCCCCAAGCTTAGACCTCGCTTGTCCTCAAGTGAAAGCCGATATCGAATAACATGCCCACATGGTTTGACAGAGATGTGTCGATAAAACAAAATACAAACATAGAAGCATCATGCTTATTATTATAACAACAACAAAACTAACATAAAACTTTTATTTTAGAGTAGCGTCATATAATTTCTTATGAGAAAGTAACAATTGATCACAACGTGGAAGTATAATGCATAAACCTTATTGGAAACCAACAAACTATGTTCTCAGTCAACTTTGCAACTACAATTCATCATATTTTCAGGAAGGGTCTCATGTAGGAGCCTTTCAGCAAGTCTACATACTCAACGATCATTTAGTATTCTATGATTGCTAACGCTCACATCATACCCGTGGATAAAAAGTTTCAACCAGACACATAAAAAGATAGGGGCTTATAGTTTCCCTCCCAACATATTCACCTCAAGGGTGATGTCAACAATAATAAATCATGCTCACTCATATCCAACTGGTGATATGTGCCTAGATCTTTCCTCGCCACATGTTGCTTACCAAAGGAGAAAAATAAAAAGGAGCTGAGAAGAATACTTTGACTCTTGCGTAAAAGTAAGTACATAAAAGTAAAAGGCATGCCCTTCGCAGAGGGAAGCAGAGGTTGTCATGCGCCTTTTAGTTTGTATGCCAAATGCCTTAGCGCAAAAGAACGTCACGTTTCATTGCATCTTGTGATAGCAACCTTTATTATGCAGTCCGTCGCTTTTATTACTTTGCCATCATAAGTTCATGCAATGCTCAATTTTCTCTTACACTAATTGATCCAACACTTTTTAGAAGCAATTTCTATTGCTTGGATGCACCGATGACAACTTACTTGAAGGATCTCATTCAATTCATAGGTAGGTATGGTGGACTCTCAACCATGAATTTGGGTTTTGGGTTTTTGGATGCACAAGTAGAATCTCTACTTGGTGTGGAGTTTTTGGCTAGCAAAGATATTGGGCAAGCACCACATGTTAAAGGATCTATGACAATATAACTTCTATGTGAATATGAACTAGCATAAATCATTATGTTGTCTTCCTTGTCAAACGTCAACAATTTTGGCATATAATATTTAATGGGGGTTCACAATCACAAAAGATGTCCATGATAGTATACTTGCATGTGAATCTTCTCTTCCCTAATTAATTCTTTCATGAGTTGTATCATTGACTAATGCTATGTTTGCCAATCTCCAATAAATTATACCACTTATACCTTTTTTATTGTGATGTCATTACTCACCATAAGATTAGCATATGATATTTTTCATTTATTTTCTTTGTGGTGATTGCAACAAGAAAGTAAAAGGGGGAAGGGCTCACACTAAACTTTATTATATAACTGCCACTCGATTACATAGAAGGATAGATCAAGAAACTAGCACTTGAAGATAGATCAAACTAAAATTTTATTCACCTAAAAAATGAAAAGGCTAAAGGTCAAAAATAGGAAGCAAAAGGTAAAAGTGATGGTGATACGATACCGGGGCACCTCCTCTAAGATTGGCTCAAGCCGAGGGGAGTGCCCATACCCGTGTACTCATGTCTCCTTTGGAATGATGAAGGTGGTGGTGAGGCGTCACACTTCATCTCAAATAAGTACTTCAATTTGCTGATGACGCTCCTGAGGGTGGTGATATGCTCCTCTAGCAAAATATTTTCATGAGTGAGGAATTTATTCTGAACACGAACCTCCTCGAAAGCCCTGAAAGCTTCAACTTCAAGAGGGGTTAGATGAGGATAGTAAGGCCCAAGGATATCTTCTTCTTCCTCTTCCACCATGCCTGTGGGTTTCCCTCCTTCTTAAGCTTGATCCTGCATAGCTTCCTTATTCTTGTCCTCCTTATTGGCTTCTTTTGGCTCTTCTCTTTTCAGCTCCATCTTCATCAATCACGCATCCTCTTCTACGTTGTTGGAAGATGAGGAAGACATCATGCTTAGCTTGACAGATCTGGCAAAAAACAGCATGGAATAAGAACAGAAGAAAATCTCGTGATGCGGTGGTCAAAACAGTCGGTGGTATATATAGAGAATTTTTATTCTTGGAGGCCAAGAAAACGAAAGGAAAACAGAGTCGAGAAGGTTCCCTAGGTGGGCATGCTCCACCAGGGTGCACCAGGGATGGCACCTAGTACTCCGTGCCCTCCTTGGTTACCTTCCGGTTTATTTTTTATTTCCTCAAATTCATAAATATTCCAAAACTGATAAAAATATTGTTGTGGATTTTTCGGAGACTGTTTACTCACGTATCACGTACCTCTTTATTTTCACGATACTAGAGCATTCTGGAAGGTTTCTTTTATGTGTTCCTCCGGTGTCATGGTTTCGATAACATCGCTTTCAACATTAATAGGCATACCTGAGATATAGTGTTTAATTCTTTGTCCATTGACCACCTTCGGGTTGGTACCTACGGCATTATTCATCTTAATATCTCCAAAGCGATAAACCTCTTTGATAACATAGGGTCCTTCCCATTTGGAGAGAAGTTTTCCTGCAAAAAAATTGAAACAAGAATTGTACAATAGAAGATAATTTCCAAGTTTGAATTCTCGCTTTTGGATTTTTTTCTCATGGCATCTTTTAACTTTTTCTTTAAATAACCAGGCATTTTCATAAGCTTGGGTTCTGCATTCGTATAAAGAGCTAATATCAAATAACCTCTTTTCACCAGCAAGTTTGAAGTCATAGTTTAGTTATGTGATTTCCCAAAATGCTTTATGTTCTAATTCTAGAGGCAAATGACAAGCTTTCCCATAGACCGTCTTGTATGGAGACATACCCATAGGATTTTTATAAGTAGTTCTATAGGCCCAAAGTGCATCGTCTAGTTTCTTAGAAAAATTCTTTCGGGACCTATTAACAATTTTTTGTAATATCAATTTTATTTCTCTATTTCTAAGTTCAACTTGACCACTAGATTGAGGATGATAGGGTGATGCAATTCTATGGTTAACATCATATTTAGCAAGCATCTTACGGAAAGCACCATGAATAAAGTGTGAACCACCATCATTCATTAGATATCTAGGGATTCCAAACCTTGGGAAAATAACTTCCTTAAGCATTTTAACAGAAGTATGATGATCAACACTACTGGTTGGAATAGCTTCTACCCACTTAGTGACATAATCAACATCAACCAAAATATGAGTGTAACCATTAGAGGAAGGAAAAGGTCCCATATAATCAAAACCCCAAACATCAAATGGTTCAACAAGTGAATAGTTCATAGGCATTTCCTGGCGCTTACCGATATTACCAATTCTCTGACATTCATCACAAGATGAGACAAACTTATGAGCATCCTTGAAGAGAGTAGGCCAATAAAAACCTCATTGTAATAACTTATGAGCAGTTCTATCACCAACATGATGCCCTCCATAAGCTTCGGAATGATATTTCCGTAAGATTTGTTCCTGTGCATGCTCAGGTACACAACGTCTAATAATACCACCTACTCCTTCTTTATAAATATGTGGGTCATCCCAAAAGTAATGTCTTAAGTCATAGAACAATATTTCTTTTGTTGGTACGTGAAACTAGGTGGAATACATTTAGCAATAATATAATTAGCATAATCAGCATACCATGGAGTGTTTTGAGAGACATTTATTGCAGCTAGTTGTTTACCTGGAAATCTGTCGTGGTTTTGTCACGGGAGATGTCCTGGTGAGAGGACTTAGGTTCCAGGCCATCGCTACAACGGTGGGATTGAAGCGGTTGATCGGACGAGAGACAAGGGTTTACCTGTTTCGGCCCCTCGGGAAGAGGTAAAAGCCTATGTCCTGCTTTTTGTTGTATTGATTGGATATCAATTACAAGGGAGTGGATTTGCTTGACCTAGTACTCGACAGATTGTTTCGTGCCCTAAGCCGCCATAGGGACTCACCTTTATATAAGTAGGTCAAGGCCCTAGGCTTACAAGAGTCCAGAACGTCTTATACAAAGTATCTGATCTTGTGTCTAAGTCATCTTGCCTTCTTGGGCAAGCCATCTTCCGGTTGGCTCACGCGCCCGGTTTTCTCGCGCCGCCTTTCGGTTCTGGGCCTCTATCTAGACCCACCTAGCAAGTCGCCTCTAGGCTTGTCTTCAACCTTCAGGCCCACTTAGGGTCTTAAGTATGAGCCACCAGTTGTGACCTGGCCCCTCGAGGGCGGGTCATACCACGGAGTTATATCCCCAACATTAGGCCCCAGATTGATTTGAACTTGTTCATGTCAATCTTCAAGTCCATTTGGTGGGGAGTCTCACACCTTTTTTCCTAAAAATAAAACTTTGTAACCCACCATATAAAATAGATGAAGTCATCTCGGATATATCCAAAAAGATCTCCATGATGTCACAACGGATCATCTCATTAAACGGTCAACCCAAAAATCGAGGCGTCTTCCTTGGTTAATCATCATCGCGTCTCCTCGATTCTCACGTGGACTATTGTTGTCCCATCTCCACATAAATAGGCGGGGGAGGGGGTCCCATTTCTTTACTTTCCCCCGCTATCGTTGTCTACGTTCTTCTTCCTCCTCCGACGCTCGCTCGCCTGAAGCTCCACCGCAGTGGTCGGACATCCCCGTCTTCACCAATAGAGGCCTCTGCATCAACCTAATCTGACTAGAGTTCGCTGGCATTCGGCCACCTCCTCGGCATCCTTGAGGTTCTTTATTCTTCTCCTCGTAGATCGACATTAGCTCATTGGACTTCTTTCGCATCCACCACCGCTCGTTGGAGTATTCATTGTAGATCGGTAAAGAGAGCATCTTTTAGGCCCCAAAACACTAGCCATCTCATGGGGTGCTCCGCTTAATACGCATCTCCCACTCAACGTAGATCACTCTTGAATAGAACCCGCACATGAACTTCTTGTTCTTCCACTGACATTTTTAGGTTTAGAATATATTTCCTTTTATCTTCGTCCATAGATCTTGTGGTCGCTGCCATAGTTGGGGAAATCTGTTTGTCCACACTTAGTAAAAATTTCCAACAGTAGCTATCTTTTTGACCCGCCATTGCATTGCCGGCTCATCTTGTAGCAACTTTAACTCGCCTCCGTCTCATAGTAGATGTCGGCTTAGAATATATCCATAACCTGCCGATTGTCATTATCGCCTCAGCCTTAGTTGCCCTTATTGCGAGGTTTTCTTAATCCGCCACGTCTTTTGCATTTGTCCGTAGAGTCTAACCCGACACCATGGACAAAACACCCGCCTCTTGCAACTGGGTCAATTCCTGGGTCACCGAGGCATCATTAAAGGAGTTTGTGATCATGGGAGCCTTGTCGGCTCAGGAGATCATCCACTAGCGTGTCCCTGGTAAATAGACCAGGCCCATGCCTTAGGAAGTGGAAGTGGTCGTGTTCACAGATCACCTTCTCCGTGGCTTCTCACCACCCAGGTCAAAATTCTTCTGGGACGCCTTGCACTTCTACAAACTCCACCCTCAAGACATTGTCCCCAACTCTATTACCAATTTGTGCCAATTTCAAGTCCTCTCCGAAGCCTATCTATTGAAAGAACCCACTGTTGACCTCTTCCGACATTTTTTGTACCTCAACCGCCAGACCAAGTTAGAAGCTGGCCCGAGTCTTGAGCTCGGAGGTGTCTCAATCTAGAGGCGAAGAGACATATCCTTGGCCGCAGCCGTCCTGCCTAGCCATCCTAAGGATTGGAACCTGACTTGGTTCTATTGCAAAGATACTCCCCCGACTGGAGAGAATCCGCTGCCGGGTTATCGTCCTTTCCGGCTCTGCACAAACACTAAGCTTCCTGAATGGATGAGTGGCGCGGAGCATGTCAAATACGGTCCAGACTTTCTAAAGGTCCAAGCTCTACTAGCCAATGGATTAACTAGTGTAGATTCAACCCGCTGTTGGGTCAGCTGGAGGATTATGCGGCTAAGTCGGCGTGATAAATTGATGTGTGAGTATTCCGATGAAGTGGACGATCCAATGCGCTTCAACCGGACACCTCTGACTGAGAAGTACCTCAAGTCCATCGCCAAGTCGCTTCTCGGAGAGCCTCAAGCAGCATGCCACCATACCGGGTTGAAGTCGTTCTGTGTTCTCAACCCGGCCATAGAGGTAGAATCGTTTAAACAAATTGTTTGTTACCTCTAAATTCCCTGTTTCATATTCTTTCTGATCCTTTTATGACTCATGTGCAGGCCAAGTATTCCTTATGGAAGAAAAAACAAACCACCGCTTCCAAGAAGAAAGTGAAGGCGACCAAGACCCGTGTTTCGGGTCATAAGAAGAAACCATCAGCTGCTGAACTGCTCGAGCTTGTTGACTGTGAGGTAGAACTTGACTCCCTTGGCCTTCTCTTTCTGAGACTCATTGATAATGATTACTCACGAGAGGAAATAGAAACAAGATATGCTGATGTTGGAGAGGTAACCATTATCTCCTTTGATTCGGAACCTTTACCGATAAGAAAATATGGCAAGTCGTACAAAAGGAAAAATGTTCACGCCCTTTTGCTCACTTGGATGCCAACTTTCTTTTGAAGAAGTAGCAAGATGACAACAGACTCAGACCCGGAGCACCGACTCTTAAGATCTTTTGGCCGGCTTACCAAATGATCCGGCTCCTCAAAAACAGCGCATCAAGGTACTTTATTCCTTGAATTCATTTCTTCTGTATGCTAATCTTGTGTTACAGCTTACTTATATTTAACAATGTGAACTTTCTAGGACTCACCTCCTCCTTCCGGTGACTCAACCGCCATGAAGTTGCCTCCTCTTGTTATCAAGGTAGGGTGAGTATCTTTATATCTCACACTTGTGTGTTAATATTCTATCCTTGCATACGAAGTATAATGTCACCTTTGCTCATAGGGCTCAAGCCAAACCAAGGAAGGTGAGGAGGTCAACTGCTACTCCTGACGTCCAAGAGCTAGAGAACCCAAGGCCTAATACCCGATAAGCTCACATTGAGCCCTCTTAAGCTGACAAAGACACCCATGAAGAGGTTCCTCCGCGTAATGAGATGGCTGATGTAGGTATTGAGGTTCCTGAGGTCCATCCGAAAGCTGATCCTAAGCCAACCAGCCCCCAGCCATCAGTTGAACACATGGATTCTCATGAAGAACTTACTGTCACTAGGGCGGCTTATAAATCTCCGGCTCCTTCCAACGTGCTATCCAAACATACCAGTGAAGACGAGACAGCTCCTCTTAAGGAAGAGAAAATTCAGTTTGATCTTCCTAACTTAGAAAAGCTTATGTTGACGAGTTACACTCTGGCTATCTGAGCCGTCTCTCTACAAGCTGGGACAATGGAGGCCAACTTGGTTGGCATGATGAATCCACTTCCCTTGCCTTTCCATATACACTTACGTAGCCCCCAAGAGCCGGTTTACTTTGCAAAAGGTCAACCGGGTCTTCAATTACTTGTAGATTTCAATGAATCTCCTTGTAGCCCCCAAGGGTCAGGTCATTATGTAAATAATGAGCCGATACTTAACATAGAGTAAGAGCCAAGTCATTATGTAAATAATGAGCCGACACTTAACATACAGCAAGAGCTAAGTGTAGCCCCCAAGGGTCAGGTCATTATGTAAATAATGAGCCAGCACTTAACATAGAGTAAGAGCCAAGTGTAGCCCCCAAGGGTCAGCTCATCTTCCTGAAGATGATCCAGGTCTTATTTGAATTGTAACCCTTGAAAGAACTGATAGACATTATCCCCCAAGTGTCAAGTATATTGCCTACAATCTTCTTAAGACTTCTAGTGTCTTTCTTTAGTGCCTTCAAATGCTTATTGTACATTGCCCTGGCGTCTTAAGAATGAAAGTAATCATGCTCTTCCAACACTTGTACTCAACAAGAATCCTTAAACTCGACCGAGTCTAACTTGACTGACCTGAAGAAAAATCTTGTTTTGCAACAAATCACCCGGACTAAGGCCAAGGAAAAATGGTGGATGTCCTCCATAGAGCTCGAAAAGATCAAGGAGGACTTCAAAAGTTATACACAAAATGCTAAAACTGAACAAGCCACCTTAACCAAGCGAACAGAAGACGCCGAGGGTCAATTGCAACCCGTCACTGAGGAGATGAACAATCTGAGAAGCCATATATCTCGGATGACTGAAGTCTTCTTTGGTAAGTGTTATTGACTATGAATATCCCTTTCAAAGAGTCTCTAAAATTCTCTCCAGACGGCTTTATAAAATCTTACTTACTTGCAGGCCAGTGAACTCACGAGCTTTCACACGACTGCGTGCTAAAGGTGAAGGCTTTATTACTCACTTACTGAGCAGCTTTATGCCGGATCCCTATTCACCATCAAGTCTATCATGACTGAGAATGGTGTTCCAAAGTTTATGAAGGGTGTGCTAGAATTTCACTCCACCATCCCGAAGCAGATAGAATAGCTGAAGAGATCAGCCGCCCGTAAGGGTGCAATGGACGCTTTGTACAGGTCACTAGCTTATGTGCACGAGCTTAACCTGGTCGAGATGATGGATCGCTTGCCTCGACCGAAGGATGATGGCTCAGAGTTTGCTCAAGAGGACTACACCCGTTGCATGAAGGCATCAAGAATATTAGCAAGCCAATTGGCCGCAAAACCTGACCTATCGTCCTATCAGGCGGCTTACTCTAAAGATAACAAACAAGTTCAAGGGCCCACTTTTGAAGTGAAAAGCTTGATCCCTCAACGCCGTAAGCACCTCTTTGCTCCTGATGTTGACCCATCTCCAATGTTGCATGACAAAGTGAATTTGAAGCTTTAACAAACTGTAACTAGGATGTGGACAACCTTCATATCCAGGAGACCGAAGACTCGGCGCAGGATGACCTGGCGGTGAGTTAAGTAAAGAGTTGGCTCCATATGAAGGTAACTCGGCCTTGTTGGTTTTTCGGGTTATAAGTTTTGCGAAAAAACTTAAGTCCGTAGTTTTTGGTCTCTTCGACAAACTTTTAATAGCAGTAGTTAAAACTGATTGCCTTTGTCATGTCGTCATGCATGTTTGGAGTTTGAATAACTTCATATACTTATCCATCCTTCCTTATTCTGGCTATGATCATCTTTCCTGATATTTGATGACGGCTTATCATAAAAGACAAGACCTGCAAAATAACAAGACAGAAAATATATTCTCTATCATTGTTTAAGGTGGCTTTGAAGGCACAACCCAAAGAGGTTAACTCTTATTTATAGTCTTGATTAAAACTCAAGCTTTATTTTTCAAAAACTTAGGCATGACTGCCCAAAATCTCATATGCGGGCTCTCACATGGCACAGATTCGTTGTTTTAACCATAACTAGTTCAGGGTCTTTGGAAAGATTGATTGTGAAGAGTACGATGAGCCATATAGCGGAAAGACTACAACAGGGCACGAGTACCCCCAAACCCATAAACTGGCTCTCACGTGACATAAATCTGTCATTTTAACCTTAGACTATTAGGGTCTTAAAAAAGATTGACTGTCTAATAGTATGAACAGGCCACATGACGGAGAGACTATAGCAAACGAGCGAGTTTATCCTAGCTTTCTGTAAGCCAGCCCTCTCGTGACATAATCCGCCTTTTTAACCTTAGTCAGTATAGGGTCTCATTGCAAGATTGACTGTCAAGATCGTTGACTAGTTCAGGGTCTTTATTGCGAGATCAACTAATAAGAATTCGACGAGTCACATGGTGGAGTGGGAAGTTGCAAACATGCAGGTTCAACCCAAATATGGCTTGAAAGCCGGTCAAGAGGGTACGAAAGCTAAACCCAGTGGGTTGGAAGCCCCCAAGTGACATGTTGAATTATCAACTCTTACACAATTTTGTTGCAAGAAAAACGGCAGAGGCCCCAAATTGTGGGGATGCCAACTTTAGTATATTAAAAGGGTATATATGGTGACAGATGTATGTAAATTGATGAGAGCTAATGATTCAAGTATAGTAAGCCTGAAGGTGAGCAATATTCCACTGCCTATTGGTTTCTTGTCCAGAAGCGCATGACTCGTCGCTCTCCCGTATATCTATGAGGTAATATGACCCATTTGTGGAGATTCTTGCTGACCATGAAAGGTCCTTCCCAAGGGGGATAACTTATGCCTATCTGTCTGGTCTTGAATCAAACGTAGCGCTAAGTCACCTTCTTGGAACGTCTGGGTCTTGATTCTGCGGCTATGATAGCGACACAGGTCTTACTAATATATCGCTGATTGTGCTGCTGCAATATCTCGCTCCTCGTCCAAAGCATCTAGTGTGTCCTGACATGCCGTCTTGTTTTCAGTTTCAACATAAGCCACCACTCTGGCGAGTCATGGCGGATATCACTTGGGAGAATGGCTTCTGCACCATAAACCATGAAGAAAGGCGTATAACCTGTTGGCCTGTTGGGGGTGGTTCTAATACTCCAAAGAACTAAAGGTAACTCCTCCTCCCAAAACCCGGCGTCCACTCCAAAGGAACCATAAGTCGAGGTTTTATCCCTCTCAAGATCTCTTGGTTGGCATGTTCTACTTGCCCGTTGGATTGCGGATGAGCCATGGCAGAGACATCAAGGTGGATATGTTCACTTTCACAGAACGCCTTCATAGCCCCCTTGGATAGATTTGTACCATTGTCAGTAATTATACTGTGAGGGTAACCAAAACGAAAGATCAACTTCTTGACAAATTGAACTGCCGTGGCCGCATCGCACTTGCTGACCGGCTCTGCCTCGACCCACTTGGTAAACTTATCAACCGCCACCAAAAGGTGGGTCTTCTTATTCTTGGACCTCTTAAAAGGCCCAACCATATCAAGCTCCCAGACCGCAAATGGCCAAGTCATCGGAATCATTCACAGCTCCTGAACTGGCACATGGACATGTCATCCAAATTTTTGACACCTGTCGCACTTGGTAACTATGTCCTCTGCGTCTTTATGAGCCGTCAACCAGAAGAAACTGTGTCAGTAAGCCTTGGACACAAAGGATTTTGAGCCGAAGTGATGACCACAATCGCCGATTTTATATCATGTAAAATTTCCTTGCCCTCTTCAGGGGAAACAGAGCGCTGAAAAACACCAGTCACACTGCACCGATGCAACTCGCCATTGATGATAGTCATGGACTTGGACCGCCTCATGATCTGCTGCGCCAATGTCTCGTCCTCAGGTAACTTGCCGTGAGTTAAATACGTCAGATATGGCAATGTCCTATTAGGGATAGCATGGAGAGCCGCCACCAATTGTCCCTCCGGGTCAGGCACATCGAGATCCACCTCAAAAGGTAACTTGACTGACGGGTGATGCAAGACATCCTAAAACACCTTAGGCAGCACCGACTTGCGTTGAGACCCTAGTCTTGATAAAGCATGAGTTGCCTCGTTGTTACAATGATCAATATGATCCACCTGATACCCTTTGAGGTGACTGACAACAATATCAACCGCCTGGCGATAAGCCGCCATACGAGGGTCCTTAGAATCCCATGTGCCGGACACTTGTTGAGCCACCAGGTCCGAGTCGCCCAAACACCTGACCTAGCTTAGATTCATCTCCTTAGCCACACGGAGACCATGAAGCAGGGCCTCATAGTCAGCTGCATTGTTAGTACAAGGAAACATTAGCCTTAACACATAACAAAACTTGTCACCTTGAGGGGAAGTTAAAACCACTCCATCCCCCAAGCCCTCCAATTGCCTGGATCCATCAAAGTGAACTGTCTAGTATGTATTATCTGGCTTCTCCTCAGGCGCCTGGCTTGCCGTCCAGTCATTAATGAAATCTACCAAGGCTTGAGACTTGACAGCCGTCCGAAGCACATACTTCAAATTAAGAGGTCCAAGCTCTAATGCCCACTTAGCAATCGTGCTGGTGGATTCTATATTTTGAATGATATCACCCAAAGGCTCAGAACTAACCACCGTGATTGGATGTCCAAGGAAATAATGCTTCAGCTTGCGATTTGCCATGAACACTCCATATATCAGCTTTTTCGAATGCGGGTATCTCTTCTTGGACTCTATCAACACCTCATTGAGGTAGTAAACGGGCCTCTAGACTAGATATTCCTTCCCTGCCTCCTTGCGCCCCACAAAAACTACATCGCTGATGGCTCTGTTATTAGCCGCCACATATAAGAGAAGTGGTTCCTTCTCCGCAAGAGCGGCCAACATGGTGTATCAACTAACTGTTTTTTGAGCGCTTCAAACGCCTCAACGGCAACATCACTCCAGACAAAATCATCTATCTGCTTCATCATCTGATATAAAGGGACAGCCTTCTCGCCAAGGCGACTTATGAACCGGTTTAAGACAGCGATACGACCCGCCAAGTGCTAGACATCATTAATACACGCCGGCTTAGACAATAAGGTGATGGCCTTGATCTTATTCGGGTTAGCTTCAATCCCCCTTTCTGAGACCACAAAGCCTAAAAGCTTACATGCAGGCACACCAAAAACACATTTGGCAGGATTAAGCATCATCTTGTAAACCCATAGATTATCAAAAGTATCCTTCAAATCGTCAAATAGAGTCTCTTACTTCCTTGACTTGACCACAATATCATCCACATAAGCATGAACATTGTGCCCAATCTGACTATGAAGACAGTTCTGTACACAACGTTGATAAGTCGCCTACGCACTCTTAAGCCCAGAAGGCATGGCACATAGCAGAAAGCTCCAAAAGGCGTGAGGAAAGATGTCTTCTCTTGGTCTCTAACTGCCATCTTGATCTGATGGTAACCTCAATAAGCATCCAGGAAACACAAACTCTCACAACCCGCCGTGGCGTCAATGATTTGGTCAATGCGAGGTAGAGTAAATAGATCAACTGGGCAAGCCTTATTAAGATCAGTGTAATCTACACACATGCGCCACACGCCGTTCTTCTTAAGTACGAGCACAGTGTTAGCAAACCATCCGGGTGAAAAACATCCATGATGAACCCTGCTGCTAAGAGTCCGGCTATCTCTTTCCTAATAGCTTTCGCCGCTCCTCCTTGAAACGACGGGAGAATTTTCTTGATCGGCTTAAATTTAGGATTCACATTAAGGTGGTGCTCAACGAATTATCTCGGTACACCCGATGTCAGCGGGTTTCTGTGCAAAGATGTCCCGATTCTCACGAATGAATTCAATTAGCGCGCTTTCCTATGCGGGGTCCATATTAGCCCCAATAGTGAACTACTTTGATGAGTCACCGTCAGTGAAATCCACCAACTTGGTACTTTCTGCCATAAACTTCAGGGGCGGCTCAGACTCTGTGTTGGGCTTTTTCAACGGAGTCATATGCGCCGCGTCAACATTATTCATATAAAACTTGAGCTCCGCCTCAGCACAACTTGACTCTTCATATGCAACATCACCCACTTCACACTCAAGAGCAATCTTTTGATCACCGTGCATCGTGATCGTCCCTTACAAAGCCGGCATCTTTAGCTGCAAATAGACATAACAAGGCCTGGCCATAAACTTAGCAAAAGCCGGCAGCCCAAACAGGGCATGATATGGGCTCTTAATTTTGACCACCTCAAACCATAAAGTTTCCACTCTATGATTGTACTCATCACCAAATGCTACCTCAAGAGCAATCTTTCCCACTAGATAAGAAGACTTGCCCGGCATAACACCGTGGAAGACCGTAGACGATGGCTTAAGAGCTTTGTCGGTCAATTCCATCCGGCGAAAGGTTTCATAGTACAAGATGTTGATGCTGCTGCCATCGTCCGTCAGTACCTTGGGGAATTTATAGCCTCCCACCTGAGGTACCACCATGAGTCCTAAGTGCCTCGGGTTATCAACCTATGGTGGGTGATCCTCCCCGCTCCACGATATCGTATGCTTAGACCACTTCAAATATCATGGAAGAGCCAGCATTGTGGTGTGAACCGCCCTCTTCTGTAACTTCTAATCACGTTTATCCTGACTTGTAGTGAAAACCTGATACTGGCCTCCACTAAGCTGCTTCGGGTTACTCTGATACCCTGACTAGTTGTTTTGTTGTTGACCATCGTTGCCAGGTTGCTGATGGTGACCACCTTGATTGCCTTGCCCCTGATAACCTGAACTTGAGCTGCCTCCACCGAAGCCTGGCCCGTGAGAGCCGGATCCTGACCCGCCAGACAGTCCATTGCCACCACCATGTTGCTGATTAAGGCTGTAGTTCCAGAACTCCCGCATGATATAACAATCCCTCCAAGCGTAACGAGATGGCTTGCTGGGTTGACTGTGCTCCGGGTAGGGCTTGTTGAGCATCGCCCCAATATTAAAGGGGGCTTTAGCCTTACCGAAGGACGGCTTACCGTTTCCATTAGCGTGATTATTCCCAGTACTGGTGTTGGCTTCCAGATCTGACCCACGGTCCGGGTTATTTCTCTTGCCGCCATTGCCAGGGTTGTTATTCCCTGCCCCATTCTGCTGCTGGCCCTTGCCGCCACCATTCTTCTTACCATTGGCTGATTTCTCCTCGTCAGACCATGGGTCCTTAGTAGTATTTGAATCTGAATATTTGGTGAGAGCCGACATGAGCTCACCCATGTCCTGATAGGAACACTTCAGCCGCCCAAGTTTCTGCTTAAGGGGTAAGAAGTCACAATTTTTCTCCAAAATTAGAACTGCTTGAGACGCCGAGATATTCTCAGACGAGTGGATAACAATCGAAACCCGCCTGACCCAATGATGGGCCGACTCATCTTCATGCTGCACACAATGATCAAGATCAACAATTGTCATAGGCTGCTTGCATGTTCATCGGAAGTTCTTGATAAAACATGCTTTCAACTCGGCCCAAGACACAATGGTATTGGGAGGCAGTCCCTTTAATCATGTACGAGCCAGTCCTTCCAACATCATGATGAATTTTTTTGTATAAACCGCCTCACTGACGTCCAACATCTCCATGGCGAGCTCACAACTCTTGACCCAGGCCTCCAGGGGTACATCAACCATATAATTAGGCACCTTGCGTGGCCCTTTAAAGTCCTTGGGCAAGTGCTCATTACGTAGTGCTGCTGTTAAGCAAGGCACACCAACACCCCTAGATGAGGCTCTAGCTCCCATTGAGGTTGAAGGGGTTACCGGAGATGGCTCAGGAATCTCTAGGTAATCTGTCACGGGCGGCCCTCCCTGATGTTGCTACGGGGCGGGTCATCACAGGGCAGGTTGCGTCGTCACTCGCTACTAGAGACCGCTGACAACTCTATGCATTGGCTGGAACTATCGCTCGGGATGGGGGTTGAATGCACCTGGCTCCGGCTGTAGGTAGACTTCTCCTGCTGAGGCACCACCGTGTGTAACAACGCGATGACGTTCTGCGCCTCCTCAGCAAACAGCGTCCCCTCCGCAAGAGGGCGTGCATTGAGCCTAGAAGTCGTCGCTATCATGTTATCCATCGGATTAGAATAACAACCCGGCGGTGTCATAACCTGCTGTGACGGAGTTCGATCCCTACGGGATGGGTCTAGCTGCTGCGGTGTTTCCGTTGCCTGGGTTATGGCTAGTGGCGCGTTCGGCCCTGCCCTGTGGGTGTTAAAGAGGTTTTGGTGCTCAAGCTGTATCGGGAGGCATACTTGGGTCCTCCTTCGTAGGACTGCCTCTAAAGCATGCTGGTCTAGATTAAAGCGGAAAGCTTCTGCCCTCAAACGCTCATACTCCGCATTCATCTGATCTTGCAACATGTTGATATCCTCTTAGGCCTTGGTCATCAGAGCTTTTATCTGGGTAATCTCTGTGTTACACTGCCTGATTTCCAGCTGTGACCTCGGTTCCCACCAAGGTTGTCAATTCCTCTATTAGGTCTAGCAAAACTTGAGCCAGTGGCCTGGAAGACCCGGCACCTAGCAGGGCGTCTCCTACAGCTGCTCCAGATGTTGTGCTGTTGAGAGTCGCGCCGTTCCTGCCATAAGATGGCTTTTCAGCTTGGCGGGTCATAGGGCTACGGAATACTTTCTCCATCGGCATAGCCCCCAAGACGACCATCATGAAGCTGGTAGATCGACTCCGCCTCTCTGCTTGAGGACCCGTCATCTGAGAGGATAAGGGTCTCCCTTCCTGATACAGGTCTTCGACACCTTGCGTACAAGCCAACGAAATCGCTCCCTCACCCGGGTTGAACACGGGTGGCTTGCATGCGTTGGGCTGGCTCGAACAGGTTGGCTCAGACGTCCTGATAGAGGCGAAGTTGTCCCTGTCTTTCAATGAGATGGTGGCTATCGATTTTGGTGGACTTTGACGATCCGACTACGAACGAGTGATGACGTCGCGCCTTAGCAATTGCTAAACCAACTCTGAGAGGTTATTGACCACGTCGGAGCACGATCAACCTGACCACGAGGGTTTGTTTCCTGCACGCAAACGAAGAGCAAGCAAGAAATTAAGATTGCAATCTGGATATTGCGAATATAAGAGGAAAGCTTTATTGATGAAGTGGGGTTCTGTGACGCCTTTGTCTGGTCATGGAACACAAACGAAGAACGCGAAGTTGCAGCTATGGCGAACTTGTAATCTAAATAAAACCCACCCCTAAAACGACGCCCTAAGGGCTGTATATATGGGGGAATAGAGGGGAATTTCGTGGCCCTTGGAGGAGGGGTCCGAAATCGACCTTATCTCAGTTTCCCTCATAAATACGGACTCTAGAAATAGCCTATAATATCGTATTTCGAAATTACATGGGCCTGGCCCAACAATAAGGTGGCGCAGCACCTATATTAGCCTAGGGACGAATTTTATAACTAGCATCATGCATATTTCATCCAAGGCTTCTTGCTCCCATTATGGTGGCTTCAAAGTGCGAAAATCATCACTGGAAGCTCCATTGTTCTTTCCCACGCGCGCACCTTCTTCTCCATGCTTGATCACGCTCCCATGGTCATCCTTCTTATCCATGCTAGGTCCTTCATTCATAAGTAAAACAAAAGTATCTAATTTAGGCAGCATCATATGTTCATGAACATTAGAAGGATTTGCAAGAAACGAAAGTACCTGGTAATTCAATTGACGTGCGCGAGCTCTAGTAATTGGTCCTGTATGTATAGCAGTCGGAGTTGTGGGTGTAGCATTAGCAGGGATGTCCTCATCATCCTGCCATTCTTGAACTGAAGTCGTCCTCGATGGAAGCTCATCTTCCTCACCCAAATAAGGCTTCAAATCTGCAATGTTAAAAGTGGGGCTAACCCCAAACTGTATAGGCAGCTCAAGTTTATATGCATTATCATTTATTTTCTCTAACACCTTAAAAGGACCATCAGCACGTGATATTAGCTTTGACTTGTGCAAATCAGGAAATCTATCCTTACGCAAATGTAACCAAACAAGATCTCCAGGTGCAAAGACAACATGTTTTCTACCCTTATCTCCAGCAATTTTGTAGTTAGCATTCATACGCTCAATGTTTTACTTCGTTAACTCATGCATCTTTAATATCAATTCAGCATGTTCTTTAGCATCAAAATTAACCTTCTCCGAAGATGGAAGAGGCAACAAATCAATAGGTGCATGAGGTAAGAAACCATACACAACTTCAAAAGGGCACATCTTAGTGGTAGAATGTAGCGAACGATTATAAGCAAATTCAACATGAGGCAAGCATTCTTCCCACATTTTCAGGTTATTCTTCAAAACAGCCCTAAGCATAGTAGACAATGATCTATTCACTACTTCAGTTTGGCCATCAGTTTGGGGATGACATGTAGTACTAAAAAGTACTTTAGTCCCCAACTTAGCCCATAAACATCTCCAAAATTGGCTAAGAAATTTAGCATCACGATCTGAAACAATTGTATTTGGAACACCATGCGACCGAATAATTTCACGAAAGAACAAATCAGCAACATGAGCATCATCATCACTTTTATGACATGGTATAAAGTGTGCCATTTTGGAAAATCTATCCACGACAACAAATATGCTATCCCTCCCCTTCTTAGTTCGAGGTAAACCTAAAACAAAGTCCATAGATATATCCTCCAAAGGAACACTAGGTACAGGCAAAGGCATATATAAACCATGAGGATTAAGTCGTGACTTAGCTTTTTGACATGTAGTGCAGTGAGCAACAAAACGCTCAACATCCCGTCTCATCTTTGGCCAAAAGAAATGTGTAGAAAGTACGTCCTCCGTCTTCTTCACGCCAAAGTGTCCCATTAATCCTCCTCCGTGTGCCTCCTGTAACAACAAAAGACGAACAGAGCTAGCTGGAATGCATAGCTTGTTAGCACGGAACACAAATCCATCATTAATAACGAAGTTGTTCCATGTTCTCCCTTCTTTACAATGCTACAACACATCTCTAAATTCAGCATCATGCACATATTGATCTTTGATGGTCTCCAAACCAAATATTTTAAAGTCAAGTTGTGAAAGCATAGTATATTGACGAGACAAAGCATCAGCAATAACATTTTCTTTACCCTTCTTGTGTTTAATGACATAAGGGAAAGTCTCAATGAATTCAACCCATTTAGCATGTCTACGGTTCAGTTTTGCTTGACTTTTAATATGTTTCAAAGATTCATGATCAGAATGTATAACAAATTCTTTGGGCCATAAATAATGTTGCCATGTTTCCAAAGTCCGAACAAGAGCATATAATTCCTTATCATAAGTAGAATAATTCAGACTAGGCCCACTCAGTTTTTCAGAAAAGTACGCAACAGGTTTACCATCTTGTAATAACACACCTCCTAACCCAATTCCACTAGCATCACATTCAAGCTGGAAAGTCTTATTAAAATCAGGAAGTTGGAGCAAAGGAGCATGTGTTAACTTATCTTTCAACACCTTGAAGGCTTCTTCCTGTGCGGTACCCCAAGAAAAAGGCACGTCCTTCTTTGTAAGCTCATTGAGAGGCGCAGCAATGGTGCTGAAATCTCTCACAAAACGCCTATAGAAACCAGCGAGGCCAAGAAAACTCCTCACTTGTGTGACCGTTTTTGGCTGCGGCCAACTCTCAATGGCTTCAATCTTGGCTTTATCAACTTCAATTCCCTGTGGAGTAACAACATAGCCAAGAAAAGATACTCGATCGGTGCAAAAGGTGCACTTCCCAAGGTTACCAAACAAACGTGCATCACGTAGAGCAATAAAAACAGCACGTGGATGTTCCAAATGTTCCTCCAAAGATCTACTAAAAATCAATATATCATCAAAATAGACTACCACAAATCGTCCAATGAAAGCACGTAAAACCTCATTCATTAATCTCATGAAAGTGCTAGGTGCATTAGTTAACCCAAAAGGCATGACTAACCACTCATATAATCCAAACTAAGTTTTAAATGTTGTTTTCCATTCATCTCCCAATTTCATACGAATTTGATGGTATCCACTATGCAAATCAACTTTGGAGAAAATTGTAGAACCACTTAATTCATCAAGCATATCATCTAGTCTAGGAATAGGATGACGATAACGAATAGTAATATTATTAATGCCTCTACAATCCACACACATGCGCGATGTACCATCCTTTTTAGGCACTAGAATAATAGGAACAGCACAAGGAATAAGGGATTCGCGTATATAACCTTTGTCAAGCAGCTCCTGAACTTGACGCATAATCTCCTTTGTCTCCTCTGGATTGGTACGGTACGGCGCACGGTTGGGTAGGGATGCTAAGGGAATTAAGTCAATCTGATGCTCAATCCCGTGAAGAGGTGGTAATCCCGGTGGCACGTCTTGTGGGAAGACGTCAGCGAACTCCTGCAAAATGTTAATGACCGCAAGAGGCAAAGAGAGAGGCATGTCCTCGAATGAAAATAATACCTCTTTGCATACAAAAGCATACCAAACAGATGTAGCAACATCCAAATCATTAATATCAGATTTAGTAGCAAGTAAACATCCACTCTTCAATGTTATTTCGGATGCAACATTAGATGATGGTTTATTATGCTTATGGTGTTGCTCAAATTCCTGTGCTACAATCTGATTCTCACTCTTATTTTTTTCCTGTTTTGCTTTACTAGCTCTAGCAATGTCATCTTTCATAATATGTTCCGGAGACATAGGAAGCAAAGTGATATTTTGATCCTTATGAACAAGAGTATACTGATTTGTCCTACCATGGTGTACAAAATTTTTATCAAATTGCCATGGCCTACCAAGTAAAACAGAACATGCTTGCATGGGTACCACATCACAATCCACATAATCAGAATATGTAGCAATGCTAAAATGCACACAAACAGTACGTGTTACCTTAACCTTGCCACTATTGTTGAACCATTGGATGTAATAAGGATGAGGATGTGGTCTGGTGGTTAGAGACAGCTTCTCCACCATCTCCATGCTAGCCAAGTTATTGCAACTCCCTCCATCGATGATGACATGAACAGAACGCTCCTTCACAACTCCCTTTGTGTGGAACAAGTTGTGCCTCTGATTTTGCTCAGCCTGTGTAACCTGCACACTGAGAACACGTTGAGCAACTAAACTTTCATACCTATCAGCGTAATCAGCAGCCATGTAGTGTGTCTCTAGTTCTGCAGCCTCGCAACCCTGTTCTTCACTTGCAATGAGAGCCAAAGTCTCCTCATCATAATCACTAGCGGACGCATATCCACCATCCTCAGTAACAATCATTACACGTTTGGAAGGGCATTCTCTCGCAAAGTGACCTCCACCCTTGCAACGACGGCATATAACCTCATGTGTTTGCCCTATGGATGCAATAGATGAAGAAGAGCTCTGTGCAGGCCCAGAAGGTGTGTTCTTCGTAGAGGGTGGAGGAGGAGCCTGTTTCCTGGTATCGCGGTTGGAGTTGGAGTTTGAAGTAGGTTGATATAGGCGAAGTTGTCCCTGTCTTTCGATGAGATGGTGGCTATCGTTTTTGGTGGAGTAGACTTTGACGAGCCGACTACGAACGTGTGATGACACCGCGCCTTAGCAATCGCTAAACCAACTCCGAGAGGCTATTGACCACGCCGGAGCACGATCAACCTGACCACGAGGGTCTGTTTCCTGCACGCAAACGAAGAACAAGCAAGAAACTAAGATTGCAATCTGGATATTGCGAATATAAGAGGAAAGCTTTATTGATGAAGTGGGGTTCTGTGACGCCTTTGTCTGGTCTTGGAACACAAACGAAGAACGCGAAGTTGCAGCTATGGCGAACTTGTAATATAAACAAAACCCAAACCTAAAACGACGACCTAAGGGTTGTATATATGGAGGAATAGAGGGGAATTTGGTGGGCCCTTGGAGGAGGGGTCCGAAACCGACCCAACTCAGTTTCCCCATACATACGGACTCTAAAAATAGCCTATAATATGGTATTTCGAAAGTACATGGGCCTGGCCCAAAAATAAGGTGGCGCAACACCTATATTAGCCTAGGGACGAACTTTATAAAGTGGCATCATGCATATTTCGTCCAAGGCTTCTTGCTCCCATTATGGTGGCTTCAAAGTGCGAAAATCATCACTGGAAGCTCCATTGTTCTTTCCCGCGCGCGCACCTTCTTCTCCATGCTTGATCCCGCTCCAATGGTCATCCTTCTTGTCCATGCCAGGTCCTTCATTCACAAGTAAAACAAAAGTATCTAATTTAGGTAGCATCATATGTTCATGAACATTAGAAGGATTTGCAAGAAACGAAAGTACCTAGTAATTCAATTGACGTGCGCGAGCTCAAGTAATTGGTCTTGTATGTACAGCAATCGGAGTTGTGGGTGTAGCATTATTAGGGATGTCCTCATCATCCTCCCCTTCTTGAACTGAAGTCGTCCTCGACGGAAGCTCATCTTCCTCACCCAAATAAGGCTTCAAATCTGCAATGTTAAAAGTGGGGCTAACCCCAAACTCTGCAGGCAGCTCAAGTTTATATGCATTATCATTTATTTTCTCTAACACCTTAAAAGGACCATCAGCACGTGGCATTAGCTTTAACTTGCGCAAATCAGGAAATCTATCCTTACGCAAATGTAACCAAACAAGGTCTCCAGGTGCAAAGACAACATGTTTTCTACCCTTATCTCCAGCAATTTTGTATTTAGCATTCATACGCTCAATGTTTTCCTTCGTTAACTCATGCATCTTTAATATCAATTCAGCACGTTCTTTAGCATCAAAATTAACCTTCTTCGAAGATGGAAGAGGCAACAAATCAATAGGTGCACGAGGTAAGAAACCATACACAACTTCAAAAGGGCACATCTTAGTGGTAGAATGTAGCGAACGATTATAAGCAAATTCAACATGAGGCAAGCATTCTTCCCAAATTTTCAGGTTATTCTTCAAAACAGCCCTAAGCATAGTAGACAATGATCTATTCACTACTTCAGTTTGGCCATCAGTTTGGGGATGACATGTAGTACTAAAAAGTACTTTAGTCCCCAACTTAGCCCATAAACATCTCCAAAAATGGCTAAGAAATTTAGCATCACGATCTGAAACAATTGTATTTGGAACACCATGCAACCGAATAATTTCACGAAAGAACAAATCAGCAACATGAGCAGCATCATCACTTTTATGACATGGTATAAAGTGTGCCATTTTGGAAAATCTATCCACGACAACAAATATGCTATCCCTCCCCTTCTTTGTTCGAGGTAAACCTAAAACAAAGTCCATAGATATATCCTCCCAAGGAACACTAGGTACAGGCAAAGGCATATATAAACCATGAGGATTGAGTCGTGACTTAGCTTTTTGACATGTAGTGCAGCGAGCAACAATACACTCAACATCCCGTCTCATCTTTGGCCAAAAGAAATGTGTAGAAAGTACGTCCTCCGTCTTCTTCATGCCAAAGTGTCCCATTAATCCTCCTCCGTGCGCCTCCTGTAACAACAAAAGACGAACGGAGCTAGCTGGAATGCAGAGCTTGTTAGCACGGAACACAAATCCATCATTAATAACGAACTTGTTCCATGTTCTCCCTTCTTTACAATTCTGCAACACGTCTCTAAATTCAGCATCATGCACATATTGATCTTTGATGGTCTCCAAACCAAATGAAAGCATAGTATAACGACAAGACAAAGCATCAGTAATAATATTTTCTTTACCCTTCTTGTGTTTAATGACATAAGGGAATGTCTCAATGAATCCAACCCATTTAGCATGTCTACGGTTCAGTTTTGCTTGACTTTTAATATGTTTCAAAGATTCATGATCAGAATGTATAACAAATTCTTTGGGCCATAAATAATGTTGCCATGTTCCCAAAGTCTGAACAAGAGCATATAATTCCTTATCATAAGTAGAATAATTCAGACTAGGCCCACTTAATTTTTCAGAAAAGTACGCAACAGGTTTACCATCTTGTAGTAACACACCTCCTAACCCAATTCCACTAGCATCACATTCAAGCTCGAAAGTCTTATTAAAATCGGGAAGTTGGAGTAAAGGAGCATGTGTTAACTTATCTTTCAAGACCGTGAAGGCTTCTTCCTATGCGGCCCCCCAAGAAAAAGGCACGTCCTTCTTTGTAAGCTCATTGAGAGGCGCAGCAATGGTGCTGAAATCTCTCACAAAACGCCTATAGAAACCAGCGAGGCCAAGAAAACTCCTTACTTGTGTGACCGTTTTGGGCTGCGGCCAACTCTCAATAGCTTCAATCTTGGCTTTATCAACTTCAATTCCCTGTGGAGTAACAACATAGCCAAGAAAAGATACTCGGTCGGTGCAAAAGGTGCACTTCCCAAGGTTACCAAACAAACGTGCATCACGTAGCGCAGTAAAAACAGCATGTAAATGTTCCAAATGTTCCTCCAAAGATCTACTAAAAATCAATATATCATGAAAATAGACTACCACAAATCGTCCAATGAAAGCACGTAAAACCTCGTTCCTTAATCTCATGAAAGTGCTAGGTGCATTAGTTAACACAAAAGGCATGACTAACCACTCATATAATCCAAACTTAGTTTTAAATGCTATTTTCCATTCATCTCCCAATTTCATACGAATTTGATGGTATCCACTACGCAAATCAACTTTGGAGAAAATTGTGGAGCCACTTAATTCATCAAGCATATCATCTAGTCTCGGAATAGGATGACGATAACGAATAGTAATATTATTAATGCCTCTACAATCCACACACATGCGCGATGTACCATCCTTTTTAGGCACTAGAATAATAGGAACATCACAAGGACTAAGGGATTCACGTATATAACCTTTGTCAAGCAGCTCCTGTACTTGATGCATAATCTCCTTTGTCTCCTCTGGATTGGTACGGTAGGGCGCACGGTTGGGTAAGGATGCACCGGGAATTAAGTCAATCTGATGCTCAATCCCGCGAATAGGTGGTAATCCCGGTGACACGTCTTGTGGAAAGTCGTCAGCGAACTCCTGCAAAATGTTAATGACAGCAGGAGGCAAAGAGGGAGGCATGTCCTCGAATGAAAATAATACCTCTTTGCACACAAAAGCATAGCAAACAGATGTAGCAGCATCCAAATCATTAATATCAGATTCAGTAGCAAGTAAACATCCACTCTTCAATTTTATTTCAGATGCAACAGTAGATGATGGTTTATTATGCTTATGGTGTTGCTCAAATTCCTGTGCTACAATCTGATTTTCACTCTTATTTTTCTCCTGTTTTGCTTTACTAGCTCTAGCAATGTCATCTTTCATAATATGTTCAGGAGACATAGGAAGCAAAGTGATATTATGATCCTAATGAACAAGAGTATACTGATTTGTCCTACCATGGTGTACAGAACTTTTATCAAACCGCCATGGTCTACCAAGTAAAACAGAACATGCTTGCATGGGTACCACATCACAATCCACAAAATCAGAATATGTAGCAATGCTAAAATGCACACGAACAGTACGTGTTACCTTAACCTTGCCACTATTCTTGAACCATTGGATGTAATAAGGATGAGGATGTGGTCTGGTGGTTAGAGACAGCTTCTCCACCATCTCCATGCTAGCCAAGTTATTGCAACTCCCTCCATCGATGATGACGCGAACAGAACGCTCCTTCACAACTCCCTTTGTGTGGAACAAGTTGTGCCTCTGATTTTGTTCAGCCTGTGTAACCTGCACACTCAAAACACGTTGAGCAACTAAACTTTCATACCTGTCAGCGTAATCAGCAGCCATGTAGTGTGTTTCTAGTGTTGCATCGTCGCCATCGTGTTCTTCACTTGCAATGAGAGCCAAAGTCTCCTCATCATAATCACTAGCAGACGCATATCCACCATCCTCAGTAACAATCATTACACGCTTGGAAGGGCATTCTATCGCAAAGTGACCTCCACCCTTGCAACGACGGCATATAACCTCATGTGTTTGCCCTGTGGATGCAATAGATGAAGAAGAGCTCTGTGCAGGCCCAGAAGGTGTGCTCTTCGTAGAGGGTGGAGGAGGAGCCTGTTTCCTGGTATCGTGGTTGGAGTTGGAGGTTGAAGTAGGTGGTGTTGCAGCAGGACGTGTGGAAGTAGATGATGTACGTGGCGTCCATGATGAAGTGCGACCTGCAGAAAAAGTAGTTGTCGCCATTGCTTGTCGATCCTGCACTTCACGTTCAGCTTTGCAAGCAAGATGAAATTAACGAGTGATAGTGTTATACTCCTTATACTCCAGAATAGTCTGAATCTCTCTATTTAATCCACCCATAAAATGTGCAAGCATAGCTTCATTCTCTTCAACAATACCACATCTAATCATACCAGTTTGTAATTCCTGATAATATTCTTCTACATAATTTTTTCCTTGTCTTAAACGCTGCAAATTTTGAAGCAATTCACGTTGATAATAAGGTGGCACCCAACGATTACGCATAGCACTTTTCAAAGCAGCCCAAGTAGTTGGAATATTCGCATGGTGTATTGTACAATGTTCTGACCACCAAACACAAGCAAAGCTAGTGAATGAACAAACAGCAGCAGCAACACGTCTATCCTCAGGAAATTGTAAGCATGTAAAACGTTGTTCTGTTTCTAACTCCCATGTAAGATATATATCAGGAACATATCAACCCTCAAACGTCGGAATATTCAATTTAAGTTTAGGGAGATGGTCATGATCCCGTACCTGAGGGGCGGGTGCAGCCCTACCGTTACGGTTGTAGCCATGTGGTCGACCTGGTGCGTATCGTGGTGGTTGCCCCTGAGGCTGATCTGGAGCAACCTCTCCCTCATCATCATAATCACCATCATAATCGTCAACCTGCTCAATGACAGTAGCAGCAGGAGCCACAGAAGTAGCAGCAGTATCAACAGTACCAGTATGCTGGCCTTGGCCGAGAGGCACACGTCGCGCTCGTCGTTCGAAAGGGATAGGAACTACAGCTGGAGGTGGTAGACGGGCAAGCACCTCATTGAACTTGGCGTCCATCTTGGTGTCGAATGTCTTCTCCAAACCATCGAGCTTCTCCATGGCCTCTCCAAAGTTGGTCACGAAGTCTCGTACCTGGTCAGCCATCATTTGCTGAAATTTATCATAGAGCGCTTTGTTGGTCATGCTCTCCCAGTCGCTCCCGTCGTCGTGTGATCCTAACATGTTTAGCAGAAATAGGAAACACACAAGAATATGAAACCTACAGACTACTGGGACGTAGTGGTGATGGTGGTGGTGTGTCACAAATCCTTTAAGCGAATCTCAAATTCTTACCAGTTCTTACCCAGCAGCAGGCGGTGATCGGCAACCGTTGTAGTAAAACTCTCAAAGCTTGGATAGAGCGATCGCCAGGTGGTGTCAAACACACGATGTAGATGTATGTGGAGCTGGGATGTCTTATAGTATGGTAGCAAAAAGGGTTAGCAATAATCAATTCAGAGATGCAAGGTTGAATAAACGCTCAACGACGGTACTGTGCTGGTCCTAGGCTAGACTGTACTAGAGACGCGAGCCTAAAACACCAACAAAACCACGACGCTACATGTAATCAAGGGAAAAACACACTCTGAATTATTATTTTTTGACGCCTCTTTTTTTTGCGCTCTTTTTTTTTGCTCAGAAAAAAAAATCACTATAATGGCGAGTGTCTCAAAACTCTTCCCACGTCGTATAAGCAAGATGGGCACGAAATTTGTTGGACTATTTTTTTTCTTTTTCTGGAGCAATTCGGGGGCTACGACGACCAAAAATTTCGACAAAAATCACTATGATGGCAAGTGTCCCAAAACGCTCCGAAGAACCTAAAACCAAGATAGGGAAAAATATTTTTAGCCGAATTTTTTTGGGGCCAAAACGTGCTCTGCAAAGCGTGCCAGACTTAAAGGATCCGAATTTTTATTTTTCTGACACCTACGTAGGTAGCAAAACACGGATCCGAAATCAAAAGGATCTCGAAACTAAACCTAAAACGAGCTGGACTCGGATTGGTGAAGGATTTGTGGTGGTATATATGGACACCAACGGATAGTGATGATGGATGGTGATATATGGCAGCGGTGATGATGGTGGTGGCATATGGCAACTATGAAGATGATGCGGTGGCGGCGTGACAACCTGTGAAAAGAACTCGAAACTCTAAAGGACTAGACACTAAGACCAGCAACTCGACACGACGATGTAACCGCAAATTCAACAAAGCAAAATACTGAAAAGACTATGCAAAGGCTCAGATTGGTTCGGATATGAGGATCTAACCCTAATTTTTTTGTGGCTTTTTCGTGGATTAAAGGTATGAAGAACAGATGCGATCTAAACTACGAAAACTGGTAAAATCTCACCGAGCAACCTGGAAATCTGATACCACTTGATAGAGGCGAAGTTGTCCCTGTCTTTCGATGAGATGGTGGCTATCGTTTTTGGTGGAGTAGACTTTGACGATCCGACTACGAACGTGTGATGACGCCGCGCCTTAGCAATCGCTAAACCAACTCCGAGAGGTTATTGACCACGCCGGAGCACGATCAACTTGACCACGAGGGTCTGTTTCCTGCACGCAAACGAAGAACAAGCAAGAAACTAAGATTGCAATCTGGATATTGCGAATATAAGAGGAAAGCTTTATTGATGAAGTGGGGTTCTGTGACGCCTTTGTCTGGTCGTGGAACACAAACGAAGAACACGAAGTTGCAGCTATGGCGAACTTGTAATCTAAACAAAACCCAACCCTAAAACGACACCCTAAGGGCTATATATATGGGGGAATAGAGGGGAATTTCGTGGCCCCTTGGAGGAGGGGTCCGAAACAGACCTTATCTCAGTTTCCCCATACATACGGACTCTAGAAACAGCCTATAATATGGTATTTCGAAATTACATGGGCCTGGCCCAACAATAAGGTGGCCAGCACCTATATTAGCCTAGGGACGAAATTTTATAAGTAGCATCATGCATATTTCGTCCAAGGCTTCTTGCTCCCATTATGGTGGCTTCAAAGTGCGAAAATCATCACTAGAAGCTCCGTTGTTCTTTCCCGCACGCGCACCTTCTTCTCCATTCTTGATCCCGCTCCCATGGTCATCCTTCTTATCCATGCTAGGTCCTTCATTCATAAGTAAAAAAAGTATCTAATTTAGGAAGCATCATATGTTCATGAACATTAGAAGGATTTGCAAGAAACGAAAGTACTTGGTAATTCAATTGACGTGCGCGAGCTCTAGTAATTGGTCTTGTATGTATAGCGGTCAGAGTTGTGGGTGTAGCATTAACAGGGATGTCCTCATTAGTTCACGCTATCGACCAAGATTTCCGCTGTCTGTTTTATTTAAGTGTTTGGCCCTTGAGGCCCTATCTATGTAAGACTAGACCTTCATGGTCTTTATTTATGTAAGACGTTAAATGTGGATGTAAGACTCTTGTTATTTAGCTTCTATGTGTTTAGTGAGCATTGATCTTTGGGATCACCGTACACGTGCATTCGATGATCACTACTTATGAGTCAGGGTCCCCACAGAGCTGGTATCAGAGCCATCTTGACTGTAGGAAGCCCTTAGTTAGCATGGGCGTTAGTTAGGATAAAAACCGCTTTCAAACTACACCTAGCACCTATACTTAGGGAATTCTACACGATTTACCTCTTCTATTCTTCACACAACACTCTACTGACTCTCCTCCTTTCAAACCTTTCTAGATGGCCGTCGTACCCGAAGCCTTCCTGACATCTGGCTTTCCCTTACTCCTTGGGGATAGCCTAGAGAAGTGTTAGTTTCGCCAACCACCCATTTTCCTCTACCACGAGCACTGGGTCGATGTTGTCACGAAGGAGTACCACGTAGATGTGGTCGTGAAGGCAAACGACTCCCCGACTAGTTGGTTCTTTGAAGGACCACGGATGGAGACCATGATACTTGTAATCGAGAGAGCTACACGCAAGGCACTCCTACACCTTCGAGACATCATTCCAGAGATTGCTGATGAGCCGGCTACTCGCTACCTTCCCTTCAGAAAGGATGACTTTGGCGAGAGTTTGACGCTGATTCTAACCAAGGAGGATGGCACACCACTCAGGTTCCAGACCTACTTCAGCCTCTCCGCTGATAGTCTGGTTCATAAGAAGGAGTTCGTGAAGCTCCGTGAGGAACTTCACCACACCCGAGAGCTACTTTAGCAAGCCAAGACGAAGCCAGACAAGATGAAGAAGGATGGAGCCCCCGAGGGACGGCCAGCTGTCGCTTACCGAGGAGGAGTACCCCCAACTAGTGATGCACCTACACGTCGATGTCACATGAGTGTGAAGGAGTACCGTGAGCTCTTCACCGACCCGCTAGCAAAGCATCATCGGGATGGACCTCCTCGTTCCCCGACCCATTCGGTCGGGAATGATGCCCGTTTGGATGACGAACAAGAGGAAGACCCAGAGGAGCGTGACTATGAGACTGAGCACTCCACCACCTGCGTTCGAGAACCCCTAGGGTAGGATCAGTCATCTATCCCTCATGCAAAGTCGAGTCCATGTAATGGTTCTTATGAGACCATGTGTGCTTGTTGTTTGTTTTGTTGTTTGTGTTCCGATGCAAGTCGCGCTTTTGCCTTAGGCAACATGTAAGCGACTCCATCGTCTATCTTAATATATGTTGGTCTTTCGACCTATGTTTTAACACACTTCCACTTGACCGCCCCCCTTAGGCGCGCTTTTCCGTTATTGCTTTCCTCCCGTCTATCCCAGTTGTTTGACTTGGCTGCTCCAAACAGGATGTTGACTGCTACCCGCAACAGCTCCTTCACCAACCCTAAATCCGGCAACTCAAGCCAACAACAGGTAGCTAGTGGGGTTGCTCACGCTGGAGGACATCAGGAGCAGCCACAAGGCGACATTCCCCCGCCACCACCTCCACATGAGAACATGACCATTGCTCAGTTTCTCCAAGTTCTCTGGGAGGAGCGCCAAGCCAACAATACTGCTATCTAGCAGATGGTTTAGGCCCTTGTGAACAACCAGCAGCAAGGCAGGAACAACAATGTGATGAGGACATGACTACCTTCGATATGACCAAAAATGTTGCATACATGCATATTTGTGAGGTGATTTCTTATAAGAATTATGCAATAATTTATTTATGTTATCCGGAACAACAATACTTCACCTATTTTTATTTTATGCCTAAATGCAGAATGGTCGAACACTTGTATGAACCACGTGTGATGACAAAGGAAGACGAAATGGTTGGGTGCTATTCAAGAGGTCCTCTAATGTCACAGGAAACAATTATGTGTTGTTCAAGAAGTTCTCTCACGTCACTTTTAGCCCAAGAGAAGATAGAGTCCAAGTCTCTCACGTTCTGGACTCAGATTCGGACTGCACAAACACATCTGTCTCAAAATGCCAACAACTTTTTCATACGGACTCAGAATTGGGTGATTCTTTTCTTGATGGAAACTAGATTTCATATGCGTTCGAACCCAGTTGGAATCACCTTAAAATTCGTCAAGATAGCAAAGATATCAACGAAACAATCTGACGTTGCAGCAGAATCCGAATCAAACTACAAGTCTAAAGGTGTTGCATCACCTCCACTTGGGCCCATGGGCCTTGTACGACCTAGGGTTGGTTTTAGGATGTCTTGGGACGTCCTCCCACCTCCTTGGCCGCCACCCCTTGCTCCTATATAAGTAGATTAATCTAGTAGCTTTTCCTTTGGGTTTTGTTTAGTTAAAAGTTAGCCATTGCAACTTCGTGTACTTCGTTTGTGTCCAACGACCAGACTAAGACCGCTTTCGAAAACCCATCATTATCAATACTTTATCTATATTCGCAATATTCAGATTGCATTATCATATTCTTGCTTGTTCTTCGATTGTTTGCAGTAATAGACCTTCGTGGTCAGGTTGATCGTGCTCCGGTGTGGTCAATAACCTCTTGGAGATTGGTTTAGCGATTGCTAAGGTGCAACATCGTGCACGTTCTTAGTCGGATCGTCAAAGTCGTCTCCACCAAATAAATAGTTATGATCTCATCGAAAGACAAGGACAACCTCGCCTCTATCACGGGTCACTATATATGGGCTGTTTTTGTTTAAGTTACAACTCTCGCTCTTTTGAAGCTTTTGTTGATTGAGTTGTAAACTTAAGTTTGATGGTGGTCTGACTCTTTTGAACTGCTTTACGCATGCTTATTTCTTCAAAGTACCTTAATGCGCGCATGCTGAATTTTTTCAGACACCATTTTCATCATGCATTTCAAATTCTTCATATCATATGTTAAATGCGTGTATGAATTACAAGATATAGGGGGAGTTCCCCATGTTTTTAACCAACCATGTGCATCTGCAGTCCAAAGCAAATTCCTCAAATATGCACATCTTCAGGGGGAGTTCTTCTATATCTTGCCCTCAAATTCTTCAAACTCAGTATTTACACTTCATAGTATTATTCCCGTTGAAAACTTAACATATTTGTCATCAATCACCAAAAAGGGGGAGATTGTTAGTGCATCTAGTGCCCCTTAGTGATTTTGGTGTATTGAAGACTTATAGGTTAAGGAACTAATGTGTTTGTGAGTCTACACATGCTCTATAAGTTGATGAGGAGTTTGACATATCCGGAGATTACCAACCCCTAAAAATGTATGTCTTCAACTGAAGACTTTGTGAAGACTTTGCTGAAGACTTTGATATTCTCTGAAGACTTTGAAAATGAAGAAGCTGGTGTGACCTTGAAGATATGAACGAGGACTATGAGCGTGAAGACTTTTGTTTTCGTAGTTTCATTTCTTTTCTTTGAATCATAGGAAACACCATACTGTTAAACGGGGCCGAGGTAATACTAAGGAAAATTTCCAACTGTTGCAACTCAAAATCCTCAACCTAACCAATCCTTCGAGTGAAGACTTTGGAAATCTCTTGCGGTTCAGTCAAGTTCCTCAGTGACAGAGACGAAGTTCTTCTGGTCTCTGAGGAAATTGATATGCCTGAGCAGTTAGAATTTTGCCAGTGCGAATTGCCAACAAGTGAGGAACATGATAAGCCTGAGGACTTTCATAGTTCGAAATTCCGACCGTTGTTGCGCTTAGCGCCAGCTGTCCCCAATCATAACATCCACATAACGGTCATATCATTGGGGGCATTTATCTCTTATCATGTCAGGTTGCACCCTGGCTATAAATAGCCACCCCCACAACCACTAGTTGGTTGGCTGCTCCGAGAGAGAACTGACACTTTTCATTTGAGAGCAACCCATCCTCCGAGGACTTTGAGAGAAAATCATCAGTGAGGAAAAACCCACAACCAAACCACCAAACCCAAAGTGATTGAGCATCACTGAAGAAATTCATGTGTGGAACCGATGCTTGTTACCTTTGAGGATTGTGCATCCTCCAGACGATTAGGCATCATGGTCTAGTGCATCCTATAGTCAATTGGGGATCACGAAGTGACCTTGGTCTAGAGCATCCAGCAGTAAATTGTGGATCGCCGGGTGACCAGTTTGTGAGGGTTTTGGAAGTCTACCCTGAAGACTTACCACGAGTGTTGGGCGAGGACTGTGTGACCTTAGCTCAAGGAGAATACGGTAAGGACTGTGTGTCCTGCGACTGTGTGTCCTCTAGTTTAAATACCAGGCTGCTCGAAACCAGACGTACGACTGTCACAGCAGTTGGAACTGGGTCAACAAACCATTGTCTTCATCGAGCTACCTGGTTCTATTTCGTCAACCCCCTTATTCCTCGTATACTTGTTGATGAAATTGATCGTTACTGTTTGAAGAATTTGACTGAAGACTTTCTCAATTTCCTCACCTCAAATTCTTCAAGTTACCTTGTTCATCACTGCCTATCCTCTATCACGCTACCTGTAACTTGTGCATGTTCATTTCATCATCATGAATATGCTGTTGCTATGTTCCTCATGCACTTGAGTACTTATTCCGCTGCTAGTTATTCATCACATTTCAAATTCCTCAAGTTGAAATTCCTCAAGTGATGAATTTGTAAAAATCGCGTATTCACCCCCCTCTAGTCGATATAACGCACTTTCAGGTACTTTCGTTTCTAGGAAATCCTTATAATGTTCATGAACATATGATGCTGTCTAAATTACGTACTTTTGTTTTACTTATGAATGAAGAAACTAGCATGGACAAGAAGGATGGCCATTGGAGCGGGACCAAACATAGAGAAGAAGGTGTGTGCACGAGAAGGAATAATAGACTTTCCAGTGGTGATTTTCACACTTTGAAGCCACCATAAGGAGTGCTTGGAGGCATGGACGAAATGTAGAACATGCCACTTCATAAATTTCATCCATAGGCTATTATAGGTGCTGCGTCACCTTATTTTTGGGTCAGGCGAATGTAATTTCGAAATACCACATTATAGGTTGTTTTTAGAGTCCGTATGTGTGGGGAAACTGAGTTAGGGCTGGTTTCGGACCCCTCCTCCAAGGGGCCATGAAATCCCCTCTATTCCCCCATATATACATCCCTTAGGGCGTTGTTTTCGACTTGGGTTTTGTTTAGATTATAAGTTCCCCGAAGCTGCAACTTTGCATTCTTCGTTTGTGTTCCATGACTAGACAAAGGCGTCAGAGAACCCCACTTTCATCAATAAATCTTTCATCTTATATTAGCAATATCCGCATTGCAATCTTAGTTTCTTGCTTGTTTTTCGTTTGCTTGTAGGAAATAGACCTTCGTGGTCAGGTTGATCGTGCTCCGACATGGTCAATAACCTCTCGGAGTTGGTTTAGCGATTGCTAAGGTGTGACGTCCTTGCACGTTCATACTCGGATCATGAAAGTCGACTCTACCATAAACGATCGCCACATGTCATCGAAAGATAGGGACAACTTCGCCCCTATCACGTTCGTATTTGGATAATCATAGCTGAATCAAAAGATAGGACACCTTAGCCCCTATGACAAGCTTAGCTAATGGGAGGTGCTCTTAGGGGTGCAAGGCCCCCTTTCTTGGGTCGGCGCAGGCAACCGACGCATGCCTATCTTTCTAGCTTGGATTTTGACTTGAGGTTTTCCCTCATTATCCTGTGTGACGACCACCTATCGATCAAGATCCAAGATGGAATTGAATGAAAAACTTTAATATTAAAATCTTTTGGCTCATCAAGCTGAACAATTTTTATTCTTGAATCAAGTCTAGCCGAGGACGTAGTAGCATGTGTGTCCCAAAATGAAACCTTGTATTGGCTTAGTACAAACTTAGTACTATAGCACTATCTTCGTGCTAGATGTAAGATTGGCGAGCTATTATTTGGTAATGGAGGTAAATCGGGAAGACCGTCACTATGCTCTATGGTAATGAAGGTTATCTGGCATGTGGGTATGAAAACGCAACCTGGTTTTGGCTTAGTACAAATGTAGTGCTTTAGCACTAATATAGTGCTAGCTTTAATAGTGGCAAGGTACTATATGCTAATGAAGGTAAATCATTAAGAGAGTTAAAGTTCTATATGGTAATGAAGGTTTTGTGGCGTCTAGTTCCCATACAAAAATTGCAATTGGCTTAGTCCTCACATAGTATTGTAGCACTAGCTTAGTGCTTGCAATAATGGCGGTAATTTATTATATGGTAATGGAAGTAAGTTGGTAAGAGCGTAAAAGTGCTAGATGACAACAGAGGTAAATTGGTATGGATGAAAAAATAATATATTGTGGTTATGGATCTCAATGGATCGTGGCACAACATCCACCGACGTTAGTAGCTGGATCGTCAAAGTCCGAGGGCGTCGTGCCACGATCCATTGAGATCCATGAGCACCATATATTCTTTTTTTGTCCTTAACACTTTACCTCTGTTGCCATATAACACTTTTATACTCTTACCGATTTACCTCCATTACCAAATAATACATTGCCGCCAGTATTCCTAGCACTAAGCTAGTGCTACCGTACTACGTTAGTATAAGCCAATTGCAATTTTTTGGGGGGACCTAGAGGCCACATAACCTTCATTACTATATAGAACTTTAACACTCTTACCACTTTACCTTCATTAGCATATAGTACCTTGCCACTATTACATCTAGCACTATATTAGTGCTAAAGTACTAAGTTTGTACGAAGCCCAAAACAGGTTTGGTTTTCATACCCACATGTCAGATAATCTTCATTACCATATGGCATAGTGACGCTCTTCCTGATTTTCCTCCATTAACAAATAATAGCTCACCAATCTTACAGCTAGCACTAAGTTTGTACTTAGCCAATACAATATTTAGTTTTGGGACACATAGGCTACTACGTTCTTGGGTAGAGTTGATTCAAGAGTAAAACTTGTTCAGCTTGACAAGACAAAAGATCTTAATATTAAAGATTTCATTCAATTACATCTTGGATTAGGATAGATAGGTGGTCTTTGAGCATGATTATGAGGGAAAACCTCAAGTCAAAATCCAAGCAAGCAAGATAGGGCATGTCCCATGGGCTAATCTTGTGATAGGTGTTAAGTTGTCCCGTATTTCGAGGCGCTGGTAGGTTATAGTTTTTGACGGATTCGACTTTCATGGTCCCAATACAGACATCTGAGGACATCGCGCCACGATCAGTTTAGATTCATCAACACCATATATTTATTTTCCGTACTTTACCTCCCTTGCCATATAACACTATCACACTCTTACCGATTTACCTCGATTACCATATAGTACATTGCAGCTATAATTGCGAGCACAAAGCTAGTGGTACAGTACTAAGTTAGTACTAAGCAAGTACCAAATTTTATTTTGGGACCTAGAGACCAGATAACCTCCATTAACATATAGAACTTGTACACTCTTAACGATTTACAGCCATTAGCATATAGTAACTTACCAGTATGGCAACTAGCACTATATTAGTACTACAGTACTAAGGTAGTACTAAGCCAATACCATGTTTGGTTTTTGGACCCACATGCCACATAACGTTCATTACCATATAGAATTTTTGACGCTCTTACTGATTTACCTCCATTATAAAATAGTACCTCTCAAATCTTATAGCTAGCCGTAAGATAGTGCTATATTACTAAGTTAGTAATAAGCCAATACAGGGTTTCCTTTTAGGATACTTAGGCTACATACGACCTCAGATAGAACTGATTCAAGAGTAAAACATGTTTAACTCGAGGAGCCAAAAGATTTTAATATTAAAAAATTCATTTAATTCCATCTTGGATTCGATTAATAGGGGTTCTTTGCGTAGAATTATGTCAGAAAACCTCAAAGTCAAATTCCAAGCTAGAAAGATAGGCATGTGTCGACTGCCAGTGCCGACCCAAGAATGGGGGCCTTACACCCCTGTGGACACAACCCATTAGATAAGCTGGTGATTATGCGTGAAGTTGTCATATCTTTCGATGTGCTGGTGGCCATAGTTTTTGGTGGATTAGACTTTGAGGATTCGAGTACGAACGTCCGAGGACGTCATGCCACAATCCATTGAGATCCATGACCACCATATTTTATTTTCTCATCCATACCACTTTACCTTTGTTGCCATATAACACTTTTATACTCTTATCGATTACCTCCTGATGTGGAGCATCCTACGGACATCACCATGGCAAGAGTCCATTTCGCAACTGAAACGTGCAACATCTACTTCACATACATAAAGGTGAATCATATCCTTTACACGTGTTCACTTGGCCCCTTCATGGATGGTATACTACTTGGCACTCCTCTCGTGTGCATGCATAGGTATTGTTGGAGCTTCATGGATTATGAGAGGAGTACCAGCACCTACGTACGACTACACCATCCGCGAGGGAAGCTTGGAAGAGATGGAAGAAGAAGTGAGGACGAGACTCTAGAAGTCCTGGACCTTCCAGCCTTCCCGGAACCTCTGGACATCGGACCTTCCGGCCTGCCGGAACTTCCGGCCTCCTGTGACCAGAGCAGCTCCCAAACATGCCAACTCTCTGGATAGCCCGGACCCTGCCCGGACCTCGCCCGGAACATCCGGAGCCCAAAACGTTTGGATATCCCTAGAACTTCCGGCCCTGCCTGCGCGCATAGACTTGGGCCACGGCCTGTGTACCTATTTTTCCCCTCACTTAGCCCTTCGTGGCTTGCACTATATATACTCTTCTCCCACCTCCATCCTCGGGTTAGCAAAGTGATAGATCATTGTTGATCTTTGCTCTCCTACCTCTACCTCTCCCATGGAGATTGAGACCTCCACCGGAGAAGATCCATAGAGGATGTCAAGGCCCCTTGCGAGGGAAGATCCCAAGTGGATTCAAGGCCCCATCTCTCCTAGATATTTGGGATGAACTACCCATGTCTCCTTTTTTCCATGTTGCTCTTGTATCTTGATGCACTTAATGTATTGCTTGTGATTGGAGGAGACCTAGTGTGGATATTCTCCAATAAAGTGTTTTCCCCTTTGATTGCTCCATGTTTTCCCCTTGTGTTCTTCGTGTTCCTCCCCGAATCCACCTCCAATTCATGAAGATCGGGACACCCTCGGGTTTTCCCTATATCATATGGTATCAAGAGCCACATTGCCACGAATTTGGAACCCTACCCCCCATGTTCTAGCCATTAGTTTGAGTTTTTCTCCCCAATTTCGAAAAAAAAATCCCAAAAAATAGGCCCAAAAGAATCCTTACATTTTGATGTTTCTTGTGAGTTTTTGTTGATTTCTTTCTGATACGGGGCAAGACCCGTGGTGGTAGGTATTTCACGAATTGGAGGGTGGAAACACAAAGAACACCGGCAAGAACGAGAGGAAATACTCAAGAGCAAACTCAATCACACATCAACTAGATCCATAACATCAGAAGGGGTACAAGATCGCAAGTCAACCAACGATACAAGTAGAGGTATGTGATCTCCCACTCCGGAGGAGGGGCCTTGAATCCACGAGGGATCTTCACTCTAGAGGGGCCTTGGCATCACCTCGATCTACTCCCAAAGGAGGGCAAACTCCCTAGGAGGAGAAAGTAATGGAGCTAAGCTCAAGAGCAAACATTAGCTAACCCTAGAAAGAGGAGGGGGTGAGGTTTACATAGTCTGAGATGAGATAAAGGGGTACATGGGCCAAAACCCATGGGCCTATGCGCAGACAGGGTTCGGATGTCCGGACGGGTCGGACGTGCGACGGCTCAGGACGGTCCGGACGTTTGGAGGTGGACGGAAGTCCAAAAATTCGGTGCGAGTGCGGCTAGTCCGGATATCCAAATGCGGTTGGATGTCCGGGGCTCAGTCATCCGGAAGCTCTTGTCTTCCGACGGTTTGGAGCGGATGCTTGAGGACCAAATTTCCGAGATGGCCCGAATGTCTGGGCACTGGGACATGTCGGTCTTCCGGGCGTCATCGGTCGTCCGAGGGCTCGGTAGTCCGGGTGACCTTTGAGTTGGGCTGACCTCCAGGCATCGGACGTCCGAGACCGGTCGGTCGTCCGAGAGCTGGATCTGGTTCTCATGCCCTTCCTTGTCCTTCCCAGCTTGACGTCCTTCTCCCGAGTACCTGAGTACACAGAGCACTTCCGTCTGAGGTAGCGACCATGTCTCGAGTGGGGCGCACGTAGGTTGAGCAAGGAGAGATGTCACCCCGTTTTTGATGGTGTGTGCTCGGTCTCTCGTCGTGGGTCCTCTTTTGGTTTGCAATGTTGGGGATGGGTCCATGATAGTGTTCATGGGATGCTCCGCATCATCTCCCTTCCCCCTTGGGGAAGATCCGTCCTCGGATCAAGATCTTCACCACCATGGAAGGGGGATAGGTCCATGACGTTGAAAGTGTCGCTCACATTGTATTTGTCGTGAGGGATGTCTATCTTGTAGGCATTGTTGTTGTAATGTGCCAACACTTTGAAGGGTCCATCGGCGCGAGGTAGCAGCTTTGACTTGCGCTCAGCGACGAAACGGTCCTTGCGAAGGTGCACTCATACAAGATCGCCGGGCTTGAACACCATGGGGTGTTTGTTGGTGTTGCATTTGGCGGTGGTGCGTTCCACTTGGCACTCAATGGTGTTTCTTCTGTCTTCGTGCATCCTCTTGATGTAGCTTGCCCTTGCACTTTCTTCCATGTTTACTCACTCTTGGAGTGGTAGAGGAAGGATGTCCAATGTGGATAATGGGTTGAAGCCATAGACCACCTAAAAGGAGACTTGTTGGTGGTGAAGTGTCATGCTCGAACGTAGGCATACTCGACGACAGGTAGTCAATCCTCCCACTCCTTGATGTTCTACTTGATCAACACACGGAGGAGAGTTGAAGCGTCCGGTTTGTCACCTTCGTTTGACCATTGGTTTGTGGATGGTATGCCGAAGAGAATAGTAGCTTGATGTCGAGCTTGGCGCAAAGGGTCTTCCAAAAGTAGCTCAAGAACTTGACATCGCGATCCGACACAATGGTCATTGGAACTCCATGTGATGAGGACATCCCTACTAATGCTACACCCACAACTCCGACTGCTATACAAACAGGACCAATTACTAGAGCTCGCGCACATCAATTGAATTACCAAGTACTTTCGTTTCTTGCAAATCCTTCTAATGTTCATGAACATATGATGCTGCCTAAATTAGATACTTTTGTTTTACTTGTGAATGAAGGACCTGGCATGGACAAGAAGGATGACCATTGGAGCGGGATCAAGCATGGAGAAGAAGGTGCGCGCGCGGGAAAGAACAATGGAGCTTCTAGTGATGATTTTCGCACTTTGAAGCCACCATAATGGGAGCAAGAAGCCTTGGACGAAATATGCATGATGCCACTTTATAAAATTCGTCCCTAGGCTAATATAGGTGTTGCACCACCTTAATTTTGGGCCAGGCTCATGTAATTTCGAAATACCATATTATAGGCTATTTTTAGAGTCCGTATGTATGGGGAAACTGAGTTAGGGTCTGTTTCGGACCCCTCCTCCAAGGGGCCACGAAATTCCCCTCCATTCCCCCATATATACAGCCCTTAGGGCGTCGTTTTAGGTTTGGGTTTTGTTTAGATTATAAGTTCGCCATAGCTGCAACTTCGTGTTCTTCGTTTGTGTTCCACGACCAGACAAAGGCGTCACAGAACCCCACTTCATCAATAAAGCTTTCCTCTTATATTCGCAATATCCAGATTGCAATCTTAGTTTCTTGCTTGTTCTTCGTTTGCGTGCAGGAAACAGACCCTCGTGGTCAGGTTGATCGTGCTCCGGCGTGGTCAATAACCTCTCGGAGGTGGTTCAGCGATTCCTAAGGTGCGGCGTCATCACAACGTTCGTAGTCGGATCGTCAAAGTCTACTCCACCAAAATGATAGCCACCATCTCATCAAAAGACAGGGACAACTTTGCCTCTATCAAGTGGTATCAGATTTCCAGGTTGCTCGGTGAGATTTTATCAGTTTTCGTAGTTTAGATCGCATCTGTTTCTTCATACCTTTAGTCCATGAAAAAGCCAAAAAAAATTAGGGTTAGATCATCATAACCGAACCAATCTGAGCCTTTGCATAGTCTTTTCAGTATTTTGCTTTGTTGAATTTGCGGTTACATCGTCGTGTCGAGTTGCTGGTCTTAGTGTCTAGTCCTTTAGAGTTTCGAGTTCTATTCACAGGTTGTCACGCCGCCAACACATCGTCTTCATAGTCGCCATATACCACCACCATCAACACCGCTGCCAGATATCACCACCCACTATCCATTGGTGTCCATATATACCACCACCAATCCGAGTCCAGCTCGTTTTAGATTGAGTTTCGAGATCTTTTTGATTTTGGATTCGCGTTTTTGCTACCTGCGTAGGTGTCGGAAAAAAAGAGTCTGGCACGCTTTGGAGAGCACGTTTTGGCCCCAAAAAAATTCAGCCGATTTTTTTTCCCTACCTTAATTTTAGGTTCTCCGGAGCGTTTTGAGACACTTGCTATCATAGTGATTTTTGTCGAAATTTTTGGTCGTCGCAGCCCCCGGATTGCTCCAGAAAAAAAAATAGTCCAAAAATTTTTGTGCCCATCTTGCTTATACGACGTGGCAAGAGTTTTGAGACACTCGCCGTTGTAGTGATTTTTTTAGCACAAAAAAAAAGAGGCGCCGACAAAAAAAACGATTTTTTTTTCAAAGTGTGCTCTTCCCTTGATTACGTGTAGCGTCGTGATTTTGTTGGTGCTTTAGGCTCGCGTCTGTAGTACGGGTGTAGCCTAGGACCAGCACAGTATCGTCGTTGAGCGTTTATTCAACCTTGCATCTCTGAATTGATTATTGCTAACCTTTTTTGCTACCATATAATAAGCCATCCCAGCTCCACATACGTCTACGTCGTGTGTTTGACACCACCTGGCAATCGCTCTATCCAAGCTTTGAGAGTTTTGACTACAACGGTTGCCGATCACCGCCTGCTGCTGGGTAAGAACTGGTAAGAATTTGAGATTCTCTTAAAGGATTTGTGACACACCACCACCACCACCATCACCACGTCCCAGTAGTCCGTAGGTTTCATATTCTTGTGTGTTTCCTATTTGCTAACCATGCCAGGATTACACGATAATGAGATCGACTGGGAGAGCATGACCAACAAAGCGCTATATGATAAATTTTAGCAAATGATGGCTGACCAGGTACAAGACTTGGTGACCAACTTTGGAGAGGCCATGGAGAAGCTAGATGGTTTGGAGAAGACCTTTGACACCAAGATGGACGCCAAGTTCAATGAGGTGCTTGCCCGTCTACCACCACCAGCTGCAGCTCCTATTCCTTTCGAACGACGAGCACGACGTGTGCCTCTCGGCCAAGCCCAACATACTGGTACTGTTGATACTGCTGCTATTTCTATGGCTCGTGCTGCTACTGTCGTTGAGCAGGTTGAGTATTATGATGGTGATTACGATGATGAGAGAGAGGTTGCTCCCGATCAGCCTCAGGGGCAACCACCACCATATGCACCAGGTCGACCACATGGCTACTACCGTAACGGTAGGGCTGCCCCACACCCTCAGGTACGGGATCATGACCATCTCCCTAAACTTAAATTGAATATTCCGATGTTTGAGGGTAGATATGTTCCTGATATATATCTTACATGGGAGTTAGAAACAGAACAACGTTTTACATGCTTACAATTTCCTGAGGATAGACATGTCGCTGCTGCTGTTTGTTCATTCACTAGTTTTGCTTGTGTTTGGTGGTCAGAACATTGTAGAATACACCATGCTAATATTCCAACTACTTGGGCTGCTTTGAAAACTGCTATGCGTAATCGTTGGGTGCCACCTTATTATCAACGTGAATTGCTTCAAAATTTGCAGTGTTTAAGACAAGGAAAAAATTCTGTACAAGAATATTATCAGGAATTACAAACTGGTATGATTAGATGTGGTATTGTTAAGGAGAATGAAGCTATGCTTGCATGTTTTATGGGTGGATTAAATAGAGAGCTTCAGACTATTCTGGAGTATAAGGAGTATAACACTATCACTCGTTTATTTCATCTTGCTTGCAAAGCTAAACGTGAAGTGCAGGATCGACAAGGAATGGCGAGAACTACTTTTTCTGCAGGTCGAACTTCATCATGGACGCCACGTACCTCATCTACTTCCACACATCCTGCTGTACCACCACATACTTCAACCTCCAACACCAACCGCGATACCTGGAAACAGGCTCCTACTCCACCCTCTATGAAGAGCACACCTTCTGGGCCTGCACACAGCTCTTCTTCATCTATTGCATCCACAGGGCAAACACATGAGGTTATATGCCGTCGTTGCAAGGGTGGAGGTCACTTTGCGAGAGAACGCCCTTCCAAGCGTGTCATGATTGTTACTGAGGATGGTGGATATGCGTCTGCTAGTGATTATGATGAGGAGACTTTGGCTCTCATTGCAAGAGAAGAACACGATGGCGACGATGCAGAACCAGAAACACACTACATGGCTGCTGATTACGCTGACAGGTATGAAAGTTTAGTTGCTCAATGTTTTCTCAGTGTGCAGGTTACACAGGCTGAACAAAATCAGAGGCACAACTTGTGATAGAGGCGAAGTTGTCCCTGTCTTTCGATGAGATGGTGGCTATCGTTTTTGGTGGAGTAGACTTTGACGATCCGACTACGAACGTGTGAGCCGTCGCGCCTTAGCAATCGCTAAACCAACTCTGAGAGGTTATTGACCACGCCGGAGCACGATCAACCTGACCACGAGGGTCTATTTCCTGCACGCAAACGAAGAACAAGCAAGAAACTAAGATTGCAATCTGGATATTGCGAATATAAGCGGAAAACTTTATTGATGAAGTGGGGTTCTGTGACGCCTTTGTCTGGTCGTGGAACACAAACGAAGAACGCGAAGTTGCTGCTATGGCAAACTTGTAATCTAAACAAAACCCAACCCTAAAACGAAGCCCTAAGGGCTGTATATATGGGGGAATAGAAGGGAATTTCGTGGCCCCTTGGAGGAGGGGTCCGAAACCGACCCTAAGTCAGTTTCCCCATATATACGGACTCTAAAAACAGCCTATAATATGGTATTTCGAAATTACATGGGCCTGGCCCAAAAATAAGGTGGCGCAGCACCTATATTAGCCTATGGACGAATTTTATAAAGTGGCATCATGCATATTTCGTCCAAGGCTTCCCGCTCCCATTATGGTGGCTTCAATGTGCGAAAATCATCACTGGAAGCTCCATTGTTCTTCCCCGCACGCGCACCTTCTCCTCCATGCTTGATCCCGCTCCAATGGTCATCCTTCTTATCCATGCTAGGTCCTTCATTCATAAGTAAAACAAAAGTATCCAATTTAGGCAGCATCATATGTTCATGAATATTAGAAGGATTTCCAAGAAACGAAAGTACCTGGTAATTCAATTGACATGCGCGAGCTCTAGTAATTGGTCCTGTATGTATAGCAGTCGGGGTGGGTGTAACATTAGTAGGGATGTCCTCATCATCCTCCCCTTCTTGAACTGACGTCGTCCTCGACGGAAGCTCATCTTCCTCACCCAAATAAGGCTTCAAATCTGCAATGTTAAAAGTGGGGCTAACCCCAAACTCTGCAGGCAGCTCAAGTTTATATGCATTATCATTTACTTTCTCTAACACCTTAAAAGGACCATCAGCACGTGGCATTAGCTTTGACTTGCGCAAATCAGGAAATCTATCCTTACGCAAATGTAACCAAACAAGATCTCCAGGTGCAAAGACAACATGTTTTCTACCCTTATCTCCAGCAAGTTTGTATTTAGCATTCATACGCTCAATGTTTTCCTTAGTTAACTCATGAATCTTTAATATCAATTCAGCACGTTCTTTAGCATCAAAATTAACCTTCTCCGAAGACGGAAGAGGCAACAAATCAATAGGTGCACGAGGTAAGAAACCATACACAACTTCAAAAGGGCACATCTTAGTGGTAGAATGTAGCGAACGATTATAAGCAAATTCAATATGAGGCAAGCATTCTTCCCACATTTTCAGGTTATTCTTCAAAACAGCCCTAAGCATAGTAGACAATGATCTATTGACTACTTCAGTTTGGCCATCAGTTTGGGGGTGACATGTAGTACTAAAAAGCAGTTTAGTCCCCAACTTAGCCCATAAACATCTCCAAAAGTGGCTAAGAAATTTAGCATCACGATCGGAAACAATTGTATTTGGCACACCATGCAACCGAATAATTTCATGAAAGAACAAATCAGCAACATGAGCAGCATCATCACTTTTATGACATGGTATAAAGTGTGCCATTTTAGAAAAGCTATCCACGACAACAAATATGCTATCCCTCCCCTTCTTTGTTCGAGGTAAACCTAAAACAAAATCCATAGATATATCCTCCCAAGGAACACTAGGTACAGGTAAAGGCATATATAAACCATGAGGATTGAGTCGTGACTTAGCTTTTTGACATGTAGTGCAGCGAGCAACAAAACGCTCAACATCCCGTCTCATCTTTGGCCAAAAGAAATGTGTAGCAAGTACGTCCTCCGTCTTCTTCACGCCAAAGTGTCCCATTAATCCTCCTCCGTGCGCCTCTTGTAACAACAAAAGACGAACGGAGCTAGCTGGAATGCATAGCTTGTTAGCACGAAACACAAATCCATTATTAATAACGAACTTGTGCCATGTTCTCCCTTCTTTACAATTCTGCAACACGTCTCTAAATTCAGCATCATGCACATATTGATCTTTGATGGTCTCCAAACCAAATATTTTAAAGTCAAGTTGTGAAAGCATAGTATAACGACGAGACAAAGCATCAGCAATAACATTGTCTTTACCCTTCTTGTGTTTAATGACATAAGGGAAAGTCTCAATGAATTCAACCCATTTAGCATGTCTACGGTTCAGTTTTGCTTGACTTTTAATATGTTTCAAAGATTCATGATCAGAATGTATAACAAATTCTTTGGGCCATAAATAATGTTGCCATGTTTCCAAAGTCCGAACAAGAGCATATAATTCCTTATCATAAGTAGAATAATTCAGACTAGGCCCACTTAATTTTTCAGAAAAGTATGCAACAGGTTTACCATCTTGTAGTAACACACCTCCTAACCCAATTCCACTAGCATCACATTCAAGCTCGAAAGTATTATTAAAATCAGGAAGTTGGAGTAAAGGAGCATGTGTTAACTTATCTTTCAAGACCGTGAAGGCTTCTTCCTGTGCGGTACCCCAAGAAAAAGGCACGTCCTTCTTTGTAAGCTCATTGAGAGGCGCAGCAATGGTGCTGAAATCTCTCACAAAACGCCTATAGAAACCAGCGAGGCCAAGAAAACTGCTTACTTGTGTGACCGTTTTGGGCTGCGGCCAACTCTCAATAGCTTCAATCTTGGCTGTATCAACTTCAATTCCCTGTGGAGTAACAACATAGCCAAGAAAAGATACTCGGTCGGTGCAAAAGGTGCACTTCCCAAGGTTACCAAACAAACGTGCATCACGTAGCGCAGTAAAAACAACACGTAAATGTTCCAAATGTTCCTCCAAAGATCTACTAAAAATCAATATATCATCAAAATAGACTACCACAAATCGTCCAATGAAAGCATGTAAAACCTCGTTCATTAATCTCATGAAAGTGCTAGGTGCATTAGTTAACCCAAAAGGCATGACTAGCCACTCATATAATCCAAACTTAGATTTAAATGCTGTTTTCCATTCATCGCCCAATTTCATACGAATTTGATGGTATCCACTACGCAAATCAACTTTGGAGAAAATTGTAGAGCCACTTAATTCATCAAGCATATCATCTAGTCTAGGAATAGGATGACGATAACGAATAGTAATATTATTAATGCCTCTACAATCCACACACATGCGGGATGTACCATCCTTTTTAGGTACTAGAATAATAGGAACAGCACAAGGACTAAGGGATTCACGTATATAACCTTTGTCAAGCAGCTCCTGTACTTGACGCATAATCTCCTTTGTCTCCTCTGGATTGGTACGGTAGGGCGCACGGTTGGGTAGGGATGCACCGGGAATTAAGTCAATCTGATGCTCAATCCCGCGAATAGGCGGTAATCCCGGTGGCACGTCTTGTGGAAAGACATCAGCGAACTCCTGCAAAATGTTAATGACAGCAGGAGGCAAAGAGGGAGGCATGTCCTCGAATGAAAATAATACCTCTTTACATACAAAAGCATAGCAAACATATGTACCAACATCCAAATCATTAATATCAGATTTAGTAGCAAGTAAACATCCACTCTTCAATTTTATTTCGGATGCAACAGTAGATGATGGTTTATTATGCTTATGGTGTTGCTCAAATTCCTGTGCTACAATCTGATTTTCACTCTTATTTTTCTCCTGTTTTGCTTTACTAGCTCTAGCAATGTCATCTGTCATAATATGTTCGGGAGACATAGGAAGCAAAGTGATATTATGATCCTTATGAACAAGAGTATACTGATTTGTCCTACCATGGTGTACAGAATTTTTATCAAACTGCCATGGTCTACCAAGTAAAACAGAACATGCTTGCATGGGTACCACATCACAATCCACATAATCAGAATATGTAGCAATGCTAAAATGCACACGAACAGTACGTGTTACCTTAACCTTGCCACTATTGTTGAACCATTGGATGTAATAAGGATGAGGATGTGGTCTAGTGGTTAGAGACAGCTTCTCCACCATCTCCATGCTAGCCAAGTTATTGCAACTCCCTCCATCGATGATGATGCGAACAGAACGCTCTTTCACAACTCACTTTGTGTGGAACAAGTTGTGCCTCTGATTTTGCTCAGCGTGTGTAACCTGCACACTGAGAACACGTTGAGCAACTAAACTTTCATACCTGTCAGCGTAATCAGCAGCCATGTATTGTGTTTCTGGTGCTGCATCCTCGCCACCCTGTTCGTCACTTGCAATAAGTGCCAAAGTCTCCTCATCATAATCACTAGCGGACGCATATCCACCATCCTCAGTAACAATCATTACACGCTTGGAAGGGCATTCTCTCGCATAGTGACCTCCACCCTTGCAACGACGACATATAACCTCATGTGTTTGCCCTGTGGATGCAATAGATGAAGAAGAACTCTGTGCAGGCCCAGAAGGTGTGCTCTTCGCAGAGGGTGCAGTAGGAGCCTGTTTCCTGGTATCGCGATTAGAGTTGGAGGTTGAAGGAGGTGGTGTTGCAGCAGGACGTGCGGAAGTAGAGGAGGTACGTGGCGTCCATGATGAAGTACGGCCTGCAAAATTAGTAGTTCTCGCCATTGCCTGTCGATCCTGCACTTCACGTTCAGCTTTGCAAGCAAGATGAAATAAACGAGTGATAGTGTTATACTCCTTATACTCTAGAATAGTCTGAATCTCTCTATTTAATCCACCCATAAAACGTGCAAGCATAGCTTCATTCTCCTCAACAATACCACATCGAATCATACCAGTTTGTAATTCCTGATAATATTCTTCTACAGAATTTTTTCCTTGTCTTAAACGCTGCAAATTTTGAAGCAATTCACGTTGATAATAAGGTGGCACCCAACGATTTTGCATAGCAGTTTTCAAAGCAGCCCAAGTAGTTGGAATATTATCAGGGTGTATTCTACAATGTTCTGACCACCAAACACAAGCAAAACTAGTGAATGAACAAACAGTAGCAGCAACATGTCGATCCTCTGGAAATTGTAAGCATGTAAAACGTTGTTCTGTTTCTAACTCCCATGTAAGATATATATCAGGAACATATCTACCCTCAAACGTCGGAATATTCAATTTAAGTTTAGGGAGATGGTCATGATCCCGTACCTGCGGGGGTGGTGCAGCCCTACCGTTACGGTTGTAGCCATGTGGTCGACCTGGTGCGTATAGTGGTGGTTGCCCCTGGGGCGGATCTGGAGCAACCTCTCCCTCATCATCGAAATCACCATCATAATCTTCAACCTGCTCAACGACAGTAGCCGCACGAGCCACCGAAGTAGCAGCAGTATCAACAGTACCAGGATGTTGGGCGTGGCCGAGAGGCACACGTCGCGCTCGTCGTTCGAAAGGAATAGGAACTGCAGCTGGTGGAGGTAGACGGGCAAGCACCTCATTGAACTTGGCGTCCATCTTGGTGTCGAATGTCTTCTCCAAACCATCTAGCTTCTCCATGGCCACTCCAAAGTTGTTCACGAAGTCCTGTACCTGCTCAGCCATCATTTGCTGAAATTTATCATAGAGCGCTTTGTTGGTCATGCTCTCCCAGTCGATCTCGTCATCGTGTGATCCTGGCATGGTTAGCAGAAATAGGAAACACACAATATGAAACCTACAGACTACTGGGACGTGGTGGTGGTGGTGATGTGGCACAAATCCTTTAAGCGAATCTCAATTTCTTACCAGTTCTTACCCAGTAGCAGGCGGTGATCGGCAACCATTGTAGCCAAAACTCTCAAAGCTTGGATAGAGCGATTGCCAGGTGGTGTCAAGCACACGGCGTAGAAGTATGTGGAGCTGGGATGGCTTATAATATGGTAGCAAAAAGGGTCAGCAATAATCAATTCAGAGATGCAAGGTTGAATAAACGCTCAACGACGGTACTGTGCTGGTCCTAGGCTAGACCGTGCTAGAGACGCGAGCCTAAAACACCAACAAAAGCACGACGATACACGTAAGCAAGGGAAAAGCACACTCGGAATTTTATTTTTTCGTTTTTTTTTCAAAAACTCACTACAATGGCGAGTGTCTCAAAACTCTTGCCACGTCGTATAAGCAAGATGGGCACAAATTTTCCTTTTGGACTATTTTTTTGGAGCAATCCGGGGGCTGCGACGACCCAAAAATTTCGACAAAAATCACTATGATAGCAAGTGTCTCAAAACGCTCCGGGGAACCTAAAATCAAGATAGGGAAAAAATATTTTCGGCCGAAATTTTTTTTGGGCCAAAACATGCTCTGCAAAGCGTGCCAGACTCTTTTTTTTTCTTTTTTCCGACACCTGCGCAGGTAGCAAAACACGGATCCGAAATCAAAAGGATCTCGAAACTAAACCTAAAACGAACTGGACTTGGATTGGTGGAGGATTTGTGGTGGTATATATGGACACCAATGGATAGTGATGATGGATGATGAGATATGGCAGCCGCGATGATGGTGGTGGTATATGGCAACTATGAAGACGATGCGGTGGCGGCGTGACAACCTGTGAAAAGAACTCGAAACTCTAAAGGACTAGACACTAAGACCAGCAACTCGACACGACGATGTAACCGCCAATTCAACAAAGCAAAATACTGAAAAGACTATGCAAAGGCTCAGATTGGTTCGGATATGATGATCTAACCCTAATTTTTTTGTGGCTTTTTCGTGGACTAAAGGTATGAAGAACAGATGCGATCTAAACTACGAAAACTGGTAAAATCTCACCGAGCAACCTGGAAATCTGATACCACTTGATAGAGGCGAAGTTGTCCCTGTCTTCGCCCCTATCACCATGGAGGCGTAAGATGTCCCTACAAAAGAGATTGGCAATATGTGAAGCATCGTCGATCTTGTGGCAAGGAATGAAATGAGCCATTTTGGAAAAATGATCCACAACAACAAAAATGGAATCATGGCCATTTTTTGTTCATGGCAACCAATGTTGGAGATATGCCCTAGAGGCAATCATGTATGATGATTTTTCCTATATGTTTATGAATAAATATAGTCATTGGACATTATCAGTGATGTGTAGTAACAAGTACGTGACTTGTTTGTGAGACTATGCATGTATGATAACTGTCCTAAATGGTCCCTAGTCGAAAGGGTTGTGTGGACGCACAACTAATCAGACTAGCATATGACATGGTGGATGGTTCGGTCTCACTGACCATGTAGCATTGGATTCTAGCCGGATAATATGGACTCAGAAAGATCTGGTCAGATTTGACATAGTCGGGTCCGAGTCAATATAAGGTCTGAGTTGGACAAACCCAACTAGGAGACGCAGTGATAGGTCATCTGTGAGTCTCTAGTACAACATACGTTCTATGTCCTAAGACCTAAGCTGGCGCATATACTCGGGATGGTGACAGACTTGCTTTGGGCCGACTAAACGCTACTCCGTGACTGGGTAGTTACAAAAGTAGGTTTTGGGCTTGCCAGACCCATGTTGAGAGACATGGTCGAGCAAGATGGGATCAACCCCTCCGATCAGGAGAGATATACTCTAGGCCCCTTGGGTGATCCGACCTAGATAAGCATAGCCATGCGATGAGGATTATGAGATAATTCGAAGTGTTGGTCGGATTCACCAGAACGAGAAAGAGGTCGTGCTACAACAAGGATGACCATGTCGCCTTGTGCATGACAACATATATCGTGTGGCAAAGGGAATAGAAATGTGAAGTACAGGTTCGCCTAACCAGCTTCATCAGACACTTGGAGTCGGCACACCTTGCTAGAGGCCGGTACCGACTGGTCGAGCCGGATGTGATCTGACTTGCGACCAAGTGAACGAGAACCTAAGGGGTCGCGCTTAAGGGAAGGAACACGTGGGCTTTAGGATCCGTGTGAGGCCCAAGAGTTGAGCCCGCGCCGAATGCCTATATATAGTGGAGGTGCGGCACACCCATCCGGTTGATCGCTTTGGCACTGTCATTAGGGCTTTGCATGTGTTGCAACTAGTCACCTCCACTCGCCGCCGCCGAGTGTGTGATCGGACCTAGCAGTCCACCGCACGGTGTTCCATCTGCATGCGTGGATACCGTTAGAGGAAGTGCACTTGCGCCGCTCCTGCGAACCTGTACATGGGATCCGGTGATCGGCTGTTCGAGGGAGATCAGACAAGGAGGAGACAGACCACGCAAACATGTTGCGCTAACTCTACTTCCGCTGCACGGCACTGCATGTCTAGTGGTAACAAACTGTGATCCATCTCCGTAGCATGTTCTTGGATGTTCTACACGTAGGAAATTTTTGATTTGCATGCGATGCACCTACGGTAGAAACCATCAATTGTATCTGAGCCTCTATTATAGGATTTGGATTCAGATCAGATGCATATTTGATATGTGGAGGTTGCGGATGAGATCCATCGTCGTTCACGAGATCGGCCATGTGCACGGTTGACGCGATCAACCGCACATCGGGATAGATTGAGGCTATGTTTTCTCTCAATCGGAATCGATGAGGTCGTGACACAACCTAACCCTACCAATACTTATCCGCCATCGGGGTTAACTGTGAAACGTAAATCCAAATTGGGTTCGCGATGACCGATTAAATCGGTCAGATCGGAAAATTTGTCGTGTGCGTAGCGCCTTGTATTTTGTACACGATCACTCAAACCGGTAGAATGCGATTATGTGCATAAGTTTGTTTTGTAGGTCTAATGTGAATAGTATGGCTCGTATGTATGGGATGCCTGTGTGTAACTTAACATGACCTGCGTGTCATGATTGTCAACCGGCAGGAGCCAAAGTCATGTCATTATATTGTATAACGACCGGCATGTCGACTTGTGATTCTCTGTAAATTCATTACTAGTTGTAGTAGTTGGAGGACAAAGATGAAGTTCGAGGCTTTGGCGTCCTGGCGTGGTGGACAAGATGGAGTTCCGCCTTGGTCATCGGAGTAGGAGCCTGCCATGGAAGGACGCTGATAGAGGCGAAGTTGTCCCTGTCTTTCGATGAGATGATGGCTATCGTTTTGGTGGAGTAGACTTTGACGATCCGACTATGAACATGTGATGACGCTGCGCCTTAGCAATCGCTAAACCAACTCCGAGAGGTTATTGACCACGCCGGAGCACGATCAACCTGACCACGAGGGTCTGTTTCCTGCACGCAAACGAAGAACAAGCAAGAAACTAAGATTGCAATCTGGATATTGCAAATATAATAGGAAAGCTTTATTGATGAAGTGGGGTTCTGGGACGCCTTTGTCTGGTCGTGGAACACAAACAAAGAACGCGAAGTTGCAGCTATGGCGAACTTATAATCTAAACAAAACCCAAACCTAAAACGACGCCCTAAGGGCTGTATATATGGGGGAATAGAGGGGAATTTCGTGGCCCCTTGGAGGAGGGGTCCGAAACCGACCCTAACTCAGTTTCCCCATACATACGGACTCTAAAAATAGCCTATAATATGGTATTTCGAAATTACATGGGCCTGGCCCAAAAATAAGGTGGCGCAACACCTATATTAGCCTAGGGACGAATTTTATAAAGTGGCATCATGCATATTTCGTCCAAGGCTTCTTGCTCCCATTATGGTGGCTTCAAAGCGCGAAAATCATCACTGGAAGCTCCATTGTTCTTGCCTGCGCGCGCACCTTCTTCTCCATGCTAGATCCCGCTCCAATGGTCATCCTTCTTGTCCATGCTAGGTCCTTCATTCACAAGTAAAACAAAAGTATCTAATTTAGGCAGCATCATATGTTCATGAACATTAGAAGGATTTGCAAGAAACGAAAGTACCTGGTAATTCAATTGATGTGCGCGAGCTCTAGTAATTGGTCCTGTATGTATAGCAGTCAGAGTTGTGGGTGTAGCATTAGTAGGGATGTCCTCATCATCCTCCCCTTCTTGAACTGAAGTCGTCCTCGACGGAAGCTCATCTTCCTCACCCAAATAAGGCTTCAAATCTGCAATGTTAAAAGTGGGGCTAACCCCAAACTCTGCAGGCAGCTCAAGCTTATATGCATTATCATTTATTTTCTCTAACACCTTAAAAGGACCATCAGCACGTGGCATTAGGTTTGACTTGCGCAAATCAGGAAATCTATCCTTACGCAAATGTAACCAAACAATATCTCCAAGTGCAAAGACAACATGTTCTCTACCCTTATCTCCCGCAATTTTGTATTTAGCATTCATACGCTCAATGTTTTCCTTCGTTAACTCATGCATCTTTAATATCAATTCAGCACGTTCTTTAGCATCAAAATTGACCTTCTCCGAAGATGGAAGAGGCAACAAATCAATAGGTGCACAAGGTAAGAAACCATACACAACTTCAAAAGGGCACATCTTAGTGGTAGAATGTAGCGAACGATTATAAGCAAATTCAATATGAGGCAAGCATTCTTCCCACATTTTCAGGTTATTCTTCAAAACAGCCCTAAGCATAGTAGACAATGATCTATTGACTACTTCAGTTTGGCCATCAGTTTGGGGATGACATGTAGTACTAAACAGTAGTTTAGTCCCCAACTTAGCCCATAAACATCTCCAAAAATGGCTAAGAAATTTAGCATCACGATCTGAAACAATTGTATTTGGTACACCATGCAATCGAATAATTTCACGAAAGAACAAATCAGCAACATGAGCAGCATCATCACTTTTATGATATGGTATAAAGTGTGCCATTTTGGAAAATCTATCCACGACAACAAATATGCTATCCTCCCCTTCTTTGTTCAAGGTAAACCTAAAACATAGTCCATAGATATATCCTCCCAAGGAACACTAGGTACAGGCAAAGGCATATATAAACCATGAGGATTGAGTCGTGACTTAGCTTTTTGACATGTAGTGCAGCGAGCAACAAAACGCTCAACATCCCGTCTCATCTTTGGCCAAAAGAAATGTGTAGAAAGTACGTCCTCCGTCTTCTTCATGCCAAAGTGTCCCATTAATCCTCCTCCGTGCGCCTCCTGTAACAACAAAAGACGAACGGAGCTAGCTGGAATGCATAGCTTGTTAGCACGGAACTTGACTAACCACTCATATAATCCAAACTTAGTTTTAAATGCTGTTTTCCATTCATCTCCCAATTTCATACGAATTTGATGGTATCCACTACGCAAATCAACTTTGGAGAAAATTGTAGAGCCACTTAATTCATCAAGCATATCATCTAGTCTAGGAATAGGATGACGATAACGAATAGTAATATTATTAATGCCTCTACAATCCACACACATGCGCGATGTACCATCCTTTTTAGGCACTAGAATAATAGGAACAGCACATGGACTAAGGGATTCACGTATATAACCTTTGTCAAGCAGCTCCTGTATTTGACGCATAATCTCCTTTGTCTCCTCTGGATTGGTACGGTAGGGTGCACGGTTGGGTAGGGATGCACCGGGAATTAAGTCAATCTGATGCTCAATCCCGCGAATAGGCGGTAATCCCGGTGGCACGTCTTGTGGAAAGACGTCAGCGAACTCCTGCAAAATGTTAATGACAGCAGGAGGCAAAGAGGGAGGCATGTCCTCGAATGAAAATAATACCTCTTTGCATACAAAAGCATAGCAAACAGATGTAGCAACATCCAAATCATTAATATCAGATTTAGTAGCAAGTAAACATCCACTCTTCAATTTTATTTCGGATGCAACAGTAGATGATGGTTTATTATGCTTATGGTGTTGCTCAAATTCCTGTGCTACAATCTGATTTTCACTCTTATTTTTCTCCTGTTTTGCTTTACTAGCTCTAGCAATGTCATCTTTCATACTATGTTCGGGAGACATAGGAAGCAAAGTGATATTATGATCCTTATGAACAAGAGTATACTGATTTTTCCTACCATGGTGTACAGAATTTTTATCAAACTGCCATGGTCTACCAAGTAAAACAGAACATGCTTGCATGGGTACCACATCACAATCCACATAATCAAAATATGTAGCAATGCTAAAATGCACACGAACAATACGTGTTACCTTAACCTTGCCACTATTGTTGAACCATTGGATGTAATAAGGATGAGGATGTGGTCTGGTGGTTAGAGACAGCTTCTCCACCATCTCCATGCTAGCCAAGTTATTGCAACTCCCTCCATCGATGATGACACGAACAGAACGCTCCTTCACAACTCCCTTTGTGTGGAACAAGTTGTGCCTCTGATTTTGTTCAGCCTGTGTAACCTGCACACTGAGAACACGTTGAGCAACTAAACTTTCATACATGTCAGCGTAATCAGCAGCCATGTAGTGTGTTTCTGGTTCTGCATCGTCGCCATCGTGTTCTTCACTTGCAATGAGAGCCAAAGTCTACTCATCATAATCACTAGCAGACGCATATCCACCATCCTCAGTAACAATCATGACACGCTTGGAAGGGCATTCTCTCACAAAGTGACCTCCACCCTTGCGACGACGGCATATAACCTCATGTGTTTGCCTGTGGATGCAATAGATGAAGAAGAGCTCTGTGCAGGCCCAGAAGGTGTGCTCTTCGTAGAGGGTGGAGTAGGAGCCTGTTTCCTGGTATCGTGGTTGGAGTTGGAGGTTGAAGTAGGTGGTGTTGCAGCAGGACGTGTGGAAGTAGATGAGGTACGTGGCGTCCATGATGAAGTGCGACCTGCAGAAAAAGTAGTTCTCGCCATTGCCTTTCGATCTTGCTCTTCACGTTCAGCTTTGCAAGCAAGATGAAATAAACGAGTGATAGTGTTATACTCCTTATACTCCAGAATAGTCTGAATCTCTCTATTTAATCCACCCATAAAACGTGCAAACATAGCTTCATTCTCCTCAACAATACCACATCTAATCATACCAGTTTGTAATTCCTGATAATATTCTTCTACAGAATTTTTCCCTTGTCTCAAACGCTGCAAATTTTGAAGCAATTCACGTTGATAATAAGGTGGCACCCAACAATTACGCATAGCCGTTTTCAAAGTAGCCCAAGTAGTTGGAATATTAGCATGGTGTATTCTACAATGTTCTGACCACCAAACACAAGCAAAACTAGTGAATGAACAAACAGCAGCAGCAACACGTCTATCCTCAGGAAATTGTAAGCATGTAAACATTGTTCTGTTTCTAACTCCCATGTAAGATATATATCAGGAACATAACTACCCTCAAACGTCAGAATATTCAATTTAAGTTTAGGGAGATGGTCATGATCCCGTACCTGAGGGGGTGGGGCAGCCCTACCGTTACGGTTGTAGCCATGTGGTCGACCTGGTGCGTATGGTGGTGGTTGCCCCTAAGGCTGATCGGGAGCAACCTCTGTCTCATCATCGTAATCACCATCATAATACTCAACCTGCTCAACGACAGTAGCAGCACGAGCCACAGAAATAGCAGCAGTATCAACAGTACCAGTATGTTGGGCTTGGCCGAGAGGCACACGTCGTGCTCGTCGTTCGAAAGGAATAGAAACTGCAGCTGGTGGTGGTAGACGGGCAAGCACCACATTGAACTTGGCGTCCATCTTAGTGTCAAAGGTCTTCTCCAAACCATCTAGATTCTCCATGGCCTCTCCAAAGTTGGTCACGAAGTCTTGTACCTGGTCAGCCATCATTTGCTGAAATTTATCATATAGCGATTTGTTGGTCATGCTCTCCCAGTCGATCACATTGTCGTGTGATCCTGGCATGGTTAGCAAATAGGAAACACACAAGAATATGAAACCTACGGACTACTAGGACGTGGTGGTGGTGGTGGTGGTGGTGGTGTGTCACAAATCCTTTAAGCGAATCTCAAATTCTTACCAGTTCTTACCCAGCAGCAAGCGGTGATCGGCAACCGTTGTAGTCAAAACTCTCAAAGCTTGGATAGAGCGATTGCCAGGTGGTGTCAAACACACGACGTAGATGTATGTGGAGCTGGGATGGCTTATAATATGGTAGCAAAAAGGGTTAGCAATAATATGGCTTATAATTCAGAGATGCAAGGTTGAATAAACGCTCAACGACGGTACTGTACTGGTCCTAGGCTAGATCTGTACTAGAGACGCGAGCCTAAAGCACCAACAAAAATCACGATGCTACACGTAATCAAGGGAAGAGCACGCTTTGAATTTTTTTTGTCGCAGCCTCTTTTTTTTTTGCTCAAAAAATCACTACAATGGCGAGTGTCTCAAAACTCTTGCCACGTCGTATAAGCAAGATGGGCACGAAATTTTTTTGGACAATTTTTTTTCTGGAGCAATCCGGGGGCTGCGACGACCAAAAATTTGGACAAAAATCACTATGATAGCAAGTGTTCAAAACGTTCCGGAGAACCTAAAATCAAGATAGGGAAAAAATATTTTCGAACGAAATTTTTTTGGACCAAAACGTGCTCTGCAAAGCGTGCCAGACTCTTTTTTCCCGACACCTACGCAGGTAGCAAAACGTGAATCCGAAATCAAAAAGATCTCGAAACGAAATCTAAAACGAGCTGGACTCGGATTGGTGGTGGTATATATGGACACCAATGGATAGTGGGTGGTGATATCTGGCAGGGGTGATGATGGTGGTGGTATATGGCGACTATGAAGACGATGCGTTGGCGGCGTGACAACCTGTGAATAGAACTCGAAACTCTAAAGGACTAGACACTAAGACCAGCAACTCGACACGACGATGTAACCGCAAATTCAACAAAGCAAAATACTGAAAAGACTATGCAACGGCTCAGATTGGTTCAGATATGATGATCTAACCCTAATTTTTTTTGGCTTTTTCGTGGACTAAAGGTATGAAGAAACAAATGCGATCTAAACTACAAAAACTGATAAAATCTCACCGAGCAACCTGGAAATCTGATACCACTTGATAGAGGCGAAGTTGTCCCTGTCTTTCGATGAGATGATGGAGTAGACTTTGACGATCCGACTACGAACATGTGATGACGCTGCGCCTTAGCAATCGCTAAACCAACTCCGAGAGGTTATTGACCACGCCGGAGCACGATCAACCTCACCACGAGGGTCTGTTTCCTGCACGCAAACGAAGAACAAGCAAGAAACTAAGATTGCAATCTGGATATTGCGAATATAAGAGGAAAGCTTTATTGATGAAGTGGGGTTCTGGGATGCCTTTGTCTGGTCGTGGAACACAAACGAAGAACGCGAAGTTGCAGCTATGGCGAACTTATAATCTAAACAAAACCCAAACCTAAAACGACGCCCTAAGGGCTGTATATATGGGGGAATAAAGGGGAATTTTGTGGCCCCTTGGAGAAGGGGTCCGAAACCGACCCTAACTCAGTTTCCCCATACATACAGACTCTAAAAATAGCCTATAATATGGTATTTCGAAATTACATGGGCCTGGCCCAAAAATAAGGTGGCGCAACACCTATATTAGCCTAGGGACGAATTTTATAAAGTGGCATCATGCATATTTCGTCCAAGGCTTCTTGCTCCCATTATGGTGGCTTCAAAGTGCGAAAATCATCACTGGAAGCTCCATTGTTCTTTCCCGCGCGCGCACCTTCTTCTCCATGCTTGATCCCGCTCCAATGGTCATCCTTCTTGTCCATGCCAGGTCCTTCATTCACAAGTAAAACAAAAGTATCTAATTTAGGCAGCATCATATGTTCATGAACATTAGAAGGATTTGCAAGAAACAAAAGTACATGGTAATTCAATTGATGTGCGCGAGCTCTAGTAATTGGTCATGTATGTATAGCAGTCGGAGTTGTGGGTGTAGTATTAGTAGGGATGTCCTCATCAGACGCCCATGAAGGAGCCCTACTATTTCACATATTTAAGTTTATATGTGATGAATATTGCTTCTTATTTCTATGCATGTTAGTATGGTAGAAATATCCCTCATTAATATCAAGCATATTGCAATTCCGGATGTTGCACCTTCGCATGTTGAGTACGCCTCATAGTGGGCTCATAAAATTGAGGTGCTAATAGGTGTCCTTGAACTGGAAGGTTCGTGTCGAACACGGACATGCACTACATCAGGTTAACTTTACAAGGCTATCAAAACGGTTTTGGGCCTTGTGGCAAATAAGGTTGGAAGCCGGGGTATAAGATACCTACCCTACCGACAGGAGTCGTATGGAGATACGATTAGCAAGGTGTTGCTTACCAGATAGACAAGTTGGCTAGCAGTGATTCTAAAGCTCACTAGTCACTCGTGCTAGACGGTCCTGAATCACTCAGAGTTTGCGGAGGGATGCTGTTCAGTGGGAGTAGTTCTGTTTAATGAATGAATTACTCTACATAAACATATTGCTTAGTGATTGCATATTTTCTGTTGTAGATCAGTGGCACCACCTTCTCAACCCAACTTTGCATTGAAATCAATTCCGGGAAAGGATAAACTGAATGGAACAAACTTTACCACCTGGTATAGAAATTTGAGAATTGTTCTCAAGCACGATAAAAAGGAACATGTTCTAGAGGATCCACTTCCAGAGGAACCTGCCGAGAATGCTAATGCCACAACCAAGAATGCCCACCAGAAACTCGTTGATGAATCAAACGAGATCAGCTGCCTCATCCTGGCTTGTATGGAGCCTAATGTGGAGCATCCTATGGACATCACCATGTCAAGAGTCTGTTCGGCAAGTGCCACGTGCATGACTACTTCACATACATAAAGGTGAATCTTCTCCTTTACACGTGTTTGCTTGACCCCTTCGAGGACAGTATACTACTTAACACTCCTCCCGTGTGCATGCATAGGTATTGTCGGAGTTCCACAGATGATGAGGAGTGCAAGCACCTACGTACAACTACACCATCCGTGAGGGAAGCTTGGAAGCGAAGAAGGAAGAAGAGGACTTGCAACAGCCCAGGAATTAGGGGTACAACCGGTCCACCACCGGTTAACCACCATTGCCCTGGTACAACCGGTCCACCACCACCAACAACCGCTCCAACTGGGGCCAGGGTTCTGTTATGGAGCGGTTCATGACCAGTACTACCTTGTTTGTACCGGTTGATGCCTTAATACCGATACAACCGGTCCAACCACCGGTACAACCTGTCTCCCTATGCGCAGGTTGGGCTTTGGACCATGTATCCCCCTCTCCACTTACCCCTTCATGGCCCAGACTATATATACTCCACTCCCACCTCAATTATAGGGTTAGCTATGGTTTTGCTCTTAGTAAGTTGAGCCTAGATCCTTCCACTACCTCTCCCATGGAGTAGATGCCTCTGTAGGAGAAGATCCCTAGTGGATGTCAAGGCCCCTCACGAGGGAAGATCCTTCGACATATCAAGGCCCCATCTCCCCATGGGATTTGGGATGAACTCTACCATGTATCCTTCTTTCCCTTTGTTGTTCATGTACCCTATGGATCTTGTGTGTGGTGAGTCTAGTGGATGTGTGATTGAACTTGTTCTTGAGTGTTTGATCTTGTGATTTCTCCTCGTTCTTCCCCGTGTTCTTAGTGGAACCCCACTCCAATTCATGGAAGATCGACACACACGGGCTTGCCCCGTATCATAGTGGTATCTAGAGCCACGTTTCTCACGAATTTGGAGTGCTCCCCTTCGTTTTCTATCCTAATTTTGTGTGCTTTTGTCCCAATTCGAAAATCCCAACAAAAAATAGGCTCACCCAAAAATTTGTGATTGGTTGTTCTTGTGAGTTTTTGTTGATTTTGATCCTTGGATATGGTGTTTAGCAAGTAGACCCACTCCCCTTTGCATCCCCATCACCTATTTTTTCTTTTCGCCTTCAATTTGGTCCCAAAATTTCGATTTAGTCCACCCCCAGGTTCACCTCATGCTCAGATCTGGAAAATTTTCCCGATAAAAGCACTACAACCGCTCCTTCAAGCGGTACAACCACCTCGCCGAGCGGTACTACCGCCTCGTTGAGCGGTACGACCGCTAATTCCACCAAAACGCCTCCAGGTTGCTCCAGGAGCAGTACAACCGCTAATCCAAGTGGTACAACCGCCCATTCCAGTTCCTGACTTCAGGTGATTCTTGTTTTGCCCCTAACTTCTACTCCCAAACTCCGATTTGAGTATTCTTTGGCTCATTTTCAATCTATCGACGTGCCCGAGATCCTCATGTTGGTTTTACTACCATTTCACTTTATCATATTTTTCTAATTTTGGCAAGTTTGCCTAGGCCCTCCATGATAGAGGCAAAGTTGTCCCTGTCTTTTGATGAGATGGTGGCTATCGTTTTTGCTGGAGTAGACTTTGACGATCCGGCTACGAACGAGTGATGACGTCGCGCCTTAGCAATCGCTAAAACAACTCCAAGAGATTATTGACCACGTCGGAGCACGATCAACCTGACCACGAGGGTCTACTTCCTCCACGCAAACGAACAACAAGCAAGAAACTAAGATTGCAATCTGGATATTGCGAATATAAGAGGAAAGTTTTATTGATGAAGTGGGGTTCTGTGATGCCTTTATCTGGTCGTGGAACACAAACGAAGAACGCGAAGTTGCAGCTAAGGCAAACTTGTAATCTAAACAAAACCCAACCCTAAAACGACGCCCTAAGGGCTGTATATATGAGGGAATAGAGGGGAATTTCGTGGCCCTTTGGAGGAGGGGTCCGAAACCGACCCAAACTCAGTTTCCCCATACACACGGACTCTGAAAACAGCCTATAGTATGGTATTTCGAAATTACATGGGCCTGGCCCAAAAATAAGGTTGTGCAGCACCTATATTAGCCTAGGGACGAATTTTATAAAGTGGCATCATGCATATTTCGTCCAAGGCTTCTCGCTCCCATTATGGTGGCTTCAAAGTGCGAAAATCATCACTGGAAGCTCCATTGTTCTTTCCCGCGCGCGCACCTTCTTCTCCACGCTTGATCCCACTCCAATGGTCATCCTTCTTGTCCATGCTAGGTCCTTCATTCATAAGTAAACAAAAGTATGTAATTTAGGCAGCATCATATGTTCATGAACATTAGAAGGATTTCCAAGAAACAAAAGTACCTGGTAATTCAATTGACGTGCGCGAGCTCTAGTAATTGGTCCTGTATGTATAGCAGTGGGAGTTGTGGGTGTAACATGAGTAGGGATGTCCTCATCATCCTCCCCTTCTTGAACTGAAGTCGTCCTCGACGGAACTTCAAATCTGTAATGTTAAAAGTGGGGCTAACCCCAAACTCTGCAGGCAACTCAAGTTTATATGCATTATCATTTATTTTCTCTAACACCTTGAAAGGACCAGCAGCAGGTGGCATTAGCTTTGACTTTCGCAAATTAGGAAATCTATCCTTACGCAAATGTAACCAAACAAGATCTCCAGGTGCGAAGACAACATGTTTTCTACCCTTATCTCCAGCAATTTTTTATTTAGCATTCATACACTCAATGTTTTCCTTCATTAATTCATGCATCTTTAATATCAATTCAGCATGTTCTTTAGCATCAAAATTAACCTTCTCCGAAGATGGAAGAGGCAACAAATCAATAGGTGCACGCGGTAAGAAACCATACACAACTTCAAAAGGGCACATCTTAGTGGTAGAATGTAGCGAACGATTATAAGCAAATTCAATATGAGGCAAGCATTCTTCCCACATTTTCAGGTTATTCTTCAAAACAGCCCTAAGCATAGTAGACAATGATCTATTGACTACTTCAGTTTGGCCATCAGTTTGTGGATGACATGTAGTACTAAAAAGCAGTTTAGTCCCCAACTTAGCCCATAAACATCTCCAAAAGTGGCTAAGAAATTTAGCATCACGATGTGAAACAATTGTATTTGGCACACCATGCAACCGAATAATTTCATGAAAGAACAAATCAGCAACATGAGCAGCATCATCACTTTTATGACATGATATAAAGTGTGCCATTTTGGAAAATCTATCCACGACAACAAATATGCTATCCCTCCCCTTCTTAGTTCGAGGTAAACCTAAAACAAAGTCCATAGATATATCCTCCCAAGGAACACTAGGTACAGGCAAAGGCATATATAAACCATGAGGATTGAGTCGTGACTTAGCTTTTTGACATGTAGTGTAGCGAGCAGCAAAACGCTCAACATCCCGTCTCATCTTTGGCCAAAAGAAATGTGTAGAAAGTACGTCCTCCGTCTTCTTCACGCCAAAGTGTCCCATTAATCCTCCACCGTGGGCCTCCTGTAACAACAAAAGAAGAATGGAGCTAGCTGGAATGCATAGCTTGTTAGCACGGAACACAAAGCCATCATTAATAACGAACTTGTTCCATGTTCTCCTTTCTTTACAATGCTGCAACACATGTCTAAATTCAGCATCATGCACATATTGATCTTTGATGGTCTCCAAACCAAATATTTTAAAGTCAAGTTGTGAAAGCATAGTATAACGACGAGACAAAGCATCAGCAATAACATTTTCTTTACCCTTCTTGTGTTTAATGACATAAGGGAAAGTCTCAATGAATTCAACCCATTTAGCATGTCTACTGTTCAGTTTGGCTTGACTTTTAATATGTTTCAAAGATTCATGATCAGAATGTATAACAAATTCTTTGGTCCATAAATAATGTTGCCATGTTTCCAAAGTCCGAACAAGAGCATATAATTCCTTATCATAAGTAGAATAATTCAGACTAGGCCCACTCAATTTTTCAGAAAAGTACGCAACACGTTTACCATCTTGTAATAACACACCTCCTAACCCAATTCCACTAGCATCACATTCAAGCTCGAAAGTCTTTTTAAAATCAGGAAGGTGGAGTAAAGGAGCATGCGTTAACTTATCTTTCAAAACCTTGAAGGCACGTCCTTCTTTGTAAGCTCATTGAGAGGCGCAACAATGGTGCTGAAATCTCTCACAAAACGCCTATGGAAACCAGCGAGGCCAAGAAAACTCCTCACTTGTGTGACCGTTTTGGGCTCCGACCAACTCTCAATAGCTTCAATCTTGACTTTATCAACATCAAATTCCCTATGGAGTAACAACATAGCCAAGAAAAGATACTCGGTCGGTGCAAAAGGTGCACTTCCCAAGGTTACCAAACAAACGTGCATCACGTAGAGCAATAAAAACAGCACGTAGATGTTCCAAATGTTCCTCCCAAGATCTACTAAAAATCAATATATCATCAAAATAGACTACCACAAATCGTCCAATGAAAGCACGTAAAACCTCCTTTATTAATCTCATGAAAGTGCTAGGTGCATTAGTTAATCCAAAAGGCATGACTAACCACTCATATAATCCAAACTTAGTTTTAAATGTTGTTTTCCATTCATCTCCCAATTTCATACGAATTTGATGGTATCCACTACGCAAATCAACCATGGAGAAAATTGTAGAACCACCTAATTCATCAAGCATATCATCTAGTCTAGGAATAGGATGGCAATAATGAATAGTAATATTATTAATGCCTCTACATCCACACACATGCGCGATGTACCATCTTTTTAGGCACTAGAATAATAGGAACAACACAAGGACTAAGGGATTCGCGTATATAACCTTTGTCAAGCAGCTCCTGTACTTGACGCATAATCTCCTTTGTCTCCTCTGGATTGGTACGGTATGGCGCACGGTTGGGTAGGGATGCACCGGAAATTAAGTCAATCTGATGCTCAATCCCGCGAATAGGTGGTAATCCCTGTGGCACGTCTTGTGGGAAGACATCAGCGAACTCCTGCCAAATGTTAATGACAGCAGGAGGCAAAGAGGGAGGCATGTCCTCGAATGAAAATATTACCTCTTTGCATACAAAAGCATAGCAAACAGATGTAGCAACATCCAAATCATTAATATCAGATTTAGTAGCAAGTAAACATCCACTCTTCAATTTTATTTCGAATGCAACATTAGATGATGGTTTATTATGCTTATGGTGTTGCTCAATTTCCTGTGCTACAATCTGATTTTCACTCTTATTTTTCTCCTATTTTGCTTTACTAGCTCTAGCAATGTCATCTTTCATAATATGTTCCAGAAACATAGGAAGCAAAGTTATATTTTGATCCTTATGAACAAGAGTATACTGATTTGTCCTACCATGGTGTACAGAATTTTTATCAAACTGCCATGGCCTACCAAGTAAAACAGAACATGCTTGCATGGGTACCACATCACAATCCACATAATCAGAATATGTAGCAATGCTAAAATGCACACGAACAGTACGTGTTACCTTAACCTTGACACTATTGTTGAACCATTGGATGTAATAAGGATGAGGATGTGGTCTGGTGGTTAGAGACAGCTTCTCCACCATCTCCATGCTAGCCAAGTTATTGCAACTCCCTCCATCGATGATGACGCGAACAGAACGCTCCTTCACAACTCCCTTTGTGTGGAACAAGTTGTGCCTCTGATTTTTCTCAGCCTGTGTAACATGCACACTGAGAACACGTTGAGCAACTAAACTTTCATACCTGTCAGCGTAATCAGCAGCCATGTAGTGTGCCTCTGGTTCTGCATCCTCGCCACCCTGTTCTTCACTTGCAATGAGAGCCAAAGTCTCATCATCATAATCACTAGCGGACGCATATCCACCATCCTCAGTAACAATCATTACACACTTGGAAGGGCATTCTCTCGCAAAGTGACCTCCACCCTTGCAACGACGGCATATAACCTCATGTGTTTGCCCTATGGATGCAATAGATGAAGAAGAGCTATGTGTAGGCCCAAAAGTTGTGCTCTTCGCAGAGAGTGGAGTAGGAGTTTGTTTCCTGGTACCTCGGTTGGAGTTTGAGGTGGGAGTAGGTGGTGTTGCAGCAGGACGTGCGGAAGTAGAGGAGGTACGTGGCATCCATGATGAAGTGCGACCTACAGAAAAAGTAGTTCTCGCCATTGCCTGTCGATCCTGCACTTCACGTTCAGCTTTGCAAGCAAGATGAAATAAACGAGTGATAGTGTTATACTCCTTATACTCTAGAATGGTCTGAATCCCTCTATTTAATCCACCCATAAAACGTGCAAGCATAGCTTCATTCTCCTCAACAATACCACATCTAATCATGCTAGTTTGTAATTCCTGATGATATTCTTCTACAAAAAAAATTCCTTGTCTTAAACACTGCAAATTTTGAAGCAATTCACGTTGATAATAAGGTGGCACCCAACGATTACGCATAGCAGTTTTCAAAGTAGCCAAAGTAGTTGGAATATTAGCATGGTATATTCTACAATGTTCTGACCACCAAACACAAGCAAAACTAGTGAATGAACAAACAGCAGCAGCAACACATCTATCCTCAGGAAATTGTAGGCATGTAAAACGTTGTTCTATTTCTAACTCCCATGTAAGATATATATCAGGAACATATCTACCCTCAAATGTCGGAATATTCAATTTAAGTTTAGGGAGATGGTCATGATCCCGTACCTGAGGGGGTGGTACAGCCCTACCGTTATAGTTGTAGCCATGTGGTCGACCTGGTGCGTATCATGGTGGTTGCCCCTGAGGCTGATCTGGAGCAACCTCTCCCTCATCATCGTAATCACCATCATAATCTTCAACCTGCTCAAAGACAGTAGTAGCAGGAGCCACAGAAGTAGCAGCAGTATCAACAGTACCAGTATGTTGGCCTTGGCCAAGAGGCACACGTCGCGCTTGTCATTTGAAAGGGATAGGAGCTGCAGCTGGTGGTGGTAGACGGGCAAGCACTTCATTGAACTTGGCGTCCATCTTGGTGTCGAATGTCTTCTGCAAACCATCGAGCTTCTCCATGGCCTCTTCAAAGTTGGTCACAAAGTCTTGTACCTGGTCAGCCATCATTTGCTGAAATTTTTCATAGAGCGCTTTGTTGGTCATGCTTCCCAGTTGATCTCGTCGTCGTGTGATCCTAGCATGGTTAGCAGAAATAGGAAACACACAAGAATATGAAACCTACAGACTACTGGGACGTGGTGGTGGTGGTAGTGGTAGTGTGTCACAAATCCTTTAAGCGAATGTCAAATTCTTACCAGTTCTTACCCAGCAGCAGGCGGTGATCGACAACCATTGTAGTCAAAACTCTCAAAGCATGGATAGAGCGATTGCCAGGTGGTGTCAAACACATGATGTAGATGTATGTCGAGCTGGGATGGCTTATAATATGGTAGCAAAAAAGGGTTAGCAATAATCAATTCAGAGATCCAAGGTTGAAAAAATGCTCAACGACGGTACTATGCTAGTCCTAGGCTAGTCCGTACTAGAGACGCGAGCCTAAAACACCAACAAAATCACGACGCTACATGTAATCAAGCGAAGAGCACACTCTGAATTTTTTTCGTTTTTTTCGGCGCCTCTCTTTTTTTGTGCTCAAAAAATCACTACAATGGCGAGTGTCTCAAAACTCTTTCCACGTTGTATAAGGAAGATGGGCACGAAATTTGTTGGACTAATTTTTTTCTGGAGCAATTCGGGGGCTGCGACAACCAAAAATTTCGACAAAAATCACTATGATGGCAAGTGTCTCAAAAAACTCCGGAGAACCTAAAATCAAGATAGGGAAAAATATTTTTGGCCGATTTTTTTTCTGACACCTATGCAAGTAGCAAAACGCGAATCCGAAATCGAAAGGATCTCGAAACTAAACCTAAAATGAGCTGGACTCGGATTGGTGGCGGATTTGTGGTGGTATATATGGACACCAATGGATAGTGATGATGGGTGGTGATATATGGCAGCGGTGATGATGGTGGTAGTATATGGCAACTATGAAGACAATGCGGTGGCGGCATGACAACCTGTGAATAGAACTCGAAACTCTAAAGGACTAGACACTAAGACCAGCAACTCGACACGATGATGTAACCGCAGATTCAACAAAGCAAAATACTGAAAAGACTATGCAAGGATTGCTTCGGATATGATGATCTAACCCAAAAAAAATTGTGCCTTTTTCGTGGACTAAAGGTATGAAGAACAGATGTGATCTAAACTATGAAAACTGGTAAAATCTCACCGAGCAACCTGGAAATCTAATACCACTTGATAGAGGTGAAGTTGTCCCTGTCTTTCGATGAGATGGTGGCTATCGTTTTTGGTCGAGTAGACTTTGACGATCCGACTACGAACGTGTGATGACGTCGTGCCTTAGCAATCGCTAAACCAACTCTGAGAGGTTATTGACCATGCCAGAGCATGATCAACCTGACCACGAGGGTCTATTTCCTACACGCAAACAAAGAATGAGCAAGAAACAAAGATTGCAATCTGGATATTGCGAATATAAGAGGAAAGCTTTATTGATGAAGTGGGGTTCTGTGATGCCTTTGTCTGGTCGTGGAACACAAACGAAGAACACGAAGTTGCAGCTAAGGCAAACTTGTAATCTAAAAAAAACGAACCCTAAAACGACGCCAGAAGGGCTGTATATACGGGGGAATAGAGGGGAATTTCGTGGCCCCTTGGAGGAGGGGTCCGAAACCGACCCTAACTCAGTTTCCCCATACATACGGACTCTAAAAACAGCCTATAGTATGGTATTTCTAAATTACATGGGCCTGGCCCAAAAATAAGGTGGCGCAGCACCTATATTAGCCTAGGGACGAATTTTATAAAGTGGCATCATGCATATTTCGTCCAAGGCTTCTCGCTCCCATTATGGTGGCTTCAAAGTGCGAAAATCATCTCTGGAAGCTCCATTGTTCTTTCCAGCGTGCGCACCTTCTTCTCATTTTTTATCCCACTCCAATGGTCATCCCTCTTGTCCATGCTAGGTCCTTCATTCATAACTAAAACAAAAGTATCTAATTTAGGCAGCATCGTATGTTCATGAACATTAGAAGGATTTCCATGAAACGGAAGTACCTGGTAATTCAATTGACGTGCGCGAGCTCTAGTAATTGGTCCTGTATGTATAGCAGTCGGAGTTGTGGGTGTAACATGAGTAGGGATGTCCTCATCACTCCACTATATCATCTACATTACCATCATATTCTTCCACAACCTAACCCATTTCGTTTACCTTTGCATTTGTGGTTGCTTGAGTTGTGATTTGAGTCTCCTAAGGTGTTTCGGCTACTTAGGAACGGTTATATCTTCATCCACAACCGATGACTTGTATTGCGCCATCGACTACATCGAGCACCGACGACGACCATCCATCCTTTGAGACCATCTTCAACTGGAAGTAAGGCCGGTTTACTCCTGACTTCGTGAAAGGTTAAGTGTGACGAAGGTATACATTTCGTCATACACTTTACCTTCCATGCCATTGCATCTTGTGAGCCCCACCATCTTTGCGATTACCTTCATAGCTAGTGAGACTAGCTATCCGAGTATTGTCGGGCTTCCCGGAAATTGTGCACCATAGTGATACGATATCATATTGTTGCATCATTGGAAATATCATATAGTGTAATTGCTTGCTCCCGTGCATATATTGTGATACTTGTCTCTTATAGTTGGTTGAGGCTCAATAATAATAGTGGAAAGGAAGAGAAGAGAAAGAAAAGAGAAAAAAGCTTGTAAGCAAGAAAGAAAGTTGAGCATGAAAAGAGATACTTGTGCATGAGGATAGTTGGAATAGGAAGCGTTTAGCTTGCATAAATAGGATTGGTGCCTAGTGGTGAATCGTGCCCAAATGTGCAATAAGCTAGCGTCTCTCCTTGTGTTTGTGCAACACGAGCTTTGCTCACCACTAGAGTGCACAAGCCCCATTATCGCACCGCGTGTGTTTCTCTATTACCCTCCTCTATATTTGTGATCACTTGCTTTGTATTTTGAGTCCATTGGATTTATTTCAACATTCAGAATATCTTGGACTTCAATTGCTTGAATATTGTGCCACTTGTCCTAACCGTGCCACTTGAGAAGCTTTTATGTTGTATGTGTGAGTGAACAAGTATAAATTCCACTATTCTCTCAAGTCACATCGAGTGAAACGGGATACATCCTCAACTTTGGGAACGGTATCTTGGTATTGTTTATCTCATTTCCCACTCACCTTTGCTCGAGTCTTGTGATGGATAGGCACAATACATCTCCTGCGGTCTACAACAACAACGACGAGTCTGACGCCATGAGAACATCATCAATGCCAAGATGCACGCTCAAATGGAGGAGCTCAAGGTCCTCATAAGAACTGCATGAGGTCTTCATCATCTTCAAGAAGACACTCAAGTGCACATGCTCCCGAGCAACCATCTCTGGCAAGATCACACCGGCATCGACACCATCAACGACGTGAAGAAATAATGACGCCAACATCAAGGTGTCCAACAAAGAACAAGTGTGAAGGTCATGAGCTAGACACCAACCTCCGCTCAATGACTTCACCACCTACCCTGGCATCTTCGCCAAGCGACTTCAAGGCATCTTCGCCTTTGGACATGAGGCATCTTCTCCAACAAGCAGTTCAAGAGAAGCTCCCCAAGCTCACATCCGCAACCTCCATGGGCTACTACGACCTCGCCTTTGACCATGACATTTCATTCTATGGGAGTCAAGACCCAGAGGAGTATCTCGATTGGGAGCGCAAGATGGACCACTACCTCAAGTTACTTCAAGTCGCTTCCGAAGATCAAGTGAAGTGCGCCACAAGAAACTTCCATGACGACGCATCGACATGGTGGCTTCACACATCTTTGAAGAGCTTCAACATGAGTTGGTCCAAGATGAAGAAAGCGATGCGGCGAGAGTTTGTGCCTTCCACCTACGCGGAACATCTTCCACACCAATTGAAGAAAACCATACAAGGATCCAAGTCCATCGACGAGTATTTCATGATGATGAAGAAAGCCTTGCGACGAGCCGGCGTGACCGACCCAATCTGGATGATGTTATACTTCATGATGGGATTGAACAACGACATCGCCAAGCCTATATTTGACAACAACTACGAGTCTCTCGACGAACTCTACATTGGTGCTCTCAAGGCGGCACAAGACCTCAAGGCCAAGCCTACTCGACCCCGCGCACACTTCATGATGACCAAGCTCCGAGACGACGAGCATGAGGGTGGTACCACCAAGATGTCCAAGTCCAACGAGCTCTAAGACGACGCTCCCAAGTCCGACTTCACCGCCATCCCTCTTTGTGGTGTTGAATATGTCGAGTCTACCACGACTCTTTATGACGATGGTGTGACGATGAGCATGACTATGGAGCCACTCAAGGAACATGCTCTGGAGGCGAGCGACAAGGTGGTGAGCAAAGAGGACGCTTCCATCTTTGGAGGCAAGAGCGAGATGACCGAGCATGGGATTTTCCCTCGGTCATGGAGGAGAGTCATGATGCCACATCTTCGGCCTTCATCCACAACGACGACGATGAGACGGTTGATCATGGGACTATCCCTTCAACCATGGCGGCGAAAGGAGTTGAGCATGGAGACGTTTTGATGAGGACATCCCAAGTCTTTTACCATCCTTTTCCATTGATGACGTTGCAGCACATGACAAGTCAATTGAAATCAGAATTGGACCAATTACAAGAGCACATGCAAAACTATTAGAACAACAGGTGAATTCACTCTTAGTTGAGTCTGACATTTCTGTTAATGAGAATTTTATACTGCCTAAGTCTTTGCATATTTCTATGATCCGATTTGAAGAGAAGACAAGTTTGACACGGGGATATGAAGAGTTGCAGCGAGAAGAATGCCTACTGATGTCTAATATCAGCAAGTGCACGAGGGAGGAGAGGGAGGCCGGTGCACAACATAAAAAGAAGGAAAATCAGAACCAGACTCAGATTGACTGTCAGGTGGTCCGGAATTGATATACGTGCAGAATCCATGTCTGTGCTCCAAATAAGACGTGTAAATACAATTTGGAAAGCTTGAGTCGTGTGCTTTCCAAACTGTATACCCGCATCCCGCGATTCTCTCCGAGCGAATCGCAGTCGTCAAAAGTTGACAATACGATGATTGTTTCTGCCAGTTTCCCAGATAGAGTCATTTAAGTTAAGAAAGTTAGAGATATGGTTGATTTCGACTTCAACACTAGTTTGGACGTCTAGGGGTCTTTATATACCCTTGTAAGTCGTGGATTTTAGGGTTAGACCACGTTTTAATTAAACTCATACCAGACTGAATTGCTTTAAGCATTCCTTTGTATTCATATTCCTCTTTGCATCGATCAGGAATATTTACCTACACCAAATTCGTATCGATAGGGTGTATTTGCTACTCAAAGTCAAGTGTTATCTGTCGTTCCATTGGGAATTGGGAGATTGCAGAACCGCTTCGTGGTCGGCGGCTACTTGCGCAAGTGTGTGCTGTTGCGAATATCCATAGGGTTGAAGATCTGTTGCATTGGCAACGGGGGAACAGCCGGAGAGTTTGAGAGCATCTCACAAGTTATCCAGCAAGTTCATCGTGACATCATTCGCTCATTGAGAAGATCGGGCCGCCCCTTATCACGTTTGCACCTACATCTCTCCGACACCCACATATGACGAGATGCCCCAATTTCCATGTGAAGAGAGCCACCATCAGATGAGTGACATGAGTGACTCCAGCATATGTGACATTGAGTGCATTTGCTATGAGAGGATGAGAGTGACCACCACTAGCCTCATAGATAATGAGTTGACACAATTCCTATGTGAGGTTGAGAGCCATCACCACCCATTGAGTGACTCAACCAACCATATGAGTGAGAGAATCCTAGAGGGGGTGAGTGAGCCACACCACTTAGCGAGTGAGGTAGTTGAGATGGCATGTGAGGCCACTATGATTTCTAACAACTTAACCTCTACTCCTATCATGTCTTCTTCTTGGGTACAAGGTCTCCTACACGATGACACGCCTACCATCGACGAGTACATCCCTCCAACGGGAATGACGATGGCCATGGTGGAATATGATGATGCACTCCCCACATGGTTCCATCACGATGACGAGGACCACGAGTTGGTTTCTCCGACCTCACCTACACCACATGAGTGGAATGAGAAAGGTAAAATAGGTGAAGGTGATGCTCTTGTCCCACTAGTGGACTATCTTGACATTGATTGATCGCATGATGTTGGCTACCTTATGGATACTTCACATGGTATGTCTTCTTCATGCTTATGTGCCCCCTATTTCTGATGAATATGATGATGAGCATGTTAACTTACCTAGTTGTGATGCTATACTCCATAGGATATAATGTGAAAACTCTACTGGTCACATCATGTTTGACAATCCGCTGGACTTGTCATATGCTATGTATGAGATCACCCATATTGCATCTTTGCAATCTCAGCGTAGTAACTATGCATATGCCATTAAAATAAATCAAATTTGCACATATGGCATAGATGAAAAGCCCATGGTTATTGGCATTTGCTTTTGTTGTGATGACATTGCCATGCCCCCTGATGAGGACATCCTACTAATGCTACATCCACAACTCCGACTTCTATACATACAAGACCAATTACTAGAGCTCGCGCACATCAATTGAATTACCAGGTACTTTCGTTTCTTGCAAATCCTTCTAATGTTCATGAACACATGATGCTGCCTAAATTAGATACTATTGTTTTACTTGTGAATGAAGGACCTGGCATGGACAAGAAGGATGACCATTGGAGCAGGATCAAGCATGGAGAAGAAGGTGCGCGCGCGAGAAAGAACAATGGAGCTTCCAGTGATGATTTTCGCACTTTGAAGCCACCATAATGGGAGCAAGAAGCCTTGGACGAAATATGCATGATGCCACTTTATAAAATTTGTCCCTAGGCTAATATAGGTGTTGCGCCACCTTATTTTTGCGCCAGGCCCATGTAATTTCGAAATACCATATTATAGGCTATTTTTAGAGTCCGTATGTATGGGGAAACTGAGTTAGGGTCGGTTTCGGACCCCTCCTCCAAGGGGCCACAAAATTCCCCTCTATTCCCCCATATATACAACCCTTAGGGCGTCGTTTTAGGTTTGGGTTTTGTTTAGATTATAAGTTCGCCATAGTTGCAACTTCGCGTTCTTTGTTTGTGTTCCACGACCAGACAAAGGCGTCACAGAACCCCACTTCATCAATAAAGCTTTCCTCTTATATTGGCAATATCCAGATTGCAATCTTAGTTTCTTGCTTGTTCTTCGTTTGCGTGCAGGAAACAGACCCTCGTGGTCAGGTTGATCGTGCTCCGGCGTGGTCAATAACCTCTCGGAGTTGGTTTAGCGATTGCCAAGGCGTTGCGTCATCACACGTTCGTAGTCGGATCGTCAAAGTCTACTCCACCAAAACGATAGCCACCATCTCATCGAAAGACAGGGACAACTTCGCCTCTATCAAGTGGTATCAGATTTCCAGGTTGCTCGGTGGGATTTTATCAGTTTTCGTAGTTTAGATCGCATCTGTTTCTTCATACCTTTAGTCCACGAAAAAGCCAAAAAAAAAATTAGGGTTAGATCATTATATCCGAACCAATCTGAGCCTTTGCATAGTCTTTTCAGTATTTTGCTTTGTTGAATTTGCGGTTACATCGTCGTGTCGAGTTGCTGGTCTTAGTGTCTAGTCCTTTAGAGTTTCGAGTTCTATTCACAGGTTGTCACGCCGCTAACGCATCGTCTTCATAGTCGCCATATACCACCACCATCATCACCGCTGCCAGATATCACCACCCACTATCCATTGGTGTCCATATATACCACCACCAATCCGAGTCCAGCTCGTTTTAGATTTAGTTTCGAGATCTTTTTGATTTCGGATTCGCATTTTGCTACCTGTGTAGGTGTCGAAAAAAAAAGTCTGGCACGCTTTGCAGAGCACGTTTTGGCCCAAAAAAAATTCGGCCAAAAATATTTTTCCCTATCTTGATTTTAGGTTCTCCGGAGCATTTTGAGACACTTGCTATCAGAGTGATTTTTGTCGAAATTTTTGGCCGTCGCAGCCCCCGGATTGCTCCAGAAAAAAAAATAGTCCAAAAATTTTCGGGCCCATCTTGCTTATACGACGTGGCAAGAGTTTTGAGACACTCGCCATTGTAGTGATTTTTTGAGCACAAAAAAAAGAGGCACCGACAAAAAAAACGAAAAAAATAAATCAAATTGTGCCCTTCCCTTGATTACGTGTAGTGTCGTGATTTTGTTGGTGCTTTAGGCTCGCGTCTCTAGTACAGGTCTAGCCTAGGACCAGCACAGTACCGTCGTTGAGCATTTATTCAACCTTGCATCTCTGAATTTATTATTGCTAACCTTTTTTGCTACCATATTATAAGCCATCCCAGCTCCACATACATCTACGTCGTGTGTTTGACACCACCTGGCAATCGCTCTATCCAAGCTTTGAGAGTTTTGACTACAACGGTTGCCGATCACCGCCTGCTGCTGGGTAAGAACTGGTAAGAATTTGAGATTCGTTTAAAGGATTTGTGACACACCACCACCACCACCACCACCACGTCCCAGTAGTCCGTAGGTTTCATATTCTTGTGTGTTTCCTATTTGCTAACCATGCCAGGATTACACGACAATGAGATCGACTGGGAGAGCATGACCAACAAAGCGCTATATGATAAATTTCAGCAAATGATGGCTGACCAGGTAAAAGACTTCGTGACCAACTTTGGAGAACCTTTGACACCAAGATGGACGCCAAGTTCAATGAGGTGCTTGCCCGTCTACGACCACCAGCTGCAGCTCCTATTCCTTTCGAACGACGAGCACGACGTGTGCCTCTCGGCCAAGCCCAACATACTGGTACTGTTGATACTGCTGATATTTCTGTGGCTCGTGCTGCTACTGTCGTTGAGCAGGTTGACGATTATGATGGTGATTATGATGATGAGGGAGAGGTTGCTCCCGATCAGCCTCAGGGGCAACCACCACCATACGCACCAGGTCGACCACATGGCTACAAACGTAACGGTAGGGCTGCCCCACCCCCTCAGGTACGGGATCATGACCATCTCCCTAAACTTAAATTGAATATTCCGACGTTTGAGGGTAGATATGTTCCTCATATATATATTACATGGGAGTTAGAAACAGAACAACGTTTTACATGCTTACAATTTCCTAAGGATAGACGTGTTGCTGCTGCTGTTTGTTCATTCACTAGTTTTGCTTGTGTTTGGTGGTCAGAACATTGTAGAATACACCATGCTAATATTCCAACTACTTGGGCTGCTTTGAAAACGGCTATGCGTAATTGTTGGGTGCCACCTTATTATCAACATGAATTGCTACAAAATTTGCAGCGTTTAAGACAAGGAAAAAATTCTGTAGAAGAATATTATCAGGAATTACAAACTGGTATGATTAGATGTGGTATTGTTGAGGAGAATGAAGCTATGCTTGCACGTTTTATGGGTGGATTAAATAGAGAGATTCAGACTATTCTGGAGTATAAGGAGTATAACACTATCACTCGTTTACTTCATCTTGCTTGCAAAGCTGAACGTGAAGTGCAGGATCGACAAGCAATGGCGAGAACTACTTTTTATGCAAGTCAAACTTCATCATGGACGCCACGTACCTCATCTACTTCCACACGTCCTGCTATAACACCACATACTTCAACCTCCAACTCCAACCGCGATACCAGGAAACAGGCTCCTACTCCACCCTCTATGAAGAGCACACCTTCTTGGCCTGCACAGAGCTCTTCTTCATCTATTGCATCCACAGGGCAAACACATGAGGTTATATGCCGTCGTTGCAAGGGTGGAGGTCACTTTGCGAGAGAATGCCCTTCCAAGCGTGTCATGATTGTTACTGAGGATGGTGGATATGCGTCTGCTAGTGATTATGATGAGGAGACTTTGGCTCTCATTGCAAGTGAAGAACACGATGGCGACGATGCAGAACCAGAAACACACTACATGGCTGCTAATTACGCTGATAGGTATGAAAGTTTACTTGCTCAATGTGTTCTCAGTGTGCAGGTTACAAAGGCTGAACAAAATCAGAGGCATAGCTTGTTCCACACAAAGGGAGTTGTGAAGGAGCGTTCTATTCGCATCCTCATCGATGGAGGGAGTTGCAATAACTTGGCTAGCATGGAGATGGTGGAGAAGCTGTCTCTAATCACCAGACCACATCCTCATCCTTATTACATCCAATGGTTCAACAATAGTGGCAAGGTTAAGGTAACACGTACTGTTCGTGTGCATTTTAGCATTGTTACATATTCTGATTATGTGGATTGTGATGTGGTACCCATGCAAGCATGTTCTGTTTTACTTGGTAGACCATGGCAGTTTGATAAAAATTCTGTACACCATGGTAGGACAAATCAGTATACTCTTTTTCATAAGGATCATAATATCACTTTGCTTCCTATGTCTCCCGAACATATTATGAAAGATGACATTGCTAGAGCTAGTAAAGCAAAACAGGAGAAAAATAAGAGTGAAAATCAGATTGTAGCACAGGAATTTGAGTAACACCATAAGCATAATAAACCAGCATCTACTGTTGCATCCGAAAAAAAATTGAAGAGTGGATGTTTACTTGCTACTAAATCTGATATTAATGATTTGGATGTTGCTACATCTGTTTGCTATGCTTTTGTATGCAAAGAGGTATTATTTTCATTCGAGGAAATGCCTCCCTCTTTGCCTCCTGCTGTCATTAACATTTTGCAGGAGTTCGCTGACGTCTTTCCACAAGACGTGCCACCAGGATTACCGCCTATTCGCGGGATTGAGCATCAGATTGACTTAATTCCCAGTGCATCCCTACCCAACCGTGCACCCTACCGTACCAATCCAGAGGAGACAAAGGAGATTATGCGTCAAGTACAGGAGCTGCTTGACAAAGGTTATATACGTGAATCCCTTAGTCCTTGTGTTGTTCCTATTATTCTAGTGCCTAAAAAGGATGGTACATCGCGCATGTGTGTGGATTGTAGAGGCATTAATAATATTACTATTCGTTATCGTCATCCTATTCCTAGACTAGATGATATGCTTGATGAATTAAGTGGCTCTACAATTTTCTCCAAAGTTGATTTGCGTAGTGGATACCATCAAATTCGTATGAAATTGGGAGATGAATGGAAAACAGCATTTAAAACTAAGTTTGGATTATATGAGTGGCTAGTCATGCCTTTTGGGTTAACTAATGCACCTAGCACTTTCATGAGATTAATGAACGAGGTTTTACGTGCTTTCATTGGACGATTTGTGGTAGTCTATTTTGATGATATATTGATTTTTAGTAGATCTTTGGAGGAACATTTGGAACATTTACGTGATGTTTTTACTGCGCTACGTGATGCACGTTTGTTTGGTAACCTTGGGAAGTGCACCTTTTGCACCGACCGGGTATCTTTTCTTGGCTATGTTGTTACTCCACAGGGAATTGAAGCTGATAAAGCCAAGATTGAAGCTATTGAGAGTTGGCCGCAGCCCAAAACGGTCACACAAGTAAGGAGTTTTCTTGTCCTCGCTGGTTTCTATAGGCGTTTTGTGAGAGATTTCAGCACCATTGCTGCGCCTCTTAATGAGCTTACAAAGAAGGACGTGCCTTTTTCTTGGGGTACCGCACAGGAAGAAGTCTTCACGGTCTTGAAAGATAAGTTAACACGTGCTCCTTTACTCCAACTTCCTGATTTTAATAAGACTTTCGAGCTTGAATGTGATGCTAGTGGAATTAGGTTAGGAGGTGTGTTTTTACAAGATGGTAAACCTGTTGCGTACTTTTCTGAAAATTAAGTGGGCCTAGTCTGAATTATTCTACTTATGATAAGGAATTATATGCTCTTGTTCGGACTTTGGAAACATGGCAACATTATTTATGGCCCAAAGAATTTGTTATACATTCTGATCATGAATCTTTGAAACATATTAAAAGTCAAGCAAAACTGAACCGTAGAGATGCTAAATGGGTTGAATTCATTGAGACTTTCCCTTATGTCATTAAACACAAGAAGGGTAAAGAAAATGTTATTGCTGATGCTTTGTCTCGGCGTTATACTATGCTTTCACAACTTGACTTTAAAATATTTGGTTTGGAGACCATCAAAGATCAATATGTGCATGATGCTGAATTTAGAGACGTTTTGCAGAATTGTAAAGAAGGGAGAACATGGAACAAGTTCGTTATTAATGATGGATTTGTGTTCCGTGCTAACAAGCTATGCATTCCAGCTAGCTCCGTTCGTCTTTTGTTGTTACAGGAGGCGCACGGAGGAGGATTAATGGGACACTTCGGCGTGAAGAAGACTGAGAACGTACTTTCTACACATTTCTTTTGGCCAAAGATGAGACGGGATGTTGAGCGTTTTGTTGCTTGCTGCACTACATGTCAAAAAGCTAAGTCACAACTCAATCCTCATGGTTTATATATGCCTTTGCCTGTACCTAGTGTTCCTTGGGAGGATATATCTATGGAATTTGTTTTAGGTTTACCTCGAACAAAGAAGGGGAGGGATAGCATATTTGTTGTCGTGGATAGATTTTCCAAAATGGCACACTTTATACCATGTAATAAAAGTGATGCTGCTGCTCATGTTGCTAATTTGTTCTTTCGTGAAATTATTCGATTGCATGGTGTACCAAATACAATTGTTTCAGATCGTCATGCTAAATTTCTTAGCCATTTTTGGAGATGTTTACGGGCTAAGTTGGGGACTAAACTACTTTTTAGTACTACATGTCATCTCCAAACTGATGGCCAAACTGAAGTAGTCAATAGATCATTGTCTACTATGCTTAGGGCTGTTTTGAAGAATAACCTGAAAATGTGGGAAGAATGCTTGCCTCATATTGAATTTGCTTATAATCGTTCGCTACATTCTACCACTAAGATGTGCCCTTTTGAAGTTGTGTATGGTTTCTTACCTCGTGCACCTATTGATTTGTTGCCTCTTCCATCTTCGGAGAAGGTTAATTTTGATGCTAAAGAACGTGCTGAATTGATATTAAAGATGCATGAGTTAACGAAGGAAAACATTGAGCGTATGAATGCTAAATACAAAATTGCTGGAGATAAGGGTAGAAAACATGTTGTCTTTGCACCTGGAGATCTTGTTTGGTTACATTTGCGTAAGGATAGATTTCCTGATTTGCGCAAGTCAAAGCTAATGCCATGTGCTGATGGTCCTTTTAAGGTGTTAGAGAAATAAATGATAATGCATATAAACTTGCGCTGCCTGCAGAGTTTGGGGTTAGCCCCACTTTTAACATTGCAGATTTGAAGCCTTATTTGGGTGAGGAAGATGAGCTTCGTCGAGGACGACTTCAGTTCAAGAAGGGGAGGAGGATGAGGACATCCCTAGTAATGCTACACCCACAACTCCGACTGCTATACATACAGGACCAATTACTAGAGCTCGCGCACGTCAATTGAATTACCAGGTACTTTCATTTCTTGCAAATCCTTCTAATGTTCATGAACATATGATGCTGCCTAAATTAGATACTTTTGTTTTACTTGTGAATGAAGGACCTGGCATGGACAAGAAGGATGACCGTTGGAGCGGGATCAAGCATGGAGAAGAAGGTGCACGCGCGGGAAAGAACAATGGAGCCTCCAGTGATGATTTTCGCACTTTGAAGCTACCATAATGGGAGCAAGAAGCCTTGGACGAAATATGCATGATGCCACTTTATAAAATTCATCCCTAGGCTAATATAGGTGTTCCGCCACCTTATTTTTGGGGCAGGCCCATGTAATTTCGAAATACCATATTATAGGCTATTTTTAGAGTCCGTATGTATGGGGAAACTGAGTTAGGGTCGGTTTCGGACCCCTCCTCCAAGGGGACACGAAATTCCCCTCTATTTCCCCATATATACAGTCCAGCGGATTGTCAAACATGATGTGACCAGTAGAGTTCATACATAGCCTTGGAAGTTTTGTGCTAACGAACACAAGCACATGCACATCCAAACGGATGATGTATACATATTGTTGGAAATATGCCCTAGAGGCAATAAATGAAGTGTTTATTATTGTATTCCTTTGTTCATGATAATCGTTTATTGTCCATGCTATAATTGTATTAATTGGAAACATGGATACATGTGTGGATACATAGACAAACACAATGTCCCTAGTATACCTCTAGTGAACTAGTTCGTTGATCGAAAGATGGTTAAGGTTTCCTAGCCATGGACATGAGATGTCATTTGATAACGGGATCACATCATTAGGAGAATGATGTGATGGACAAGACCCAAACTACAAACACAGCTTATGATCGTGTCAGTTTATTGCTACTGTTTTCTGCATGTCAAGTATATGTTCCTATGACCATGAGATCATGCAACTCACAGATATCGGAGGAGTACCTTGTGTGTATCAAATGTCGCAACGTAATTGGGTGACTATAAAGGTGCTCTACAGGTGTCTCCGAGGGTGTCTGTTGAGTTGGCATGGATCAAGACTGGGATTTGTTACTCCGTGTGACGGAGAGGTATCTCAGGGCCGACTCGGTAATACAACATCACAATAAGCCTTGCAAGCAATGTGACTAAGTGTTAGTTGCGAAATTTTATATTACGGAACGAGTAAAGAGACTTGCCAGTAACGAGGTTGAACTAGGTATGGAGCTGCCGACGATCGAATCTCAGGCAAGTAACATACCGAAGAACAAAGGGAACATCATTCGGGATTAACCGAATCCTTGACATAGAGGTTCGACAGATAAAGATCTTCGTAGAATATGTAGGAACCAATGTGGACATCCGGGTCCCGCCATTGGTTATTGACCGTAGAGGTGTCTCGGTCATGTCTACATAGTTCTCGAACCCGCAGGGTCTGCACACTTAAGGTTTGGTGACATTTCGGTAGTATAGAGTTATGTATGGTGGTGACCGAAGTTTTGTTCGGAGTCCCGGATGAGATCCCGTATGTCACGAGGAGCTCCGAAATGGTCCGGAGGTAAAGATTCATATATAGGAAGTCCTGTTTTGGTCACCGGAAAAGTTTTGGGCTCATCGATAGTGTACCGGGAGTGCCGGTAGTGTATCGGGAGACCTTCGGGAGGGGTATTTCGATCCAAGAGGCTACATGGGCTGTGGGAGAGTGGAAACCAGCCCTTGGTGGGCTGGTGGAACAACCACAAGAGGCCCATACGGCTGGAAGAAAAAACCCAAGAGAAAATGGTGGAAAAAAAGGCAAAATAGGTGAATCCTAGTCCTACTAGGATTGGAGGTGGACTCCACCTCCTCCACCTCCTTCGGCCGAAGCCCTTAGCTTAGGAAGCCAAGGCTGCCTCCTCTCCTCCTCTCCTCTTATATATACTGGAGGTTTTAGGGTTTTTGCACTAGAATTTCAGCCACGTGCTACCCGTTCCTCCAGTGCATAGTTTCTCCTCTAGATCGGTTTCTGCAGTGCGTAGGCGAAGCCCTGCCGGAATTGCTCTACCACCATCGCCGGAGCGCCGAAAGGCTGCCGGAGAACTCTTCTTCCTCTCCACTCCCTCTTGCTGGATCAAGATGGTGGAGATCGTCATTAAGCTGTACGTGTGCTGAACGCGGAGGTGCCGTCCGTTCGGTGCTAGATCGGAAGGATCGTGATCAAGTTCGTGGGACGGATCATGATCAAGTTCGTGGGATGGATCGCGATCAAGTTCGTGGGACGGATCGTGATCAGATCGCGGGACGGATCGTGATTGGATCGCAGGACGCACGACGATTTGGATCGCGAAGACGTTCGACTACACCAACCGCGTTTCTTAACTCTGCCCGCTTAGCGATCTACAAGGGTATGTAGATCCACTCTCCCTCTCATAGATGCTCATCACCATGGATAGATCTGCGTGTGCGTAGGAAATTTTTTGTTTCCCATGCGACGTTCCCCAACAGTGGCATCATGAGCTAGGTCTATGTGTAGATGAGATCTCGAGTAGAACACAAAAGGGTTGTGGGCGTTGATGCTTAGATTGCTTCCTCCCTTGGTCGGATTTTGGTTCAACGGTATTGTGAGATGAAGCAGCCCGGACCAACATTACTCGTATGCTTACGAGAGACCGGTTCCCTCGACGCAACTTGTTGCCTAGATGGCTTGCGGGTGGCAGTTTCTCTCACTTTAGTTGGATCGGATTCGACAAAGGCGGTCCTTGAGAAGGTTGAAAAGCAAATTATGTATCACCGTTGTGGTTTATGCGTAGGTGAGAATCGTTCTTGCTAAAAACCCGTAGCAGCCATGTAAAACATGCAACAACAATTAGAGGACGTCTAACTTGTTTTTGCAGGGTATGTTATGATGTGATATGGCCAATTACATGATGTATGTGATGTATGAGATGATCATGTGATGTATAGAATTTCACGACTTGCATGTCGATGAGTACGGCAACCGGCAGGAGCCATAGGGTTGTCTTTAATTATTGTATGACCTGCGTGTCAATCATTAAGCGCTATGTAATGCTTTACTTTATCGCTAAACGATAGCAATAGTAGTAGAAGCATGCAGGGCGTGACAACCTCGATGGCGACACGTTGATGGAGATCAAGATGATGGAGATCATGTTGTCGTGCCAGTGACGATGGAGATCATGCCGGTGCTTTCAAGATGGATATCTAAAGCACAAGTTCATGGCCATATCATGTCACTTATGAATTGCATGTGATGTTAATCCTTTTATGCACCTTGTTTTGCTTAGTACGACGGTAGCATTATAAGGTGATCCCTCACTTAAATTTCAAGATAAAATTGTGTTCTCCCCGAGTGTGCACCGTTGCGAAAGTTCGTCGTGTTGAGACACCACGTGATGATCGGGTGTGATAGACTCTACGTTCACATACAACGGGTGCAAGCCAGTGTTGCACGCGCAGAACACTCGGGTTAAACTTGACGAGCCTAGCATGTACAGACATGGCCTTGGAAGACAAGAGACTGAAAGGTCGAACATGAGTCATATAGTAGATATGATCAACATAATGATGTTCACCATTGAAGCCACCTCAACTCACGTGATGATCAGACTTGAGTTGGTGGATTTGGATCATGTGACACTCAGATGACCTGAGGGATGTTAATTTGAGTGGGAGCTTTAGTAATTTGATTAACTAAACTCATTATCTTGAACAATAGTCTAAGTGAACTTTGCATATTTATGTTGTAGATCAATGGCTCGCGTAGTAGCACCCCTGAATTTTAATGTGTTCTTAGAGAAAGCTAAACTGAAAGATGATGGAAGTAACTTTGTTGACTGGGCCCGTAATCTGAGGATTATCCTCACGGCTTCCCAGAAATCATATGTCCTTGATGCACCGCTTGGTAACCAACCAGAAGACATGACCTCCGAAGACGTTAAGAACGCTTGGGAGGCACGTACTGGAGATTACTCAACAGTTCAGTGTGCAATATTGTATGGCTTAGAACCGGGACTTCAAAGACGTTTTGAACGTCATGGAGCATATGAGATGTTCCAGGAGTTGAAGTTTATCTTTCAGAAGAACGCCCGGATCGAGAGGTATGAAACCTCCGATAAGTTCTATGCTGGCAAGATGGAGGAGAACGGGTCTATCAGTGAACATATACTCAGAATGTCTGGGTATTCAACTCGTCTAGCGGAGTTGGGAATTGCCCTTCCGCCAGAGGCGGTCACTGATAGAGTTCTTCAATCACTGCCACCTAGTTACAAGAGCTTTGTGATGAACTATAACATGCACGGGATGAACAAGTCAGTCGCCGAGCTGTTTGCGATGCTCAAAGTCGCTGAGTCTGAAATCCAGAAAGAACACCAAGTGTTGATGGTCAATAAAACCACTAGTTTCAAGAAAAATGGCAAAGTCAAGGGCAAGGGCAAGAAGGGTAAAACCAAAAAGGATAGAAAAGCAGTTGCTACTCCTGTAATGTAGCGACCCGATCTCAAGGGATCGGAGTCTCTGTGCTTAAGTGTCATCCCTGGATCGGTATGCTGACACACACAGTACTTGAGGATCTACAACAGAGTTCAATCACACATTTATTACATCGAGAATCCTCAAAGAGTAGTTATTACAATAATGTGGCCTAAGGCCAAGTAAAACAAAAACATGCGGAAGCAATAAAGGTAATGAGTCCATCAACTCCACGAGCAAGCTGAGTGCAGAACAACGACCTATCGCACCTTATTCGTCGTCGGATAAATCTGCAACATGATAGGTTGCAGTCGTGTAGGTCAGTACATGGAATGTACTAGCAAGTCACATCATAAAGTGTAATGAACCTACATAGTACATGCAATTTGGCTGGTGGAAAGCTCTAAGTTTGGTTTTGCATAAAGCTAGTTTTTCCCTATCAGAAATGATTGCTCTACTTCTACAAATATCATAATGTCTGAGATGAGGCCCATCTCAACAATTCCAAAATTTTATACCCAATTAATTAATTAAGAGTGATGAGATCTCCCTACATTTCCACTACTAAAAGCTCAAGTTGTCCATGACCGGGGACACGGCTAATCGATTAGGTTTTAACTCTGCAGAGGTTGTGCACTTTTCCCCTCAAGACTCGACCACCTCCTTGATCGGAAGATCGAGACATAGTCTTTCGATAGCATTTCCCCTAACCCAGGATAGGCCGGTACACCTACATCATCTACATCTGCTAGCCTATCCCGGAAGAGGTCACACCATCTACTCAACTAAGCTAGAGCCCATATTGGCTTGCGGCTGCACACGGAAGCTTGTAGACATGAAAATATGGTTGATCCCTTTGAGCCTGGGTGGACGGACCACTAGTGTGCACTCCCATGGATTCCCATGAATGCTCCCACTGTACTTCGCCACCATACAAACCAATTTCCACCCAGGTAGTTCATTAAAGTTGGTCCTAGTTACTACTTTGTCACTCACATCTCAAGGTGATAGCACTCCCCAATCCACGTCTACTTTGGCGATGCATTGTAACATAACACGGTGCCGACAAAGTTTGCATGGTTCAGACCTACCTCAAATGAACTACTGGGTGATAGTAAATTCAACAAGTATAAACTCCTATCATGCACTCCTACATCAAAGGACTATGTGCAAAAGTAAAACATAGGTAAAAACTGATATGATCAAAATGCAACTTACCTTGGTGCTGGGAGTGAAGTTCTAGCGAATGATAGTATTCTGCTTCGCACTCCGGACAATCTATCGCAAAGTAAATAAAAACACACATAAACATGCATTCATACAATTCAAAGACATGCAACAAAAATATTTGCAAAAGTCAAATAAAAACCCAACACAAGTCATTAGCATGAAATTTTTCAAATTATGAATAGTGTTGAAAATTTGTGATGTGCACTAGTGTCTCTACAAGGCATTCTAGTAAAATTATGGTGAACAGAAAATAATAGTGTAGAATATACTGTGGAACAAGTTCATGGCGAAGGGTTTAGTTCGTGTGACGTGGTGCAAAAAGAATCACTTCAAACGGATATACCGTTTGAAAGATATGGCCTAATGAAATTTAAAATCAAATCTGAATAAACTTCAAATTTGAACTCTCAAAAAACTGCAACTATGGGTTCTCTAGTTAGGGCTATTCGAGACAAAAATTTAGCCGCTTGTTTCATCTCGTTTCGACCTACGGTTAAAAAGTTACGGCTGTTTGAAGTTTTGAATAAAATCTGAAAAAAAACTGCTATAGAACATTTTTTTGAAAACGCTAAAGTGTAGACGTTCGCGGCTAGAGCACGACGCGGACAGCCCTGGTTGGTTGACTACATGCGCCGCGGCGGCTATGCGGTGAACGTTCGCAAACTAAGCAAGTCCTCTGGTTAGCTAGAATAAAAAAAGAAAAACCGACGTTCGGTTTAGAATAAACCGCACGGTTTCTATTAAGACGGGTTAACCGCGTACCGGTTCGGTCTAATAAAAACAAACCATAAGAGAAAAAAAAAACTAAACTAATCTACCTACAGGGGCTTACGGAGACGAACACGTCGTCGGGCAGGAACTCGACGTCGACGGTAGCGGCGACTCCGGCGATCTCCGGCACGGGCGAGGTTGTCAGGCAGGTGCAGCGTGGCAAGGGCGACCGAGCGGTGGTGACGGCGGACGGCGGTGGTGACCGGAGGGAGTGGAGGGAGCGATCGGAGCTCCTGTACTCCGGTGAACTCCGGCGACACAGGTCGTCGGGGCGGCTTCTCCGGTGCGTCCTAGGGGCAACGAGAATGTCAGGGAGATGCACAAGAACGAGGGGGTCCGATTTCCGCAAAGAAACAGGGTCATGGCGGCTCACCGGCGTCGGAATCTTCGTCGGAAAGCTTCGGCTCCGGCGAGATGCAAACGGACGGGGCAGCGGCTACGAGCGGCGAGAGGAGGTGCAGATCCTCTGAATGGAGAGAGGGGGTCGAGGGCTACTTATAGGCGTGGTTTGGAGGGTTGGGGTCGCGGAATAAGGCTTATCCCTAGAGCTTCGCTCCTGTCGGTGCGGACGCGCTCGGCACTGGCTCTATCCCGTGCGCACGGTTAGCTGGAGGTTGGAGACGATGGGGGGCCCACCTCCAGGCTACGTGAGAGAGGGAGAGAGAGAGTTGATCGAGGGAGCTGGAAAAGAGCGAGCGCTGGGGCTGCTCGCTGGCGAGCGCCTCGCTTGGCCTAGCCGGCTCGACGAGCAGGCTGGCTAACTGGGTGGCTTCGCCAGCCCATGTGCGTGCGTGTTTTTTTTTGTAAACCTTTTCTTTTAGATCTGAGAAAAAAGATATATATATATATATAGGGTATTATATACCAAAATGATCAGAAAGATAAACCCTACAAGGTGAACATTTTTTAGAGTCTAACTAAAAACTTTATAAAAACATTATTTAAATACATCCAAAATGAAACCAAATCAAAATCAGAAATATATATATATATATATATATATATATATATGTATATATATCAGAAAATTTCTAAAATCTGTATTGATAAAATAGAGCACATGGAATATTAACTCCTGCTCATATAATTTTAGAAAAAAAATCTATATATAAATCTAATGCAATAATCTAACTTTTGGCTAACAAAATAATTTCCACAATGCAATTTTAAAACATCAAATGCAAAGAAAATATTTTTCCCACTCGAATATATATATAATGTTGAGGAAGTCATATTATCCCCTCTCTATGATTTTATGTGAGTGGAAAACTTGAACATCATAAACTCCAAATGCAATAAAAATATGACATGCAATATGATGATTCTATTAACATCCTAATTTAATAAAATTGGGATGTTACAAACCTATCCCCCTTAAGATGAATCTCGTCCTAGAGATTCGGGTTGGCTAGCGAAAAGGTGAGGATGGTCACGCTTGAGATCTTCCTCTCGTTCCCATGTAGCTTCCTCCTCGGTGTGGTGACTCCACTGAACCTTGCAGAACTTGATGACCTTGGTACGAGTGATCCTCTCGGCAGTCTCAAGAATCTTAACAGGCTTCTCCTCATAAGTTAGATCGGTATCCAACTGAATTGCGTCTAGAGGCACTATGTCTCTCAAAGGAATATTTGCCATCTCTGCATGACACTTCTTCAGTTGGGAAACATGGAACACATCATGAACTCCTGACAAACCCTCTGGTAGTTCCAACTTGTATGCAACTTCTCCCCTGTGTTCCAGAACTCTGTATGGCCCCACGAATCGTGGTGCTAACTTTCCTTTGACTCCAAACCTCTTAATACCTCGAAGTGGAGACACTCGTAGATATGCCCTATCTCCCACTTTGTAAATCACTTCCTTGCGTTTAGCATCGTATAACTCTTCTGTCTAGACTGAGCTATCTTGAGTCTATCACGGATCAACTTGACCTTCTCCTCAGAATCTCGAATCAAGTCCGATCCAAACAATTTGCGATCACCAACTCCATCCCACATCAATGGTGTTCTGCACTTCCTCCCATACAATGCCTCAAAAGGGGCCATCTGCAAACTGGCTTGATAGCTGTTGTTGTATGAGAACTCTGCATAAGGTAAGTTATCATCCCAACTAGACCCGTAGTCTAGCGCACAAGCTCTCAACATGTCCTCCAGAATCTGATTTACTCTCTCTGTCTGCCCATCCGTCTGTGGATGGAAAGCTGTACTGACCTCTAGCCTGGTACCCAAAGTTTCGTGTAGCTGATGCCAAAACTTTGAAGTAAACTGTGTTCCTCTATCTGATACAATGGTCCTCGGAACTCCATGCAGACATACAATCCTGGTCATATATATCTTCACCAGCTTGGCACTTGTATAGGTAGTCTTTACGGGAATGAAGTGAGCAACCTTGGTCAAGCGATCAACTATTACCCAAATGGAATCATAACCTGAACGGGTCCTGGGTAATCCCGTGATGAAATCCATGCCAAGTTTATCCCATTTCCAATCAGGTATTGCAATGGCTGAAGCAAACCTGCTGGTTTCTGATGCTCTGCCTTTACCCTTTGACATACATCACATACTGCTACATACTCAGCAACTTCCCTCTTCATACCAGTCCACCAAAAACTTTCCTTCAAGTCCAAATACATCTTGGTGTTTCCCGGATGTATTGAGTAAGGCGAATCATGAGCCTCCTGAAGTATCAACTTCCTGATCTCTGGATCATTGGGCACACAAATACGCTGCTCAAACAATATGGTTCCATGCTCATCCTCACGGAATCCTTCTGCCTTTCCTTTGCTGATCCTCTCCTTTATCTCAGCAATATCTTGATCCAACTTCTGAGCTTTTCTGATCCTTCCCAACAAGGTGGACTGAACTTCGAGTGCGGCAACATAGCCTCTTGGAACTATTTCCAACTCGAGATCTCTAAGTTCATCACACAACTCCTGAGGCAATCCTCCTGCGACAAGAGTGTTGACATAGCTCTTACGGCTCAACGCATCTGCCACAACGTTGGCTTTTCCTGGATGATAATGCAAATTCATGTCATAATCCTTGATGAGCTCCAACCATCTCCTTTGCCTAAGGTTCAACTCTTTCTGCGTGAAGATGTACTTCAAACTCTTGTGATCGGTGTAAACATCACATTGGTTCCCGATAAGGAAATGTCTCCAGGTCTTGAGTGCATGCACCACTACTGCTAACTCCAGATCATGCGTGGCATAGTTCAACTCATGAGGTCGAAGCTGTCGTGAAGCATAAGCTACAACCTTTCCTCCTTGCATAAGCACGCCTCCAAGTACTTGGCGTGAAGCGACGCAATACACCTGAAAATTCTTGTGTATGTTCGGCAGAATTAGCACTGGAGCTGTAACCAAACGTTTCTTCAACTCCTGGAAACTGGCTTCACATTCCTCAGTCCAAATATACTTGGTGTCCTTCTTCAACAACTCCGTCATGGGCTTTGCAATCTTGGAGAAATTCTCAATGAACCTCCGATAATACCCTGCAAGTCCAAGGAAACTGCGGATCTCGCTAACTGAGGTCGGTGCCTTCCATTCGGTGACTGCTTCCACCTTGGAAGGGTCCACGACAATTCCTTCCCCTGACACAATGTGTCCGAGAAATCCGACTTCCTTCAACCAAAACTCACACTTGCTTGGCATAAAGTTGGTGTTCTCTGAGCTTCTCCAGAACTAAGCGCAGATGTTTAGCGTGCTCCTTCTCATTCTTGGAGAAAACCAATATATCATCAATGAATACCATGACAAACTTATCCAAGTACTCCATGAATACCTTGTTCATCATGCTCATAAAATAGGCAGGGGCATTAGTCAAACCAAACGACATGACTGTATACTCATAAAGCCCATACCTCGTGGTAAAAGCTGTCTTAGGTATATCCTTCTCACGGATCTTCAACTGATGATAACCCGATCGAAGGTCAATCTTGGAGAAAACACTAGCTCCTTCTAGCTGGTCGAACAAGTCATTGATCATCGGCAACGGATACTTGTTCTTGATGGTCACCTCGTTCAAGGAACGATAATCCACACACATCCTCAAGGTTCCATCCTTCTTCTCCACTAAGAGTACTAGGGCTCCCCAAGGTGATGAACTCGGGCGAATATACCCCTTCTCTAGTAACTCCTCAATCAGCTTCTTGACTTCTGCTAGATCATTAGCAGGCATCCGGTATGGCCGCTTGGAGATAGGTCCGGTGCCTGGCAGCAACTCAATGAGAAACTCAATCTCTCGATCCGGTGGCATACCGGGTAACTCCTCTGGAAATACATCGGGATAATCCTTCACCACTGGTACTTCTTCCTGGACAACTCCCGTAAGAGAGTTCACTTGAGTCTTCTTAGGCTTAAGCCTGGATACATACTTGATCCTTTTCTGCTCTGGAGTGGTGAGAAGAATTGACCTACTGGCACAATCAATGCTTCCCTGATACTTGGACATCCAATCCATACCTAGGATTACATCCAACCCTTGTGACTCAAGTACGATCATATCTGTGGGAAAACCATGTCCCCCTATGTTCAAAGTCAACTGAAAACATGCGTGACTAATCATAGACTTTGCTCCTGGGGAACTCACTAGAATAGGTGACCTAAGAGCTACGGTAGGCAACTTATGCTTATCCACAAATCCCCCCGATATGAATGAATGCGATGCACCAGTGTTAAATAGAATAAGTGCTGGAAATGAATTAACCAAGAACTTACCAATCACCGCATCCGGTTGTTCATAGACTTCTTCCACATTGACATGATTCACATGCCCCTTAGTGAAAGGATTGGGCTTCTTGCCTCCAGAACTTCCATTGCCATTCCCATTCTGTAGCTCAGGACACTCCTTGGAGTAGTGCCCTGTCTTCTTGCATTTGAAGCAGGTGATGTGAGTCAGATCCTTCCTCACTGGTGTAGCCGGGGTAGGGTGATTGTGATTGCCGTTTCCTTCATTCCCATTGCCATTTTTATGGCCATTTTGGTTGTGTCCATTCCCTCCATGCTGAGAATGACCACCATGGTTGTGCCCTCCAAACTTACTGTGTCCTGTACCAGTATATCCTAAGAAAGGGGCGGAGCGAGGCTTCTGCTGAGCTCCAGACTGAAACTTGCCTTGACCATATTTCCTCTTGCGATTTTCCATCTGCTGATGCTTACCCTCTAGAGTGATCGCCTTGTCCACCAACTCTTGATAGTTGTCAAAAGTCGCTACCATCAACTGAATTCCCAGCTCATCATTCAGTCCCTCTAGAAACTTCTCTTGCTTGGCTGCATCGGTTGCCACGTCACCTGGGGCGTAACAGGACAACTTGCTGAAGTCATCAACATACTCAGACACTGAGCGACTTCCCTGACGTAAGTTGCGAAACTCCCTCTTCTTGAGAGCCATAGCTCCCGCTGAAACATGAGCAGTGCGGAACGCTTGCTGGAACTGAGCCCAAGTCACATTCTCCATGGGGTATGTGGCGGTGTAGTTCTCCCACCACGAAGCTGCTGGTCCGTCCAGTTGGTGAGAGGCAAACCTCACCTTCTCCTGATCGGTGCATCCTGCTGTGGCTAGCTTCCTACCCATGTTGCGAAGCCAGTCATCTGCGACAATCGGCTCTGGGCTGCTTGTGAAGATTGGAGGATTCAGCCTCAGAAAACGGGTAAGGCTGTCAATTTGTGGTGGAGGTGGAGGTGGAGGCGGGTTGTTGTTGTTGTTGTTCTGGGCCATATTCTGCATCATCAACTATATCATCTGGTTCTGGGTCTGAAGCAATTGTTCCAAGGCGGGTGGGATATCATTCCCTGAGCCACTCCCGGAAGAGTCGCGCCTTGGTCACATCTGTTGGGTTAGCATAGATGAGGTATAGATAGAATTAGGCCTAAGGGAGAAGCACTACCCATATGCACATGATGTCAAATAAAAAAATCCAAATCACTCCAATTCAATTCAATCAAAGAGCTCACACGAAACAAATCTAAGGTGAGCCATGTCACAAGGTTTGACAAGGTCCCACAAATAAATCAATCAAATACTAAACGAATACGATGTCCTAATCTCTCATGGTGGTCTAAGTCTACTCCTCATCGGAAGAGAGATCTATCATGTTGATGTCGGCTCCAGCGGCATCACTCTGTATCTCCTCGTTGTCATCCTCATAGTCTTTGTCCTGACTGACGTAGTCTCCATAAGAGTGATCCTCTTGGAGATTCTCCACGTTATCAAGCTCTTCCTCAGCTTCCTCCAGCTGAAGCTTCAATTCGTCGAGCTTATCCTGCAGCGCATCGAGCTCCGCCTCATGTTCTGTGCGGGCATTCTGAAGCTCTTCTTCCAACTCGACCTTGCGGGTAGTCAGGTTGTGGGTGGTGATGAGGTAGTCGTCCATCTCTTCCTTCATCTTGGTGATGAGCTCCTCCAGGTCCTCAATGTGTGAGTTGATGGTGTCGTCCTCCCTGGTGCGCACCACATCTCCATCCGGGTCGCGACGCGCGTACAGGACATAGTTAGTCTCCCTGAGATCCACACGGTAGTCCTGGCGGATGCGCCCAAGTGCAAAGAGCGCAACGATCCCTTTGCCAATGCCCCATGACCTTACTTCTATGTAGAAGTCGATCGGCTCAATGGCATTTCCAAAAGTTCGCCCTGGAATGTGGACGTCAATCTTCCAGCGCATCTCCTCAGGTAGAGTGGCCGTGAAGGTACCGGTGAAGCTGGGCAGGGCAATGCGCAGATGTCCAGCGATATCCACGAGCTGTCTTCCAAAGGGCATGGTTGCGTCGGGCTGAGCAAACTCAACGATGGGGGTCGACATCTACAGTTTGAAAGAGAGGAGAAATTAGCAGTGAAGCAGGGAAAAGTATGAGACCAAAACATGGGTATAAAAGTGTTGTAAAAATATGGTTTTTATACTATGGCTTTCCAGTTTTAGGGTCGCGTCCTACAGTCAACGTGTGCTTTGATACCATCTTGTAGCGACCCGATCTCAAGAGATCGGAGTCTCTGTGCTTAAGTGTCATCCCTGGATCGGTATGCTGACACACACAGTACTTGAGGATTTACAACAGAGTTCAATCACACATTTATTACATCGAGAATCCTCAAAGAGTAGTTATTACAATAATGTGGCCTAAGGCCAAGTAAAACAAAAACTTGCGGAAGCAATAAAGGTAATGAGTCCATCAACTCCACGAGCAAGCTGAGTGTAGAACAACGACCTATCGCACCTTATTCGTCGTCGGATAAATCTGCAACATGATAGGTTGCAGCCGTGTAGGTCAGTACATGGAATGTACTGGCAACTCACATCATAAAGTGTAATGAACCTACATAGTACATGCAATTTGGCTGGTGGAAAGCTCTAAGTTTGGTTTTGCATAAAGCTAGTTTTTCCCTATCAGAAATGATTGCTCTACTTCTACAAATATCATAATGTCTGAGATGAGGCCCATCTCAACAATTCCAAAATTTTATACCCAATTAATTAATTAAGAGTGATGAGATCTCCCTACATTTCCACTACTAAAAGCTCAAGTTGTCCATGACCGGGGACACGGCTAATCGATTAGGTTTTAACTCTGCAGAGGTGGTGCACTTTTCCCCACAAGACTCGACCACCTCCTTGATCGGAAGATCGAGACATAGTCTTTCGATAGCATTTCCCCTAACCCACGGATAGGCCGGTACACCTACATCATCTACATCTGCTAGCCTATCCCGGAAGAGGTCACACCATCTACTCAACTAAGCCAGAGCCCATATTGGCTTGCGGCTGCACACGGAAGCTTGTAGACATGAAAATATGGTTGATCCCTTTGAGCCTGGGTGGATGGACCACTAGTGTGCACTCCCATGGATTCCCATGAATGCTCCCACTGTACTTCGCCACCATACAAACCAATTTCCACCCAGGTAGTTCATTAAAGTTGGTCCTAGTTACTACTTTGTCACTCACATCTCAAGGTGATAGCACTCCTGATGAGGACATCCCTACTAATGTTACACCCACCCCGACTGCTATACATACAGGACCAATTACTAGAGCTCGCGCACGTCAATTGAATTACCAGGTACTTTCGTTTCTTGGAAATCCTTCTAATATTCATGAACATATGATGCTGCCTAAATTAGATACTTTTGTTTTACTTATGAATGAAGGACCTATCATGGATAAGAAGGATGACCATTGGAGCGGGATCAAGCATGGAGGAGAAGGTGCGCGCGCGGGGAAGAACATTGGAGCTTCCAGTGATGATTTTCGCACATTGAAGCCACCATAATGGGAGTGGGAAGCTTTGGACGAAATATGCATGATGCCACTTTATAAAATTCGTCCATAGGCTAATATAGGTGCTGCGCCACCTTAATTTTGGGCCAGGCCCATGTAATTTCGAAATACCATATTATAGGCTGTTTTTAGAGTCCGTATGTATGGGGAAACTGACTTAGGGTCGGTTTCGGACCCCTCCTCCAAGGGGCCACGAAATTCCCTTCTATTCCCCCATATATACAGCCCTTAGGGCTTCGTTTTAGGTTTGGGTTTTGTTTAGATTACAAGTTCGCCATAGCAGCAACTTCGCGTTCTTCGTTTGTGTTCCACGACCAGACAAAGGCGTCACAGAACCCCACTTCATCAATAAAGCTTTCCTCTTATATTCGCAATATCCAGATTGCAATCTTAGTTTCTTGCTTGTTCTTCGTTTGCGTGCAGGAAATAGACCCTCGTGGTCAGGTTGATCGTGCTCCGGCGTGGTCAATAACCTCTCAGAGTTGGTTTAGCGATTGCTAAGGCGCGACGTCTCACACGTTCGTAGTCGGATCGTCAAAGTCTACTCCACCAAAAACGATAGCCACCATCTCATCGAAAGACAGGGACAACTTCGCCTCTATCAAGTGGTATCAGATTTCCAGGTTGCTCGGTGAGATTTTACCAGTTTTCGTAGTTTAGATCGCATCTGTTCTTCATACCTTTAGTCCACGAAAAAGCCAAAAAAAAAATTAGGGTTAGATCATCATATCCGAACCAATCTGTGCCTTTGCATAGTCTTTTCAGTATTTTGCTTTGTTGAATTTGCGGTTACATCGTCGTGTCGAGTTGCTGGTCTTAGTGCCTAGTTCTTTAGAGTTTCGAGTTCTATTCACATGTTGTCACGCCGCCAACGCATCGTCTTCATAGTCGCCATATACCACCACCATCATCCCCGCTGCCAGTTATCCATTGGTGTCCATATATACCACCACCAATCCGAGTCTAGCTCGTTTTAAATTTAGTTTCGAGATCTTTTTGATTTCCGATTCGCGTTTTGCTACCTGTGTAGGTGTCGGAAAAAAAAAAGAGTCTGGCACGCTTTGCAGAGCACGTTTTGGCCCAAAAAAATTTCGGCCGAAAATATTTTTTCCCTATCTTGATTTTAGGTTCTCCGGAGCGTTTTGAGACATTTGCTATCATAGTGAGTTTTGTCGAAATTTTTTGGTCGTCGCAGCCCCCGCATCGCTCCAGAAAAAAAAATTCAATTTTTTTTTCGTGTCTATCCTGCTTATACGACTTGGGAAGGGTTTTGAGACACTCGCAATTATAGTGTTTTTCTGAGCAAAAAAAAAACGAAAAAAAAAAACAGAGTGTGCTCTTCCCTTGATTACGTGTATCGTCGTGCTTTTGTTGGTGTTTTAGGCTCGCGTCTCTAGCACGGTCTAGCCTAGGACCAGCACAGTACCGTCGTTGAGCGTTTATTCAACCTTGCATCTCTGAATTGATTATTGCTGACCTTTTTTTGCTACCATATTATAAGCCATCCCAGCTCCACATACTTCTACGCCGTGTGCTTGACACCACCTGGCAATCGCTCTATCCAAGCTTTGAGAGTTTTGGCTACAACGGTTGCCGATCACCGCCTGCTACTGGGTAAGAACTGGTAAGAAATTGAGATTCGCTTAAAGGATTTGTGCCCCACCACCACCACCACCACGTCCCAGTAGTCTGTAGGTTTCATATTGTGTGTTTCCTATTTCTGCTAACCATGCCAGGATCACACGATGACGAGATCGACTGGGAGAGCATGACCAACAAAGCGCTCTATGATAAATTTCAGCAAATGATGGCTGAGCAGGTACAAGACTTCGTGAACAACTTTGGAGTGGCCATGGAGAAGCTAGATGGTTTGGAGAAGACATTCGACACCAAGATGGACGCCAAGTTCAATGAGGTGCTTGCCCGTCTACCTCCACCAGCGGCAGCTCCTCTTCCTTTTGAACGACGAGCGCGACGTGTGCCTCTCGGCCACGCCCAACATCCTGGTACTGTTGATACTGCTGCTACTTCGGTGGCTCGTGCGGCTACTGTCGTTGAGCAGGTTGAAGATTATGATGGTGATTTCGATGATGAGGGAGAGGTTGCTCCAGATCCGCCCCAGGGGCAACCACCACCATACGCACCAGGTCGACCACATGGCTACAACCGTAACGGTAGGGCTGCACCACCCCCGCAGGTACGGGATCATGACCATCTCCCTAAACTTAAATTGAATATTCCGACGTTTGAGGGTAGATATGTTCCTGATATATATCTTACATGGGAGTTAGAAACAGAACAACGTTTTACATGCTTACAATTTCCCGAGGATAGACGTGTTGCCGCTGCTGTTTGTTCATTCACTAGTTTTGCTTGTGTTTGGTGGTCAGAACATTGTAGAATACACCATGCTAATATTCCAACTACTTGGGCTGCTTTGAAAACTGCTATGCGTAATCGTTGGGTGCCACCTTATTATCAACGTGAGTTGCTTCAAAATTTGCAGCGTTTAAGACAAGGAAAAAATTCTGTAGAAGAATATTATCAGGAATTACAAACTGGTATGATTAGATGTGGTATTGTTGAGGAGAATGAAGCTATGCTTGCACGTTTTATGGGTGGATTGAATAGAGAGATTCAGACTATTCTGGAGTATAAGGAGTATAACACTATCACTCGTTTATTTCATCTTGCTTGCAAAGCTGAACGTGAAGTGCAGGATCGACAGGCAATGGCGAGAACTACTTGTTCTGCAGGTCGCACTTCATCATGGACGCCACGTACCTCCTCTACTTCCACACGTCCTGCTGCAACACCACCTACTTCAACCTCCAACTCCAACCGCGATACCAGGAAACAGGCTCCTCCTCGACCCTCTACCAAGAGCACACCTTCTGGGCCTGCACCGAGCTCTTCTTCATCTATTGTATCCACAGGGCAAACACATGAGGTTATATGCCGTCGTTGCAAGGGTGGAGGTCACTTTGCGAGAGAATGCCCTTCCAAGCGTGTCATGATTGTTACTGAGGATGGTGGATATGCGTCTGCTAGTGATTATGATGAGGAGACTTTGGCTCTCATTGCAAGTGAAGAACACAATGGCGACGATGCAGAACCAGAAACACACTACATGGCTGCTGATTACGCTGACAGGTATGAAAGTCTAGTTGCTCAACGTGTTCTCAGTGTGCAGGTTACACGGGCTGAGCAAAATCAGAGGCACAACTTGTTCCACACAAAGGGAGTTGTGAAGGAGCGTTCTATTCGCATCATCATCGATGGAGGGAGTTGCAATAACTTGGCTAGCATGGAGATGGTGGAGAAGCTGTCTCTAACCACCAGACCACATCCTCATCCTTATTACATCCAATGGTTCAACAATAGTGGCAAGGTTAAGGTAACACGTACTGTTCGTGTGCATTTTAGCATTGCTACATATTCTGATTATGTGGATTGTGATGTGGTACCCATGCAAGCATGTTCTGTTTTACTTGGTAGACCATGGCAGTTTGATAAAAATTCTGTACACCATGGTAGGACAAATCAGTATACTCTTGTTCATAAGGATCATAATATCACGTTGCTTCCTATGTCTCCCGAACATATTATGAAAGATGACATTGCTAGAGCTAGTAAAGCAAAACAGGAGAAAAATAAGAGTGAAAATCAGATTGTAGCACAGGAATTTGAGCAACACCATAAGCATAATAAACCATCATCTACTGTTGCATCCGAAATAAAATTGCAGAGTGGATGTTTACTTGCTACTAAATCTGATATTAATGATTTGGATGTTGCTACATCTGTTTGCTATGCTTTTGCATGCAAAGAGGTATTATTTTCATTCGAGGACATGCCTCCCTCTTTGCCTCCTGCTGTCATTAACATTTTGCAGGAGTTCGCTGACGTCTTTCCACAAGACGTGCCACCGGGATTACCGCCTATTCGTGGGATTGAGCATCAGATTGACTTAATTCCCGGTGCATCCCTACCCAACCGTGCGCCCTACCGTACCAATCCAGAGGAGACAAAGGAGATTATGCGTCAAGTACAAGAGCTGCTTGACAAAGGTTATATACGTGAATCCCTTAGTCCTTGTGCTGTTCCTATTATTCTCGTGCCTAAAAAGGATGGTACATCGCGCATGTGTGTGGATTGTAGAGGCATTAATAATATTACTATTCGTTATCGTCATCCTATTCCTAGACTAGATGATATGCTTGATGAATTAAGTGGCTCTACAATTTTCTCCAAAGTTGATTGCGTAGTGGATACCATCAAATTCGTATGAAATTGGGAGATGAATGGAAAACAGCATTTAAAACTAAGTTTGGATTATATGAGTGGCTAGTCATGCCTTTTGGGTTAACTAATGCACCTAGCACTTTCATGAGATTAATGAACGAGGTTTTACGTGCTTTCATTGGACGATTTGTGGTAGTCTATTTTGATGATATATTGATTTTTAGTAGATCTTTGGAGGAACATTTGGAACATTTACGTGCTGTTTTTACTGCGCTCCGTGATGCCCGTTTGTTTGGTAACCTTGGGAAGTGCACCTTTTGCACCGACCGAGTATCTTTTCTTGGCTATGTTGTTACTCCACAGGGAATTGAAGTTGATAAAGCCAAGATTGCAGCTATTGAGAGTTGGCCGCAGCCCAAAACGGTCACACAAGTAAGGAGTTTTCTTGGCCTCGCTGGTTTCTATAGGCGTTTTGTCAGAGATTTCAGCACCATTGCTGCGCCTCTCAATGAGCTTACAAAGAAGGACGTGCCTTTTTCTTGGGGTACCGCACAGGAAGAAGCCTTCACGGTCTTGAAAGATAAGTTAACACATGCTCCTTTACTCCAACTTCCTGATTTTAATAAGACTTTCGAGCTTGAATGTGATGCTAGTGGTATTGGGTTAGGAGGTGTGTTATTACAAGATGGTAAACCTGTTGCGTACTTTTCTGAAAAATTAAGTGGGCCTAGTCTGAATTATTCTACTTATGATAAGGAATTATATGCTCTTGTTCGGACTTTGGAAACATGGCAACATTATTTATGGCCCAAAGAATTTGTTATACATTCTGATCATGAATCTTTGAAACATATTAAAAGTCAAGCAAAACTGAACCGTAGACATGCTAAATGGGTTGAATTCATTGAGACTTTCCCTTATGTCATTAAACACAAGAAGGGTAAAGACAATGTTATTGCTGATGCTTTGTCTCGTCGTTATACTATGCTTTCACAACTTGACTTTAAAATATTTGGTTTGGAGACCATCAAAGATCAATATGTGCATGATGCTGAATTTAGAGACGTGTTGCAGAATTGTAAAGAAGGGAGAACATGGAACAAGTTCGTTATTAATGATGGATTTGTGTTCCGTGCTAACAAGCTATGCATTCCAGCTAGCTCCATTCGTCTTTTGTTGTTACAGGAGGCGCACGGAGGAGGATTAATGGGACACTTTGGCGTGAAGAAGACGGAGGACGTACTTTCTACACATTTCTTTTGGCCAAAGATGAGACGGGATGTTGAGCGTTTTGTTGCTCGCTGCACTACATGTCAAAAAGCTAAGTCACGACTCAATTCTCATGGTTTATATATGCCTTTGCCTGTACCTAGTGTTCCTTGGGAGGATATATCTATGGACTTTGTTTTAGGTTTACCTCGAACAAAGAAGGGGAGGGATAGCATATTTGTTGTCGTGGATAGATTTTCCAAAATGGCACACTTTATACCATGTAATAAAAGTGATGATGCTGCTCATGTTGCTGATTTGTTCTTTCGTGAAATTATTCGATTGCATGGTGTACCAAATACAATTGTTTCAGATCGTGATGCTAAATTTCTTAGCCATTTTTGGAGATGTTTATGGGCTAAGTTGGGGACTAAACTACTTTTTAGTACTACATGTCATCCCCAAACTGATGGACAAACTGAAGTAGTCAATAGATCATTGTCTACTATGCTTAGGGCTGTTTTGAAGAATAACCTGAAAATGTGGGAAGAATGCTTGCCTCATATTGAATTTGCTTATAATCGTTCGCTACATTCTACCACTAAGATGTGCCCTTTTCAAGTTGTGTATGGTTTCTTACCTCGTGCACCTATTGATTTGTTGCCTCTTCCATCTTCGGAGAAGGTTAATTTTGATGCTAAAGAACGTGCTGAATTGATATTAAAGATGCATGAGTTAACGAAGGAAAACATTGAGTGTATGAATGCTAAATACAAACTGGCTGGAGATAAGGGTAGAAAACATGTTGTCTTTGCACCTGGTGATCTTGTTTGGTTACATTTGCGTAAGGATAGATTTCCTGATTTGCGCAAGTCAAAGCTAATGCCCCGTGCTGATGGTCCTTTTAAGGTGTTAGAGAAAATAAATGATAATGCATATAAACTTGAGCTGCCTGCAGAGTTTGGGGTTAGCCCCACTTTTAACATTGCAGATTTGAAGCCTTATTTGGGTGAGGAAGATGAGCTTCTGTCGAGGACGACTTCAGTTCAAGAAGGGGAGGATGATGAGGACATCCCTACTAATGTTACACCCACCCCGACTGCTATACATACAGGACCAATTACTAGAGCTCGCGCACGTCAATTGAATTACCAGGTACTTTCGTTTCTTGGAAATCCTTCTAATATTCATGAACATATGATGCTGCCTAAATTAGATACTTTTGTTTTACTTATGAATGAAGGACCTATCATGGATAAGAAGGATGACCATTGGAGCGGGATCAAGCATGGAGGAGAAGGTGCGCGCGCGGGGAAGAACATTGGAGCTTCCAGTGATGATTTTCGCACATTGAAGCCACCATAATGGGAGTGGGAAGCTTTGGACGAAATATGCATGATGCCACTTTATAAAATTCGTCCATAGGCTAATATAGGTGCTGCGCCACCTTAATTTTGGGCCAGGCCCATGTAATTTCGAAATACCATATTATAGGCTGTTTTTAGAGTCCGTATGTATGGGGAAACTGACTTAGGGTCGGTTTCTGACCCCTCCTCCAAGGGGCCACGAAATTCCCTTCTATTCCCCCATATATACAGCCCTTAGGGCTTCGTTTTAGGTTTGGGTTTTGTTTAGATTACAAGTTCGCCATAGCAGCAACTTCGCGTTCTTCGTTTGTGTTCCACGACCAGACAAAGGCGTCACAGAACCCCACTTCATCAATAAAGCTTTCCTCTTATATTCGCAATATCCAGATTGCAATCTTAGTTTCTTGCTTGTTCTTCGTTTGCGTGCAGGAAATAGACCCTCGTGGTCAGGTTGATCGTGCTCCAGCGTGGTCAATAACCTCTCAGAGTTGGTTTAGCGATTGCTAAGGCGCGACGTCTCACACGTTCGTAGTCGGATCGTCAAAGTCTACTCCACCAAAAACGATAGCCACCATCTCATCGAAAGACAGGGACAACTTCGCCTCTATCAACTCCCCAATCCACGTCTAGTTTGGCGAGGCATTGTAACATAACACGGTGCCGACAAAGTTTGCATGGTTCAGACCTACCTCAAATGAACTACTGGGTGATAGTAAATTCAACAAGTATAAACTCCTATCATGCACTCCTACATCAAAGGACTATGTGCAAAAGTAAAACATAGGTAAAAACTGATATGATCAAAATGCAACTTGCCTTGGTGCTGGGAGTGAAGTTCTAGCGAATGATAGTATTCTGCTTCGCACTCCGGACAATCTATCGCAAAGTAAATAAAAACACACATAAACATGCATTCATACAATTCAAAGACATGCAACAAAAATATTTGCAAAAGCCAAATAAAAACCCAACACAAGTCATTAGCATGAAAATTTTCAAAGTATGAATAGTGTTGAAAATTTGTGATGTGCACTAGTGTCTCTACAAGGCATTCTAGTAAAATTATGGTGAACAGAAAATAATAGTGTAGAATATACTGTGGAACAAGTTCATGGCGAAGGGTTTAGTTCGTGTGACGTGGTGCAAAAAGAATCACTTCAAACGGATATACCGTTTGAAAGATATGGCCTGATGAAATTTAAATTCAAATCTGAATAAACTTCAAATTTGAACTCTCAAAAAACTGCAACTATGGGTTCTCTAGTTAGGGCTATTCGAGACGAAAATTTAGATGCTTGTTCATCTCGTTCGACCTACGGTTAAAAAGTTACGGCTGTTTGAAGTTTTGAATAAAATCTGAAAAAAAACTGCTATAGAACATTTTTTTGAAAACGCTAAAGTGTGGACGTTCGTGGCTAGAGCACGACGCGGACAGCCCTGGTTGGTTGACTACGTGCGCCGTGGTGGCTATGCGGTGAACGTTCGCAAACTAAGCAAGTCCTCCGGTTAGCTAGAATAAAAAAAGAAAAACCGACGTTTGGTTTAAAATAAACCGCACGGTTTCTATTAAGACGGGTTAACCGCGTACCGGTTCGGTCTAATAAAAACAAACCATAAGAGAAAAAAAACTAAACTAATCTACCTACAGGGGCTTACGGAGACGAACACGTCTTCGGGCAGGAACTCGACGTCGACGGTAGCGGCGACTCCGGCGATCTCCGGCGCGGGCGAAGTTGTCGAGCAGGTGCAGCGTGGCAAGGGCGACCGAGCGGTGGTGACGGCGGACGGCGGTGGTGACCGGAGGGAGTGAAGGGAGCGGTCGGAGCTCCTGTACTCCGGTGAACTCCGGCGACGCAGGTCGTCGGGGCGGCTTCTCCGGTGCGTCCTAGGGGCAACGAGAATGTCAGGGAGATGCACAAGAACGAGGGGGTCCGATTTCCGCAAAGAAACAGGGTCATGGCGGCTCACCGGTGTCGGAATCTTCGTCGAAAAGCTTCGGCTCCGGCGAGATGCAAACGAACAGGGCAGCGGCTACGAGCGGCGAGAGGAGGTGCGGATCGTCTGAATGGAGAGAGGGGGTCAAGGGCTACTTATAGGCGTGGTTTGGAGGTTGGGGTCGCGGAATAAGGCTTATCCCTGGAGCTTCGCTCCTGCCGGTGCGGACGCGCTCGGCACTGGCTCTATCCCGTGCGCACGGTTAGCTGGAGGTTGGAGACGATGGGGGGCCCACCTCCAGGCCACGTGAGAGAGGGAGAGAGAGAGTTGACCGAGGGAGCCGGAAAAGAGCGAGCGCTGGGGCTGCTTGCTGGCGAGCGCCTCGCTTGGCCCAGCCGGCTCGGCGCCCAGGCTGGCTAGCTGGGTGGCTTCGCCAGCCCATGTGCATGCGTGTGTGTGTGTGTTTTTTAAACCTTTTCTTTTAGATTTGAGAAAAAAGAAATATATATATATATAGGGTATTATATACCAAAATGATTAGAAAGATAAACCCTACAAGGTGAACATTTTTTGAGTCTAAATAAAAACTTTATAAAAACATTATTTAAAGACATCCAAAATGAAACCAAATCAAAATCAGAAATATATATATATATATGTATATATATATATATATGAGAAAATTTCTAAAATCTGTATTGATAAAATAGAGCACATGGAATATTAACTCCTGCTCATATAATTTTAGGAAAAAAAATCTATATATAAATCTAATGCAATAATCTACCTTTTGGCTAACAAAATAATTTCCCCAATGCAATTTTAAAACATCAAATGCAAAGAAAATATTTTTCCCACTCGAATATATATATAATGTTGAGGAAGTCATATTATCCCCTCTCTATGATTTTATGTGAGTGGAAAACTTGAACATCATAAACTCCAAATGCAATAAAAATATGACATGCAATATGATGATTCTATTAACATCCTAATTTAATAAAATTGGGATGTTACATGTAAAGAAGCCCAAACATGGACCCAGCCAGAAACTGAGTGCTTTCATTGCGAGGGAACTGGTCACTGGAAGCAGAACTGCCCCAAGTACCTGGCTGATAAGAAGGTGGCCAACAACAAACAAGGTATATATGATATACATGTTATTGATGTGTACCTTACTAGCTCTCGTAGTAGTGCCTGGGTATTTGATACCGGTTCGGTTGCTCACATTCGCAACTCAAAGTAGGAACTACAGAATAAACGAAGGCTGGCAAAGGACGAAGTGACGATGCGCGTGGGAAATGGTTCCAAGATTGATGTGATCACCGTCAGCACGCTCTCTCTTCGATTACCATCGGGATTAGTGATGAACCTGAATAATTGTTATTTAGTGCCTGCGTTAAGCATGAACATTATATCTGGATCTTGTTTATTGCGAGACGGTTACTCATTTAAATCAGAGAATAAAGGTTGTTCTATTTATATGAGTAATGTCTTTTATGGTCATGCACCCAATGTTAGGGGTTTATTCATATTGAATCTTGATAGTGATGACACACATGTTCATAACATTGATGCCAAAAGATGTAGAGTTGATAATGATAGTACCACTTTCTTGTGGCACTGACGTTTAGGTCATATTGGTGTAAAACGCATGAGGAAGCTCCATGATGATGGACTTTTGGAGTCACTTGATTTTGAATCACTTGACACATGTGAACCATGCCTCATGGGCAAGATGACTAAAACGCCGTTCTCTGGAACAATGGAACGGGCGAGTGACTTATTGGAAATCATACATACTGATGTGTGCGGTCCGATGAATGTTACAACGCGTGGTGGATATCATTATTTTCTCACCTTCACTGATGACTTAAGTAGATATGGTATATTTACTTAATGAAACACAAGTTTGAAACATTTGAAAGTTCAAGCAATTTCAGAGTGAAGTTGAGAATCATCGTAACAAGAATATTAAGTTCCTACGATCTGATCGAGGAGGTGAATATCTGAGTTATGAGTTTGGCAGTCACTTAAGACAGTGTGGAATTGTTTCACAGTTGACACCGCCCGGAACACCACAGCGTAATGGTGTGTCCGAACGTCGTGCTCGAACCTTATTAGATATGGTGCGTTCTATGATGTCTCTTGCTGATTTGCCACTATCGTTTTGGGTTATGCATTAGAGACAGCTGCATTCACTTTAAATAGGGCACCATCAAAATCCGTTGAGACGATGCCATATGAACTGTGGTTTGGCTAGAAGCCAAAGTTGTCATTTCTTAAAGTTTGGGGATGTGATGCTTATGTCAAAAAGCTTCAGCTTGAAAAGCCGAAACCCAAAGCGGAGAAATGCATCTTCATAGGATATCTCAGATCCGAAGGCAAAGTGTTTGTCGCTAAGAACGAAACATTTCTTGAGAAAGAGTTTCTCTCGAAAGAATTGAGTGGGAGGAAAATAGAGCTTGATGAGGTTATTGAACCTTTACATCAACCAGAAAGTAGCGCAGCGCAGAAAGATGTCTCTGTAGAACCTACGACGGTAGAAGAGGAAGTTAATTATGATGATCATGAAGCTTCGGATCAAGCTGCTATTGAACCTCGTAGGTCGACAAGGCCACGTACTACCCCTGAGTGGTACGGCAACCCTGTCTTGGAGGTCATGTTGTTGGACAACAATGAACCTACGAGCTATGGAGGAAGTGATGGGCTCAGATTCCAAGAAATGGTTAGAGGCCATGAAATCCGAGATGGGATCCATGTATGAAAACAAAGTATGTACTATGGAAGTATTACCTGAAGGGCGAAAGGCCATTCAGAACAAATGGTTCTTTAAGAAGAAGACAAACGCGGACGGTAATATCACCGTCTATAAAGCTCGACTTGTGGCAAAGGGTTTTTCACAAGTTCAAGGAGTTGACTACGATGAGACTTTCTCACCTGTAGCGATGCTTAAGTCTGTCAGAATCATGTTAGCGATAGTTTGTTATTTCGACTATGAAATTTGGCAAATGGATGTCAAAACAGCGTTCCTCAACGGTTTCCTTGAGGAAGAGTTGTATATGATGCAACCCGAAGGTTTTGTCGATCCAGAGAATGCTGACAAAGTTTGCAAACTCCAGCGATCCATTTATGGACTGGTGCAAGCATCTCGGAGTTGGAATAAGCGCTTTGATGAGGTGATCAAAGCGTTTGAGTTTATACAAGTTTACAGAGAAGCTTGTATTTACAAGAAAGTGAGTGGGAGCTCTATAGCGTTTCTAGTATTATATGTGGATGACATATTGCTGATTGGAAACAATATAGAAATGCTGGAAAGCGTGAAGGAATATTTGAACAAGAGTTTTTCGATGAAGGACCTAGGAGAAGCTGCTTTCATATTAGGCATTAAGATCTATAGAGATAGATCGAGACGCTTAATAGCACTTTCATAGAGCACATACCTTGATAAAGTTTTGAAGAAGTTCAAAATGGAACAGTCCAAGAAGGGGTTCTTGCCTGTGTTACAAGGTGTAAAGTTGAGTAAGACTCAATGCCCAGTAACTGCAGAAGATAGAGAAAAGATGAGTGTCATCCCCTATGCTTCAGCCATAGGCTCTATCATGTATGCAATGCTGTGCACAAGACCCGATGTTAGCCTTGCCATAAGTATGGCCGGAAGGTTTCAAAGTGATCCTGGAATGGAGCACTGGCAAGCGGTCAAGAATATCCTTAAGTACCTCAAAAGGACTAAGGAAATGTTTCTCGTTTATGGAGGTGATGAAGAGCTCGTCGTAAAGGGTTACGTCGATGCAAGCTTTGACACTGATCCGGACGACTCTAAGTCGCAAACCGGATATGTATTTATTCTTAATGGGGGAGCGATAAGCTGGTGTAGTTCCAAGCAAAGCATGGTAGCTGATTCTACGTGCGAAGCGGAATACATCGCAGCCTCGGAGGCGGCGAAGGAAGGTGTCTGGATGAAGCAGTTCATGACAGATCTTGGAGTAGTGCTCAGTGCACTGAATCCAATGAACCTGTTCTGTGACAACACTGGTGCCATTGCTCTGGCCAAGGAACCAAGGTTTCACAAGAGGACTAGACACATAAAGCGACGCTTCAACTCCATCCGCGATTACATCGTGGAGAAAGACACAAATATTTGCAAAGTGCACATGGATCTAAATGTTGTAAACCCGTTGACTAAACCTCTTCCAAGGGCTAAACATGATCAACACCAGAACTGCATGGGTGTTTGATTCGTTACAATGTAAATCACATAGTGATGTGAACTCGATTATTGACTCTAGTGCAAGTGGGAGACTGTTGGAAATATGCCCTAGAGGCAATAAATAAAGTGTTTATTATTGTATTTCCTTGTTCATGATAATCGTTTATTGTCCATGCTATAATTGTATTAATTGGAAACATGGATACATGTGTGGATACATAGACAAACACAATGTCCCTAGTATACCTCTAGTGAACTAGCTCGTTGATCGAAAGATGGTTAAGGTTTCCTAGCCATGGACATGAGTTGTCATTTGATAACGGGATCACATCATTAGGAGAATGATGTGATGGACAAGACCCAAACTACAAACATAGCTTATGATCGTGTCAGTTTATTGCTACTGTTTTCTGCATGTCAAGTATATGTTCCTATGACCATGAGATCATGCAACTCACAGATATCGGAGGAGTACCTTGTGTGTATCAAACGTCGCAACGTAAGTGGGTGACTATAAAGGTGCTCTACAGGTGTCTCCGAGGGTGTCTGTTGAGTTGGCATGGATCAAGACTGGGATTTGTTACTCGGTGTGACGGAGAGGTATCTCAGGGCCCACTCACTAATACAACATCACAATAAGCCTTGCAAGCAATGTGACTAAGTGTTAGTTGCGAGATCTTGTATTACGGAACGAGTAAAGGGACTTGCCAGTAACGAGGTTGAACTAGGTATGGAGATACCAACGATCGAATCTCGGGCAAGTAACATACCGAAGAACAAAGGGAACATCATACAGGATTAACTGAATCCTTGACATAGAGGTTCGACCGATAAAGATCTTCATAGAATATGTAGGAACCAATGTGGACATCCGGGTCCTGCCATTGGTTATTGACCGTAGAGGTGTCTCGGTCATGTCTACATAGTTCTCGAACCCGCAGGGTCTGCACACTTAAGGTTTGGTGACGTTTCGGTAGTATAGAGTTATGTATGGTGGTGACTGACGTTTTGTTCAGAGTCCCGGATGAGATCCCGGACATAACGAGGAGCTCCAGAATGGTCCGGAGGTAAAGATTCATATATAGGAAGTCCTCTTTTGGTCACCGGATAAGTTTCGGGCTCATCGGTAGTATACCGGGAGTGCCGGTAGTGTACCGGGAGTCCTCCGGGAGGGGTATTTCGACCCAAGAGTCTATATGGGATGTGGGAGAGTGCAAACCAGCCCTTAGTGGGCTGGTGGAACAACCACAAGAGGCCCATGCGGCTGGAAGAAAAAACCCAAGAGAAAAAGGTGGAAAAACACAAGAGTCCTACTAGGATTGGAGGTGGACTCCGCCTCCTCCACCTCCTTCGGCCGAAGCCCTTGGCTTAGGAAGCCAAGGATGCCTCCTCTCCTCCTCTCCTCTTATATATACCGGAGGTTTTAGGGTTTTTGCACTAGAATTTCAGCCACGTGCTACCCGTTCCTCCAGTGCATAGTTTCTCCTCTAGATCGGTTTTCTGCAGTGCTTAGGCAAAGCCGTGCCGGAATTGCTCTACCACCATCGCCGGAGCGCCGTCAGGCTGCCAGAGAACTCTTCTTCCTCTCCACTCCCTCTTGCTAGATCAAGACGGTGGAGATCGTCATCAAGCTGTACGTGTGCTGAACGCGGAGGTGTCGTCCGTTCGGTGCTAGATCGGAAGGATCATGATCAAGTTCGTGGGACGGATCGTGATCAAGTTCGTGGGACGGATCATGATCGGATCGCGGGATGGATCGTGATTGGATCGCGGGACGGGTCGTGATTGGATCGTGGGACGCACGGCGATTTGGATCGCGAAGACATTTGACTACACCAACCGCGTTTCTTAACGCTTCCCGCTTAGCGATCTACAAGGGTATGTAGATCCACTCTCCCTCTCGTAGATGCTCATCACCATGGATAGATCTGCATGTGCGTAGGAAATTTTTTGTTTCCCATGCGACGTTCCCCAACACATATACCACGCACATACCATTTTTCCTTTGTCTTTATTGTGCGTAGGTACTCATGAACACTCGTCAACCTCACAATCCCATGAGTTGACGAAAAGAGCTCTTGAGAGCAATGACGCTTTGGGATTAATCGGAATGTGTCTCCAACCATTCCCCTCACGCAAGGACTACGTGCATCTCTTCTAGATGGCTCTCACATGGTTATGGCTTATTCTCCATTATATATCATTTGCCTATATTGCCATGTTCACTTTGCATGATATGCTCATTTCTATGTCCTTCCAGTGCATTTGTGACCCAAGCTTTGCATCTCACATGACACTTCATCGTATGATTTGTATGTGTATTCGCAAGCTTGGTGGAGATATCACTTGCTATTGCCATGTTTCCTATGTGCCCCATGCCTATGATGATACTTTGATCACGTTTTTGCTCGTGATATGTCATGTGCCTCGCCTATGCCTATTAATTGCTCGCATGACATGATTGCCATGATTTCCTCTTGTATATTGCATCTTCGCACTACTAGTTGGCACGACATGATCACTATGCTTACTTATGTTGCATCACCAATGTGTTCCTTTTATGCAGTTGATGACAACCATTGCCATGTGATACGTCTCCAACACATCTACTTTTCCAAACTCTTTTGCCCTTGTTTTGGACTCTAATTTGCATGATTTGAATGGAACTAACCCGGACAGACGTTGTTTTCAGCAGAATTGCCTTGGTGTTATTTTTGTGCAGAAATAAAATTTCACAGATCGTCCTGAAAATTTACGGAGAATATTTCTGGAATTATTAAAAAATACTGGCGCAAGAATTAACCAGAGGGGGGCCACTAGCAGGCCACAAGCCTGCTAGCCACGGCCACCCCCTAGCCACGTGGGGAAGGCTTGTGGGGCCCTCGTGGCTCCTCCGACCTCCTCTCGAGCTCCATATAACCCTATTTGTCAAGGAAAAAATTAGAGAGAAGAGTTCATCGCGTTTCACGATACGGAGCCGCTGCCATTGCCAGTTCTTCCTCAGGAGACCAGATCTGGAGTCCGTTTTGGGCTCCGGAGAGGTTAAATCGACGCCTTCGTCATCACCAACCATCCTTCATCACCAATTCCATGATGCTCCCCACCGTTCGTGAGTAATCTCATCGTAGGCTTGCTAGACGGTGATGGGTTGGATGAGATTGATCATGTAATCGAGTTAGTTTGGTTAGGGTTTGATCCCTAGTATCCACTATGTTCTGAGATTGATGTTGCTATGACTTTACTATGCTTAATGCTTGTCACTAGGGCCCGAGTGCCATGATTTCAGATCTGAACCTATTATGTTTTCATGAATATATGTGTGTTCTTGATCCTATCTTGCAAGTGGTAGACGCCTATTACAAGTTATGATCCGCATCCCCCAGGGTCACAATAACTGGGATTCTTTCCGATGATTACCGTAGTTTGAGGAGTTCATGTATTCACTAAGTGCTAATGCTTTGGTCCGGTTCTCTATTAAAAGGAGGCCTTAATATCCCTTAGTTTCCAATAGGACCCCGCTTCCACGGGAGGGTAGGACAAAAGATGTCATGCAAGTTCTTTTCCATAAGCACGTATGACTATATATGGAATACATGCCTACATTACATTGATGAATTGGAGCTAGTTCTGTGTCACCCTATGTTATAACTGTTGCATGATGAATGTCATCCGACATAATTATCCATCACTGATCCATTGCATACGAGCTTTTCATATATTGATCTTTGCTCAGTTACTTTTCCATTGCTACTGTTACAATCACTACAAACTGCTACTATCACTTTGCAGCCATTACCGTACTACCATATTACTTTGCTACTGAACACTTTGCTGCAGATGTTAAGTCTTTAAGGTGTGGTTGAATTGACAACTCAGCTGCTAATACTCGAGAATTCTTTGGCTCCCCTTGTGTCGAATCAATAAATTTGGGTTGAATACTCTACCCTCGAAAACTGTTGTGATCCCCTATACTTGTGGGTTATCACCATGCTTTGCACATTGATTGCTACTTGCTTGACTTGATTGCCACACACATGATGACCAATTCCTCTTTCTGTTGTGTTGAGTGCCTCACTGTCTTCACTACACCATGTGCACATCATGCTAGGATTGCCTTACACTTTGGAATGCCCCATGTGTTTAGACATTTCCTTTTCTTTGGTGTTGTGAATGATTCCTACAATAGACCATTTGTTGATTGCTATGTGCATGAGTGCTATGACCTTGAGGTAGATGCTTGTTATCTTGTCACACATATTTGCATCCCTACCTCACCTTTGAATACTTGTTTCCATGATTGCATTGCTTGTGCTCACTTTATATGCTTACATGCCATGCCAGAATCCCTTGTCACTCCATATGTTATGCATGATGACAACACTTGTGCAGTGATTCACCACTTGAATGCTTGGTTATGCACTAATGCTAACCACATTTGTTTTTCCATGTGTTTCTCGTGTTTGCTCCTTTTGAAGGAATTCCTAGACGGTGAGACATTGGAGAGTGCCCCTTTAGATCTGGAAAATCATGAGCGCTTGGTGATCGTCCACCTTCACACGGCGTCGCCATCTCCTTCCCATGGTGACTTGGATCTTGACCCGAGGACGGATCTTTCCCAAGGGGGAGGGGATGATGCGGAGCATCCTATGGACATCACCATGACAAGAGTCTGTTCAGCAAGTGACACGTCCCACGACTACTTCAAATACATAAAGGTGAATCGTCTCCTTTACATGTGTTCGCTTGACCCCTTCGAGGATGGTATACTACTTGACACTCCTCCCGTGTGCATGCATAGGTATTGCGGGAGTTCCATGGATGATGAGGAGGAGTGCAAGCACCTACGTACAACTACACCATCCGCGAGGGAAGCTTGGAAGAGAAGAAGGAAGGAGAGGACTTGCAACAACCCAGGAATTAGGGGTACAACCGGTCAACCACCACTGCCCCGGTACAACCGGTCCGCCAACAACCGCTCCAGCCACGGCAAGGATTCTGTTATGGAGCGGTTCATGACCGGAACTACCCCGGTTGTACCGGTTGATGCCTTAATACCGGTACAACCGGTCCAACCACTGGTACAACCGGTCTGCCTATGCATAGGTTGGGCTATAGCCCATGTACTTACCCCTTCGTGGCCAAGACTATATATACTCCTCTCCCACCTCCATTCTAGGGTTAGCTATGGTTTTGCTCTTAGTAAGTTGAACCTAGCTTCTTCCACTACCTCTCCCATGGAGTAGATGCCTCTATAGGAGAGGATCCCCTAGTGGATGTCAAGGCCTCTCACGAGGGAAGATTCTCCGGGATATCAAGGCCTCATGTCCCCATGGGATTTGGTATGAACTGTACCATGTATCCTTCTTTCCCTTTGCTGTTCATGTACCTTGTGGATCTTGTGTGTGGTGAGTCTGGTGGATGTGTGATTGAACTTGTTCTTGAGTGTTTCCTCTTGTGATTGCTCCTCGTTCTTCCCCGTGTTCTTCGTGTTCTTGATGGAATCCCCCTCCGATTCTTGAAAGATCGACACACACGGGCTTGCCCCGTATCAAAGCCCGATTTGCAACAACATTTCGAAAACATTCAGGCTTTCGGTATGATCGAGAGTTTGAAAAGCATGTTTCAGGTGCAGGCTAGGATTGAGAGGTTCAACGTATGGCAATCCTTGACAGATTGTAAGCTAAAAGAGGGTGATCCCTTGAGCCCGCATGTGATCAAGATGATCGGGTACGTACAAGCTTTGGACCAGTTAGGCTTCCCACTTGGGGACGAGCTCTCCACGGATGCAATTTTGGGTTCACTTCCACCTAGCTATGGGACGTTCATCTCGAACTATCATATGCATGACATGGATAAGAAGCTCACTGCATTGCATGGGATGCTCAAGGTGGTAGAGCAAGATTTTAGGAAAGGCACGCATCAAGTGTTGATGTTGCAGAACTCGGCTAAGTTCAAGAAGAGTTGGTCCAAGAAAAAGGGTAAGGCAAAGGGCACGAAGAAGGTTGTCTCCGTTGCCGAGCCAAAGTCCGGGCTATGCTTTCACCGCAAGGAAGCTGGTCACTGGAAAAAGAACTGTAGCAAGCGGCTTGCTGAGCATGGCAAGAAGGCCGAAGATGCTTCTTCAGGCAAAGGTACACTTGTTACATATGTTATAGACATTTACCTTGCTGACATACCTAATATCTCTTGGGTATTTGATACCGGATCGGTTGTTCATATTTACATCTTGATGCATGGGCTGGTAAGAACTAGGAGTGTGGCACAAGGGGAGATTGACAGCATGGTCAGCAACAAAGCAAGAGTTACTGCATTGGAGGTCAGCACGATGCAGCTCAAGCTTCCTTCTGAATTTATTTTGGAATTGAATAATTCTTATTACATTCCCGCACTTAGTCGGAACATTATTTCTGCCTCATGCTTGATGAGTCAAGGTTATGAATTCAATATAGAGGACAATGGTTGTTCATTTTATTTGAATAAATGTTCCATGGCTATGGACCCATAGTAGATGGGATCTTTATTTTAAATCTAGAAATGGAACAAGTCTATAACGTGATTGTCAAGATGATGAGGACATCCCTGCTAATGCACCTGTGTCCTTCGTCCTGATCAACCCCTTTGAGTCCATCACCATAGCGATGGCCTCGAATCTAAGTCCTCAGACATCTGCCATGTTAAAACCACGACAGTTGGCACCCACCGTGGGGCTAGCGCTCGGTGGTGTTGAGTTCTCAAAGGGCTCTCTCCCAGGGTTCAAGGGATATGTGGTCGGAAGGATGAGCAAAAGCCGCCGCGGCCGGCTCTACATCGACGCCGCCGGCTGGGGCCCTAAGGCCAACTCTATCGAATGGATTTCGGGTTCCCGTTGGTGGAATCCATGTCTTCATTGGTAAAGTTGACGGATCTATGCACGGGCCGGACGTCTGCACCAACATCGTCGAGCCGGCTCGGCGCGCGCAACCCGCCCAACACGTGCGACCCACCCATGCTAACACGGGTCAGAAGCATGTCTTCGTGGGCTTCACTCAAGGGATGGACCTTGAGGCCTCTATGTCATAGGAGACTCTCGTCTATTCAGAGGACGGGTCTTCGAGCCGAGAGGCAGAATCAATCTACCCGCTTCACAATGGCGGGCTCGGGGGCCATGACGAGCTTTACCCCGAGTCAGAACGTTCTGAGCTGGAGGATCCCAAGCTGCTGATTCATGCGGCCGTGTTCATGGGAGGGTCAGCGTCGGGTATGAGCAGCACAACCGCCGGAGCTGCAAACACGGGGGGAGACCCGCCACGGCCGGCTCAGGTTCTTCTAGATATGATGAACAAGCTTGCAACCCTGATGGTGACTGATGTCACGCGGGATAATCAAGCGGCCCGGAATTTGGATATCAGAAGGCTTAAGGACCGGATGGGGGAGGTCCAACAGGGGATTGGCGAGTTAAAGGCTCAGATGGATGCGGAGGCAGAGCGCCTGAGGACAGATGCCTTCCGCCTTTAGCTAGAGCAATAGTCGGCAGTTGCGGTGCTGCGGATGAGGCATCAGTCCCGCTTACTAGAGTAATACGAGGCCAGGAATCTTTTTAACTCGCCAGGAAAGGGACGGACAGCAGACGCGCCTGGGATTCGGCCAGCGGCTCGACAACAGCTTAACCTGCCCCGAGGAAACCAGGCCTCACCAGCGGCTTTTCCGACGCCGTCGGGTCACTACTCAAACCCGGCAGAGAACATGGTGGCCGCAGCAACCCGGCTTGAAACAATCCCTATTCCAGACAAGGCGCCCTTTGCAGAAGAGGTGCGGAATGCCCTTGGATACCTTCAAACGGCGATGGCCCAGCAAGCGAAGTATAGTTATAGCCGAAGTCGCGTGCACTCAACCCCCCTCCCCAGCTGCAGCTACAGCCGGTGCTATGAGTCGCCGGCGGGTTCTAGCAGTGGTAGACACCAGGAGCTACCGCGAGATGATCAGACGGCTATGGAAGCGTAGGCGCTGGCGGACCGAGCAAGAGTACAGCGAGAAGCAACGACTCTGGTAGCGGCGGCTCATCAAGAGCCCGCGCATTCCGTCTCAGTCGGAGCAGGAGTAGCCACCAGGGCCGTGGGAGTCCCGTTCTTGGCACCGGCTCTGCGGAATGAGCGTCTGCTGAAGGATTTCAAAGGCCCTCGTATGGTCCCGAAATACACTACAGACTTGTCCCCAGAGGCCTAGATTGAAAGTCATGAGCTGACAATGGACATGTTGGATGTCAGTGACGCGGTTTGCGCTAAATACTTTATCATGAAGTTGGAGGGTCCGGCTCGCACGTGGTTGAAGGGTTTACCGCCCAATACCATCAACTCATGGGTGGAGCTGAAAGCAAGGTTCATTAAAAAAATTCAAGGAACTTGCAAGCAACCTATGACGATTGTGGATCTGGATCACTATGTTCAACACGAGAGTGAGTCGGCTCATCATTGGGTCCGGCGGGTGTCGGCTATCATCCACTCGTCTGAACAGATCATGGCGGCTCAAGCGGTGCTGATCCTGGAAAAGAACTATCATTTCGTCCCACTGAAACAGAAGCTTGGTCGGCTCAAACGTATGTGTCAGGACATGGGAGAACTCATGGAGGCTCTCACAAAGTATGTCGACTCTAATAACACGAAGGATCCGGGCTCTGATGAGGAGAAAACTGGTCATGGTAAAAAGAATGACCATGGCAAGGGTGCGGCAGGCAACTATAATCAAAGCAAGAGGAAGAACCCGGATGGCGGGTCAGAATTGGTGGCCAACGCCAACACCGGGCCACAATCGGCCTAAGGGCAATGGGAAGTTTAGACCACCTTTTAACAAGGGTAAAACTCCTTTCAACTTAGAGGAGATGCTCAACAAACCTTGCCCGGAGCACAGCCGGCAAGACAGACCGGCGGGTCACACGTGGAGCAATTGCCACATCATGCAGAAGTTGAAGGACCACATCATGCGACACCATGACAACGATGGTGGTGGCCCGCCCGCCAGCTCAGGATTAGGCGGGTCAAGAGCCGGGTTTGGGTCCGGCGGCTCAGGTTCCGGTCATCATGGCCAGGGCAATCAAGCAGGACGTAGGCCAAACCTGGGTAAACCTGTGTCCTTCATCCTGATCAACCCCTTTGAGTCCATCACCTTAGCGATGGCCTCGAATCTAAGTCCTCAGACATCTGCCGTGTTAAAACCATGACAGTTGGCGCCCACCGTCAAGGAGGACATCATCAGCACTCTGGTGGCCATCATCAGCAACAGAATAATCAGTCTGGATATCAGAGCAATCCAAAGCAGCTCAATTCAGGCTAGTATCATGTTTTTACAACTAGACCTTGACAAGCGGGATCAAAGAGTGCGCAAACGGGCGGTTAATGCGGTCGTGCCGGCTCTACCACGATACTTGAAGTGGTCTGAGTATGACATCACGTGGAGTCGGGAGGATCACCCACCACGTGTTGATGACCTGGGGCGGCTAGCCCTTGTGGTCGCCCCCCAAGTGGGAGGATATATGTTGAATAAGGTACTTATGGATGGTGGCAGTAGCATCAATATCCTGTACTATGACACCTTTGGGCGGATGAAGTTGCTTGATAAAGACCTTAAGCCCTCCTCGACAGTCTTTCATGGTGTGGTGCCTGGCAAGTCAGCTTACCCCATGGGTAGAATCTCCTTGGGAGTTGCCTTTGGTGACGAGTACAACTATAGGGTAGAGTCCTTGTGGTTTGAAGTAGTCAAAATCAAGAGCCCCTATCATGCCTTGTTTGGGCGACCGACTTACGCCAAGTTCATGGCTAGGCCCTGCTATGTGTATTTGTAGCTCAAGATGCCCGGGTTAAAGGGGACAATTAATGTTCATGGTGATCGGAATACGGCCATTGAGTGCGAGGAAGGAGACGCGGCTTACGCGGAATCAAGTTGTGCTGAGGCAGAGCTCAAATTTTATAAGGAAAATGTCGACCCGGAGGACATGACTTCGCTGAAAAAGCCTACTATAGAGGTTGAGCCGCCCCTGAAATTTTTGGCAGATGATACCTAGTTGATGGATTTCACTCCGGACGACTCATCTCAATAGTTTACTATTGGGGCCAATATGGATCCCAAATAGGAAAGCGTGCTCATCGAATTCATCCGTGAGAATCGGGACATCTTCACATGGAAACCTTCTGACATGCCGGGTGTATCGAGAGAGTTCGCTGAGCACCACCTTAATGTGGATCCTAAGTTTATACCTATCAAGCAATTTCTACGGAGGTTCAACGAGGAGAGACACAAGGCCATCGGGGAAGAGGTCGCACGGCTCTTGGCGGCGGGTTTCATCGTCGAGGTCTTTTACCCGGAATGGCTTGCTAACCCAGTGCTCATGCTCAAGAAGAACGGCACATGGCGTATGTGCGTAGATTACACAGATCTGAACAAAGCTTGTCCAACAGATCCCTTTGCTCTCCCTCACATTGATCAGATCATCGATCCTACGGCGGGTTGTGAGAGTTTATGTTTCCTAGATGCGTATTCTGGATATCATCAGAATAAGATGGCAGTCAAGGACAAAGAGAAGACGGATTTCATCACACCTTTTGGTGCCTTCTGCTACATGTCTATGCCTTTCGGGCTCAAGAGTGCCCAGGCGACTTACCAGCGCTGTGTGCAGAATGGTTTTCATAGCTAAATCGGGCATAACGTTCACGCATAGGTGGATGACATTGTGATCAAGTCAAGGAAGAAGGAGACTCTGCTTGACGACCTGAAGGAGACCTTTGACAATTTTCGGATTTAGAAGATGATGCTTAACCCGACGAAGTGTGTCTTTGGTGTTCCGGTAGGCAAACTCTTGGGATTTCTAGTCTCTGAGCGTGGCATTAAAGCTAACCTGGATAAGATCAAGGTTATCACTTCCTTGGTTGAGCCGGCATGCATCAATGATGTTCAACGCCTGGCAGGGTAGATCACCGCGTTGAGCCGGTTGATAAGCCGCCTTGGTGAGAAAGCCATCCCTTTATATCAAATGATGAAAAAGATAGACAATTTTGTCTGGGGTACGGTGGCGAGTGAAGCATTTGAAGCACTCAAGAAGCAGCTCACTGAGCCGTCAGTCTTAGCCGCTCCGGCTGAGAATGAACCCTTGTTGTTGTATGTGGCGGCTAACAACAGGGTTGTCAGCGCTGCAATCGTGGGCGAGCATAAGGAGGCGGGGAAGGAACATCCGGTTCAGAGGATAGTTTATTATATCAGTGAGGTCCTGACAGAGTCCAAGAAGAGGTATCCACATTGGCAGAAGCTAGTGTATGGGGTGTTCATAGCCAACCGCAAGCTAAAGCACTATTTCTTAGGACACCAGATCACCATGGTCAGCTCTGCCCCATTGGGAGATATAATTCAAAGCAAAGAAGCCACTGGCAGGATTGCTAAGTGGGCATTGGAGCTGGGACCTCTCAATCTGAAATACGTACCTCGTACGGCTGTCAAGTCTCAAGCCCTGGTGGATTTCATAAACGACTGGACAGAGTGTTAGGCGCCCGAAGAAAAGCCTGATAACACATACTGGACAATACACTTTGATGGGTCCAAGCAGCTGGAAGGATCAGGGGCAGGAGTTGTCTTAACCTCCCCCAAAGGTGAAAAGTTGTGTTATGTGCTACGACTGATGTTCCCTTGCACTAATAATGCAGCTGAGTATGAAGCCCTGCTCCATGGCCTCAGGGTGGCTAAGGAAATGAACTTAAGCCGGGTAAGTTGCTTCGGCGACTCAGATCTTGTGGCTCACCAAGTTTCAGGCACTTGGGATTCCAAGGATCCGCGGATGGCGACTTATCGTCAGGCGGTGGATATCATCACTGGTCACATCAAGGGTTATTAGGTGGATCATATTGATCATCGCACGAATGAGGCGGCTGACGCCCTGTCAAGGTTAGACTCTCAACGAAAGCCGGTGCCGCCTAACATCTTTTTGGATGTTTTACATCACCCGTCAGTTAAGTTGCCTTTAGAGGAAGACTTAGCCATTCCTGACCTGGAGGGACAACTGGTGGCGGCTCTGCATGCTATTCCGGATTGGACTGTACCTTATTTAGCGTACTTGACTCGTGGCGAGTTGCCTGATGATGAAAATCTGGCCAAACAGATTACCAGACGATCTAAGTCCATGACGATAGTCAATGGTGAGTTACATAAGTGCAGCGTCACCGGCATATTTCAGCGTTGTGTCTCACCGGAGGAGGGTAAGGAAATCTTGAATGAAATTCATGCTAGTGATTGTGGACATCATGCCGGCTCAAAATCTTTGGTGGCCAAGGCTTTTAGGCATCGTTTCTTCTGGTTGACGGCTCACAAGGATGTAGAGGACCTGGTCCGCAAGTGCGATGGTTGTCAAAAGTTTGGCCGGCATGCTCATGTTCCGGCTCAAGAATTGCGCATGATTCCAATCACTTGGCCGTTTGCAGTCTGGGGGCTCGATATGGTCGGGCCTTTCAACAGATCGAAGGACAAAAAGGGCCACCTCTTGGTGGCGGTTGACAAGTTTACCAAATGGGTAGAGGCTGAGCCGGTCAGCAAGTGCGACGTGGCTACGGTGGTTCAGTTTATTAAGAAGCTGATCTACCATTTTGGTTACCCTCACACTATCATCACGGACAATAGAACGAACATATGCAAGGGGGCTATGAAAACGTTCTGCGACATTGAGCACATCTGGCTTGATGTTTCTACGGTTCCTCATCCATAATCCAACGGTCAAGCGAAGCATGCTAACCAAGAAATCCTGAGAGGTATCAAGCCCCGGCTTATGGTTCCTTTACAATGAACATCGGGTTGTTGGGTGGAGGAGTTGTCGTCCGTCTTATGTAGCATCAGGACTAGCACCAACACATCAACGGGTTATACACCTTTCTTCATGGTTTACGGTGCAGAGGTCGTGTTACCAAGTGACATCTATCATGACTCGCCATGAGTGGCGGCTTACGTTGAGACGCACAATGAGACGGCGCGTCAAGACGTGTTGGATGCCCTGGAGGAGGAGCGTGATCTGGCGGCGGCTCATTCGGCGATTTATCAGCAAGACCTTCACCGATATCATAGCCGTAGAGTTAAGACCCGGACGTTTCAAGAACGCGACTTAGTGTTGCGACTGATCCAAGACCAGACAAATATGCATAAATTGTCTCCTCCATGGGAAGAACCTTTCGTGGTCAGCAGAAATCTCAACCATGGGTTGTATTACCTCATTGACATCCGAGACAATTCAGATACCTTAGGGCAGGAGAACCGCCGGCCATGGAACATAGCGCATCTACGGGCCTACTATACCTAAGTTGTTGAGACTCGACATTGTACACTATCATTGTACATATCATATTTATATATGAATAAAAGTTGGCATCCCTGCAAGCCCGGGCCTCTGCCGTTTCGCATATCTCAATCTGTGCAAACACATGATCGTCCAGGGGGCTTCCCACCCTCCGGGTGTAGCTTATCAGACCCTATCGGTCGGCTCTCAAGCCAAAAAGTTGACTCTGTCAACATGATCGTCCAGGGGGCTTCCCACCCTCCGGCGTAGCTTATCAAACCCTATCGGTTGGCTCTCAAGCCAAAAAGTTGACTCCGTCAGCATGATCGTCCAGGGGGCTTCTCACCCTTCGGGTGTAGCTTATCAAACCCTATCGGTCGGCTCTTATGCCAAACAGTTGATCCCGTCAACAAAGCTCACTTGGGGGCTTCCCACCCATCGGGTGTAGCTTACACACCCTCTTGATCAGCGCTTAAGCCAAACAGGGTTAAACCTTCCTATAAGCTGATGCTAATCTGCTAGGTGACCCGCCGAACTCTTACCAGTTAATCTCGCCTAGAGACCCTGAGCCGGTTCAAAGCAATTGACGGCCAATCTCCATAGAGACCCTGTACTGGTCAAGGTTAAAATGGCGACTCTTGTCACGTGAGGGCCGGCTTACGGAAACCTAGGATAAACTCTCCCACTTAGTGCCGGCTCTCCACTATGTGGCCCGTTCACACTCTTAGACAGTTAATCCTTGAGGACCCTGTACTGTTTAAGGTTAAAACGATGGATTTATGTCACGTGAGAGGCAATTTTTGGGCTATCAGGGTATTCATGCCCTGCCGTGTCTCTTCTGGGTCGTTACACTTCCTTTCAGTTAATCTTGCTTAGAGACCCTGAGCTGGTTCAAAATCTTAAAACGGCCAATCTCCACAGAGACCCTGTACTGTTAAGGAGTTTTAAGTGGCGAGTCAACCCAGTAGGACCGGCACATGAGCTGTTTTTGAAAAACAAGTTAGGAAAGATACATCATCTTTTGGGTTATGCTATTTTAAGCCACCCTCCTAACAAATGTGAAGATACATCTATTCTTGCAGGTTGATTAAACCGCCAAGAGCCAGCAAAGCATCCAGTATGAAAATGCAAGGAAGATGACATATATTAAGCCAGACATTTCAACATGTGCACAACGGCACGGTTCAGGCAAAGGCACAGTTTACTACAAGCCTATTACAGATGTTCTTTGTGGAGCTCAAAAATGATTCAACGTTTTTTACACCGCTCATGGTGGGTCATAAAGCCGGCGTATCCTCGGCATCACCAAATTCATCAGTTGGCGGGCGGGTCACCCTGCTCCGAGTCTTCGGCCTCCTTGATCTAAAGATTGTCCATGTCCCAGTTGCAGTGGGTTAAAGCCACAAAGTTTCCCTCTTCAAAGAAGGGGGGCGGGTCAAGTTCAGAAGCAAAGAGGTGCTTACCGCGGGCAGGCATCAGGTCCTTGGCTTCAAAGAGGGGGCCGCGGATTCTCTTCTGGTAGGCGTTGTAAGCCGCCTGGTATGTTGCTAAGTTTACTTGTTCTGCCAACACAGAAGCAAGGACTTTGGAAGCCTTCACACACCGTGCATAGTCAGCTTCGGTAAACTCTGAGCCTTCATATTTCTTGGAGGGAAACCCATCCATCATGTCTTTAGGGGTCAATTCCGGAGCAAAGGCCAACACCCGGCTTATGGCTGCGATAGCTCCCTGTCGGGCGGCTGATTTCTTCAGCTCTACGATCTGTTTTGGCAGGATGGAAAGCAGTTCTATAACCCCCTTCATAGTCGGAGGGAGATTATCCTTAAAAAGCACCGCCTTGATCGTGTAGACGGCTCCACAATATAGCTGTTCTGTCAAAGTATAGACAACCTTCAGAGGTAGCATACTGTTAGAGGCAAGTTGACGGCTCCTTGGACCTACATAAGCCGGATTTTTGGTCATAGGTCGTCAGTGTTCAAACAATTTTTTTTGCTAAGTATTTAAATACTTACCAAATATGGTGGCTGACATCTTCCCGATATGGTGTTTTAAAGGTTGCAGCTCGTCTGATACGATCACGAGCCATTGGTCAGCGTCGTCTGCTCGTTGAGCCAGGGCAGCTTGCTCCGTCTCAACCGATTTTTTGAAGGCATCAAATTCAGCCGTAATTTTGGTCAATTCTTCGGCAAGGAGCCGACATTTCTCATCGGCTTCGCTTTGGGCGGCTTGTTGAGTGGCTAGCTGGCCTTTCAAGCCGGTTAATTCAGAGCCAGCTTCAGTTAAAGCTTCCTGTGACATATTGAAAGCAGGATGAGGATTAAGTTGCCATAATAGTATATCATAAGTTAAGGAAGGTTAAGACTATGTTGTACAAGTCTCAAGCAGATTGCAAGCAATATGTTTGACACTTGGGGGCTAATGTCTATTTGTTCCTCCAAACACTACAATGCAGTCCCAGCTCATCTTTGTCAAAGTTAATCTGGAACTTGGGGGCTACACTTTGGCTTCTATGGTTATCTACATCTGAAGCTCCGACTCAATTTATCAAAATTGAGCCGATCCTTGGGGGCTACACTTTGGCTTCTATGGTTATCTACATCTGAAGCTTTGACTCAATGTTATCAAAATTGAGCCAGCCCTTGGGGGCTACACATGACTCTTTATAGGCCTACAGGTTAGCTATTTCTACTGCTAAACAAGACTTGAAGACCCTGCTTATCATTAGCCAATACTAAGCCGGCCCTTGGGGGCTAAGTAAGGGTAGAAGGAAGCAGAGTGTGAGTACCTCATATTTCTTCATCATTAAGTTTATGAACTTGAGTTCCATATCATGGCTGATGGAGAGGTGATTTAAATAGCCGGCGTGCAGCTCGTCAACTGTTAACTTTTCCAGTGCAGTGAATTCAAAGTCCGTCTTCTCTAAAGCTTCGACCCTCTCAGTATGTTTTGTCAAAACACGAGCCGGAGGAGTTTGGAAGCCGATGCCGGTAACGAAGACATCCGGAATAGTTGACTCATCGGCAGCCTTTGAAGGGCTCGGCAGCTTGGAATAGGCGCTTGGAGGACTCTCAGGGATCATATCATCGGCCGCTGATTCTGTAGAATGATGAGCTTCTTCAGGTGCCTCCTTGGAAGCCGCCGAGGGGTCAACATGCAGCACAAGAGAATCCGTTTTTGCAGGTTCCGGTTCTGGAGCTTTGTGGCCAAGAATAGGCCCGCTGGTCTTCCTTCGTTTTGCATGGGCCCTGAAAAATGTAGGAGGTCGTGGTTAGACCTTTATATACAAATTTGAGCACAAGTATAAAGGACACATACTCTGGGTTAATCTTTAGAGGCGGCAGAGCAGTTCCGGTAGAGTCGCCGGACGAAGGGGGTGAGTCTTTAAAACAGTTAAGACAATACAAGACAATGTCGAATTGCAAAAGACAGGATGGAGAAGTAAGTCAGGTTGAACAGGTACCTCAGCCGGCCGTTTCCGTCGAGTCGGAGATAATTCGGCCATGAGATCATTGGAGCCGGTGCTCCGGGTCTGGCGTCGTGAGGTTTGCTATTGCTTTTTCAAAAGAAAATGGGTGTCTAAGTAAGCAAGAGGATGAGAAAGTGGGACTTTCCGGATGACCCACCGAATCTTCTGTGGAACAAGATGTTCTGAGTCGGATGAAACGTAAGTTACCTCAGGAACGTTGGTGTGGCTCGTTTCTGTTTCGTCCTGTGAATAATTATTGTTAATAAGGTGCATAAAGAGACGGCCAACAGAATCAGGCTCTACCTTTGAGTCGTCAGTTTCCGGCTGTTCCTCGGGTTGTTCTTGAGGTGCAGGTTTCTTCTTCCGGCCGTCAGTTTTCTTCTTTGACTTCTTTGGAGGAGGAACGTACTCTTTTTCCAGAAGCTGGAGCTTGCCTAAGAGTATAAGCCGGCAAAAGGTTAAGAGGTTACAAAGTGTAAGTTAGAATTGAGATAAGGACATCGAGAGTCGCCCTTACATCTGGGGCCGGGTTTGCGACACAGAAAGGTGCCAGCCCAATGGCACTGCAAGCTCCTGAAGATTCGTGGACAAGACTCTTGATGGCAGTCACAATATCATCCTCTGATAATGTTGTCCGGCTAAAGCAGAGGGAGTCATCATACTAGCATGATCCTCCAAGAAATCTAGCAGCGGATCAAATCCAGTCCCGTCAGTCCATTGTCCATAAGGGCTTTAATTTTGGCATGAGCGGGAGCATGCTTCGCCCGCTTAGTGGTTGACAGCCGGCCAGGAAGCTTAGAGGTTATTTTGAGTCGACATGGGCGATAACCTGGCAGGGGATGTTGTCCTTCTAGGGAGGTGTCTTTACAGTAAAACCAAGTCTTGTTCCAGTCTTTAGGATGACTCCGCATCTAAACAACCGGAAAGGTTATGTCCCGGCGCCTCTGAATAGAAATCCCGCCAAGTTCTAAGCTTGGACCGGCCTTCGCCTCTATCTGGCGGTTTGCGTAAAAAAACTCATGAAATAGACCAACGGATGGCTCTGTTTGCAAGAAGACTTCACCGAGTACTTGGAAGTTGCATATGTTGGAGACGGAATTGGGAGCGAGGTCTTGAGGGCACAGCTTGAAGAAGTGAAGAACGTCCGGAAAGAATTTTGAGCCGGGGGGAACAAACCCGCGCTCGACATGATTTGAAAACACAACTACCTCACCCTCCTGAGGAACGGGTTTTAGCTCATTACCCAGAACCCGCCAATGTATGTCATCCTTGGTGGGTAAGGTACCCGCATTTACAAAGTCAATCAGGAATTCTTCAATGATGTCAGAGCCGACCCAATTGCATGAATTGGATGCACGAGATATGGACTCGATACTGCGCAAAGTAACAATGTGCGGTGGGTCAGAAGATGCCAGGCAGCTAATGGTGGCTAAAAGGTTCAAGGTTCTATAAAATTAAGCCGCCAAGAGATGTTTGATGAGAGCCGGAATCTCGCTGGCGGGTCAAGTCTATGAGAAGACAAAGCAAAATTTCACTAAGTGTGGAAAACAAGTTTCAAAAACTACCTATGCAGTTATAGATCTACAAAACAGAGGAAAATCAAGTTTAACCTAGACTCAGTGATGAACAGTCGAACTAGTGACGTCCATGAAGATAGCGAACAGAGCAACTATAGATCCGCGCGATGCTATTATCATTCTCCTACGGTGCGCCGTAATGGAAAGGAAGGCAATATATTATCCGCTGACGTAGGCATTATCTACCATTGTGAAGAAGCTCATGCTCTAAGTGGGCGGAGGACTCCATGAAACCCTATCAAAACGTCGGATCTATGGCAGGAGAAGAACTTACCGCAAGGGAGCGCGACAGACGCGGGGGAATCTCTGGTATGATCAGGTCGATGCAATGGCCCGGCGTGACGTCGGTGCGGAAGCTTCGCCGAAGCAAGATACGCTGGAGCAGCGACGGCGGGAGGAAGAAGAAGAAGTGCGAAGTGGAGAAGGAAATGAAATCCGCTCCTCGCGGTCCTATTTAATAGGCAAAGGTGGAAACATGCGTGAGAATCTAGGCGACGGATATTGATTGACCGAGGCAGACGCCTCGATTCTCGGGCCGTCAATTTAATAAGGGAAAGATTCGTTGTGGTCGTCAGAGGATCTTTCTGACAGATTTGATATGACGCCACGGCGGGTCATTTTTGTCTTACTTTCAGGTGACATTAGTGAGAATCGCCGCCAGTTAAGAAGGAGGCTGAAGTGAGCAAGCTCAAATCAACCTGGGGCCTAATGTTGGGGATATAACCCCACGGTGAGACCCGCCCTAGAGGCTCCGGGTCACACCTGGCGGCTCATACACTAGCCCAAGGATGGGCCTTGAAGACTTAATCCCAAGAAGTTGGGCTGCTTGGCAAGATGGGCCAAGACGTGGCCCGTACGGACAAGGTATGAAGACCCGGGCGGGTGAGCCGCCTGAAGACAGCTTGGTTAGGAAAGTAGGACAATGTAGAGATAGACTCGGACACGTTGTGAGAGTCGGTTACGACTTGTATGACCCGTGGTCTTGACCTCCTATAGAAAGGCGAGACCCGGGGCGACTTAGACAGAGACTAACTAAACGAGAGCTAGGTCAAGCGATTCCGCTCCCTTGTAATCGAGATTCCAAGCAATACAAGCACAAGCAGGACGTAGGCTTTTATGTCTACTTGAGGGGTTGAACCTAGGTAAACCTATGTCCTTCGTCCCGATCAACCCCTTTGAGTCCATCACCTTGGCGATGGCCTCGAATCTAAGTCCTCGGACATCTGCCATGTTAAAACCATGACAAGTTCCAAGCAAGATACGGTGGCCGACTCCACAATAGAGGCCGAATACATTGCGGCTTGTGAAGCCGCAAAAGAAGGTGTTTGGATTCGGAAGTTCTTGGAAGATGTTGGTGTGTTCTCGGGCTGGTCAAAACCTTTGGACCTTTATTGCGATAATTCAGGTGCCATCGCACATGCAGAGGAGCCGAGACAACACCACAAGACCAGGCACATACACCAAAAATATCACCTAATATGAAAGCTCATTGAGAAAGGTGATACCAATTTATGCAAGATTCATACAGATGCAAATGTTGCAGATCCCTTGACTAAGCCGCTGCCACAACCCAAGCATGAGGGGCACGTTAGAGCTATGAGCATTCGATGTCTATTTGATTGATTGTAGTGCAAGTGGGAGACTATTGGACATATGCCCTAGAGGCAATCATTTATGATGATATTTCTTATGTGTTTCTAAATTAAGATAGTCCTTGGGCATTATCAGTGATGTGTATTAACAAGTACATGACTTGTTTATGAGACTATGCATTGTATGATAATTGTCCTAAATGGTCCCTAGTCGAAAGGGTTGTGTGGATGCGCAACTAATCAGACTAGCATATGACACTGTGGATGGTCTAGTCTCACTGACCATGTAGCATTGGATGCTAGCCGAATAATATGGACTCAGAAAGAATTGGTTGGATTCGACATAGTCGGATCCAAGTCGAGATAAGGTCTGATTTGGACAGAGCCAACTATGAGACGCAGCGATAGGTCATCTGATAGTGAGTTTTTGAAAAAAAAAAGAGGCGCCGAAAACAAAAAAAAAAGGAAAAAAAATCCGATTGTGCTTTTCCCTTGCTTACGTGTATCGTCGTGCTTTTGTTGGTGTTTTAGGCTCGCGTCTCTAGCACGGTCTAGCCTAGGACCAGCACAGTACCGTCGTTGAGCGTTTATTCAACCTTGCATCTCTGAATTGATTAATGCTGACCCTTTTTGCTACCATATTATAAGCCATCCCAGCTCCACATACTTCTACGCCGTGTGCTTGACACCACCTGGCAATCGCTCTATCCAAGCTTTGAGAGTTTTGGCTACAACGGTTGCCGATCACCGCCTGCTACTGGGTAAGAACTGGTAAGAAATTGAGATTCGCTTAAAGGATTTGTGCCACACCACCACCACCACCACGTCCCAGTAGTCTGTAGGTTTCATATTGTGTGTTTCCTATTTCTGCTAACCATGCCAGGATCACACGATGACGAGATCGACTGGGAGAGCATGACCAACAAAGCGCTCTATGATAAATTTCAGCAAATGATGGCTGAGCAGGTACAGGACTTCGTGAACAACTTTGGAGTGGCCATGGAGAAGCTAGATGGTTTGGAGAAGACATTCGACGCCAAGATGGACGCCAAGTTCAATGAGGTGCTTGCCCGTCTACCTCCACCAGCTGCAGTTCCTATTCCTTTCGAATGACGAGCGCGACGTGTGCCTCTCGGCCACGCCCAACATCCTGGTACTGTTGATACTGCTGCTACTTCGGTGGCTCGTGCGGCTACTGTCGTTGAGCAGGTTGAAGATTATGATGGTGATTTCGATGATGAGGGAGAGGTTGCTCCAGATCCGCCCCAGGGGCAACCCCCACCATACGCACCAGGTCGACCACATGGCTACAACCGTAACGGTAGGGCTGCACCACCCCCGCAGGTACGGGATCATGACCATCTCCCTAAACTTAAATTGAATATTCCGACGTTTGAGGGTAGATATGTTCCTGATATATATCTTACATGGGAGTTAGAAACAGAACAACGTTTTACATGCTTACAATTTCCAGAGGATCGACGTGTTGCTGCTGCTGTTTGTTCATTCACTAGTTTTGCTTGTGTTTGGTGGTCAGAACATTGTAGAATACACCCTGATAATATTCCAACTACTTGGGCTGCTTTGAAAACTGCTATGCGAAATCGTTGGGTACCACCTTATTATCAACGTGAATTGCTTCAAAATTTGCAGCGTTTAAGACAAGGAAAAAATTCTGTAGAAGAATATTATCAGGAATTACAAACTGGTATGATTAGATGTGGTATTGTTGAGGAGAATGAAGCTATGCTTGCACGTTTTATGGGTGGATTAAATAGAGAGATTCAGACTATTCTAGAGTATAAGGAGTATAACACTATCACTCGTTTATTTCATCTTGCTTGCAAAGCTGAACGTGAAGTGCAGGATCGACAGGCAATGGCGAGAACTACTAATTTTGCAGGCCGTACTTCATCATGGACGCCACGTACCTCCTCTACTTCCGCACGTCCTGCTGCAACACCACCTCCTTCAACCTCCAACTCTAATCGCGATACCAGGAAACATGCTCCTACTGCACCCTCTGCGAAGAGCACACCTTCTGGGCCTGCACAGAGTTCTTCTTCATCTATTACATCCACAGGGCAAACACATGAGGTTATATGTCGTCGTTGCAAGGGTGGAGGTCACTATGCGAGAGAATGCCCTTCCAAGCGTGTAATGATTGTTGCTGAGGATGGTGGATATGCGTCCGCTAGTGATTATGATGAGGAGACTTTGGCACTTATTGCCAGTGACGAACAGGGTGGCAAGGATGCAGAACCAGAAACACAATACATGGCTGCTGATTACGCTGACAGGTATGAAAGTTTAGTTGCTCAACGTGTTCTCAGTGTGCAGGTTACACAGGCTGAGCAAAATCAGAGGCACAACTTGTTCCACACAAAGGGAGTTGTGAAAGAGCGTTCTGTTCGCATCATCATCGATGGAGGGAGTTGCAATAACTTGGCTAGCATGGAGATGGTGGAGAAGCTGTCTCTAACCACCAGACCACATCCTCATCCTTATTACATCCAATGGTTCAACAATAGTGGCAAGGTTAAGGTAACACGTACTGTTCGTGTGCATTTTAGCATTGCTACATATTCTGATTATGTGGATTGTGATGTGGTACCCATGCAAGCATGTTCTGTTTTACTTGGTAGACCATGGCAGTTTGATAAAAATTCTGTACACCATGGTAGGACAAATCAGTATACTCTTGTTCATAAGGATCATAATATCACGTTGCTTCCTATGTCTCCCGAACATATTATGAAAGATGACATTGCTAGAGCTAGTAAAGCAAAACAGGAGAAAAATAAGAGTGAAAATCAGATTGTAGCACAGGAATTTGAGCAACACCATAAGCATAATAAACCATCATCTACTGTTGCATCCGAAATAAAATTGCAGAGTGGATGTTTACTTGCTACTAAATCTGATATTAATGATTTGGATGCTGCTACATATGTTTGCTATGCTTTTGTATGCAAAGAGGTATTATTTTCATTCGAGGACATGCCTCCCTCTTTGCCTCCTGCTGTCATTAACATTTTGCAGGAGTTCGCTGACGTCTTTCCACAAGACGTGCCACCGGGATTACCGCCTATTCGTGGGATTGAGCATCAGATTGACTTAATTCCCGGTGCATCCCTACCCAACCGTGCGCCCTACCGTACCAATCCAGAGGAGACAAAGGAGATTATGCGTCAAGTACAAGAGCTGCTTGACAAAGGTTATATACGTGAATCCCTTAGTCCTTGTGCTGTTCCTATTATTCTAGTGCCTAAAAAGGATGGTACATCGCGCATGTGTGTGGATTGTAGAGGCATTAATAATATTACTATTCGTTATCGTCATCCTATTCCTAGACTAGATGATATGCTTGATGAATTAAGTGGCTCTACAATTTTCTCCAAAGTTGATTTGCGTAGTGGATACCATCAAATTCGTATGAAATTGGGAGATGAATGGAAAACAGCATTTAAAACTAAGTTTGGATTATATGAGTGGCTAGTCATGCCTTTTGGGTTAACTAATGCACCTAGCACTTTCATGAGATTAATGAACGAGGTTTTACGTGCTTTCATTGGACGATTTGTGGTAGTCTATTTTGATGATATATTGATTTTTAGTAGATCTTTGGAGGAACATTTGGAACATTTACGTGCTGTTTTTACTGCGCTCCGTGATGCCCGTTTGTTTGGTAACCTTGGGAAGTGCACCTTTTGCACCGACCGAGTATCTTTTCTTGGCTATGTTGTTACTCCACAGGGAATTGAAGTTGATAAAGCCAAGATTGCAGCTATTGAGAGTTGGCCGCAGCCCAAAACGGTCACAGAAGTAAGGAGTTTTCTTGGCCTCGCTGGTTTCTATAGGCGTTTTGTCAGAGATTTCAGCACCATTGCTGCGCCTCTCAATGAGCTTACAAAGAAGGACGTGCCTTTTTCTTGGGGTACCGCACAGGAAGAAGCCTTCACGGTCTTGAAAGATAAGTTAACACATGCTCCTTTACTCCAACTTCCTGATTTTAATAAGACTTTCGAGCTTGAATGTGATGCTAGTGGAATTGGGTTAGGAGGTGTGTTACTACAAGATGGTAAACCTGTTGCGTACTTTTCTGAAAAATTAAGTGGGCCTAGTCTGAATTATTCTACTTATGATAAGGAATTATATGCTCTTGTTCGGACTTTGGAAACATGGCAACATTATTTATGGCCCAAAGAATTTGTTATACATTCTGATCATGAATCTTTGAAACATATTAAAAGTCAAGCAAAACTGAACCGTAGACATGCTAAATGGGTTGAATTCATTGAGACTTTCCCTTATGTCATTAAACACAAGAAGGGTAAAGATAATGTTATTGCTGATGCTTTGTCTCGTCGTTATACTATGCTTTCACAGCTTGACTTTAAAATATTTGGTTTGGAGACCATCAAAGATCAATATGTGCATGATGCTGAATTTAGAGACGTGTTGCAGAATTGTAAAGAAGGGAGAACATGGAACAAGTTCGTTATTAATAATGGATTTGTGTTTCGTGCTAACAAGCTATGCATTCCAGCTAGCTCCGTTCGTCTTTTGTTGTTACAGGAGGCGCACGGAGGAGGATTAATGGGACACTTTGGCGTGAAGAAGACGGAGGACGTACTTGCTACACATTTCTTTTGGCCAAAGATGAGACGGGATGTTGAGCGTTTTGTTGCTCGCTGCACTACATGTCAAAAAGCTAAGTCACGACTCAATCCTCATGGTTTATATATGCCTTTACCTGTACCTAGTGTTCCTTGGGAGGATATATCTATGGACTTTGTTTTAGGTTTACCTCGAACAAAGAAGGGGAGGGATAGCATATTTGTTGTCGTGGATAGATTTTCTAAAATGGCACACTTTATACCATGTCATAAAAGTGATGATGCTGCTCATGTTGCTGATTTGTTCTTTCGTGAAATTATTCGGTTGCATGGTGTGCCAAATACAATTGTTTCCGATCGTGATGCTAAATTTCTTAGCCACTTTTGGAGATGTTTATGGGCTAAGTTGGGGACTAAACTGCTTTTTAGTACTACATGTCACCCCGAAACTGATGGCCAAACTGAAGTAGTCAATAGATCATTGTCTACTATGCTTAGGGCTGTTTTGAAGAATAACCTGAAAATGTGGGAAGAATGCTTGCCTCATATTGAATTTGCTTATAATCGTTCGCTACATTCTACCACTAAGATGTGTCCTTTTGAAGTTGTGTATGGTTTCTTACCTCGTGCACCTATTGATTTGTTGCCTCTTCCGTCTTCGGAGAAGGTTAATTTTGATGCTAAAGAACGTGCTGAATTGATATTAAAGATTCATGAGTTAACTAAGGAAAACATTGAGCGTATGAATGCTAAATACAAACTTGCTGGAGATAAGGGTAGAAAACATGTTGTCTTTGCACCTGGAGATCTTGTTTGGTTACATTTGCGTAAGTATAGATTTCCTGATTTGCGCAAGTCAAAGCTAATGCCACGTGCTGATGGTCCTTTTAAGGTGTTAGAGAAAATAAATGATAATGCATATAAACTTGAGCTGCCTGCAGAGTTTGGGGTTAGCCCCACTTTTAACATTGCAGATTTGAAGCCTTATTTGGGTGAGGAAGATGAGCTTCCGTCGAGGACGACGTCAGTTCAAGAAGGGGAGGATGATGAGGACATCCCTACTAATGTTACACCCACCCCGACTGCTATACATACAGGACCAATTACTAGAGCTCGCGCACGTCAATTGAATTACCAGGTACTTTCGTTTCTTGGAAATCCTTCTAATATTCATGAACATATGATGCTGCCTAAATTGGATACTTTTGTTTTACTTATGAATGAAGGACCTAGCATGGATAAGAAGGATGACCATTGGAGCGGGATCAAGCATGGAGGAGAAGGTGCGCGTGCGGGGAAGAACAATGGAGCTTCCAGTGATGATTTTCGCACATTGAAGCCACCATAATGGGAGCGGGAAGCCTTGGACGAAATATGCATGATGCCACTTTATAAAATTCGTCCATAGGCTAATATAGGTGCTGCGCCACCTTATTTTTGGGCCAGGCCCATGTAATTTCGAAATACCATATTATAGGCTGTTTTTAGATTCCGTATATATGGGGAAACTGACTTAGGGTCGGTTTCGGACCCCTCCTCCAAGGGGCCACGAAATTCCCTTCTATTCCCCCATATATACAGCCCTTAGGGCTTCGTTTTAGGGTTGGGTTTTGTTTAGATTACAAGTTTGCCATAGCAGCAACTTCGCGTTCTTCGTTTGTGTTCCACGACCAGACAAAGACGTCACAGAACCCCACTTCATCAATAAAGTTTTCCTCTTATATTCGCAATATCCAGATTGCAATCTTAGTTTCTTGCTTGTTCTTCGTTTGCGTGCAGGAAATAGACCCTCGTGGTCAGGTTGATCGTGCTCCGGCGTGGTCAATAACCTCTCAGAGTTGGTTTAGCGATTGCTAAGGCGCGACGGCTCACACGTTCGTAGTCGGATCGTCAAAGTCTACTCCACCAAAAACGATAGCCACCATCTCATCGAAAGACAGGGACAACTTCGCCTCTATCACCAATAAGGGCTGGTTATTACTTTCCCACAGCCCATGAAGCCTCTTGGGTCGAAACACCCCTCCCAGAGGTCTCCCGGTACACTACCGGCACTCCCGGTACACTACCGATAAGCCCGGAACTTTTCTGGCAACAAAAACAGGACTTCCTATATATGAATCTTTACCTCCGGACCATTCCGGAGCTCCTCGTGACGTTTAGGATCTCATCCGGGACTCCAAACAAACTTTGGTCACCACCATACATAACTCTACACTACCGAAACGTCACCAAACCTTAAGTGTGCAGACCCTGCGGGTTCGAGAACTATGTAGACATGACCGAGACACCTCTACGGTCAATAACCAATGGCGGGACCTAGACGTCCACATTGGTTCCTACATATTCTACGAAGATCTTTATCGGTCGAACCTCTATGTCAAGGATTCAGTTAATCCCGTAACGTTCCCTTTGTTCTTCGGTATGTTACTTGCCCGAGATTCGATCGTCGGTATCTCCATACCTAGTTCAACCTCGTTACTGGCAAGTCTCTTTACTCGTTCCGTAATACAAGATCCCGTGACTAACACTTAGCCACATTGCTTGCAAGGCTTGTTGTGATGTTGTATTACCGAGTGGGCCCTGAGATACCTCTCCGTCACACGGAGTAACAAATCCCAGTCTCGATCCATGCCAACTCAACAGACACCATCAGAGATACCTGTAGAGCACCTTTATAGTCACCCATTTACGTTGCGACGTTTGATACACACAAGGCACTCCTCCGATATCCGTGAGTTGCATGATCTCATGGTCATAGGAACATATACTTGACATGCAGAAAACAGTAGCAATAAACTGACACGATCATATGCTATGTTTGTAGTTTGGGTCTTATCCATCACATCATTCTCCTAATGATGTGATCCCGTTATCAAATGACATCTCATGTCCATGGCCAGGAAACCTTAACCATCCTTTGATCAACGAGCTAGTCCATTAGAGGCATACTAGGGACATGGTTTTGTCTATGTATCCACACATGCATTTAAGTCTCCGATCAATACAATTATAGCATGGATAATAAACGATTATCATGAACAAGGAAATATGATAATAACTAATTTATTATTGCCTCTAGGGCATATTTCCAACAGTCTCCCACTTGCACTAGAGTCAATAATCTAGTTCACATCACCATGTGATTCGCATTGTTATGAATCTAACACCCAATGAGTTTTGGGTGTCGATCATGCTTTGCATGTGAGAGAGGTCTTATAGTCAACGGGTCTGCAATATTTAGATCCATGTGTACTTTGCAAATCTCTATGTCAAACCATAAACACTGCTACCACACTCCACTTGGTACTATTTCCAAATGGCTGCTCCACTATACGTATCCAGATTGCTACTACTAGTCATCCGGATAGGTGTTAAAGCTTGCATCAATGTAACTCTTTACGACGAACTCTTTATCACCTCCATAATCAAGAAACATTTCCTTAGTCCTCTGGTTACTAAGGACAATTCTGACCGCTGTCCAGTGATCCACTCTTGGACCACTCTTGTACCCCTTGACAGACTCATGGCAAGGCACACACAGGTGCGGTACACAGCATGGCATAATATAGAGCCTATGGCTAAGGCATAGGGGACGACGTTCGTCCTTTCTCTTTCTTCTGCCGTTGTCGAGCTTTGAGTCTCACTCAACTTCACACCTTACAAATCAGACGAGAACTATTTCTCTGGCTGATCCATTTTGAACTCTTTCAAAATCTTATCAAGGTATGCACTCATTGAAAGTCTCATCAAGTCATCTTGATCTATCTCTATAGATCTGATGCTCAACAATTTGGTAGCTTTATCCAGGTCTTCCTTTGAAAATCACTTTCCAAACAACCATTTATGCTTTCCAAAAATCCTACATTATTTCCGATCAACAATATGTCATCCACATATACTTATCAGAAATTCTATAGTGCTCCCACTCACTTTGTTGCAAAAACAAGTTTCTCGCAAACTTTGTATAAACTCAAACACTTTGATCAACTCATCAAAGCGTATATTCCAACTCCGAGATGCTTGCTTCAGTCCATGAAAGGATCACCGAAGCTTGCACACCTTTTAGCATCCTTAGGACTGACAAAACCTTCTGGTTGTATCACATACAACCTTTCCTCAAGTAAACCATTAAGGAAACGATGTTTTGACATCCATCTGCCAGATTTCATAATTGAAAACACAACAACTGCTAACATAATTCCAACAGACTTTAGCACCACTACGAGTGAGAAAGTCTCATCGTAGTCAACTCCTTGAACTTGTCACAAACATATTTGCAACAAGTCGAGCTTTACAAATAGTGACATTCACCATCAGTGTCTGTCTTCATTTTAAAGATCCATTTGTACTCAACGACCTGCCGTCCAACGAGCAAGTCTACCAAAGTCTACACTTGGTTTTCATACATGGATCCTATCTCGGATTTCATGGCCTCCAACCATTTGTCGGAATCCGGGCCCATCATCGCTTCTCCATAGCTCGTAGGTTCATTGTTGTCCAACAACATGACCTCCAAGACAGAGTTGTCGTACCGCTCAGGAGCAGTACACATCCTTGTCGACCTACGAAGTTCGATAGTAACTTGATCCTGAAGCTTCATGATCATCATCATTAACTTCCTCTTCAACTAACGTAGGCTTCACAGAAACATCTTTCTGCGCTGCGCTACTCTCTGGTTGAACAAAGGTTTAACAACCTCATCAAGTTCTATCTTCCTCCCACTCAATTCTTTCGAGAGAAACATTTCCTCGAGAAAGGATCCGTTTAAGCAACAAACACTTTGCACTAGGATCTGAGATTGAAGGTTCACCCAACTGATCTTAGGGTATTCTATGAAGATGCATTTGTCCGCCTTGGGTTCGACCTCATTAGGTGAAAACATTTTCCACACAAGTGTCGCAACCCCAAGTATTAAGAAATGACAGCTTAGGTTTCTATCAAACCATAATTCACACAGTGTCATCTCAATGGATTTAGATGATGCCCTATTTAAAGTGAATGTAGTTGTCTCTAATGCATAACCCCAAAAATTATAGTAGTAAAACGATAAGAGACATCACAGTATGCACTATATCAATAGAGCATGACTATGATGTTAGGACACACCATCACACCATGGTGTTCCAGGTGGCGTTAGCTGTGACACAAATTTCACATTGTCTTAAGTTGTATGCCAAACTCGTAACTCAGATATTCACCTCCACGATCATATCGCGGCCATTTTTATCTTCTTGTCACGATGATCTTTAAACTTCACTCTGAATTTGCTTGAACCTTTCAAACGATTCAGACTTGTGTTTCATTAAGTAAATATACACTATATCTACTCAAATCATCAGTGAAGGTAAGAAAATAATGATATCCACTGCACGCTACAAGACTCACTAGATTGCATACATCAACATGTATCATTTCCAATGAATCACTTGCCCGCTCCATCCAACGGGGTCCTTTAGTCATCTTGCCCAAGAGGCATGGTTCGCATGTCTCAACCGATTCGAAATCGAATGAGTCCAAATATCCATCAGCATGGAGTTTCTACATGCGCTTTATACCAATATGACATTTAGCGGCAGTGCCACAAGTATGTGGTACTATCATTATTAACTTTGTATCTTTTGACATCAATGTTATGAACATGTGTAATACTACGATCAAGATTTCAACAAACCATTCTCACTGGGTGCATGACCATTGAAGGTATTATTCATGTAAACAGAATAACTATTATTCTCTGACTTAAATGAATAACCGTATTGCAACAAACATGATCTAATCATGTTCATGCTCAACGCAAAACACCAAATAACATTTATTTAGGTTCGTCACTAATCCTAAAGGTAGAGAGAGTGTGTGATGTTGATCACATCAACCTTGGAAACATTTCCAACACACATCGTCACCTCACCCTTAGCTAGTTCTCCGTTTATTCCGTAGCTGTTATTTCGAGTTACTAACATTTAGGACCCGAACCGGTATCCAATACCCAGGTGCTACTAAGAGTACTAGAAAGGTACACATTAATAACTCGTATATCAAATATACTTCCATTAATGTTGCCAGCCTTCTTATCTACCAAGTATCTAGGGTTGTTCCGCTTCAGCGACCGCTCACCTCATAACAGAAGCACTCAGTCTCGGGTTTGAGTTCAATTTCGGGTTGCTTCACTAGAGCAGCAACTGACTTGCTATCCATGAAGTTTCCCTCCTTGCTCTTGCCCTTCTCGAAACTAGTGGTTTGATTAACCATCAACACTTGACGCTCCTTCTTGATTTCTACCTTCGCGGTGTCAAACATCGCGAACAGCTCAGGAATCATTATTTCTATCCCTGGCAATTTATAGTTCATCACCAAGTTCTAGTAGCTTAGTGACAGTGACTTGGAGAACTATATCAATCACTATCTTATCTGGAAGATCAACTCCCACTTGATTCAAGCGATTGTAGTACCCAGACAATCTGAGTACATGCTCAACGGTTGAGCTATTCTCCTTCATCTTACAGGCAAAGAATCTTGTTGGAGATCTCATATCTCGCAACACGGGCACGAGCCTGAGATCACAATCTCAGCTCCTAGAACATCTCATATGTTCCGTGACGTTCAAAACGTTTTGGAGCCTCAATTCTAAGACGTAATGCATGACGCACTAAACTATCAAGTAGTCATCGAAACATGCCTGTCAGATGTTCACAACATCTACAAACGACGCTAGATGGGGTGGCGCACCGAGCGGTGCATTAAGGACATAAGCCTTCTGTGCAGCAATGAGGACAATCCTCAGATCACGGACCCAGTCCGCAATTTTGCTACCAACATCTTTCAGTTCTATTTCTCTAGGAACATATAAAAATACAAGGGAGCTACAGCGCGAGCTAGTAATCTACAACATAATTTGCAAAGACACTTTGACTATGTTCATGATAATGAGTTCAATTAATCATATTACTTAAGAACTCCCACTCAAATTGACATCCCTCCGATCATTCGAGTGATACATGATCCAAATTCACCAACTCAAGTCCGATCATCACGTGAGTTGAGGTGGCTGCAATGGTGAACATCATCATGTTGATCATATCTACTATATGACTCATGTTCGACCTTTCGGTCTCTTGTGTTCCGAGGCCATGTCTGTACATGCTAGGCTCGTCAAGTTTAACCCGAGTGTTCTGCGCGTGCAAATCTGGCTTGCACCCGTTGTATGTGAACGTAGAGTCTATCACACCCGATCATCACGTGGTGTCTCAACACGACGAACTTTCGCAACGGTGCACACTCGGGGAGAACACAATTTATCTTGAAATTAAGTGAGGGATCACCTTATAATGCTACCGTCGTCCTAAGCAAAACAAGGTGCATAAAAGGATTAACATCACATGCAAATCATAAGTGACATGATATGGACATGATCTTGTGCTTTTGATCTCCATCATGAAAGCACCGACATGATCTCCATCGTCACCGGCATGACACCATGATCTCCATCATCTTGATCTCCATCAACGTGTCGCCATAGGGGTTGTCACGCCCTGCATGCTTCTACTACTATTGCTACCGTAGCGATAAAGTAAAGCATTACATAGCGCTTAATGATTGACACGCAGGTCATACAATAATTAAAGACAACCCTATGGCTCCTGCCGGTTGCCGTATTCATCGACATGCAAGTCGTGATAATCTATACATCACATGATCATCTCATACATCACATATATCACAACATGTAATTGGCCATATCATATCACAACATACCCTGCAAAAACAAGTTAGACGTCCTCTAATTGTTGTTGCATGTTTTACGTGGCTGCTACGGGTATCTAGCAAGAACAATTCTCACCTACGCATAAACCACAACGGTGATACACTAGTTTGCTTTTCAACCTTCTCAAGGACCACCTTTGTCGAATCCGATCCAACTAAAGTGAGAGAAACTGTCACCCGCAAGCCATCTAGGCAACAAGTTGCGTCGAGGGAACCGGTCTCTCGTAAGCGTACGAGTAATGTTGGTCCGGGCTGCTTCATCTCACAATCCCGCTGAACCAAAATACGACCAAGGGAGGAAGCAATCTAAGCATCAACGCCCACAAACCTTTTGTGTTCTACTCGAGATCTCATCGAACCATCAACCTAGCTCATGATGCCACTGTTGGGGAACGTCCCATGGGAAACAAAAAATTTCCTACGCACACGCAAACCTATCCATGGTGATGAGCATCTACGAGAGGGAGAGTGGATCTACGTACCCTTGTAGATCGCTAAGCGGGAAGCGTTAAGAAACGCGGTTGGTGTAGTCGAACATCTTCGCGATCCAAATCGCCGAGCGTCCCGTGATCTCATCACGATCCGTCCCGCGATCCAAGCACGATCCGTCCCGTGAACTCATCACGATCCGTCCCGCGATCTCATCACGATCCGTCTCACGATCTTGATCATGATCTGTCCCGCGAACTCATCACGATCCGTTCCGCGATCTCATCACGAACCGTCTCGCGATCTCGATCACGATCCTTCCGATCTAGCGCCGAACGGACGGCACCTCCGCGTTCAGCACACGTGCAGCTTGATGACGATCTCCACCGTCTTGATCCAGAAAGAGGAGGTGGAGAGGAGAGAGAGTTCACCGGCAGCGTGACGGCGCTCCGGTGATGGTGGTGGAGTAATTCCGGCAGGGCTTCGCCTAAGCGCTGCAGAAATCCGATCTAGAGGAGAAACTATGCACTAGAGGAACGGGTAGCACGTGGCTGAAAATTATCTACCAAAATCCTAAAATCCTCTAGTATATATAGGAGGAGAGGAGGAGGAGGCTTGGTTGCCAAAAAGCCAGCCTTTGGGTCGACCAAAGTGGGAGGTGGAGGAGGACTCTCCTCCTCCACTCCTAGTAGGACTAGGACTCTTCCTTTTTGCCTTTTTTTCCACCTTTTTCCTTTGGGTTTCTTTCTTCCAGCCACATGGGCCTATTGTGGTTGTTCCACCAGCCCAATAAGGGCTGGTTATTACTTTCCCACAGCCCATGAAGCCTCTTGGGTCGAATCACCCCTCCCAGAGGTCTCCCGGTACACTACCGGCACTCCCGGTACACTACCGATAAGCCCGGAACTTTTCCGGCAACCAAAACAGGACTTCCTATATATGAATCTTTACCTCTAGACCATTCCGGAGCTCCTCGTGACGTCTAGGATCTCATCCGGGACTCCAAACAAACTTTGGTCACCACCATACATAACTCTACACTACCGAAACGTCACCAAACCTTAAGTGTGCAGACCCTGCGGGTTCGAGAACTATGTAGACATGACCGAGACACCTCTATGGTCAATAACCAATGGCGGGACCTGGACGTCCACATTAGTTCCTACATATTCTACGAAGATCTTTATCGGTCGAACCTCTATGTCAAGGATTCAGTTAATCCCGTAACGTTCCCTTTGTTCTTCGGTATGTTACTTGCCCGAGATTCGATCGTCGGTATCTCCATACCTAGTTCAACCTCGTTACTGGCAAGTCTCTTTACTCGTTCCGTAATACAAGATCCCATGACTAACACTTAGCCACATTGCTTGCAAGGCTTGTTGTGATGTTGTATTACCGAGTGGGCCCTGAGATACCTCTCCGTCACACGGAGTAACAAATCCCAGTCTCGATCCATGCCAACTCAACAGACACCATCGAAGATACCTGTAGAGCACCTTTATAGTCAGCCATTTACGTTGCGACGTTTGATACACACAAGGCACTCCTCCGATATCCGTGAGTTGCATGATCTCATGGTCATAGGAACATATACTTGACATGCAGAAAACAGTAGCAATAAACTGACACGATCATATGCTATGTTTGTAGTTTGGGTCTTATCCATCACATCATTCTCCTAATGATGTGATCCCGTTATCAAATGACATCTCATGTCCATGGCCAGGAAACCTTAACCATCCTTTGATCAACGAGCTAGTCCATTAGAGGCATACTAGGGACATGGTTTTGTCTATGTATCCACACATGCATTTAAGTCTCCGATCAATACAATTATAGCATGGATAATAAACGATTATCATGAACAAGGAAATATGATAATAACTAATTTATTATTGCCTCTAGGGCATATTTCCAACAGTCACATCATTAGGAGAATGATGTGATGGACAAGACCCAAACTGCAAACGTAACATATGATCGTGTCAGTTTATTGCTACTGTTTTCCGCATGTCAAGTATGTGTTCCTATGACCATGAGATCATGCAACTCACAGATATCGGAGGAGTGCCTTGTGTGTATCAAACGTCGCAATGTAACTGGGTGACTACAAAGGTGCTCTACAGGTATCTCCGATGGTGTCTGTTGAGTTGGCATGGATCGAGACTGGGATTTGTTACTCCGTGTGACGGAGAGGTATCTCGGGGCCCACTCGGTAATGCAACATCACAATAAGCCTTGCAAGCAATGTGACTAATTGTTAGTTGCGGGATCTTGTATTATGGAACGAGTAAAGAGACTTGCCGGTAACGAGGTTGAACTAGGTATGGAGATACCGACGATCGAATCTCGGGCAAGTAACATACCGAAGAACAAAGGGAACGTTATACGGGATTAACTGAATCCTTGACATAGAGGTTCGACCGATAAAGATCTCCGTAGAATATGTAGGAACCAATGTGGACGTCCAGGTCCCGCCATTGGTTATTGACCGTAGAGGTGTCTCGGTCATCTCTACATAGTTCTCGAACCCGCAGGGTCTCCACACTTAAGGTTCGGTGACATTTCGGTAGTGTAGAGTTATGTATGGTGGTGACCGAAGTTTGTTCGGAGTCCCGGATGAGATCCCGGACGTCACAACGAGCTCCGGAATGGTCCGGAGGTAAAGATTCAGATATAGGAAGTCCCAGTTTGGTTTCCGGAAAAGTTTCGGGCTCATCGGTAGTGTACCGGGAGTGCCGGTAGTGTACCGGGAGGCCTCCGAGAGGGGTATTTCGACCCCAAGAGGTCCATGGGCTGTGGGAGAATAATAACCAGCCCTTAGTGGGCTGGGAAAACAGCCACAAAGGCCCATGGCGCAGGAGAGGAAGTCCTAAAGCAAAAAGTGGAAAATCAGCCAATAGGAGGCAATCCTACTCCAACTAGGATTGGAGGTGAAGTAGGATTGCTTCCCACCTCCTATTTCGGCCGACCCAAAGGCCTTGGCAGCCTCTCCTCTCCTCTCCTCCTATATATACTAGTGGATTGGGTGGTTTTTGGACAGAATTTCCGGCCACGTGCTACCCGTTACACCGGTGCATAGTCTCTCCTCTAGATCGGTTTTCTGCAGCGCTTAGGCGATGCCCTGCCGGAATTGCTCCACCACCATCACCGGAGCGCTGTCACGCTGCCGGTGAACTCTCTCTCCTCTCCACCTCCTCTCGCTGGATCGAGACGGTGGAGATCGTCATCAAGCTGCACGTGTGCTGAACGCGGAGGTGCCGTCCGTTCAGCGCTAGATCGGAAGGACCGTGATCGAGATCGCGAGACGGTTCGTGATGTGATCACAGAACGGATCGTGATGAGTTCATGGGACAGATCGTGATCAAGATCATGAGACGGATCGTGATAAGTTCGCGGGACGGATCATGATGTGTTCGCGGGACGGTTCGTGATTGGATCGCGGGACGCTCGGCGATTTGGATCGCGAAGAAGTTCGACTACACCAACCGCGTTTCTTAACGCTTCCCGCTTAGCGATCTACAAGGGTACGTAGATCCACTCTCCCTCTCGTAGATGCTCATCACCATGGATAGGTTTGCGTGTGCGTAGGAAATTTTTTGTTTTCCATGCGACGTTCCCCAACAGTGGCATCATGAGCTAGGTTGATGGTTCGATGAGATCTCGAGTAGAACACAAAAGGTTTGTGGGCGTTGATGCTTAGATTGCTTCCTCCCTTGGTGGGATTTTGGTTCAGCGGGATTGTGAGATGAAGCGGCCCAAACCAACATTACTCGTACGCTTACGAGAGATCGGTTCCCTCGAGGCAACTTGTTGCTTAGATGGCTTGCGGGTGACGGTTTCTCTCACTTTAGTTGGATCGGATCCGACAAAGGCGGTCCTTGAGAAGGTTGAAAAGCAATCTATGTATCACTGTTGTGGTTTATGCGTAGGTGAGAATCGTTCTTGCTAGATACCCATAGCAGCCACGTAAAACATGCAACAACAATTAGAGGACGTCTAACTTGTTTTTGCAGGGTATGTTGTGATGTGATATGGCCAATTACATGATGAGATATATGTGATGTATGAGATGATCATGTGATGTATAGAATTTCACGACTTGCATGTCATTGAGTACGAAAACCGGCAGGAGCCATAGGGTTGTCTTTAATTATTGTATGACCTGCGTGTCAATCATTAAGCGCCATGTAATGCTTTACATTATCGCTAAGCGGTAGCAATAGAAGTAGAAGCAGGGCTGGCGCCACAACCCCAATAGAAAAACATTGATGGAGATCAAGATGATGGAGATCATGGTGTTGTGCCGGTGACGATGGAGATCATGCCGGTGTTTCGAAGATGGAGATCTTAAACACAAGTTCATGGCCATATCATGTCACTTATGAATTGCATGAGATGTTAATCCTTTTATGCACCTTGTTTTGCTTAGTACGGCGGTAGCATTATAAGGTGATCCCTCACTTGAATTTCAAGATGAACTGTGTTCTCCCCGAGTGTGCACCGTTGCGAAAGTTCGTCGTGTTGAGACACCACGTGATGATCGGGTGTGATAGACTCTACGTTCACATACAACGGGTGCAAGCCAGATTTGCACGTGCAGAACACTCGGGTTAAACTTGACGAGCCTAGCATGTACAGACATGGCCTCGGAACACAAGAGACCGAAAGGTCGAGCATGAGTCATATAGTGGATATGATCAACATAATGATGTTCACCATTGAAGCCACCTTAACTCACGTGATGATCGGACTTGAGTTGGTGAATTTGGATCATGTATCACGCGAATGACCCGAGGGATGTCAATTTGAGTGGGAGTTCTTAAGTAATATGATTAATTGAACTCATTATCATGAACATAGTCAAAGTGTATTTGCAAATTATGTTGTAGATTACTAGCTTGCGTTGTAGCTCCCTTAAATTTTTATATGTTCCTAGAGAAATAGAGTTGAAAGATGTTCATAGCAATATTGCGGACTGGGTCCATGATTTGAGGATTGTCCTCATTGCTGCACAGAAGGCTTATGTCCTTAAGGCACCGCTCGGTGCGCCACCCCCTCTAGCGTCGTTTATAGATGTTGTGAACATCTGACAGGCACGTTTCAATGACTACTTGATAGTTTAGTGCGTCATGCATTACGGCTTAGAATTGAGGCTCCGAAATGTTTTGAACGTCACGGAACATATGAGATGTTCTAGGAGCAGAGATTGTGATCTCAGGCTCGTGCCTGTGTTGCGAGATATGAGATCTCCAACAAGATTCTTTGCCTGTAAGATGAAGGAGAATAGCTCAATTGTTGAGCATGTACTCAGATTGTCTGGGTACTACAATCGCTTGAATCAAGTGGGAGTTGATCTTCCAGATAAGATAGTGATTGATATAGTTCTCCAAGTCACTGTCACTAAAGCTACTAGAACTTAGTGATGAACTATAATACACCAGGGATAGAAGTATTGATCCCTGAGCTGTTCGCGATGTTTGACACCGCGAAGGTAGAAATCAAGAAGGAGCGTCAAGTGTTGATGGTTAATCAAACCACTAGTTTCGAAAAGGACAAGAGCAAAGAGGGAAACTTCATGGATAGCAAGTCAGTTGCTGCTCCAGTGAAGCAACCCAAAGTTGAACTCAAACCCGAGACTAAGTGCTTCTATTATGAGGTGAGAGGTCGCTGAAGCGGAACAACCCTAGATACTTGGTAGATAAGAAGGCTGGCAACATCGACAAAAGTATATTTGATATACGAGTTATTGATGTGTACCTTGCTAGTACTCCTAGTAGCACCTGGGTATTCGATACCGGTTCGGTTGCTAAATGTTAGTAACTCGAAATAAAAGCTACGGAATAAACGGAGAACTAGCTAAGGGTGAGGTGACGATGTGTGTTGGAAATGTTTCCAAGGTTGATGTGATCAACATCGCACGCTCTCTCTACCTTCAGGATTAGTGACAAACCTAAATAAATGTTATTTGGTGTTTTGCATTGAGCATGGACATGATTAGATCATGTTTATTGCAATACGGTTATTCATTTAAGTCAGAGAATAATAGTTATTCTATTTACATGAATAATACCTTCAATGGTCATGCACCCAGTGAGAATGGTTTGTTGAAATCTTGATCGTAGTAATACACATGTTCATAACATTGATGTCAAAAGATACAAAGTTAAATAATGATAGTACCACATACTTGTTGATAGAGGCGAAGTTGTCCCTGTCTTTCGATGAGATGGTGGCTATCGTTTTTGGTGGAGTAGACTTTGACGATCCGACTACGAACGTGTGAGCCGTCGCGCCTTAGCAATCGCTAAACCAACTCTGAGAGGTTATTGACCACGCCGGAGCACGATCAACCTGACCACGAGGGTCTATTTCCTGCACGCAAACGAAGAACAAGCAAGAAACTAAGATTGCAATCTGGATATTGCGAATAAAAGAGGAAAACTTTATTGATGAAGTGGGGTTCTGTGACGCCTTTGTTTGGTCGTGGAACACAAACGAAGAACGCGAAGTTGCTGCTATGGCAAACTTGTAATCTAAACAAAACCCAACCCTAAAACGAAGCCCTAAGGGCTGTATATATGGGGGAATAGAAGGGAATTTCGTGGCCCCTTGGAGGAGGGGTCCGAAACCGACCCTAAGTCAGTTTCCCCATATATACGGAATATAAAAACAGCCTATAATATGGTATTTCGAAATTACATGGGCCTGGCCCAAAAATAAGGTGACGCAGCACCTATATTAGCCTATGGACGAATTTTATAAAGTGGCATCATGCATATTTCGTCCAAGGCTTCCCGCTCCCATTATGGTGGCTTCAATGTGCGAAAATCATCACTGGAAGCTCCATTGTTCTTCCCCGCACGCGCACCTTCTCCTCCATGCTTGATCCCGCTCCAATGGTCATCCTTCTTATCCATGCTAGGTCCTTCATTCATAAGTAAAACAAAAGTATCCAATTTAGGCAGCATCATATGTTCATGAATATTAGAAGGATTTCCAAGAAACGAAAGTACCTGGTAATTCAATTGACGTGCGCGAGCTCTAGTAATTGGTCCTGTATGTATAGCAGTCGGGGTGGGTGTAACATTAGTAGGGATGTCCTCATCATCCTCCCCTTCTTGAACTGACGTCGTCCTCGACGGAAGCTCATCTTCCTCACCCAAATAAGGCTTCAAATCTGCAATGTTAAAAGTGGGGCTAACCCCAAACTCTGCAGGCAGCTCAAGTTTATATGCATTATCATTTATTTTCTCTAACACCTTAAAAGGACCATCAGCACGTGGCATTAGCTTTGACTTGCGCAAATCAGGAAATCTATCCTTACGCAAATGTAACCAAACAAGATCTCCAGGTGCAAAGACAACATGTTTTCTACCCTTATCTCCAGCAAGTTTGTATTTAGCATTCATACGCTCAATGTTTTCCTTAGTTAACTCATGAATCTTTAATATCAATTCAGCACGTTCTTTAGCATCAAAATTAACCTTCTCCGAAGACGGAAGAGGCAACAAATCAATAGGTGCACGAGGTAAGAAACCATACACAACTTCAAAAGGGCACATCTTAGTGGTAGAATGTAGCGAACGATTATAAGCAAATTCAATATGAGGCAAGCATTCTTCCCACATTTTCAGGTTATTCTTCAAAACAGCCCTAAGCATAGTAGACAATGATCTATTGACTACTTCAGTTTGGCCATCAGTTTGGGGGTGACATGTAGTACTAAAAAGCAGTTTAGTCCCCAACTTAGCCCATAAACATCTCCAAAAGTGGCTAAGAAATTTAGCATCACGATCGGAAACAATTGTATTTGGCACACCATGCAACCGAATAATTTCACGAAAGAACAAATCAGCAACATGAGCAGCATCATCACTTTTATGACATGGTATAAAGTGTGCCATTTTAGAAAATCTATCCACGACAACAAATATGCTATCCCTCCCCTTCTTTGTTCGAGGTAAACCTAAAACAAAGTCCATAGATATATCCTCCCAAGGAACACTAGGTACAGGTAAAGGCATATATAAACCATGAGGATTGAGTCGTGACTTAGCTTTTTGACATGTAGTGCAGCGAGCAACAAAACGCTCAACATCCCGTCTCATCTTTGGCCAAAAGAAATGTGTAGCAAGTATGTCCTCCGTCTTCTTCATGCCAAAGTGTCCCATTAATCCTCCTCCGTGCGCCTCCTGTAACAACAAAAGACGAACGGAGCTAGCTGGAATGCATAGCTTGTTAGCACGAAACACAAATCCATTATTAATAACGAACTTGTTCCATGTTCTCCCTTCTTTACAATTCTGCAACACGTCTCTAAATTCAGCATCATGCACATATTGATCTTTGATGGTCTCCAAACCAAATATTTTAAAGTCAAGTTGTGAAAGCATAGTATAACGACGAGACAAAGCATCAGCAATAACATTATCTTTACCCTTCTTGTGTTTAATGACATAAGGGAAAGTCTCAATGAATTCAACCCATTTAGCATGTCTACGGTTCAGTTTTGCTTGACTTTTAATATGTTTCAAAGATTCATGATCAGAATGTATAACAAATTCTTTGGGCCATAAATAATGTTGCCATGTTTCCAAAGTCCGAACAAGAGCATATAATTCCTTATCATAAGTAGAATAATTCAGACTAGGCCCACTTAATTTTTCAGAAAAGTACGCAACAGGTTTACCATCTTGTAGTAACACACCTCCTAACCCAATTCCACTAGCATCACATTCAAGCTCGAAAGTCTTATTAAAATCAGGAAGTTGGAGTAAAGGAGCATGTGTTAACTTATCTTTCAAGACCGTGAAGGCTTCTTCCTGTGCGGTACCCCAAGAAAAAGGCACGTCCTTCTTTGTAAGCTCATTGAGAGGCGCAGCAATGGTGCTGAAATCTCTCACAAAACGCCTATAGAAACCAGCGAGGCCAAGAAAACTCCTGACTTGTGTGACCGTTTTGGGCTGCGGCCAACTCTCAATAGCTTCAATCTTGGCTGTATCAACTTCAATTCCCTGTGGAGTAACAACATAGCCAAGAAAAGATACTAGGTCGGTGCAAAAGGTGCACTTCCCAAGGTTACCAAACAAACGTGCATCACGTAGCGCAGTAAAAACAGCACGTAAATGTTCCAAATGTTCCTCCAAAGATCTACTAAAAATCAATATATCATCAAAATAGACTACCACAAATCGTCCAATGAAAGCACGTAAAACCTCGTTCATTAATCTCATGAAAGTGCTAGGTGCATTAGTTAACCCAAAAGGCATGACTAGCCACTCATATAATCCAAACTTAGTTTTAAATGCTGTTTTCCATTCATCGCCCAATTTCATATGAATTTGATGGTATCCACTACGCAAATCAACTTTGGAGAAAATTGTAGAGCCACTTAATTCATCAAGCATATCATCTAGTCTAGGAATAGGATGACGATAACGAATAGTAATATTATTAATGCCTCTACAATCCACACACATGCGCGATGTACCATCCTTTTTAGGCACTAGAATAATAGGAACAGCACAAGGACTAAGGGATTCGCGTATATAACCTTTGTCAAGCAGCTCCTGTACTTGACGCATAATCTCCTTTGTCTCCTCTGGATTGGTACGGTAGGGCGCACGGTTGGGTAGGGATGCACCGGGAATTAAGTCAATCTGATGCTCAATCCCGCGAATAGGCGGTAATCCCGATGGCACGTCTTGTGGAAAGACATCAGCGAACTCCTGCAAAATGTTAATGACAGCAGGAGGCAAAGAGGGAGGCATGTCCTCGAATGAAAATAATACCTCTTTACATACAAAAGCATAGCAAACATATGTAGCAACATCCAAATCATTAATATCAGATTTAGTAGCAAGTAAACATCCACTCTTCAATTTTATTTCGGATGCAACAGTAGATGATGGTTTATTATGCTTATGGTGTTGCTCAAATTCCTGTGCTACAATCTGATTTTCACTCTTATTTTTCTCCTGTTTTGCTTTACTAGCTCTAGCAATGTCATCTTTCATAATATGTTTGGGAGACATAGGAAGCAAAGTGATATTATGATCCTTATGAACAAGAGTATACTGATTTGTCCTACCATGGTGTACAGAATTTTTATCAAACTGCCATGGTCTACCAAGTAAAACAGAACATGCTTGCATGGGTACCACATCACAATCCACATAATTAGAATATGTAGCAATGCTAAAATGCACACGAATAGTACGTGTTACCTTAACCTTGCCACTATTGTTGAACCATTGGATGTAATAAGGATGAGGATGTGGTCTGGTGGTTAGAGACAGCTTCTCCACCATCTCCATGCTAGCCAAGTTATTGCAACTCCCTCCATCGATGATGAGGCGAACAGAACGCTCTTTCACAACTCCCTTTGTGTGGAACAAGTTGTGCCTCTGATTTTGCTCAGTGTGTGTAACCTGCACACTGAGAACACGTTGAGCAACTAAACTTTCATACCTGTCAGCGTAATCAGCAGCCATGTATTGTGTTTCTGGTTCTGCATCCTTGCCACCCTGTTCGTCACTGGCAATAAGTGCCAAAGTCTCCTCATCATAATCACTAGCGGACGCATATCCACCATCCTCAGTAACAATCATTACACGCTTGGAAGGGCATTCTCTCGCATAGTGACCTCCACCCTTGCAACGACGACATATAACCTCATGTGTTTGCCCTGTGGATGCAATAGATGAAGAAGAACTCTGTGCAGGCCCAGAAGGTGTGCTCTTCGCAGAGGGTGCAGTAGGAGCATGTTTCCTGGTATCGCGATTAGAGTTGGAGGTTGAAGGAGGTGGTGTGGCAGCAGGACGTGCGGAAGTAGAGGAGGTACGTGGCGTCCATGATGAAGTACGACCTGCAAAATTAGTAGTTCTCGCCATTGCCTGTCGATCCTGCACTTCACGTTCAGCTTTGCAAGCAAGATGAAATAAACGAGTGATAGTGTTATACTCGTTATACTCTAGAATAGTCTGAATCTCTCTATTTAATCCACCCATAAAACGTGCAAGCATAGCTTCATTCTCCTCAACAATACCACATCTAATCATACCAGTTTGTAATTCCTGATAATATTCTTCTACATAATTTTTTCCTTGTCTTAAACGCTGCAAATTTTGAAGCAATTCACGTTGATAATAAGGTGGCACCCAACGATTTCGCATAGCAGTTTTCAAAGCAGCCCAAGTAGTTGGAATATTATCAGGGTGTATTCTACAATGTTCTGACCACCAAACACAAGCAAAACTAGTGAATGAACAAACAGCAGCAGCAACACGTCGATCCTCCGGAAATTGTAAGCATGTAAAACGTTGTTCTGTTTCTAACTCCCATGTAAGATATATATCAGGAACATATCTACCCTCAAACGTCGGAATATTCAATTTAAGTTTAGGGAGATGGTCATGATCCCGTACCTGCGGGGGTGGTGCAGCCCTACCGTTACGGTTGTAGCCATGTGGTCGACCTGGTGCGTATGGTGGGGGGTTGCCCCTGGGGCGGATCTGGAGCAACCTCTCCCTCATCATCGAAATCACCATCATAATCTTCAACCTGCTCAACGACAGTAGCCGCACGAGCCACCGAAGTAGTAGCAGTATCAACAGTACCAGGATGTTGGGCGTGGCCGAGAGGCACACGTCGCGCTCGTCGTTCGAAAGGAATAGGAACTGCAGCTGGTGGAGGTAGACGGGCAAGCACCTCATTGAACTTGGCGTCCATCTTGGTGTCGAATGTCTTCTCCAAACCATCTAGCTTCTCCATGGCCACTCCAAAGTTGTTCACGAAGTCCTGTACCTGCTCAGCCATCATTTGCTGAAATTTATCATAGAGTGCTTTGTTGGTCATGCTCTCCCAGTCGATCTCGTCATCGTGTGATCCTGGCATGGTTAGCAGAAATAGGAAACACACAATATGAAACCTACAGACTACTGGGACGTGGTGGTGGTGGTGGTGTGGCACAAATCCTTTAAGCGAATCTCAATTTCTTACCAGTTCTTACCTAGTAGCAGGCGGTGATCGGCAACCGTTGTAGCCAAAACTCTCAAAGCTTGGATAGAGCGATTGCCAGGTGGTGTCAAGCACACGGCGTAGAAGTATGTGGAGCTGGGATGGCTTATAATATGGTAGCAAAAAGGGTCAGCATTAATCAATTCAGAGATGCAAGGTTGAATAAACGCTCAACGACGGTACTGTGCTGGTCCTAGGCTAGACCGTGCTAGAGACGCGAGCCTAAAACACCAAAAAAAGCACGACGATACACGTAAGCAATGGAAAAGCACACTCGGATTTTTTTTTTTTCGTTTTTTTTTCTTTTTTCGGCGCCTCTTTTTTTTTTCAAAAACTCACTACAATGGCGAGTGTCTCAAAACTCTTGCCACGTCGTATAAGCAAGATGGGCACGAATTTTTCTTTTGGACTATTTTTTTTTCCTGGAGCAATCCGGGGGCTGCGACGACCCAAAAATTTCGACAAAAATCACTATGATAGCAAGTGTCTCAAAACGCTCCGGGGAACCTAAAATCAAGATAGGGAAAAAAATATTTTCGGCCGAAATTTTTTTGGGCCAAAACGTGCTCTGCAAAGCGTGCCGAATTTTTTTTTCCGACACCTGCGCAGGTAGCAAAACACGGATCCGAAATCAAAAGGATCTCGAAACTAAACCTAAAACAAACTGGACTTGGATTGGTGGAGGATTTGTGGTGGTATATATGGACACCAATGGATAGTGATGATGGATGATGAGATATGGCAGCGGCGATGATGGTGGTGGTATATGGCAACTATGAAGACGATGCGGTGGTGGCGTGACAACCTGTGAAAAGAACTCGAAACTCTAAAGGACTAGACACTAAGACCAGCAACTCGACACGACGATGTAACCGCCAATTCAACAAAGCAAAATACTGAAAAGATTATGCAAAGGCTCAGATTGGTTCGGATATGATGATCTAACCCTAATTTTTTGTTGTGGCTTTTTCGTGGACTAAAGGTATGAAGAACAGATGCGATCTAAACTACGAAAACAGGTAAAATCTCACCGAGCAACTTGGAAATCTGATACCACTTGATAGAGGCGAAGTTGTCCCTGTCTTTCGATGAGATGGTGGCTATCGTTTTTGGTGGAGTAGACTTTGACGATCCGACTACGAACGTGTGAGCCGTCGCGCCTTAGCAATCGCTAAACCAACTCTGAGAGGTTATTGACCACGCCGGAGCACGATCAACCTGACCACGAGGGTCTATTTCCTGCACGCAAACGAAGAACAAGCAAGAAACTAAGATTGCAATCTGGATATTGCGAATAAAAGAGGAAAACTTTATTGATGAAGTGGGGTTCTGTGACGCCTTTGTCTGGTCGTGGAACACAAACGAAGAACGCGAAGTTGCTGCTATGGCAAACTTGTAATCTAAACAAAACCCAACCCTAAAACGAAGCCCTAAGGGCTGTATATATGGGGGAATAGAAGGGAATTTCGTGGCCCCTTGGAGGAGGGGTCCGAAACCGACCCTAAGTCAGTTTCCCCATATATACGGAATATAAAAACAGCCTATAATATGGTATTTCGAAATTACATGGGCCTGGCCCAAAAATAAGGTGACGCAGCACCTATATTAGCCTATGGACGAATTTTATAAAGTGGCATCATGCATATTTCGTCCAAGGCTTCCCGCGCCCATTATGGTGGCTTCAATGTGCGGAAATCATCACTGGAAGCTCCATTGTTCTTCCCCGCACGCGCACCTTCTCCTCCATGCTTGATCCCGCTCCAATGGTCATCCTTCTTATCCATGCTAGGTCCTTCATTCATAAGTAAAACAAAAGTATCCAATTTAGGCAGCATCATATGTTCATGAATATTAGAAGGATTTCCAAGAAACGAAAGTACCTGGTAATTCAATTGACGTGCGCGAACTCTAGTAATTGGTCCTGTATGTATAACAGTCGGGGTGGGTGTAACATTAGTAGGGATGTCCTCGTCACTTGTGGCACTGCCGCAAAATGTCATATTGGTATAAAGCGCATGAAGAAACTCCATGGTGATGGATATTTGGACTCATTCGATTTCGAATCGGTTGAGACATGCGAACCATGCCTCTTGGGCAAGATGACTAAAGGACCCCGTTGGATGGAGCGGGCAAGTGATTCATTGGAAATGATACATGTTGATGTATGCAATCTAGTGAGTCTTGTAGCGTGCAGTGGATATCGTTATTTTCTTACCTTCACTGATGATTTGAGTAGATATAGTGTATATTTACTTAATGAAACACAAGTCTGAATCGTTTGAAAGGTTCAAGCAAATTCAGAATGAAGTTTAAAGATCATCGTGACAAGAAGATAAAAATGACTGCGATATGATCGTGGAGGTGAATATCTGAGTCACGAGTTTGGCATACAACTTAAGACAATGTGAAAGTTGTTTCACAACTAAACGCCACCTGGAACACCATAGTGTGATGGTGTGTCCGAACATCATAGTTATGCTCTATTGGACATGGTGCGTGCTATGATGTCTCTTGTCGTTTTACTACTATAATTTTGGGGTTATGCATTAGAGACAACTACATTCACTTTAAATAGGGCACCATCTAAATTCGTTGAGATGACACCATGTGAATTATGGTTTGATAGAAACCTAAGCTGTCATTTCTTAATACTTGGGGCTGCGACACTTGTGTGGAAAATGTTTTCACCTAATGAGGTCGAACCCAAGGCGGACAAATGCATCTTCATAGAATACCCTAAGATCAGTTGGGTGAACCTTCAATCTCAGATCCTAGTGCAAAATGTTTGTTGCTTAAACGGATCCTTTCTCGGGGAAATGTTTCTCGCGAAAGAATTGAGTGGGAGGAAGATAGAACTTGATGAGGTTGTTAAACCTTTGTTCAACCAGAGAGTAGCGCAGCGCAGAAAGATGTTTCTGTGAAGCCTACGTTAGTTGAAGAGGAAGTTAATGATGATGATCATGAAGCTTCAAGATCAAGTTACTATCGAACTTCGTAGGTCGACAAGGATGTGTACTGCTCCTAAGTGGTACGGCAACTCTGTCTTGGAGGTCATGTTGTTGGACAAACGATGAACCTACGAGCTATGGAGAAGCGATGATGGGCCCGGATTCCGACAAATGGTTGGACGCCATGAAATCCGCGATAGGATCCATGTATGAAAACCAAGTGTAGACTTTGGTAGACTTGCTCGTTGGACGGCAGGTCGTTGAGTACAAATGGATCTTTAAAATGAAGACAGACACTGATGGTGAATGTCACTATTTGTAAAGCTCGACTTGTTGCAAAGATGTTTGTGACAAGTTCAAGGAGTTGACTATGATGAGACTTTCTCACTCGTAGTGGTGCTAAAGTCTGTTGGAATTATGTTAGCAGTTGCTGTGTTTTCAATTATGAATAGCAGATGGATGTCAAAACATCATTTCCTTAACGGTTTACTTGGGGAAAGGTTGTATGTGATACAACCAGAAGGTTTTGTCAGGCCTAAGGATGCTAAAAGGTGTGCAAGCTTCGGTGATCCTTCCATGGACTAAAGCAAGCATCTCGGAGTTGGAATATATGCTTTGATGAGGTGATCAAAGTTTTGATGTTTATACAAAGTTTACGAGAAACTTGTATTTGCAATAAAGTGAGTGGGAGCACTATAGAATTTCTGATAAGTATATGTGGATGGCATATTGTTGATCAGAAATAATGTAGAGTTTCTGGAAAGCATAAAACGGTCATTTGGAAAGTGATTTTCAAAGGAAGACCTGGATGAAGCTACCTAATTGTTGAGCATCAAAATCTATGGAGATAGATCAAGATGCTCGATGAGACTTTCAATGAGTGCCCTTGACAAGATTTTGAAAGAGTTCAAAATGGATCAGTCAGAGAAAGAGTTCTCGCCTGATTTGTAAGGTGTGAAAGTTGAGTGAGACTCAAAGCTCGACAACGGCAGAAGAAAGAGAAAGGACGAACATCGTCCCCTATGCCTTAGCCATAGGCTCTATATTATGCCATGCTGTGTACCGCACCTGTGTGTGCCTTGCCATGAGTCCGTCAGGGGGTACAAGAGTGAACCAGGAGTGGATCACTGGACAGCGGTCAAGATTATCCTCAGTAACTAAGAGACTGAGGAGATGTTTCTCGATTATGGAGGTGATAAAGAGTTCGTCGTAAGGAGTTACGTCAACACAAGCTTTAACACTAATCCGGATGACTCGTAGTAGCAATCTGGATACGTATAGTGGAGCAGCCATTTGGAATAGTACCGAGCGGAGTGTGGTAGCAGTGTTTACAGTTTGACATAGGTATTTGCAAAGTGCACACGGATCTGAATGTTACAGACCCGTTGACTATAAGACCTCTCTCACATGCAAAGCATGATCGAGCCCCAGAACTCGTTGGGTGTTAGATTCATAACAATGCGAATCACATGGTGATGGGAACTAGATTATTGACTCTAGTGCAAGTGGGAGACTGTTGGAAATATGCCCTAGAGGCAATAATAAATTAGATATTATCATATTTCCTTGTTCATGATAATCGTTTATTATCCATGCTATAATTGTATTGATCGGAGACTTAGATGCATGTGTGGATACATAGACAAAACCATGTCCCTAGTATGCCTCTAATAGACTACCTCGTTGATCAAAAGATGGTTAAGGTTTCCTAGCCATGGACATGAGATGTCATTTGATAACGGGGTCACATCATTAGGAGAATGATGTGATGGACAAGACCCAAACTGCAAACGTAACATATGATCGTGTCAGTTTATTGCTACTGTTTTCCGCATGTCAAGTATGTGTTCCTATGACCATGAGATCATGCAACTCACAGATATCGGAGGAGTGCCTTGTGTGTATCAAACATCGCAACGTAACTGGGTGACTATAAAGGTGCTCTACAGGTATCTCCGATGGTGTCTGTTGAGTTGGCATGGATCGAGACTGGGATTTGTTACTCCGTGTGACGGAGAGGTATCTCGGGGCCCACTCGGTAATGCAACATCACAATAAGCCTTGCAAGCAATGTGACTAATTGTTAGTTGCGGGATCTTGTATTACGGAATGAGTAAAGAGACTTGCCGGTAACGAGGTTGAACTAGGTATGGAGATACCGACGATCGAATCTCGGGCAAGTAACATACCGAAGAACAAAGGGAACGTTATACGGGATTAACTGAATCCTTGACATAGAGGTTCGACCGATAAAGATCTTCGTAGAATATGTAGGAACCAATGTGGACGTCTAGGTCCCGCCATTGGTTATTGACCGTAGAGGTGTCTCGGTCATCTCTACATAGTTCTCGAACCCGCAGGGTCTGCACACTTAAGGTTCGGTGACATTTCGGTAGTGTAGAGTTATGTATGGTGGTGACCGAAGTTTGTTCGGAGTCCCAGATGAGATCCCGGACGTCACGACGAGCTCCGGAATGGTCCGGAGGTAAAGATTCATATATAGGAAGTCCCAGTTTGGTTTCCGGAAAAGTTTCGGGCTCATCGGTAGTGTACCGGGAGTGCCGGTAGTGTACCGGGAGTGCCGGTAGTGTACCGGGAGGCCTCCGGGAGGGGTATTTCGACCCCAAGAGGTCCATGGGCTGTGGGAGAATAATAACCAGCCCTTAGTGGGCTGGGAAAACAGCCACAAAGGCCCATGGCGCAGGAGAGAAAGTCCTAAAGCAAAAAGTGGAAAATCAGCCAATAGGAGGCAATCCTACTCCAACTAGGATTGGAGGTGAAGTAGGATTGCTTCCCACCTCCTATTTCGGCTGACCCAAAGGCCTTGGCTGCCTCTCCTCTCCTCTCCTCCTATATATACTAGTGGATTGGGTGGTTTTTGGACAGAATTTCCGGCCACGTGCTACCCGTTACACCGGTGCATAGTCTCTCCTCTAGATCGGTTTTCTACAGCGCTTAGGCGAAGCCCTGCCGGAATTGCTCCACCACCATCACCGGAGCGCTGTCACGCTGCCGGTGAACTCTCTCTCCTCTTCACCTCCTCTTGCTGGATCGAGATGGTGGAGATCATCATCAAGCTGCACGTGTGCTGAACGCGGAGGTGTCGTCCGTTCGGCGCTAGATCGGAAGGACCGTGATCGAGATCGCGAGACGGTTCGTGATGTGATCACGGAACGGATCGTGATGAGTTCGCGGGACAGATCGTGATCAAGATCGTGAGACGGATCGTGATGAGTTCGCGGGACGGGTCATGATGTGTTCGCGGGACGGTTCGTGATTGGATCGCGGGACGCTCGGCGATTTGGATCGCGAAGAAGTTTGACTACACCAACCGCGTTTCTTAACGCTTCCCACTTAGCGATCTACAAGGGTACGTAGATCCACTCTCCCTCTCGTAGATGCTCATCACCATGGATAGGTTTGCGTGTGCGCAGGAAATTTTTTGTTTCCCATGCGACGTTCCCCAACACTTTCTACCATCTAACATGCATAGAAACAAGAAGCAATATCAATCGCATATAAACATAAATATGTGAAATAGTATTGCTCCTTCATGGACATCCTTCCATGGCCGGCTCCAACTCCGATGACCAGGGCGGAACTCCATCTTGTTCGTCTTGCCAGGACGCCAAAGCCTCGAACTTGATCTCTGTCCTCCAACTACTACAACTAGTAATGAATTTACAGATAATCACAAGTCGACACGCAGGTCGTTATACAATATAATGAGAGCACTTTGGCTCCTGCAGTCTGACAATCATGACACGCAGGTCATGTTAAATTACACACATGCATCAGATACATATGAGCCATACTATTCACATCAAACCTGCAAAAAACACTTATGCATAGAATCGCATTCTACCGGTTTGTGTGATCGTGTATGAAATACAAGGTGCTACACGATCACACAAACGGGTACAATGTGATTCTATGCATAAGTTTGTGGACTGGGAAGAGTCCTAGTTTGTCTTTTGTAAAGATTTGGGTTGTGAAGCATTTGTCAAGCGGCTCATGTCGGAAAAGCTTACACCCAAGTCAGATAAATGCATATTCATGGGATATCCGAGGGAAACCTTGGGATATAATATCTACAACCGAGAAGAGAACAAAGTGTTTGTTGCTCGGAACAAGGTTTTCCTAGAGAAAGAGTTTCTCAGTCGGGAGGCTACTGGGAGAAGGGTGTGACTCGAAGAAATTCGAGAGCCACTCAGAGACAACTCGATTGATGATGAGATCACACCGAAGTTGGTCAGAGAACCTATAGTGGAATCAGCACCGGAGCCATGGAGGTCAGAAAGATTGCACAGAGTGCGCGACGTTTTGTTGCTAGAAAGCGAAGAGTCGGCCACGTATGCGAAAGCATGGTGAGCCTAGATTCCGAGGCATGGCTAGAGGCCATTAGATCCGAGTTAAAGTCCATGGATGAGAATCAAGTCTGGGACTTGGTTGATCTGCCACCTGGCGTAGTTGCCATTGGTTGCAAATTGGTCTTCAAGAAGAAAACCGATGTCGATGGAAATGTTCAGATCCACAAAGCTCGGCTTGTCGCTAAAGGTTATGGACAAGTTCAAGGAATTGACTACGATGAGACCTACTTGCCGGTAGTGATGCTAAAGTCGGTGAGGATCATACTAGCTATAGCTGCATATTTCGATTATGAGATATCGCAAATGGATGTCAAAATGGCTTTCCTTCATGGAAATTTAAAAGAGGACGTATACATTGATAGAGGCGAAGTTGTCCCTGTCTTTCGATGAGATGGTGGCTATCGTTTTTGGTAGAGTAGACTTTCACGATCCGACTACGAACGTGGTAGAGGCGAGGGTCCCAATCTTTCGATGAGATGATGACTATCGATTTGGTGGAGACGACTTTGACGATCCGACTACAAACGTGCACGACGTTGTGCCTTAGCAATCGCTAAACCAATCTCCAAGAGGTTATTGACCATGCCGGAGCACGATCAACCTGACCACGAAGGTCTATTCCTGCAAACAATCAAAGAACAAGCAAGAATATGATAATGCAATCTGAATATTGCGAATATAGATGAAGTATTGATAATGGTGGGGTTCCGAAAGCGGTCTTGGTCTGGTCGTTGGACACAAACAAAGTACACGAAGTTGCAATGGCTAACTTTTAACTAAATAAAACCCAAAGGAAAAGCTACTAGATTGATCTACTTATATAGGAGCAAGGGCCGGCGGCCAAGGAGGTGGGAGGACGTCCCAAGACACCCTAAAACCAACCCTAGGTCGTACAAGGCCCATGGGCCCAAGTGAAGGTGATGCAACACCTTTGGACTTGTAGTTTGACTCGGATTCTGCTGCAATGTCAGATTGTTTCGTCGATATCTTCGCGATCCTGACGTATTTTAAGGTGATTCCAACTGGGATGGAACGCATATGAAATCTAGTTTCCAGCAAAAGAAGAATCATCCAATTCCAAGTCCGTATGAAAAGGTTGTTGGCGTTTTGAGACAGGTGTGTCTGTGCAATCCAAATCTGAGTCTAGAACGTGAGAGACTTGGACTCTATCTTCTCTTGGGCTAAAATGACGTGAGAGAACTTCTTGAACAACACCTAATTTTTTCCTTTGACATTATATTACCTCTTGAATAGCACCCAACCATTCTGCATTTAGGCATAAAATAAAAATAGGTGAAGTATTTTTGTTCCGGATAACATAAATAAATTATTGCATAATTCTTACAAGAAATCACGTCACAAATATGCATGTATGCAACATTTTTGGTTGTATCGAAGGTAGTCATGTCCTCATCATCCTCCCCTTTTTGAAAACAAAGCCGTCCTCGGCATTGCTTAATCTGAAATGTGGCTACCAAAAGAGAAAAGCCGTACACATTGTATATGTATTTGTCATCCATTTTTATTGTTCTCAGTTGTGACACATATATGCAAGGGAACTCATAACATGTCATGAAATATGAAGCCAAAAAATCATGACAAGAAGTAGAAGGCATGACAATATTACAACTTAGTTTGCACATATAAGTGAAGTCCTTATTCAACACAGAATTATCAGCAAAATTGGAGGTCATATAAAAATGATTAAACACCGACAGAATTATTTTCAAACATATTTGACCCGAATTTGATTGATTTCCCGATTCACACGGTTCTTGCTCATCAATAGTTAATTTAATGGGTGCACTCACAATTGCTGATATTGTAGTTATTTGATCACATGACGAAGTAAAATCATGAACATAGTCCTCTAAAATAGGTGGTGTGATCAAAGTAATGGGTAGCTCATCACAAGGTACACTGGAATTGACAAGGCGTTCAACATACTCATGTGGAGGTGGAAGATCAATACCTTTGCCATTACCTCTTATGATCAACTCAGATGATGTAAGCACTCTCGGTGGTGACGTGTTACATGGTGAAGGTGATGTAGCCCTTACAAGAATTGATGTGGTTGTCACCGTACGCCTAGTAGTTAAAGGAACAACTGTATCCACTCTTGGAATGTGCACCTTGCGCTCCATTTCCTTTTGGACAACACGTTGATTTATTTCCTGTTCAGCTTTGCAAGCAAGACGAAACAAACGATCCATATAATAACACTTTCCATGAATTAGTATCTCCTGAATATCACAGTTTAATCCTCCCCAAAATCTATCCATAAAATCTTCTTCACTTTCTTCTAATGAGGAATGCAACAAGGTCATTTGTAAATCATCATAATATTTCATTACGGTGTCACTACCTTGTTTTAAATATTGTAACTTTTTAAGCTTGTCACGAGTATAATAAGCAGGAACGAATGTGTGTCTCATGGTAAGTTTCAAATCATCCCAAGTAGTAGGTATAATATCTTTGTGTAACCGACAATATTCGCTCCACCGAACTAAAGCATAACCAGTGAAAGAACCAACTGTGACCTTAACTTTCTTACGTGCAGCAAAATTATGGGAAGCATATATTTCATTTATTTCAAACTCCCACTCAATATATAAAGCAGGTCTAAATCATCCATTAAATGGAGGTATAGAAACATTAACCTGATCATGTGCATTTGGATCTCTTTGCATCTCTCGTATCGGATTTTGTGGTGGCACGTCTCCCACGATCGAAGAAGCCCATGAACTGACAACTCCGGATCCTGTCATGACTAGTAGAAACAAGAAACAAAGATCCAAGTATATTGTTCCTATGAACTACTGGGATGTGGTGGTAAAATGCTCACAATAAAGCAAATATCAATGTCTTACAAATTCTTACCATGCAGCAGGTGGCGACTGGCAACCGACGGTGTCAATATCTTCGAAGATTGGGTAAAGCGATTACCAGCTGAACGTATGTATACACGATGTGGAAATATGTGGAGCTTGGAAGGCTTAATATATGGTAGCAAAAGATTAGCAATAATCAATTCAGAGATGCAATGTTGAATAAACGCTCAACGACGGTACTGTGCTGGTCCTAGGCTAGACCGTACTAGAGACGCGAGCCTACAACACTAATGGACTCACGGTGTAGGACAAATAGCAGCAAGAGATGATATGAATTAGCTCTTGACAACAAGATATAAGTGAAGATCACAATCATAGTAAAGACAATGATGATAAATGACCGACAAGCAAGATATACAAAACTCTCTCTGCAGCTTTCCTCTAGAAAATATTATGTGAAATTTCTGATATTTGTTCTCAAGAATGCTACTGACTCAAGCTTTCGTATGCAAATAGAATCACTCAATTCCGAGTTCGTATGAGGAAGATACGCTTGTTTTACTGGACACTGCGCAAAACAGATTTCAATCCGAATTCACATACGAGATTGAGTCTTGGTAGATCCGAAATTTGTTTTTTTCTCTTCTCTCTATTTTTTTTCTTCTCTTTTTTTCTCTCACTTTTTTCTTTTTTTCTTTTTTTTTCTCTCGCACTTTTTTTTCTATCCAACAAATTAGATAAGATGTAGATTAGATCAAGCGTACATGTGAACGACCTCAAGTGTGATAATGACAATGAACAATGGTAGCATGTGGTGAAAATTGATGGATGGTGGGGGTGACAACGAAATGGGATGACGCTGGCGTGGTGGTGGTATATGGTAGCAACAATGAAGATGGTGCGACGCCGGGGTGACAAGTTATGAATAGAACTCGAAACTCTAAAAGACTAGACGCTAAGACCAGCAACTCGACACGACGATGCAACCGATAATTCAACTATGCAAGCACTAAAAAGAAAATTGCAAAGGCTCAGACTGGCTTGGAGAAAAGATGAATAGATCTAACTTTTTTTGTGGCTTTCTCTTGGGCAATAGGTAAGGAAAATAAATCTAATCTACGAATAACTAGAAATTCTCACCGAGCAACCTGAAAACTGATACCACTTGATAGAGGCAAGGGTCCCGATCTTTCGATGAGATGATAACTATCAATTTGGTGGAGACGACTTTGACGATCCGACTACAAACGTACACGACGTTGTGCCTTAGCAATCGCTAAACCAATCTCCAAGAGGTTATTGACCATGCCGGAGCACGATCAACCTGACCACGAAGGTCTATTCCTGCAAACAATCGAAGAACAAGTAAGAATATGATAATGCAATCTGAATATGATAATGGTGGGGTTCCGAAAGCGGTCTTGGTCTGGTCATTGGACACAAACAAAGTACACGAAGTTGCAATGGCTAACTTTTAACTAAATAAAACCCAAAGGAAAAGCTACTAGATTGATCTACTTATATAGGAGCAAGGGGTGGCGGCCAAGGAGGTGGGAGGACGTCCCAAGACACCCTAAAACCAACCCTAGGTCGTACAAGGCCCATCGGCCCAAGTGGAGGTGATGCAATACCTTTGGACTTGTAGTTTGACTCGGATTGTACTACAACGTCAGATTGTTTCGTCGATATCTTCGCGATCCTGACGAATTTGAAGGTGATTCCAACTGGACTGGAACTCATATGAAATCTAGTTTCCAGCAAAAAAAGAATCACCCAATTCTGAGTCCGTATAAAAAAGTTGTTGGCGTTTTAAGACAGGTGTGTTCCATGTTCTCCCTTCTTTACAATGCTGCAACACATCTCTATATTCAGCATCATGCACATATTGATCTTTGATGGTCTCCAAACCATATATTTTAAAGTCAAGTTGTGAAAGCATAGTACAACGACGAGACAAAGCATCAACAATAACATTTTCTTTACCCTTCTTGTGTTTAATGACATAAGGGGAAGTCTTAATGAATTCAACCCATTTAGCATGTCTACGGTTCAGTTTTGCTTGACTTTTAATATGTTTCAAAGATTCATGATCAGAATGTATAACAAATTCTTTGGGCCATAAATAATGTTGCCATGTTTCCAAAGTCCGAACAAGAGCATATAATTCCTTATCATAAGTAGAATAATTCAGACTAGGCCCACTCAGTTTTTCAGAAAAGTACACAACAGGTTTACCATCTTGTAATAACACACCTCCTAACCCAATTCCACTAGCATCACATTCAAGCTCGAAAGTCTTATTAAAATCAGGAAGTTGGAGTAAAGGAGCATGTGTTCACTTATCTTTCAAGACCGTGAAGGCTTCTTCATGTGCGGTACCCCAAGAAAAAGGCACGTCCTTCTTTGTAAGCTCATTGAGAGGTGCAGCAATGGTGCTGAAATCTCTCACAAAACGCCTATAGAAACCAGCGAGGCCAAGAAAACTCCTCACTTGTGTGATCGTTTTGGCTGCGGCCAACTCTCAATAGCTTCAATCTTGGCTTTATCAACTTCAATTCCCTGTGGAGTAACAACATAGCCAAGAAAAGATACTCGGTCGGTGCAAAAGGTGCACTTCCCAAGGTTACCAAACAAATGACCATCACGTAGAGCAATAAAAACAGCATGTAGATGTTCCAAATGCTCCTCCAAGGATCTACAAAAAATCAATATATCATCAAAATAGACTACCACAAATCGTCCAATGAAGAACGTAAAACCTCGTTCATTAATCTCATGAAAGTGCTAGGTGCATTAGTTAACCCAAAAGGCATGACTAACCACTCATATAATCCAAACTTAGTTTTAAATGCTGTTTTCCATTCATCTCCCAATTTCATACGAATTTGATGGTATCCACTACGCAAACCAACTTTGGAGAAAATTGTAGAACCACTTAATTCATCAAGCGTATCATCTAGTCTAGGAATAGGATGACGATAACGAATAGTAATATTATTAATGCCTCTACAATCCACACACATGCGCATACCATCCTTTTTAGGCACTAGAATAATAGGAACAACACAAGGACTAAGGGATTCACGTATATAACCTTTGTCAAGCAGCTCCTGTACTTGACACATAATCTCCTTTGTCTCCGCTGGATTGGTACGGTATGATGCACGGTTGGGTAGGGATGCACCGGGAATTAAGTCAATCTGATGCTCAATCCCGTGAATAGGTGGTAATCCTGGTGGCACGTCTTGTGGGAAGAAGTCAGCGAACTCCTGCAAAATGTTAATGACAGCAGGAGGCAAAGAGGGAGGCATGTCCTCGAATGAAAATAATACCTCTTTACATACAAAAGCATAGCAAACAGATGTAGCAACATGCAAATCATTAATATCAGATTTAGTAGCAAGTAAACATCCACTCTTCAATTTTATTTCGGATGCAACATTAGATGATGTTTTATTATGCTTATGGTGTTGCTCAAATTCCTGTGCTACAATCTGATTTTCACTCTTTTTTTTCTCCTGTTTTGCTTTACTAGCTCTAGCAATGTCATCTTTCGTAATATGTTCCGGAGACATAGGAAGCAAAGTGATATTTTGATCCTTATGAACAAGAGAATACTGATTTGTCCTACCATGGTGTACATAATTTTTATCAAACTGCCATGGCCTACCAAGTACAACAGAACATGCTTGCATGGGTACCACATCACAATCCACATAATCAGAAAATGTAGCAATGCTAAAATGCACACAAACAGTACGTGTTACCTTAACCTTGCCACTATTGTTAAACCATTGGATGTAATAAGGATGAGGATGTGGTCTGGTGGTTAGAGATAGCTTCTCCACCATCTCCATGCTAGCCAAGTTATTGCAACTCCCTCCATCGATGATGACGTGAACAGAACGCTCCTTCACAACTCCCTTTGTGTGGAACAAGTTGTGCCTCTGATTTTTCTCAGCCTGTGTAACCTGCACACTGAGAACAAGTTGATCAACTAAACTTTCATACTTGTCAGCGTAATCAGCAGCCATGTAGTGTGTCTCTGGTTCTGCATCCTCGCCACCCTGTTCTTCACTTGCAATGAGAGCCGAAGTCTCCACATCATAATCACTAGCGGACGCATATCCACTGATAGGGGCGTGGGTCCCGATCTTTCGATGAGATGATAACTATCGATTTGGTGGAGAAGACTTTGACGATCCGACTACAAACATGCACGACGTTGCGCCTTAGCAATCGCTAAACCAATCTCCAAGAGGTTATTGACCATGCCGGAGCACGATCAACCTGACCACGAAGGTCTATTCCTGCAAGCAATCGAAGAACAAGCAAGAATATGATAATGCAATCTGAATATTGCGAATATAGATGAAGTATTGATAAGGGTGGGGTTCCGAAAGCGGTCTTGGTCTGGTCGTTGGACACAAACGAAGTACACGAAGTTGCAATGGCTAACTTTTAACTAAACAAAACCCAATCCTAAAACGACGCCCTAAGGGCTGTATATATGGGGGAATAGAGGGGAATTTCGTGGCCCCTTGGAGAAGGGGTCCGAAACAGACCTTATCTCAGTTTCCCCATACATACGGACTCTAGAAACAGCCTATAATATGGTATTTCGAAATTACATGGGCCTGGCCCAACAATAAGGTGGTGCAGCACCTATATTAGCCTAGGGACGAATCTTGTAAGTAGCATCATGCATATTTCGTCCAAGGCTTCTTGCTCCCATTATGGTGGCTTCAAAGTGCGAATATCATCACTGGAACCTCCATTGTTCTTTCCCGCGCGCGCACCTTCTTCTCCATGCTTGATCCCCCTCCCATGGCCATCCTTCTTATCCATGCTAGGTCCTTCATTCATAAGTAAAACAAAAGTATCTAATTTAGGCAACATCATATGTTCATGAACATTAGAAGGATTTGCAAGAAACAAAAGTACCTGGTAATTCAATTGATGTGCGCGAGCTCTAGTAATTGGTCCTGTATGTATAGCAGTCGGAGTTGTGGTTGTAGTATTAGCAGGGTTGTCCTCATCATATATGATACAACCTAAAGGTTTTGTCGATCCAACTAACGCTGGTAAAATATGCAAGCTCAAGAGATCCATTTATGGATTGCGGCAAGCAGCTCGGAGTTGGAACATTCGTTTTGATGAAGTCATCATTGACCTTGGTTTCATCAAGAACGAAGAGGACTATTGTTTATAGAAGAAGTCAAGTGAGAGCTCGGTAATATTTTTGATCTTGTATGTGGATGACATACTGCTGATGGGAAATGATGTTTCGATGCTGAACTTAGTTAAGGAATCATTGAATGGCAAGTTTTCGATGAAAGACCTTGGATAGGCAGTGTACATTTTAGGCATAAAGATCTATAGAGATAGATCGAGGAGGCTGGTTGGCTTAAGCCAGAGCATGTACATAGACAAAGTGTTGAAGAGGTTCAACATGAGTGAGACCAAGAAAGGGTTCTTGCCCGTCTCAGATGGTATAAGGCTAAGCAAGACTCGGAGTCCTACGACTTCTGATGAGCGAAACCAGATGAGTAGGATTCCATATGCCTCAGCAATTGGATCCATCATGTATCCCATAGTTTGTACATGGCCTGATGTTGCCTATGCACTAAGCTTAACAAGAAGATACCAGGCCGACCCAGGTGAGAGTCACTAGGCAGCGGTGAAAACTATCTTGAAGTACCTGAAAAGGACTAAAGAGATGTTCCTAGTTTATGGAGGTGAGGAGGAGCTCTACGTAAAGGGTTACGCTGATTCTAGTTTCCAAACCAATAGGGATGATTGTTGATCGCAAACTGGATTCGTGTATGTCATGAATGACGAAGCAGTGAGCTGGACGAGTTCCAAGCAAGATACGGTGGCCGACTCCACAATAGAGGCTGAATACATTGCAGCTTGTGAAGCCGCAAAAGGAAGGTGTTTGGATTCGGAAGTTCTTGGAAGATGTTGGTGTGTTCCCGGCCTGGTCAAACCATTGGACCTTTATTGTGATAATTCAGGTGCCATCGCATAGGCCAAGGAGCCGAGACAACACCACAAGACCAGGCACATAAACCAAAAATATCATTTGATACGAAAGCTCGTAGAGAAAGGTGATACCAATTTATGCAAGATTCATATGGATGCAAATGTTGCAGCTCCGTTGACTAAGCCGCTTCCACAACCTAAGCATGAGGGGTATGTTAGAGCTATGGGCATTTGATGTCTACTTGATTGACTCTAGTGCAAGTGGGAGACTGTTGGAGATATGCCCTAGAGGCAATCATGTATGATGATATTTCCTATGTGTTTATGAATCAAGATAGTCCTTGGACATTATCATTGATGTGTATTAACAAGTACGTGACTTGTTTGTGAGACTATACATTGCATGATAACTGTCCTAAATGGTCCCTAGTCCAAAAGGGTTGTGTGGACACACAACTAATCAGACTATCATATCACACGGTGGATGGTTCGGTCTCACTGACCATGTAGCAAGGGATGCTAGCCGGATAATACGGACTCAGAAAGGTTTGGTCAGTTTCGACATAGTTGGATTCGAGTCGAGATAATGTCTGAGTTGGACAGACCCAACTACGAGACGCGGCGATAGGTCATCTGTGAGTCTCTAGTACAACATACGTTCTATGTCCTAAGGCTTGAGCTGACGCATGTACTCGGGATGGTGACATACTTGCTTTGGGCTGACCAAACACTAATCCATGACTAGGTAGTTACAAAGGTAGGTTTCGGGCTTGTCAAGACCCATGCTACGGGACATGGTTGAGCAAGATGGGATTTGCCCCTCCGATCAGGAGAGATATACTCTGGGCCCCTCATGTGATCCGACCTGGATAAGCATGGCCATGTGATGAGGATTATGAGATAATCCGAATGCTGGTCGGATTCATCGGAACGAGAAAGAGGTCGTGCTTCAACAAGGGTGACCATATCGCCTTGTGCACGACAACATATATCGTGTGGCAAAGGGAACAAAAGTGTGAAGTATAGGTTCGCCTAACCAGCTTCATCAGACACTTGGAGTCGGCACATCTTGCTAGAGGCCGCTACCGACCGGTCGAGTCGGATGTCATCTGACTCGCGACCAAGTGGACGAGAACCTAAAGGGTCGCGCGCTTAAGGGAAGGAACACGTGGGCTTTATGATCCGTGCGAGGCCCAAGAGTTGAGCCCGCTTCGGATGCCTATATATAGTGGAGGTGCGGCTCACTTACCCGGTTGATCGCTTTGGTGCCGTCATTAGGGCTTTGCATGAGTTGCAACTAGCCACCTCCACTCGCCACTGCCGACCGTGTGATCGGACCTAGCAGTCCACCGCATAGGTGTTCCTCCTGCATGTGTGGATACCGTTAGAGGCGGTGCACTTGCATCGCTCCGACGAATCTGTACGTGGGATCCAACGACCGGATGTTCGAGGGAGATCAGAACGGCTGTTCAAGGGAGATCGGAACAGCTGTTCGAGGGAGATCTGACGAGGAGGAGACGGACCACACGAACGCGCTTCCCCAACTCTACTTTCGCTGCATGGCACCACGTGTCTAGTGGTAATAATCTATGATCCATGTCCGTAGCATGTTCTTGGTTGTTCTGCGCGTAGGAAATTTTAATTCGCATGCGATGCACCAACGATAGAACCCAACAACTAGGGCTTTGCATGTGTTGCAACTAGCCACCTCCACTTGCCGCCATCGACTTTGTGATTGGACCTAGCAGTACGCCGCTCGGTCTTCCTCCTGCACGCGCGGATACCGTTAGGGGCGGTGCACTTGCGCCGCTCCGGCGAACCTATACGTGGGATCCGGTGACCAGCTCTTTGAGGGAGATCGGGCCGGCTGTTCGAGGGAGATCGTATGAGGATGAGACAGACCACACGAACGCGCTGCCCCAACTCTACTTCCGCTGCACGGCACTGCGCGTCTAGTGGTAACGAACTATGATCCCTCTCCGTAGCATGTTCTTGGATGTTATGCGCGTTGGAAATTTTTAATTTGCATGCGATACACCTACGGTGGTTTGAAGCCATGCACGATGAACTCAACAACTTCGAGCGCAACCAAGTGTGAGGATTGGTGCCAAGACCAAAGGAGAACCACAATGTCATTGGAACTAAATGGATCTTCAAAAACAAGCAAGATGAAAACTATGTCATCATTCGCAACAAGGCAAGATTGGTGGCACAAGGCTACTCCCAAGTCAAGGAGTTTGCCACACTGATGACAAATAAGTTTGAGATGTCTATGATGGGAGAGTTGAAGTTATTCCTTCGATTCGAAGTCAAGAAACAAAGTCAAGGAACCTTCATCAATCAAGCTAAATACACTCAAGACATGCTCAATAAGTTCAAGATGGATGAGCTTAATCCTCCCAAGGCCAACACTCCTATCCACTCAAATGCCAACTTGACAGTGATCCTAATGGTAAAGCCATGGATCAAAAGGTATATCGCTGCATGATTGGATCCTTACTTTATCTTTGTGCATCTAGACCGGATATCATGTTGAGTGTGGGAATTTGTGCACGATTTCAATCTGCACCTAAGGAGAGTCAACGTGTGGCTGTCAAGCGAATCTTTCGATATTTCGCTCATACCCCAAACTTTGGCTTATGGTATCCCAAGGGTGCTTCATTTGATCTCATTGGATATACTGACTCGAATGGGGCGGGAGACCAAATGGAAAGGAAGTCCACTTCCGTAGCCTACCAATGTCTTGGTCGGTCTTTGGTAAGTTGGTCTTCAAAGAAACAAAACTATGTTTCTCTCTCGTACACCGAGGCTGAGTATGTAGCTGCTGCTAGTTGCTGTGCATAGATTCTTTGGATGAGGCAAACTTTAAAGGATTATGGTCTCAGTTGTGACAAAGTGACTCTTTACTGTGACAATGAAAGTGCAATTATGATCTCCAACAACGTGGTTAAACATTACAAGACCAAGCACATTGATATTCGTCATCACTTTCACCGAGATCACTCAAGCGAGGAGATATCAATCGTATCCATCTCCGCACTAATGAGCAACTTGCAGATATATTCATGTAGCCATTATATGGAGCAAGATTTCGCGAGTTAAGGCATGAGCTAAATATCATTGATTCGAGCAATGTGGTTTGATTTAGTACACACCCCACCACACTCATCATTTTGTCTTGTTTAGATATAGGGATGGACCTAGGGGGGTCTAGTTCTCTCAATGAACTATCTCCCCCCTGTTATGCATAAACTAATCAAAGTCTTTCACATCCCCCATTTCTTGATGGTTACTGTGCTTCAAAGACGAGTTTTGGTCATGGACCCAAGGTTAAAATCTTCGCGGTGCCATACCAATTGACTCAAACATATGTGGCTTCGGCCACCGCCCCTCCTCCTAGTGAGGCATTTGCTTTTCTAGAGCATATTGGTTTGAATGTGTTGATCCAAGTCTTTATCACTTCGTGTTTTGGTTTCTCGTAAAGACTTGGGGTCACTCCTTTTATGTATCCTAGTAGAAGGTTTTGCTCCTCTTCATTGCCTCAGATTTGTGGTATTTTCTCTGCTGGGAGTGGTTTTTGATCATAAGTTATACTACCGCTCTGGTGGACTGTACGACCGCTCAAGCAGAAGTACCGCCCATGTCTGTGGTACTACCGCTTCGGGGGCTCACTAACGATTCAAGTAGTGGGCAGGGCGAGTTCTAACTCCTCCCCATACCCATTCACTGTATCGTCTCCACCCGTGGCAACCAAAGATCTCCTGAAGGGCGGCTCCGGATCTCCCATTCATTGTCGGTCTTTGCATTTTTGTCCGGTGGGATTGATCCCCACCTCCCCTCGTGCCATGGACCTAGGTATTGCCCTCATTATTCCTTGTTTGACCTAGCTTTTCTTAGATCTTGCATCTAGGGCAATGCTTGTGGTGTCTCGTGTTTTTCTCCCTATATCTTGGCATGAGTAGGACGTGAATGATCACTAGAGATATATATGATGGTTATGGACTCAGTGTGTGGTGGATTTGTGGTCACTCCCCTGCCACGGGATCTTCCCGTCGCCAGGGCGGTACTATCGCTCGGGCATGACCCGTACTACCGCTTCAAGCGGAAGTAACGCTCCTGCCCAAGCGGTACTACCGCTGTGCACTACCTCACCTCATCTCCATGTACTTTACTCTCTCTAGTATTTTTGCTTGGCTCTTCTGGGTTCTTTACATTTGGTGTGTCTCTTGCCATTCCTTCCGTGTAAGTTCAGGTGATGATGGTGCTCGTCGCGTGAATCCGAGCCATGGTGGTTCCAAGTGGTACGGCACGTCCGACAAGGCAGGCTCAGTGTTCAACCCCAGTGGTAGTAAAAGAAGAAAGTGGCCACCAAGAAGCAAGTGATCAAGGATCCTCAGGATATGACTGGCACCGAGTTCTATGCTTTTCGTCAGCTCAATCCTTACTGCCGTCCTTAGGAACCCGCATTTGTTGGTCATCCCTTTTGGAACAAGGCTCGGTCACTCATTTATGTTGGAGTTCTGAAGGGCAAGACGGACCTCTATGTGCCTAATGTCAAATCCATTGAAACGGAGCATATGGTCAGCAACCCCCACTCTGAATACTTTGCTGAAGCTCGTGCTCTTTGCCAATAATTGGGTCGGGTTCCCATTATGGCGTTCAACAAGGATTTTGACTCTGAGCTTGTGGATCAGTTCTTTGCCAGCATTCACTTTCACAATGATGAGGGGAGGAGCATGACATGGATGACAGGTAGCAGAGTCATGCGTTCCAACAGGAAGACCTTTATGAACTCTTTGGGTTATGCAGACTCAAGGGAAGATGAGCCAATTGGTCTTCCACCACACACTAAAGAACAAGCTATTCACAAGTCCAAGATTACGAGCTATCGACAGATTGTAAAGACTAGCAAGGGTACTCGCACTGAACTCATTCCATTTTAGACATCATGCATCGTATCATTCGCAACACTCTATTTCCACATGTGGGGAACTTGGATCAGGTTCACTCTTATCTCGTGACTCCGCTTCTTATGTGCCTTAAGGAAAAAGGCAAGGATTCCACGTTGGATGTTTCCCACATCATGTGGACGAAGCTTCGCTCAGCAGTTCATGACAGGAAGGTGCCTATCTATGGTCCCTATATCTTCAAGCTCATTGAGGATACTAGGTCTGTGCAATTCCCTAGTGAGCCCCTGGTCACTAATCACATGGTGACTCATGGTATCGTTAAGCTACGTGTCAAGGAGAATTGGGGAGTTGTGCCTTCTATGCCAGAGATTGCTCCCACCGACTCTGATGATGAGCCTGAGCCTGGCTATTCTGCACCACCTATGTTCCTCGTTTTGAGACTGCCAAGCTCAAAACCAAGATGAAGAATCTTCTCTGCTTTCAGATCAAGGGATAGTACAAGGCCCATGTGGAGGCCAAGAAGGCTTGCAGCCATGACAAGAGGATCATGAGGAAGATTTATCTGCCGATTGACCGTGGGTCTGAGGAGAGGATTATTGATGAGGAGGTCTGGATCAAGAAGCATTCCCCATTTGCCAAGTCAGAGGAGGATGTGCCTGCTGCTACTGATGAGGAGCAAGATGATGAACCTGACATGTGACTATTCTGTGCCTATCATCACTTGGTCTCAATTTAGTCCTCTATGCCCCTTTTGGTGTCACTACTGGAATCAGGAGATTTGCCATGTGCCAGCTCTTTGTCGTCTACTGGCAGGTGGCAAAGATAGTCTTTGCCGTCAGCTGCCAAAAAACATACGACAAAGAGGTGACTGATGGCAAAGAGTATCTTTGACATCAGTCACCTCTTTGTCGTCAGCCAGCTAACAGCAAAGACAACAAAGGCAGACAACAAAGAGCACGGGTGGGCCCAACTGACCGTTGGTCAACAGGCCGCTCTTTGCCATCTGCCTTTGATGTCTTTGCCGTCGGACGACGGACGACAAAGAAAATGCACCCTAACGGCCGTCGACGGCTGCCACCCCACCCCCCTCTTTCTTCATATCAAGCCATCATCTTCTCTCTCTCCCCCTGCCGCCGTCGTGATCCCCCTCCTCCCGGTGCCACTTCTCTCCCCCAAGCCCGGCCGAAACCCATAGGAGCCCCGCCGATGTCGTGACCCCCCTCCTCCCCGTGCCCCCTCCTCCACCACCATGCACCTCCTCCTCCACCACCGCTCACCTCCTACCTGCACCACCTCTTCTCTCCCCCACCCCCGAAACCCACCGGAGCCTTGCCGCCGGAGTGAGCCCCCCTCCCCCTGCGACCCCCTCCTCCACCACAACCCACCACCTCCCCGCACCCCTCCTCTTCCACCTCCCCTCCTCCTCGCGCCCCCTCCTCCACCATCGCCCCTCCTCCCCGCACCCCTACTCCTCGACCCCCCTCCTCCACCATCGTCCACCTCCTCCCTGCAACCCCTCCTCCACCACCTCCCCCTCCTCCCTGCGCGCCCTCCTCCACCATCGCCCCCTCCTCCCCGTGCCCCCTCCTCCCCGATGATTTGCTGGTCTGGCCTTCCTGCACCGTCCCGTCGCCCAGAAGTCCCCCTACGGTGAGTCCCCTGTCTTTTCCCTTTTTGTTTAATTAGGTACTATTAATTAGCTACTATTAATTATATTATAGTTAGGTTAGTTGTAATTAGGTACTGTTAATTAGGTTAGCTAGTTGTTAGTTAAGATGAAAAAACAAGAGTAAGTAGAAGAATTATAGAAGAAGAAAGAAGAAGAAGAAGAAGTAGAAGAGGTCAAGAAAAGAAGAGGAAGAAGAAGAAGAAGAAGAAGAAGAAGAAGAAAAAGAGAAAAGGACAAGAACAAGAGCAGGAAAAAGGAAAAGGAAGAAGAAGAAGAAAAAGGAAAAGAAGGAAGAAGAAGAAGAAGAAGAAGAGGAAGAAGAAGAAGAAGAAGAAGAAGAAGAAGAAGAGAAGGAAGAAGAGGAAAATAAGAAGAGTAAGAAGAAGAAAACAACACCCTGACACCCCGACACGATGCCCCGACACCCGACACGACGCCCCGACATGACACCCCGACACGACGCCCAAACATGACATCTAGACAAGCCGACATGCCCCCCAAAGACGCCACTAACCCCCGACCCCCAACACCTCTTTGGCCTCCTATTGACCAAAAAGGTGCTCTTTGGCCTTCGAGAGGCCGACGGGGTCATAGTTTTGTAAATTATGTGTTATTAGCTCATATTTTTTCTGATTTTGTTATAACAAAAATCATATTTGTGTTGATCAAGTTTCATTTCAATGTGCAGTTGTTTCGTCGCTGCGAGGGTCTTGTGTTCGATGACCTCCCGGTGCGCTTGACGAGCTCCCCTGCTACGTTCGTTGGTTAGCACAAATGGCATCTCCTCCCCTTGCCCCCTTAATTTGCTCGGTTCCGGTCTTCATAGGTTTCTTCAATCATCAGTATGCGTGACCAGTATGCGCCTCTCGTTCGAAAGAGCGGCATCTATAAATATGCATGTCTTTGCATATTTATAACTGCCATCCTTTCGAATTGTCCAATGTTATCCATGGACAGCCTAAGTATGTGTAGATTGGGTTTGTTTTCCCGTATGCTCTGCTTTGGATCAGATGCAGAATTTCGTCAGTGTCTCGTTGTTGTTCTTCGGGTACACATGCTCTCATCTTATTGCCGAGACGTGTATTAGGAGAACAGCGGGGAGCTGCTACCGAAATTCTGTGTCAGATCCGGAGTAGAGCATGGGAAAACGAACCCAATCTACACATACTCGGGTTGGATTAGGACCTATCTCTACCTATTATCGTGTAGGTTGCATGAACGAAATAAAACTGACAAACTTGATTAACGGATGAATATAGATGATGAATTATATATATATATATATATTTCTTGTGTGTTTAGTAGGTAGGCAAGATAAGTGATCATGCTTGGATGTGCACCGGTCACCCTAGTCAGAAAGAAATGACCATTGAATGGTTAACAATAACCAAGGGGTTTCTGAGCGCCGCATTTGCAAATGGCCAGGAAATAACCTGGTGCCCGTGTGTCCGGTGCGACAACCGTAAAAAGTGGACATGGGAAGAAATGGTAAACACTTGCAGAAGTGGGGTTTTACGCCTGATTATACGGTGTGGAGATTTCATGGTGAGTCTGCCCAACGTGCCAGAGCTGAGGTTGTTCGTCGTCGCACCAACGAGCATGGTACCGGGATCGAAGACATGGTGCAAGACTTTGATGATGCTCGAGATTTGGACGATGAGTTGGAGGAATCTACAAAGGCCATCTATGAAATGTTGGAGTCTTCAAAACGTCCTCTCCACGAGCAAACTAAGCTTTGTTAGCTGAATGCCATCGCGCAAGTAATGGCTCTGAAGGCTCAGTTCAACCTAGGCAGAGAATGCTACGGCGCGATGATGACGATATTTGGAAGCTTTCTACCCAAAGGCCATGTATTGCAAGCAAACCTGTACCAGTCGGACAAAATCCTACGTGCGCTTAAGATGCCCTATGAGAAGACAGATGCTTGTGAGAATGTATGTGCCTTATTTAGGCTTGAGTATGCAGGCTTGAACTATTGTCCCATTTGCAAGTCTTCCAGGTATGTTGTGGTAGACAACGATATGTGTGAGAAGAGTCAACCAAAATCCCAGTCAATCTTTTTTGGTATATTCCAATCATACCAAGACTTCAACGTCTTTTCATGGTCGAAGAGATGGCCAGATAGATGATGTGGCATAAACTGGGAAAAAGAAATGAACTAGATGCAGGTGGGAATCCGATGTTGGGACACACTTCAGACGCTTTTGTGTGGAAGCACTGCAATGCATTACATAAGGATAAAGCGGAAGATCCAAGGCATCCTAGAGTCACCATCAGCACAAATGGGTTCCATGTGTTTGGTATGACGACAACCCAATACAGCTGCTGGCCTGAATTTGTTATTCCACTCAATCTCCCCCTGGACAGATTATGAAAAGAAAGTACATTTTCTTGACATTGATAATTCCAGGGCCCAACTATTCGGGGAAGAATATGAATGTGTACATGCAGCCGCTTAAGGATGAATTGCAAGAAGCTTGGGATAATGGGATCAAGACATATGACGCTGCTACAAAACAACTTCAAAATGCATGTGTGGTACATGTACTCGACGCATGACTTGCCGGCGTATGCACTATTCATTGATTGTTGTGTGCATGGAAGGTTTTTGTGCCCCACATCTAAGGCAGCTCTTGAGTTCTATTGGCTTCAGGAGGGTCGCAAGTATTCTTGCTTCAACTTGCATGGACAGTTCCTGGATCCTCGCCATAAGTTCAGAAAAGACAAGAATTCTTTCATGAAAGGTAGAGTTGTCAAAAACTCTGCACCACCTGCATTGACAGGCCAACAGACCCTGGATCAGATAAACGCTCTCGAGCCGGATCCAAATCGTCTAGGGTATTTCAAAGGGTATAATTTGAAACACGCCTGGACTCACAAGATATGCTTGTGGGATCTGCCTTACTTTAAAAACCTCCTTTGTCCACACAACATCGACGTGATGCACACTAAAAAGAATATCGCCGAGGCCCTTTTTGGTATATTGTTTGGCATAGAGGGTAAGACAAAGGATAATCCTAAGGCTAGAGTCGATCAAGGGGCTCTATGTGATAGACCGTTACAAAACATACGACAACCGAAAGGAAAGAAGAACTGGAGAAAGCCAAAGGCATGGTTCAATCTTGGAAGGCCAGCTGTGAGGGAAATGATCTTGTGGGTGAAAATGCAGTTGATGTTCCTCGATGGGTATGCAACGAATCTAAAGAGGGGAGCAAGTCTTGACAAATTGAAAATATTTGGTCTCAAGAGTCATGATTGGCACATATGGCTTGAGCAGGTAATGCCAGTGATGTTGTGTGGCTTTATCCCTGAGGAGGAATGGCTAGTACTGGTGATGAGGACATCCCTGCTAATGCTACACCCACAACTCCGACTACTATACATACAGGACCAATTACTAGAACTCGCGCATGTCAATTGAATTACCAGGTACTTTCGTTTCTTGCAAATCCCGATGCTGCCTAAATTAGATACTTTTGTTTTACTTATGAATGAAGGCCCTGGCATGGACAAGAAGGATGACCATTGGAGCGGGATCAAGCATGGAGAAGAAGGTGCGCCGGGGGGGGGGGAGGACAATGGAGCTTCAGTGATGATTTTGGCACTTTGAAGCCACCATAATGGGAGCAAAAATCCTTGGACGAAATATGCATGATGTCACTTTATAAAATTCATCCCTAGGCTAATATAGGTGTTGCGCCACCTTATTGTTGGGCCAGGCCCATGTAATTTCGAAATACCATATTATAGGTTGTTTTTAGAGTCCGTATGTATGGGGAAACTAAGTTAGGGTCGGTTTCGGACCCCTCCTCCAAGGGGCCACGAAATTCCCCTCTATTCCTCCATATATACAACCCTTAGGGCGTCGTTTTAGGTTTGGGTTTTGTTTAGATTACAAGTTCGCCATAGCTGCAACTTCGCGTTCTTCGTTTGTGTTCCACGACCAGAGAAAGGCGTCACAGAACCCCACTTCATCAATAAAGCTTTCCTCTTATATTCGCAATATCCAGATTGCAATCTTAGTTTCTTGCTTGTTCTTCGTTTGCGCAGGAAACAGACCCTCGTGGTCAGGTTGATCGTGCTCCGGCGTGGTCAATAACCTCTCGGAGTTGGTTTAGCGATTGCTAAGGCGCGGCGTCATCACACGTTCGTAGTCGGATCGTCAAAGTCTACTCCACCAAAAATGATAGCCACCATCTCATCGAAAGACAGGGACAACTTCGCCTCTATCAATATCATATATTGTTTGTTTGAAAATTGTTGAATATAACAAAAACCAAAAAAGGCAATACAGCCTCTTTGCCGTCTGCCCCGGACGGCAAAGCTGCCACGTGGCGTCCACCTGTGAAACCTGGGAAAACTAAGCTGGGGCCATTTTGCCTCTTTGCAGTCCACGACAGATGGCAAAGGGTGAGGAGGCAGACGACAAAGGGTGGGAGGGCGGAATACGACAAAGAGTGGGAGGGCGATAAACGGCAAAGGGTGGGAGGGCGGCAGACGACAAAGGGAGGCGGGCGGTAGATAGCAACGGGAGGCGGGAGGCAGACAACAAGGAGGGGCGGGAGGCAAACGACAAAGAGTGGGGGTCCATTAGCCACCTAACGGTTGCGCTGTCAGTAGTACGTTGTCCAGGTCCTCTGCCATCTGCAAGCTAATGGCAAATAATCTTTGCCGTCCGCAGGGGTGAAGCAGACGACAAAGAACCCCTTTACCGGAGTTTGTTGGGCCTAATTTTGTGTCGTCCGCTAGCGGACGGCAAAGTCCCTGATTCCTGTAGTGTGTCTTGATGCCAAACGGGGAGAGAGTGTTTAGGGATTTGCTGAGTCATGAGTATTTCTACTTTTATCTGCATATCTCTTCTCTCGTGAACTCGATTATTTGCTTTGGTTGTTAGCTTTGCTTTATCATGTCACACTCATGAGTTCTATGTATGGTGTAAGACATATGCTACCTTTTATATTCCGTTAGGTTGGTGGACCTGAGTTGTAGGAAAATCCGTACTATCAAGAGGGGATCCACATTCGGAAAGGTTTCGAGGAATCATCACGTACACTTTGCACCCCTGTCCTTTTCCTGGCACGACGGAGCTTTCTCTGCCCGAGGGCTCCAAAGCTCCTATCACGGGAAAGTACCGCTCTATAGAGCGGTAGTACCGCTCCAGCAGTACTACTGCTCTGAAGGGTCGCTAGAACTACCACTTACTTTTTTAAGCGGAAGTTCCGAGCGGTACTACCGCCCTGAACTGCCGCTTATATTTTTAAGCGGAAGTTCTGAGCGATACTACCGCCCTGAACTACCGCTTATATTTTTTAAGCGGAAGTTCCTGGCGACACTACCGCCCTGAGGAACTTTGAAGCTCTTTTCGCATCCTTTTTCTTCCGGGCTTCTGGAATCTCTCAGCGGAAGTACCGCTCCTCCCAGAGTGGTACTACCGCCCAAAGCGGAAGTATCGCTCCTTCCAGAGTGGTACTACCGCTCAGTTGTTCCAGTACGCATATAAGCGGAAGTACCCCCCCTAGGATGGTACTACCGCTTATCCACGTATTCTAGCAGAAAAACGACCACATCCCCCCACCTATATAAGTGAGTCTTCTTCCCCATTGAAACTCACCTCTTCCCACAAAAAGCTCCATTGTTGCTCCTAAGCTTATTCATGCTCCTTCTCTCCCTCCTTAGCCATCAAATCTTGTTAATGCTCTAGGGTTTGGAGGAGAGGGCCTTGATGTACACTTCCACCAAGATATATTTGATTCCCCCCAACAATCCCTTGCAGATCTTGTTACTCTTGGGTGTTTGAGCACCCTGGACGGAAGAGGTCACTTCGAATCCATAGTCCATTGTGGTGAAGCTTCGTAGTGTCGTTGGGAGCTTCCAATTTAGTTGTGGAGATTGCCCCAACCTTGTTTGTAAAGGTCCGGTTGCCACCTTCAAGGGCACCACTAGTGGAATCACGGCACCTCGCATTGTGTGAGGGCGTGAGAAGAATACGCTGGCCCTAGTGGCTTCTTGGGGAGCTGGCTTCTTGGGGAGCATTGTGCCTCCACACCGCTCCAGCGGAGATGTACTTCCCTTTACAGGGAAGGAACTTCGGTAACACATCGTCGTCTCCACCGTTTACACTTGTGCTTACTTCTTACCTTTACTTTGTGCAAGCTACTTATATTGTTTATCTTGCTTGCTTATTTTGTTGTTGTGTTTAGCTTCATATAGGTTGCTCACCTAGTTGTATATTTAGCCAACCTATTTGTTGCTAATCCTAAATTGTTAAAGAAAAGTTAAACTTTGGTAATGCCTATTCACCCCCCCTCTAGTCAACCATATTGATCCTTTCACTATTTCCCTTTGTTGTTCACATAGCTTTGTGATCTTGTGTGTGGTGAGTCTAGTGGATGTGTGATTGGACTTGTTCTTGAGTGTTCCCTCTTGTGATTTCTCCTCGTTCTTCCCCATGTTCTTCGTGTTCTTCGTGGAATTCCCCTCCAATTCGTGAAAGATCGACACCTACGGGTTTGCCCCGTATCACTCCCCCTTGGGAAAGATCTGTCCTCGGATCAAGATCCAAATCACCATGGGAAGGAGATGTCGTCGCCGTGTAGGAGTGGACGATCACCAAGCACTTATCATCATCAAGCTCTAAAGGTGCACTCTCCAGTGTCTCGCCATCTTGTAATTCCTTCAAAAGGATCAAGGACAACAAACACTTGGAAAAACAAATGTGGTTAGCGTTAATGCCAAACCAAGCATTCAAGTGGTGAATCACCGCACAAGTGTTGTTATCATGCATAACATATGGTGTGACAAGGGATTGCGTCATGGCATGTAAGCATACAAATTGAGAGCAAGCATTGTTATCATGGAGACAAGTATGGAAAGGTGAGGTAGGGATGCAAATATGTGTGACAATATAACAATCATAACTATGGTCATAGCAAGTATGCACAAAGCAATCAATGAAAGGTGTATGAAAGGCATGGGAATCATTCACAACACCAAGTAGAATGAAGGGTTTAAACATATGGTGCAACCCAAAGTGCAAAATAGTCCAAGCATAATGTGCACATGGTGTAGTGAAAATAGTGAGGCATTCAACACAAGAGAAAGAGAAAGTGTTCAACGTGTCTGAGGCAATCAAGTCAACCATGTAGCTAGCAATGTGGCATGGCAATTGTGATGGATGGACATTGTTGCAACCAAGCATATGATAAGAGCAAACAATCCACAAGTCGGATGCAACACACATGTCATATATGTCATGAGGCATGGAAGGATGGCAATCATGAGTGAAAGCAATAACGCTATCATGTGTGCAAGTAAGTGGTACAAGATGACCAATATATGTCATGGTACAAGCAACAGAAGTACGATGAGCCACAAGATCCATGGTCAAGAAGGATGTCACCTCAAAAGCGTGACCTTGTGCATTCTTCACAATTCTGATGCGCAAACAAGTGCGATGGGGAATTGCATCAGTGTAGCATGGCTCACTCTCAGGAGCTCGAATCGTCAACTCACGTGAAGTGGAAGTTGACACATAGTCGAAGAATCCTACACATACACACAACAAAGGAAAGAATGTATGTGCAGGGTAGATAAACACATCATCCATCATGATGGTTCTCCTCTCTTGCATATAACCATTAGGAACAAAAGTGCATGAACAATATGATGCAACAATGGCTATATTCATGGCACCGGGCATATGGTGCAAAGAAGGAAGACAAGCATGCTTCACATGAAAGATGTCAAAAGCTCCAATAATATGTGAGAAAGCTATGGTGGCAATCTCAATAGCAAGAGTAGAAGCATTGTTGCACTCAATACATGGCAAATCATATAGCAATAAAGAAGCAACACATGGAGATATATGACAATATGAAATATCAGTCATGTGCAAAGCATGACAATGGTTGTCATCAATCGCATAAAAGGAGCACATCGATGATGCAACATAAGCAAGCATAGTGATCATGGCATGCAAACTAGTAGTGCGAAGATGCAACATACTAGAGGAAATCATGGCGATCATGTCATTTGAGCAAATAATAGGCATAGACAATGCACATGACATAACGCAAGCACGGGAACAAAACATGAGCAATATATCGTCATAGGCATGGGGCTCAAAGCAAACATGGCAATAGCAAGTAGTATCTCCACCAAGCTCGCAAATACAAATACAAATACGAGAAGCATGGGTCATGTGTAATGCAAAGCATGGGTCACAAATGCATGGCAAATGCATAGAAATGTGCATATCCTGCAAAGTGAACATGGAAATATGGCCAAAGGATATGCACGATAAGCCATAACCATCTGAGGGCCATGTAGAATAGATGCCCGTAGTCCTTGCACGAGGGGAATGGTTGGATACACATTTCGGTGAATCCCAAAGCATCGGTGCTCTCAAGAGCTCTTTTCGTCAACTAATGGGATTGTGATGTTGACGAGTAATCACGAGTACCTACAAACAACAAAGACAAAAGAAAAATGGTGTGTGCCTGGTATATGTATACATCTTCCGTTAGGATGTGCATGTTCTTGTGTTCATTAGCACAAAATAACCAATGCTCAAATAAATTTGAGGCATGGCATAGGAATACATCATCCATCATATAATGATAGTTATTATGCTCAACATGATTGAGACGCAATTTATAGCAAGTATGTGGCACAAGCATTTTATTCATATCAATGGCAAGCATATTGTGCACACAAATACAGGGACACATGCAAAGTGTAGGATGTATAAAAATCTCCTAATATGTATGAGGAAACTATGGGGGTCTCCTCACGTGCAATAGCGGGAGCATAATACGGATAATATGGAGAACATCCAAAACAATGCATATTCGAAGCTAGGTGATCATGGCATGTCATACAAGAGTTATTGCGCAAATGATGCAAAGGAAGCATGGCAATATCATCACAAGAAAAACAAATGCCACTAACCATGGGTTTGTCATCTATGCCAGAAGAGCAAATGGGATTTACTTTTATGGGATATGCATAGTCGCTACAGTGAGATTGCAAAGATGCAATATGGGAAATTTCACGCATAGCATACGACAAGTCAAGCGGATTGTCAAACATGATCTGACCAATAGAATTTTCACATGTTATCCTATGGAGTATAGCATCAAAACTAGGTAAGTCAACATGCTCATCGTCATATTCATCATAAATAGGTGGCACATCTAAGCATGAAGAAGACATAGCATGTGAAGCCATAAGGTGATCAATATCATGCAAGGAATCAATGTGAAGATAGTCCACTAGTGGGACACGAGCATCACCTTCACCTATTTTACCTTTATCATTCCACTCATGTGGTGTAGGTGAGGTGGGAGAAACCAACTCATGGTCCTCGTCATTGTAATGGAACCATGTGGGGGTGCATCATTATCCACCATGGCCATCGTCATTCCCATTGGAGGGATGGAATCATCGAGGGTCGGCATGTCATGATGCATGAGACCTTGCACCAAAGAAGAAGACACAATATAGGAGTAGAGGTTAAGTTGTTAGAAATCATGGTGGCCTCACGTGTCATCTCAACTACCTAACTCACTAAGTTTTGTGGATCACTCCCTCCCTCTAGGTAGTTGCACTCACACTTACATATGGTCGAGTCACTCATCTCAAACAAGAGGTGGGGGTTGTGGCTCTCCTCACATGGAAAGTGTGGCAACTCATCATATATGGGGCTAGTGGTGGTCACAGTCACCCTCATAGAAAATGCACTCAATGTCACATATGGTGGAGTCACACGTCCCACTAATGTGGTGGTGGCTATCCTCACATGGAAACTGGGGCATCTCATCATATGTGTGTCAGAGAGATGTAGGTGCAAAAGTCTCCATGGTCAACTCCTTTCGCTGCCTCGGTTGAAGGGATAGTCCCATGCTTAACCATCTTGTAGTCGTGAATCAAGGCTGAAGATGGCACATCATCACTCGCCTCCATGACCGAAGGGAAAATCCCATGCTCGACCATCTTCCTCGGGATGCTTCCGAAGATGGAAGGGTCATCCATGTGTGTAGTCGATCGCCTTGATCTTGGCATCGAAGCTTGTCCTTGGTGGTGATCTTGGTCTTCGCGCACTTGTTTCTTTGAAGATGTGCGACTTGAGTGTCTACGCCATGACGATGACGAAGGGGACGAAGACTTGTAGTTGGCCACCATGTGTCGAAGTTGCTCCATGTGTGCTTCCACCATGTCTCATTTCCGAGATTCGGAGTGTCGTATGTCGATGGTGAGTCACTCGAGTTGTTGGTTTACGTGGTTGCTCATGCCGATGTAGTCGTCGAAGACCGAAGATGGTGTGCTTTGCCTAGCCATCGCAAGACTCGAGCAAAGGTGGGTGGGAAATGAGATAAACAATACCAAGATACCGTTCCCAAAGTTGAGGATGTATCCCGTTTGACTCAATGTGAATTGAGAGAATAGTGGAATTGGTACCGGACTTGTTCACTCACACTTATAACATAAAGCTTATCGAGTGCCTCGGTTAGGACAAGTGGCACAAATTCATGCAAATTGAAGTCCAAGATATAGTAAATGTTGAAAAAATCCAAAGGACTCGAAAATGCACAGCTGATCACAAATATAGAGGTGGGCAATAGAGAAACACACGTGGTGGGATAATGGGGCTTGTGCAACTATAGGGATGAGCAATACAAAGTTTCCTAACGAAGACTAAGCTCGTGTTGCAGAAACACAAGGAGAGACGCTAGCTTGATTGCACATTTGGGCACTATGCACGGGGTGGCGGCTGTAGCTCCTGGGAGGCCCGTGTGCATGGGGTCTTCTAGGCCCGTGCGCACAGGGTCTTCTGTTATTCTGTTACCCTCGTGCCCATCGGGCTAGGTAGCCCGTGTGCACGGGTCAGATGTAGCTAAGGGACTTGGCTGCAGCTTTGACTCCGTCTTTCGTGCTTCCTTGTGGTTGCTCCCCTTGGCCTTGGATGTCTTCCTCGTACCTAATGATGCATAGAGTGTCGAGGTGAGGCAGAATCCAAGTTCCCTTAGAATTCATGTCAAACGTGCGCGAGCTCTTGTCATAGGACCACTTGCGTCTTGTGGAGATGGTGTAGCCTTCATGGGGATGAGTGAGGGATGCTCTGCATCACCCTCCCCTTGGGGAAGATCCGTCCTCGAATCGAGATCTTCATCACCATGAAATGGGGAGTGGTCGGTGACGTTGAAGATGTCACTCACGTTGTACTTGTCGCGTGGAATGTCGATCTTGTATGCATTGTTGTTGTAGCGTTCCAACACCTTGAATGGACCATCGGCTCGAGGTAGAAGCTTGGACTTCCACTCATTGGGAAAGTGCTCCTTTTGGAGATGTAGCCACACCAGGTCGCCAGGCTCGAACACCATGGGGTGTTTGTTGGTGTTGCGCTTGGTGGTGATGCGTTCCATTTGGTGCTCTATGGTGTTCCTTGTATCTTCGTGCATCTTCTTGATGTAGCTTGCCCTTGCACTTGCATCCATGTTGACGCGTACTTGTAGTGTTAGCAGGAGAATGTCCAATGGGGACAAAGGGTTGAAGCCACAGACCACCTCGAAGGGAGACTTGTTTGTGATGAAGTGTCGTGCACGCTTGTAGGCGTACTCGGCGATGGGGAGGCAATCTTCCTATTCCTTGATGTTCTTCTTGATCAACAACGGAGGAGAGTCCCAAGCGTCCACTTTGTCACCTCCGTTTGGCCATCGGTTTGTGGAGGTAGGCCGAAGAGAAGAGTAACTTGATGCCGAGCTTGGCACAAAGAGTCTTCCAAAAGTAGCTCAAGAACTTGACGTCACGATCCGAGACAATGGTCTTGGGTACTCCATGTAGGCATAAGATGTCGCTACAAAAGAGATTTGCAATATGTGAAGCATCGTCTATCTTGTGGCAAGGAATAAAATGAGCCATTTTGGGAAAAGATCCACAACGACAATAAGGGAATCATGACCATTCTTTGTTCGTGGCAAACCAAGCACAAAATCCATGCTAATATCTTCCCAAGGTTGAATCGGTATAGGAAGAGGCATGTAAACACCATGGGATTGAGCTTTTGACTTAGCTTTGCGGCATGTAGAGCATCGGTTCATAAAGCGTGCAACATCATGAAGAATCTTAGGCTAATAGAACTTTTCGGAGAGGGTGGCATATGTCTTGTTGCGTCCAAAGTGACCCATTAATCCTCCACCATGAGCCTCTTGTAAAAAAACGAAGAGAAGACTTGGGAATACAAAGTTTGTTAGCACGCATAAGATAGCCATCTTTCGTATAGTAGTTTTCCCAACAAGGTTTCACTTGACAATTGGCATATGGAATAGCAAAAGAAACATCATGCTCATACAAATCTTGTATGTGCTCAATACCGTTAACATTCAGTTCAAGTTGAGTAACGAGCATCAATTTGAGGGAAAGAGCATCTGCCACAACATTTTCTTTGCCCTTAATGTATTTGATGACATAAGGGAAAGACTCAATAAATTCACTCCATTTAGCATGTCATTTGTTCAACTTAGTTTGACCAATTAGGTACTTGAGAGTTTCATGATCGGTATGAATGACAAATTCATGCGGTCGCAAATAATATTCCCAAGCTTGCAAGACTCTCACCAATGGATACAATTATTTGTCATAGATAGGACAATTGAGTTGAGCGCCACAAAGTTTCTCACTAAAATACACAATTGTGCGCTTTTCTTGCATAAGCACGCCTCCTATGCCATTACCACTAGCGTCACAATGCACTTCAAAAGTTTTGTCAAAGTTAGGCAAGGCAAGCAAAGGTGCATGAGTAAGCAAATTTTTAAGTTCATGGAAAGTGGTGTCTTGGGATGGTCCCCAAACAAACGGTGCATTTTTCTTGCTCCAACCGTGTAGAGGGGTAGCAATACTGCTAAAGTATTTCGCGAAGCGACAATAAATACCAGCTACACCTAAGAAGCTACGCACTTGTTGCAAATTGGTTGGAGTTGGCCAATTTTTAATTACCTCAATCTTAGACTCATCAACATGGACACCCTTTGAGGAAACCACAAATCATAGGAAAACAACTTTTTCCACAACAAAAATGTATTTGTCCATGTTAGCATAAAGTTTTTCTTTCCGAAGAGTTTGCAAAATGTTTCTACGTGTTGTTCTAGAGATTTGCTAAAAACAACGATATCATCAAAGTAGACCACAACACAATACCCAATGTAGGGGCGCAACACATGATTCATCATGCGCATGAACGTACCCGGTGCGTTGGATAAACGCATGGGCATCACTAGCCATTCATAGAGAGCAAATTTAGTTTTGAAAGCTGTTTTCCACTCATCACCCTCTTGTATGCGAATTTGGTAGTAACCACTTTTCAAATCTATCTTCAAAAATATAGTGGCACCACTAAGTTCATCTAGCATGTCATCTAAGCGTGGGATAGGGTGACGGTAGCGAATGGTGATAGCATTTATAGGACGGCAATCAGAACACATGCGCATACTACCATCATGTTTAGGCACTAGTATCATGGGAACCGCACCAGGACTCAAACTCACGCGAACATGCCTTTATCTAGGAGTTTTTGGACTTGCTGTATTTCCTTTGTTTCGCCGGGGTTGACATGGTAGGGAGCCTTGTTGGGGAGCGGTGCGCCGGGGATGAGGTCGATGCGGTGTTCGATCCCTCGTTTTGGTGGTAGTCTCGGAGGTAGATCATCGGGGAACACATCTTGAAATTCCTGCAACAATTGAGATAGAACAAGAGGAAAATGTTGTGAAGGGTTAGGCCGGGTAACATCATCCTTGCACACTATCACGTAGTGAAGGACGGTCGATGGGCTCTCACTCACATCCCTCAAATCTCTTTTGGTGGCAAATAAAACTAGGTCACTCATGTCCCTCAACATGGAGTCACTCAAGTTTGGCTTGTGGAGCTCACTTGCTTTGAGGTGGATCACTCTCTCATTTTTCTCACCATGATGGGATGAAGGTTGCTTGTCGGCGATCACTTGTCTTGGAGACATAGGGCAAAGCACATATTCGGTGCCCTTCAACTTGAAGCTGTGTTGATTGGTGCGCCCGTTGTGTATGGCGCCATGGTCGAATTGCCAAGGTCTCCCAAGGAGGAGGTGGCAAACGAACATTGGGACCACATCACACTCCAAGGTGTCTTCGTAAGCTCCGATCTTGAAGGATACTTGCATGTTGTGGTCGACTTGTATTGTGCTGGGGTCACTTAGCCATTGGACCTTGTCGGGGCTAGGATGCTTTTTCTTGGTCAAGTGCAACTTGGAGCAAAAGTTCCTCACTTGCCAAATTATGGCAACTTCCTCCATCGATGTTGACCTTGACGAATCTCCCTTCGATACCGGCCTCGGTGTGGAAGATGTAGCAACGTTGGTCCTCATCTTGTTGTTGGTGAAGTGTCAAAACCTTGCAGACAACGAGAGCAGGGCTTGGATCGTTTTCACAAAGATTTGAGAGTCTTCATCTTCATTGACTTGCCGGTGCATTGCCACATGTTCCAAAGCTTCCATCTCATCTTCAATAATGGAGTCATAGGAGCCGTCATCTTGGAGTATCATGGTTTGCCTTGTGGGACACTCATGCATCTTGTGGCCTCAGTCTTGGCATGTGAGACACTTGATGGAGCTTGTTTTCATGTCATCCGTTGTTGGTGTAGAGGATGACGCTCTTGTTTTGCTTTTAGAGGCGTTGCGGGATGATGAAGACGACTTCTCCTTGTAGCTTGACTTGACATCTTTTGCCCTGGAGGTTCTTGTAGAAGGAGTCGTAGTTAGCATAGTTTGGATATTTGCACCGCATGTCTTCTAGGAGGTCTTGGCGTACTTGTAGTCCTCTTGAACTTGACGTTCCGCCTTGTGGCTTGGTGCACTAGTTTGAGCAAGTTGGAGTCGGGTTGGAAATCCGCAATTTTCTTTACTTGGTAATTGAGACCATTCAAGAAACGTGGCATAGTTTGCTCATCGTCCTCCTTCACATTTGCTCTTATCATGGCCATCTACATCTCTTGATAGTACTCTTCCAACGACTTGGTGCCTTGTTTGAGTAGTTGGAGGTTCTTGAAGAGATCGCGATTATAGTGTGTTGGGACGAATCGCGCTCTCATGAGTTCTTGCATTTGTTCCCAAGTGGTGATTGGAGGGTCACCTCTTTCTCTTCTTTGCCCAATCACTTGTTCCCACCAAATGAGCACGTAATCTTGGAACTCGAGGGAGGCCATGGCAATCTTCTTGTCTTCTTCATAGTTGTGCAATCGGAATATTTTGTCGACGATGAGTGCCCAAGAGAGGTAGTCTTCGGGGTCGTTGCTTCCAAAGAACTTAGGCATGGTGAAATTGAGCTTGCCAAACCGATTTTATTCATTGTTATTGTTATTGCAATGTCCTTGTCGTGGAGGAGCATAGTTGTCTTGTTGACGTTGGCCTTGCCTTGGAGCTTGATCATCCACGTGGTCAATGGGATTTTCTTAAGGTCATGCATCTTGACGTAGAGGGGCATTGTTGTCATGTTGGTCTTGCGCTTGCCTTGGGGCAAGCTCATCAATGTGTTCCTCCTCTTTCCTTGGGTTTTGTTGACGTCGTTGTCGCACCCGTTGTTGGCGTTCTTGGTGCTCCTCTTGGCGTGCTTCTTATTCTTGGCGTTCTCGATGTAGAGCTTCTAGTTCCTCATGAGCTAGACGGTTGCGTTCTTGCATGGCATGGATTGCGTCGCGAAGCGCCCATTGTGCCTCTCGTGCTTGCTCTTCACGGTGCCGGTCTTCTTCACGGTAGTGACGTAGGCGATCTTGCTCGTAGTCGTCTTGCTCTTGTTGGCGATGGTGGTCACGCTCGCGAAGTCGACCTCGAGGCTCATCGAGGAAAGGGTTGCTTGAGTCTTGAGAGAGGCGACACGCGTCACGTTGTTGTGGTCAGGCTCGAGGAGGAGGAATCACGCCGGTGGAGTCCTCGGAGGAGTGTCGACTTGTGGTGGGCCTTCGAGTTGCGATAGAAGTGGACGAGGCGCGGTTCACCATCAAGGCATAGAGCTTGTCCATTTGTGTTGTCATGAAGTCCTGCGTCTACTCCTCGGATTCACGTATGTTGGTGGCGAGGTGCTCGATGTGGTCCTTGATGACATCATGTGCTTGGCGCATTCCCTTTTGTGTGGAGAAGAATTGTAGTTTGGTGACATGGTTGTTCTCGTCATCGTCATGCTCCTCAAATGCCGAGTTCTTCATAGTGTTCCTATCCATGATACTCAAGTAGATATAAGTGGAAGAATGGGAAAACACAATACCAAATACCATTCCAAAAGTTGAGATGAGGATCAATCATTCAATGTGAAATCATGGAAATAGCAGAACTGGTACCGAGTTTGCCCTTCTCACACCTACAAAAGTAATGCTTATGTGGAGTATCTTGGTTAGGATTGTGGCACAAAATTTAAAGCAATTCGAGAATATGATGGTTGAGATAGATTCGTAATCTTGCAAGACAACGTGAATCAATAGAGTGAACTCAGAAACACACACACGAATAGAAAAGTGGGGTTGTGTAACCAAGAAATGAGCTCACAATGTGGAATCCACGGAATTGCTCGTGTTGCACAACTCTAGAGAGACGGTAGCACGATTGATCTAATGGGCGTGATATGAACTTGTGCACAACCTATAAGAAACAAAATGCATCTTCTTCCTATTTTCCGACTTGCTATGTATGAGGCACGAGTCACTCGCTCAAGCGATCCACGGTGATCAAGTGTGATATGCAAATTTGGCGATGCTATTGTTCTTTGACCTTGCTTAAAAGCTTAACTTTTCTTTCCTTTAGCAATGAAATTTGGATTGTCACTATGCGGGATGTGCACACCAAGATAGCAATTATGTATGCGGGTACATTGTAACCCAAGAGATGATACTAAGATGTATAGCATGCAATTGGAGCTATGTGGAGTATGTATCACTAATGTGCACAAGTAGCGTGGCCCGACAATACTCAATGGCTAGTCTCAATAGGCAAGTGATGCAAATAGGCTATGGGTAGCAATGCAATGGCAAGGGTATAAGTCAAGAGTGCCGTCGTGGATATCGTCCTTGCTTACGGTGTAGTGTCAACGAAGAGGTTGTTGGCGATGATCCGGGGCGATGATGAGTGGCGATGTTAATGAAGAACCACTCCTAATTAGCCAAAACACCTTAGGAAGTGGTGATGCTCGCGACTCAAAATCTCAAATGCAAAGGGGTTGGCGGAAGAAAATTGTGGAAAAGTGTCGAAGAAATGGTGGGAAATCGCCAAAAAAAATTCAAACGAAGGCAAAGCAGCTTTGATGTCCGCCAGGGACCGGATGTCCGGGCCACTTGTGCAGGATGTCCGAGGGGCGGATGTCCGGGATTCATGTCGTATGTCCGGGCTACCCGATCTAGATTGGATCTCAAATTTTTCTATGAACTTGGCAACGTTGGTCCTCGTCTTGTTGTTGTTGTAGAATCAAAACCTTTGAGACAACGAGGGCGGGGCTCAGATATTTGTCACAAAGGATTTGAGAGTTGTCATCTTCATTGACTTGTCGGTGCATAGCCACTTGTTCCAAAGCTTCCATCTCATCTTCACTCATGGAGTCATAGGAACCGTCATCTTGAAGGATCATGGTCCGCCTTGTGGGACACTCATACATCTTGTGTCCTCGGCCTTAGCATGTGAAACACTTGATGGAGCTTGTTTTTACGTCATCCGGTGCTGGCGTAGAGGATGATGCTCTTGCTTTGCTTGTAGGAGCATTGTAGGATGACGAAGACGACTTGTCCTTGTAGCTTGACTTGTCATCTTTTGTCGTGGAGCTTCTTGTAGAGGAGGTGTCGTGGTTTGAGAAACTTGAGTAGTTGCATAGTAGGTCTTGTAGGAGGTCTTGTAGTACTTAGAGTGATAGAGGCGAAGTTGTCCCTGTCTTTCGATGAGATAGTGGCTATCAGTTTTGATGGAGTAGACTTAGACGATCCGACTATGAACGTGTGATGACGCCGCTCCTTAGCAATCGCTAAACCAACTCCGAGAGGTTATTGACCACGCCGGAGCACGATCAACCTGACCACGAGGGTCTATTTCCTGCACGCAAACGAAGAACAAGCAAGAAACTAAGATTGCAATCTGGATATTGCGAATATAAGAGGATAGCTTTATTAAGTGGGGTTCTGTGACGCCTTTGTCTGGTCGTGGTGATAGAGGCGAGGGTCCCGTTCTTTCGATGAGATGATAACGATCGATTTGGTGGAGACGACTTTGACGATCCGACTACAAACATGCACGACGTTGTGCCTTAGCAATCACTAAACCAATCTCCAAGAGGTTATTGACCACGCCGGAGCATGATCAACCTGACCACGAAGGTCTATTCCTGCAAGCAATCGAAGAACAAGCAAGAATATGATAATGCAATCTGAATATTGCTAATATAGATGAAGTATCGATAAGGGTGGGGTTCCGAAAGCGGTCTTGGTTTGGTCGTTGGACACAAACGAAGTACATGAAGTTGCAATGGCTAACTTTTAACTAAACAAAACCCAAAGAAAAAGCTACTAGATTGATCTACTTATATAGGAGCAAGGGGTGGCGGCCAAGGAGGTGGGAGGACGTTCCAAAACACCCTAAAACCAACCCTAGGTCGTACAAGGCCCAAGGCCTAAGTGGAGGTGATGCAACACCTTTGGACTTGTAGTTTGACTCGGATTCTGCTACAACGTCAGATTGTTTCATCGATATCTCCGTGATCCTGACTAATTTTAAGGTGATTCCAACTGGGATGGAACGCATATGAAATCTAGTTTCCAGAAAAAAAAGAATCACCCAATTCCGAGTCCCTATGAAAAAGTTGTTGATGTTTTGAGACAGATGTGTCTGTGCAGTCCGAATCTGAGTGCAGAACGTGAGAGACTTGGACTCTATCTTCTCTTGGGCTAAAAGTGACATGAGAGAACTTCTTGAACAACACCTAATTGTTTCGTTTTACATTAGAGGACCTCTTGAATAACACCCAACCATTTCCTCTTTCTTTGTCATCACACGTGGTTCATACAAGTGTTCGACCATTCTGCATTGAGGCATAAAATAAAAATAGGTGAAGTATTTTTGTTCCGGATAACATAAATAAATTATTGCATAATTCTTATAAGAAATTACCTCACAAATATGCATGTATGCAACATTTTTGGTCATATCCAAGGTAGTCATGTCCTCATCATCCTCCCCTTTTTGAAAACAAAGCCGTCCTCGGCGTTGCTTAATTTGAAATGTGGCTACCAAAAGAGAAAAGGCGTACACATTGTATATGTATATGTCATTCATTTTTATTGTTCTCAGTTGTGACACATGTGACACATATATACAAGGGCACTCATCACATGTCATGAAATATAAAGCCAAAAGATTATGACAAGAAGTAGAAGGCATCACAATATTGCAACTCAGTTTCCACATATAAGTGAAGTCCTTATTCATATCAAAAGATTCATAATGTTCATCATTAAACCATCCCAATATTGGTAAATAAACGTGAATCGTTTCAAATTTAGATGCTACAACATGCTTAAATAAGCAAACATGCAACATGTCGTTTGACACAGAATTATCACCAAGACTGGATGTCATATCAAAATGATTAAACACCGGCAGAATTATTTTCAAACATATTTGACCCAAATTAGATTTATTTACTGATTCACACGGTTCTTGCTCATCAATAGTTAATTCAATGGGTGCACTTACAATTGTTGATATTGTAGTTATTTGATCACATGTGGAAGTAAAATCATGAACAGAGTCCTCTAAAATAGGTGGTGTGATCAAAGTAATGGGTAGCTCATCATAGGGTACATTGGAATTGACAAGGCATTCATCATACTCATGTGGAGGGGGAAGATCAATACCTTTGCCATTACGTCTTATGATCAACTCAGATGATGTAGGCACTCTCGGTGGTGACGTGTTACATGGTGAAGGTGATGTAGCCCTCACAATAATTGATGTGGTTGTCACAGTATGCCTAGTAGTTGAAGGAACAACGGTATCAACTCTTGGAATGTGCACCTTGTGCTCTATTTCCTTTTGGGCAACACGTTGATTTATTTCCTGTTCAACTTTGCAAGCAAGACGAAACAAACGATCCAAAACACCCTAAAACCAACCCTAGGTCGTACAAGGCCCATGGGCCCAAGTGGAGGTGATGCAACACCTTTGGACTTGTAGTTTGACTCGGATTCTGCTGCAACGTCAGATTGTTTCATCGATATCTCTGCGATCCGGACGAATTTTAAGGTGATTCCAACTAGGATGGAATGCATATGAAATCTAGTTTCCAGAAAAAAAAGAATCACCCAATTCCGAGTCCGTATGAAAAAGTTGTTGACGTTTTGAGACAGGTGTGTCTGTGCAATCCGAATCTGAGTGTAGAATGTGAGAGACTTGGACTCTATCTTCTCTTGGGCTAAAAGTGACGTGAGAGAACTTCTTGAACAACACCTAATTGTTTGCTTTGACATTAGAGGACCTCTTGAATAACACCCAACCATTTCCTCTTTCTTTGTCATCACACGTGGTTCATACAAGTGTTTGACCATTCTACATTTAGGCATAAAATAAAAATAGGTGAAGTATTTTTGTTCCGGATAACATAAATAAATTATTGCACAATTCTTATAAGAAATCACCTCACAAATATGCATGTATGCAACATTTTTGGTCGTATCCAAGGTAGTCATGTCCTCATCACATGGAACACAAACGAAGAACGCGAAGTTGCACCTATGGCGAACTTGTAATCTAAACAAAACTCAACCCTAAAACGACGCCCTAAGGGCTGTATATATGGGGGAATAGAGGAGAATTTTGTGGGGCCCTTGGAGAAGGGTCCGAATCGAACTTAACTCAATTTCCCCATACATACAGACTCTTAAAACAGCCTATAATATGGTATTTCAAAATTACATGGGCCTGGCCCAACAATAAGGTGGCGCAACACCTATTTTAGCCTAGGGACGAATTTTATAAAGTAGCATCATGCATATTTCGTCCAAGGCTTCTTGCTCCCATTATCGTGGCTTCAAAGTGCGAAAATCATCACTGGAAGCTCCATTGTTCTTTCCCGCGCGCGCACCTTCTTCTCCATACTTGATCCCGCTCCCATGGTCATCCCTCTTGTCCATGCCAGGTCCTTCATTCCTAAGTAAAACAAAAGTATCTAATTTAGGCAGCATCATATGTTCATGAACATTAGAAGGATTTGCAAGAAACGAAAGTACCTGGTAATTCAATTGACGTGCGCGAGCTCTAGTAATTGGTCCTATATGTATAGCAGTCGGAGTTGTGGGTGTAGCATTAGCAGGGATGTCCTCATCATCCTCCCCTTCTTGAACTGAAGTCGCCCTCGACGGAAGCTCATCTTCCTCACCCAAATAAGGCTTCAAATCTGCAATGTTAAAAGTGGGGCTAACCCCAAACTCTACAGGCAGCTCAAGTTTATATGCATTATCATTTATTTTCTCTAACACCTTAAATGGACCATCAACACGTGGCATTAGCTTTGACTTGCGCAAATCAGGAAATCTATCCTTACGCAAATGTAACCAAACAAGATTTCCAGGTGCAAAGACAACATGTTTTCTACCCTTATCTCCAGCAATTTTGTATTTAGCATTCATACGCTCAATGTTTTCCTTCGTTAACTCATGCATCTTTAATATCAATTCAGCACGTTCTTTAGCATCAAAATTAACCTTCTCCGAAGATGGAAGAGGCAACAAATCAATAGGTGCACGAGGTAAGAAACCATACACAACTTCAAAAGGGCACATCTTAGTGGTAGAATGTAGCGAACGATTATAAGCAAATTCGATATGAGGCAAGCATTCTTCCCACATTTTCAGTTTATTCTTCAAAACAGCCATAAGCATAGTAGACAATGATATATATACTTCAGTTTGGCCATCAGTTTGGGGATGACATGTAGTACTAAAAAGTAGTTTAGTCCCCAACTTAGCCCATAAATATCTCCAAAAGTGGCTAAGAAATTTAGCATCATGATCTGAAACAATTGTATTTGGCACACCATGCAACCGAATAATTTCACGAAAGAACAAATCAACAACATGAGCAGCATCATCACTTTTATGACATTGTATAAAGTTTGCCATTTTGGAGGATCTATGCATGACAACAAATATGCTATCCCTCCCCTTCTTAGCATCATCACTTTTTTCCGACACCTACGCAGGTAGCAAAACACGAATCCGAAATCAAAAGGATCTCGAAACTAAACCTAAAACAAGCTGGACTCGGATTGGTAGCGGATTTGTGGTGGTATATATGGACACCAATGGATAGTGATGATGGGTGGTGATATATGGCAGCGGTGTTGATGGTGGTGGTATATGGAAACTATGAAGATGATGCGGTGGCGACGTGACAACCTGTGAATAGAACTCAAAACTCTAAAGGACTAGACACTAAGACCAGCAACTCGACATGATGATGTAACCGCAAATTCAACAAAGCAAAATACTGAAAAGACTATGCAAAGGCTTAGATTGGTTCAGATACGATGATCTAACCCTAATTTTTTTTGGCTTTTTCGTGGACTAAAGGTATGAAGAACAGATGCGATCTAAACTACGAAGACTGGTAAAATCTCACCGAGCAACCTAGAAATCTGATACCACTCGATAGAGGTGAAGTTGTCCCTATCTTTCGATGAGATGGTGGCTATCGTTTTTGGTGGAGTAGACTTTGACGATCCGACTACGAACGTGTGATGATGCCGCGCCTTAGCAATCGCTAAACCAACTCCAAGAGGTTGTTGACCACGCCGGAGCACGATCAACCTGACCACGAGGGTCTATTTCCTGCATGCAAACGAAGAACAAGCAAGAAACTAAGATTGCAATCTGGATATTGCGAATATAAGAGGAAAGCTTTATTGCTGAAGTGGGGTTCTGTGATGCCTTTGTTTGGTCGTGGAACACAAACGAAGAATGCGAAGTTGCACCTATGGCAAACTTGTAACCTAAACAAAACCCAACCCTAAAACGAAGCCCTAAGGGTTGTATATATGGGGGAATAGAGGGGAATTTCGTGGCCCCTTGGAGGAGGGGTCCGAAACCGACATTAACTTAGTTTCCCCATACATACGGACTCTAAAAACAGCCTCTAATATGGTATTTTGAAATTGCATGGGCCGGGCCCAACAATAAGGTGGCGCAACACCTATATTAGCCTAGGGACGAATTTTATAAAGTAGCATCATGCATATTTCGTCCAAGGCTTCTTGATCCCATTATGATGGCTTCAAAGTGCGAAAATCATCACTGGACGCTCCATTGTTCTTTCCCACGCGCGCACCTTCTTCTCCATACTTGATCCTACTACAATGGTCATCCTTCTTGTGCATGCCAGGTCCTTCATTCATAAGTAAAACAAAAGTATCTAATTTAGGCAGCATCATACGTTAATGAACATTAGAAGGATTTGGAAGAAATCAAAGTACCTGGTAATTCAATTGACGTGCGCGAGCTCTAGTAATTGGTCCTGTATGTATAACAGTCGGAGTTGTGGGTGTACCATTAGCAGGGATTGATAGAGGTGAGGGTCCCGATCTTTCGATGAGATGATAACTATCGGTTTGGTGGAGACGACTTTGACGATCCGACTACGAACATGCACGACGTTGCGCCTTAGCAATCGCTAAACCAATCTCTAAGAGGTTATTGACCACGCCGGAGCCCGATCAACCTGACCACGAAGGTCTATTCCTGCAAGCAATCGAAGAACAAGCAAGAATATGATAATGCAATCTGAATATTGCGAATATATATGAAGTATTGATAAGGGTGGGGTTCCGAAAGCGGTCTTGGTCTGGTTGTTGGACACAAACGAAATACACGAAGTTGCAATGGCTAACTTTTAACTAAACAAAACCCAAAGGAAAAGCTATTAGATTGATCTACTTATATAGGAGCAAGGGGTGGCGGCCAAGGAGGTGGTAGGACGTCCCAAGACATCCTAAAACAAACCCTAGGTCGTACAAGGCCCATGGGCCCAAGTGGAGGTGATGCAACACCTTTGGACTTTTAGTTTGACTCGGATTCTGATGCAACATCAGATTGTTTCATCGATATCTTCACGATCCGGACGAATTTTAAGGTGATTCCAACTGGTCTTGAACGCATATGAAATCTAGTTTGCAGGAAAAAAGGAACCACCCAATTCCGAGTCAGTATGAAAAAGTTGTTGGCGTTTTGAGACACGTGTGTGTGTGCAGTCCGAATCTGAGTCGAGAACGTGTGAGACTTGGACTCTATCTTCTCTTTGGCTAAAAGTGACATGAGAGAACATCTTGAACAACACGTAATTGTTTCCTTTGACATTACAGGACCTCTTTAATAGCACCCAACCATTTCCTCTTTCTTTGTCATCACACGTGGTTCATACAAGTGTTCGACCATTCTGCATTTAGGCATAAAATAAAAATAGGTGAAGTATTGCATAATTCTTATAAGAAATCACCTCACAAATATGCATGTATGCAACATTTTTGGTCGTATCCAAGGTAGTCATGTCCTCATCATCCTCCCCTTTTTGAAAACAAAGCCGTCCTCGGCGTTGCTTAATCTGAAATGTGGCTACCAAAAGAGAAAAGGCATACACATTGTATACGTATATGTCATCCATTTTTATTGTTCACAGTTGTGACACATGTGACATATATATATACAAGGGCACTCATCACCTTTCATGAAATATAAAGCCAAAAGATTATGACAAGAAGTAGAAGGCATCACAATATTGCAACTCAATTTCCACATATAAGTGAAGTCCTTATTCATATCAAAAGATTCATGATGTTCATCATTAAACCATCCCAATATTGGTAAATAAACGTGAATCATTTCAAATTTAGATGCTACAACATGCTTAAATAAGCAAACATGCAACATGTCATTTGACACAGAATTATCACCAAGATTGGAGGTCAGATCAAAATGATTAAACACCGGCAGAATTATTTTCAAACATATTTGACATAAATTAGATTTATTTACTGATTCACACGGTTCTTGCTCATCAATAGTTAATTCAATGGGTGCACTCACAATTGTTGATATTGTAGTTATTTGATCACATGAGGAAGTATAATCATGAACATAGTCCTCTAAAATAGGTGGTGTGATCAAAGTAATGGGTAGCTCATCTTAGGGTACAGTGGAATTGACAAGGCATTCATGATACTCATGTGGAGGTGGAAGATCAATACCTTTGGCATTACCTCTTATGATCAACTCAGATGATGTAGGCACTCTCGATGGTGACGTGTTACATGGTGAAGGTGATGTAGCCCTCACAAGATTTGATGTGGTTGTCACAGTATGCCTAGTAGTTGAAGGAACAACGGTATCGACTCTTGGAATGTGCACCTTGCGCCCTATTTCCTTTTGGGCAACACGTCGATTTATTTCCTGTTCAGCTTTGCAAGCAAGACGAAACAAACGATCCATAGAATAACACTTTTCATGAATTAGTATCTCCTGAATATCAAGGTTTAATCCTCCCCAAAATCTATCCATAAAATCTTCTTCACTTTCTTCTAATGAGGAATGCAACAAGGTCATTTGTAAATCATCATAATATTTCATTACAGTGTCACTACCTTGTTTCAAATATTGTAACTTTTTAAGCTTGTCACGAGTATAATAAGCAGGAACGAACATGTGTCTCATGGCAAGTTTCAAATCATCCCAAGTAATAGGTATAATATCTTTGTGTAACCGACAATATTCGCTCCACCAAACTAAAGCATAACCAGTGAAAGAACCAACTGCGACCTTAACTTTCTTATGTGCAGCAAAATTATGGGAAGCAAATATTTCATTTATTTCAAACTCCCACTCGATATATAAAGCAGGTCTAAATCGACCATTAAATGGAGGTATAGAAACATTTACCTGATTATGTGCATTTGGATCTCTTTGCATCTCTCGTATCGGTTTTGGTGGTGACACGTCTCCCATGATCGAAGAAGCCCATGAACTGACAACTCTGGATCCTGTCATGACTAGTAGAAACAAGAAACAAAGATCCAAGTATATTGTTCCTATGAACTACTGGGATGTGGTGGTAAAACGCTCACAATAAAGCAAATATCAATGTCTTACAAATTCTTACCATGCAACAGGTGGCGATCGGCAACCGACGGTGTCAATATCTCCAAAGATTGGGTAAAGCGATTACCAGGTGAACGTATGTATACATGATGTAGAAATATGTGGAGCTTGGAAGGCTTAATATATGGTAGCAAAAGATTAGCAATAATCAATTCAGAGATACAATGTTGAATAAACGCTCAACGACGGTACTGTGCTGGTCCTAGGCTAGACTGTAGTAGAGACGCGAGCCTAGAACACTAATGGAGTCACGGTGTAGGACAAATAGCAGCAAAGGATGATATGAATTAGCTTTGGACAACAAGATATAAGTGAAGACCACAATGGCAGTAAAGACAATGATGATAAATGCTCGCCAAGCAGGATATACCAAAACTCTCTCTACAACTTTCCTATGTAAGATAATATGTCAAAATTTTGATATTTTTCCTCAAGAATGCTACTGACTCAATCTTTCATATGCAAAAAGAATCACTCAATTACGAGTTGCATGAGGAAGATACGCTTGTTTTACTGAACACTGCACAAAACAGGTTTCACTCCGAATTCAGACACAAGATTTGAGTCAAATAGATTCGAAATTTGTTTTTTTTCACTATTTTTTTCTCACCAATTTTTTTCTCACTTTTTTCTCTCACTTTTTTTTTCTATCCAACAAATTAGATAAGATGTAGATTGGATCAAGCGTACATGGGAACGACCTCAAGTGTGATAATGACAATGAACAATGGTAGCATGTGGTGAAAATTGATGGATGGTGGTCGGTGACAACGAAAGGGATGACGCTGGCGTGGTGGTGGTATATGGCAGCAGCGATGAAGATGGTGCGACGCCGGCGTGATAAGTTGTGAATAGAACTCGAAACTCTAAAAGACTAGATGCTAAGACCAGCAACTCGACACGACGATGCAACCGATAATTCAACTATGCATGCACTGAAAAGAAAATTGCAAAGGCTCAGACTGGCTTGGAGTAAAGATGAATAGATCTAACTTTTTTTCTGGCTTTTTCTTGGGCAATAGGTAAGGAAAATAAATCTAATCTACGAATAACTAGAAATTCTCACCGAGCAATCTGAAAACTGATACCACTTGATAGAGGCGAGGGTCCCGATCTTTCGATGAGATGATAACTATCAATTTGGTGGAGAAGACTTTGACGATCCGACTACGAACGTGCACGACGTTGCGCCTTAGCAATCGCTAAACCAATCTCCAAGAGGTTATTGACCACGCCGGAGCACGATCAACCTGACCACGAAGGTCTATTCCTGCAAGCAATCCAAGAACAAGCAAGAATATGATAATGCAATCTGAATATTGCGAATATAGATAAAGTATTGATAAGTGTGGGGTTCCGAAAGCGGTCTTGGTCTGGTCGTTGGACACAAACGAAGTACACGAAGTTGCAATGGCTAACTTTTAACTAAACAAGACCCAAAGGAAAAGCTACTAGATTGATCTACTTATATAGGAGCAAGGGGTGGCGGCCAAGGAGGTGGGAGGACGTCCCAAGACATCCTAAAACAAACCCTTGGTCGTACAAGGCCCATGGGCCCAAGTGGAGGTGATGCAACACCTTTGGACTTGTAGTTTGACTCGGATTCTGATGTAACATCAGATTGTTTCGTCGATATATTCACGATCCGGACGAATTTTAAGGTGATTCCAACTTTGCTTGAATGCATATGAAATCTAGTTTCGAGCAAAAAAAATCACCCAATTCTGAGTCCGTATGAAAAAGTTGTTGGCGTTTTGAGACAGGTGTGTGTGTGCAGTCCAAATCTGAGTCCAGAACGTGTGAGACTTGGACACTATCTTCTCTTGGGCTAAAAGTGACGTGAGAGAACTTCTTGAACAACACATACTTGTTTCCTTTGACATTAGAGGACCTCTTGAATAGCATCCAACCATTTCCTCTTTCTTTGTCATCACACGTGGTTCATAAGAGTGTTCGACCATTCTGCATTTAGGCATAAAATAAAAATAGGTGAAGTATTTTTGTTCCGGATAACATAAATAAATTATTGCATAATTCTTATAAGAAATCACCTCACAAATATGCATGTATGCAACATTTTTGGTCGTATCCAAGGTAGTCATGTCCTCATCAGGGATGTCCTCATCAGTAATTGAGACCATTGAAGAAACGCGACATATTTTGCTCATCATCTTCCTTCACATTGGCTCTTATCATGGCCATCTCCATCTCTTGGTAGTACTCTTCCACCGACTTGGTGCCTTGCTTGAGTAGTTGTAGCTTCATGAAGACATCATGATTATTGTGTGTGAGGATGAATCGAGCTCTCATGAGATCTTTCATTTGTGCCCAAGTGGTAATAGGAGGGTCACCTCTTCCTCTTTGTCGCTCAATCACTTGTTCCCACCAAATGAGAATGTAATCTTGGAACTCGAGGGAGGCCATGGCTATCTTCTTGTCCTCTTCATAGTTGTGCAACCGGAATATCTTTTCAACCTTGAGTGCCCAAGAGAGATAGTCTTCGGGATCGTTGCTTCCGGAGAACATAGACATATTGAACTTGAGCTTGCCAAAGCGATTTTCCTCATTGTTTTTGTGATTGCGGTATCCTTGTCGTGGAGGAGCATAGTTGTCTTGTTGACGTTGGCCTTGCCTTTGAGCTTGATCATCCATGTTGATGAGGACATCCCTAGTTCACCTCATGTGCCATCTTCTCCACATGATAAATCCTAGCTATGAAATGATCCTTCCACAAAGAAGACGTATTTGGGTCCCATGACAAGGAGCCGTGCCAAACAAATAGAACAAGAGGTGAATGCGCTCCTAGCTAACCATAATTCAACTATGCATGAGAAATTTATACTACTTAAATATTGTGCATTGATTTTATTCAAGAACAATGTTGAGGGTAACCAACAACTTTCAGCACATGAAGAAACAAGTTCTAAAGCCCATACGACAAGTTTGAAGAGAACAAGCTTCAACTCTGATGCAAACCATGTTTTGGTGACAAGGGCAACTATTTACATCCCAGAGAAGAATAGCAATCCATCACAACACTCTATTTTTGCATGCCCAGTTCCAGAATTCATCCCAGAACTTGTTGCACCATGTCGCACGAAAATATGTGTATCTAACACGTGTGGGGGTACGAAAGCAAATGATGTCTACTTTCAGGAAAATCAAATGGCGCATCATTTGGAGTCATGAGTCGAACGATATGAGAGTTCCAATGCAAGCTGCCCATAGCATTAATTGCTGTGCGATGCTCCATGAGTTCGCTCCCTTGACCAGCTGGTTAACAGGAATTTGAGCCCCCCTTTTGGACTGGTTTCACACCTAAACTACGAGGGATGTTCCTAGTATAAATAACCCTTCCCCCAATTCAGCCACAACTCTTTGGCAATTTGATTTCAGCATAGGCTAGCTAAGTGCAACCAGAATCTTGTTTGAGAGTTTACTTCCTCCTTAGCTCTTGTAATCTTGCCTTATGAGAGGGTAAACTCACTTTGTGATTTTACAAAAGCAGCCGTTGAGGCGGCGACCAGTTCGTGCTTCCAACTTCTTGCGTGGTTGCGTGGGTTGGAATCCTAAGAGTGTGGTTGGACGAATATTTGTTGCTAGTTGTTGCATGTGCAGTAGCTAGTTTCGGTCTCGTCAGGTGGCACTAGTTATCCATTACCCCACAACGTTGTTGGCTGGAACCGAGGGTTACCTTCGTACATGATAGAGGCGAGGGTCACTATCTTTCGATGAGATGATAACTATCGATTTGGTGGAGACGAATTTGACGATCCGACTACAAACATGCACGATGTTGCGCCTTAGCAATCGCTAAACCAATCTCCAAGAGGTTATTGACCATGTCGGAGCACGATCAACCTGACCACGAAGGTCTATTCCTAGAAGCAATCGAAGAACAAGCAAGAATATGATAATGCAATCTGAATATTGTGAATATAGATAAAGTATTGATAATGGTGGGGTTCCGAAAACGGTCTTGGTCTGGTCGTTGGACACAAACGAAGTACATGAAGTTGCAATGGCTAACTTTTAACTAAACAAAAACCCAAAGGAAAAGCTACTAGATTGATCTACTTATATAAGAGCAGGGGTGGCGGCCAAGGAGGTGGGAGGACGTCCCAAGACACCCTAAAACCAACCCTAGGTCATACAAGGCCCATGGGCCCAAGTGGAGGTGATGCAACACCTTTGGACTTGTAGTTTGACTCGGATTCTACTGCAATGTCAGATTGTTTCAACGATATCTTCGCGATCCAGACGAATTTTAAGGTGATTCCAACTGGGCTGGAACACATATGAAATCTAGTTTCCAGCAAAAAAAGAATCACCCAATTCCGAGTCCGTATAAAAAAGTTGATGGCAATTTTGAGACAGGTGTGTCTTTGCAGTCCGAATCTGAGTCCAGAACGTGAGAGACTTGGACTCTATCTTCTCTTGGGCTACAAGTGACGTGAGAGAACTTCTTGAACAACACCTAATTGTTTCCTTTGACATTAGCGGACCTCTTGAATAGCACCCACCCATTTTCTCTTCCTTTGTCATCACACGTGGTTCATACAAGTGTTCGACCATTCTGCATTTAGGCATAAAATAAAAATAGGTGAAGTATTTTTGTTCCGGATAACATAAATAAATTATTGCATAATTCTTATAATAAATTACCTCACAAATATGCATGTACGCAACATTTTTGGTCTCATCCAAGGTAGTCCTCATCATCCACCCCTTCTTGAAAAGAAAGCCGTCATCGGCGTTGCTTAATCTGAATGTGGCTACCAAAAGAGAAAAGGCGTAGACATTATATATGTATATGTCATACATTTTTAATGTTCTCAGCTGTGACACATGTGACACATATATACAAGGGCACTCATCACATGTCATGAAATATAAAGCCAAAAGATTATGACAAGAAGTAGAAGGCATCACAATATTGCAACTCAGTTTCCACATATAAGTGAAGTCCTTATTCATATCAAAAGATTCATAATGTTCATCATTAAACCATCACAATATTGGTAAATAAATGTGAACCATTTCAAATTTAGATGCTACAGCATGCTTAAATAAGCAAACATGCAACATGTCATTTGACACAGACTTATCACCAAGATTGGAGGTCATATAAAAATGATAAAACACCGACAGAGTTATTTTCAAACATATTTGACCCAATATAGATTTACTTACTGATTCACACGGTTCTTGCTCATCAATAGTTAATTCAATGAGTGCACTCACAATTTTTGATATTGTAGTTATTTGATCACATGTGGAAGTAAAATCATGAACATAGTCCTCTAAAATAGGTGGTGTGATCAAAGTAATGGGTAGCTCATCACAAGGTACATTGGAATTGACAAGGCATTCATCATACTCATGTGGAGGTGGAAGATCAATACCTTTGCCATTACCTCTTATGATCAACTCAGATGATGTAGGCACTCTCGGTGGTGATGTGTTACATGGTGAAGGTGATGTAGCCCTCACAAGAATTGATGAGGTTGTCACAGTACGCCTAGTAGTTGAAGGAACAACTGTATCAACTCTTGGAATATGCACCTTGCGCTCTATTTCCTTTTGGGCAACACACTGATTTATTTCCTGTTCAGCTTTGCAAGCAAGACGAAACAAACAATCCATAGAATAACACTTTTCATGAATTAGTATCTCCTGAATATCACGATTTAATCCTCCCCAAAATCTATCCATAAAATCTTCTTCACTTTCTTCTAATGAGGAATGCAACAAGGTCATTTGTAAATCATCATAATATTTCATTACGGTGTCACTACCTTGTTTTAAATATTGTAACTTTTTAAGCTTGTCACGAGTATAATAAACAGGGACGAATGTGTGTCTCATGGCAAGTTTCAAATCATCCCAAGTAGTAGGTATAATATCTTTGTGTAACCGACAATTTTCGCTCCATCAAACTGAAGCATAACCAGTGAAAGAACCAACTGCGACCTTAACTTTCTTATGTGCAGCAAAATTATGGGAAGCAAATATTTCATTTATTCAAACTCCCATTCAATATATAAAGCAGGTCTAAATCGGCCATGAAATGGAGGTATAGAAACATTAACCTGATCATGTGCATTTGGATCTCTTTGTAGCTCTCGTATCAGTTTTTGTGGTGGCACGTCTCCCACGATCGAAGAAGCCCATGAAGTGAATACTCTGGATCCTATCATGACTAGTATAAACAAGAAACAAAGATCCAAGTATATTGTTCCTATGAACTACTGGGATGTGGTGGTAAAACGCTCACAATAAAGCAAATAACAATGTCTTACCAATTCTTACCATGCAGCAGGTGGCGACCAGCAACCGACGGTGTCAATATCTCCGAAGATTGGGTAAAGCGATTACCAGGTGAACGTATGTATAGATGATGTAGAAATATGTGGAGCTTGGAAGGCTTAATATATGGTAGCAAAACATTAGCAATAATCAATTCAGAGATGCAATGTTGAATAAACGCTCAACGACCCGTACTAGAGACGCGAGCCTAGAACACTAATGGAGTCACGCCATAGGACAAATAGCAGCAAGGGATGATATGAATTAGCTCTCGACAACAAGATATAAGTGAAGATCATAATGACAGTAAAGACAATGATGATAAATCACCGGCAAGCAGGATGTATCAGAACTCTCTTTACAACTTTTCTATGTAAGATAATAAGTAAACAATTTTGATATTTTTTCTCAAGAATGCTACTAACTCAAGTTTTCGTATGCAAAAAGAATCACTCAATTTCGAGTTCGTATGAGGAAGATACGCTTGGTTTACTGAACACTGCGCAAAGCAGATATCACTCCGAATTCAGATAGGATATTTGAGTCAAATAGATTCGAAATTTGTTTTTTTTTCTTATTTTTTCACCAAATTTTTTTCTCACTTTTTTCTCTTTTTTCCTCTTACTTTTTTTTGTCTCACTTTTTTTTCTCAACCAAATAAGAAGCAGATTGGATCAAGCGTAGATGTGAACGACCTCAAGTATGATAATGACAATGAATAATGGTAGCATGTGGTGAAATTGATGGATGGTGGTGGGTGACAACGAAAGGGATGAAGTGGCGTGGTGGTGGTATATGGCAGCAGCGATGCAGATGGTGCGACGCCGGCATGACAAGTTGTGAATAGAACTCGAAACTCTAAAAGACTAGACGCTAAGACCAGCAACTCGACAAGACGATGCAACCGATAATTCAACTATGCAAGCAGTGAAAAGAAAATTGTAAAGGCTCATACTGGCTGGGAGAAAAGGTGAATAGATCTAACTTTTTTTGTGGCTTTTTCTTGGACAATAGGTAAGGAAAATAAATCTAATCTACGAATAACTGGAAATTCTCACCGAGCAACCTGAAAACTGATACCACTTGATAGAGGCGAGGGTCCCGATCTTTCGATGAGATGATAACTATCGATTTGGTGGAGACGACTTTGATGATACGACTACAAACGTGCACGATGTTGCGTCTTAGCAATCGCTAAACCAATCTCCAAGAGGTTATTGACCACGTCAGAGCACGATCAACCTGACCACGAAGGTCTATTCCTGCAAGCAATCGAAGAACAAGCAAGAATATGATAGTGCAATCTGAATATTGCGAATATAGATGAAGTATTGATAATGGTGGGGTTCCGAAAGCAATCTTGGTCTGGTCGCTGGACACAAACAAAGTACACGAAGTTGCAATGTCTAACTTTTAACTAAACAAAAACCCAAAGGAAAAGTTACTAGATTGATCTACTTATATAGGAGCAAGGGGTGGTGGCCAAGAAGGTGGGAGGACGTCCCAAGACATGCTAAAACCAACCCTAGGTTGTACAAGGCCCATGGGCCCAAGTGGAGGTGATGCAACACCTTTGGACATGTAGTTTGACATGGATTCTGCTGTAATGTCAGATTGTTTCATTGATATCTTCGCAATCCGGGCAAATTTTAAGGTGATTCCAACTGGTCTGGAACACATATGAGATCTAGTTTCCAGCAAAAAGAGAATCATCCAGTTCTGAGTCCGTATGAAAAAGTTGTTGGTATTTTGAGACAGTTGTGTCTCTGAAGTCCGAATCTGAGTCCAGAACATGAGGGACTTGGACTCTGTCTTCTCTTGGGCTAAAAGTGACGTGAGAGAACTTCTTGAACAACACCTAATTGTTTCCTTTGACATTAGAGGACCTCTTGAATAGCACCGAACCATTTTCTCTTCCTTTGTCATCACACGTGGTTCATACAAGTGTTCGACCATTCTGCATTTAGCCATCAAATAAAAATAGGTGAAGTATTTTTGTTTCGGATAACATAAATAAATTATTGCATAATTCTATAAGAAATCACCTCACAAATATGCATGTACGCAACATTTTTGGTCTCATCCAAGGGAGTCATGTCCTTATCGGTACCCTTTAGGTGGCATTGATTTGCATCATAGAGCAGATCCTCCGTGAAGATCGGGCAACCCGTATCATCTTGACATTAGATCTTCGGTTCACACGGTAGAATCTTGTATCCCTAGCTTAGTTCGTGTTCTTGTTCATCCTAAAATCCAGAAAATAGCCCCACAAAAAATCACCTTTACCTAGCCCCTTTGCAGCCTTTAATCTGTTATTTGGTGAGTTTTATCAAGTTTATTTTCGTTTTTGGTTGCTGAGTTTCCTTTCATCCAATCTTGTGTGTTTGTGTTCATTTTCGTGCAGAGATTTCAGATCTGCACCCTCCACCAAATATTGCGTATATTTGTCATCCGGAGTCGGTTTTGTGTGTTTTTGGAAAGGCCAGTCCGTGATCTTTCCACCCATCCTTGTGAAATCCGATTCCCGTCGTATTTTCCACCCACAAAAATCAGATCAGATCGTATGTGTTTGCTACCAAAGTTTCAGCTGCAAGTTCTTGTTGTTTGAGCTCATGCATTGCAATTTTCGTGATTCCCCCAAAGTGTGTGTTCAGATCCAAGTCCCTTGTTGAAAGTTTGTTAAAAAAAGAGGCAAAAAAATAGAGAAAGAAAGATCTGCCCAAAGAAAAGAAAAGGTGTGTGCAAGAAGCAAAAGAAAGATATTTGGCACTGTTCTTCACTTATATCTTGTGAAACCCGTGTTTGTGTTGTGAGCTGAAATGTGTCAAGTGTGCAAAGTCTTCAATCTTTCCTTACAAGAAATCTGATTCCTTGGTGTGAGTTGCATGTTCTTCACTTATATCTCATTCAGCAACTAAGGCATTAGAATCTTGTGTGGATTATTACTTGGTTAAACAATATCTAGATTGCAGATTAGTATATCTTTTTCTACATATATACGCTACCCAAGCTGCACAAAATAGCTCCGCATGTGCAACCCTTGACTTGTATTCGCTTGATTATCACTCTTTGTATACCAACCATCGGCACCACGGTTGAGCACGATTCTGCTCTCACTTGGAAGTTCCATGAGCTTCGGTTGGTAAGTGAGGTGAGTTTTAGTTGTTACCCACATGTATGCTTCTAGTACTATAGGACTTTGCAAAACTAACCATGGCAGGTGATGAAGACGAGTATGATGTTGAAGGGAATGGGCATATCAGTCAGCCTGTCACACGGTTTCACTTCAATGACTTGCGTGATCATCTACGCCAAGAATTCAGAAACAACCTTGATCCAGTTGAAGAGAAGCAAGACAAGTTGTCAAGAGATTTGCAGCAACTTATGGGTAATGTTAATGAGCAGCTCACTCAGAATATGGCATCCATGAGGGCTGACATTGTTGCTGATATTGTGCGAGAGCTTCGTCAAGGCCAAGAAGATGCAAGTGTCCATGGTGATGGAGATAATGCAACTGATGGGGAAGCTGCAACATCCAATGCACAATCTAGAAGAAACCATGCCTCCTACTCCCCATGCCATGAGACCTCCCGGTCCCGGACGTGGAAATGCTCATGCTAATGGTCATGGTCGTCATGAAGTTGCTGCTGGTCCACCGGGGAGCAAACCTACACCATGAAGATAGTGAAGTTGATTTTAATGAAGATGAAGATGGTATGCACCAAAATGATAGGTTTCATCATCGTAGAAACTATGGTCGTGGATGACAAGATGAGGAGAGGTTTGGAAAGCTGAAATTTACCATGCCCAAGTTTGATGGTGATTCTGATGCTGAAAGTTATCTCACATGGGAATTGAAGGTTGACAAGATTTTCTGCATGCACAACTACTCCGAAGAGAAGAAATTAGCTATGGCCTCACTTGAGTGTGAAGACTATGCTCTAATCTGGGGAGCAAGTTCAGATTCAGCGAAAAGAAGAAGGAGAACCTGCTGTTGCTAAATGAACTGGAATGAAAAGAGAGATGAGAGCAAGGTTTGTCCCAAGGCATTATAGGCGTGATATCTTTAATAAGCTCCAGAATTTGAGGCAAGGAAAATTATCTGTTGAGGAGTATCATAAGGAGATGGAGAAGGCAATGATAAGAGCCAACATACATGAAGATGAAGAGCAGTCCATGGCAAGGTTTCTCTATGGGCTGAATCCTAATGTCAAGCGAGTTGTTGATCTACAGCCATATCGGAATGTGGTCTGCTTGTACATCTTGCTTCTAGGGCTGAACGTCAATTGCAAGAAGACAACAAGCAAAACAGAACTACAACCTTCACAACTCAAGCCACATCAAGTGGAAGTAAGTTTGTGCCACAATTTAATGTTGGCCGAGGTATCATGACTAGTTCTGGTGGTGGAAATCAGTTCCATACATGTGCAGGCACAAGTAGAAATGATGCATCAAATTCGAAGGAGAAGAGCAGATTTGCAGCCCCTAGTTCATCCTCCATAGGCTCCATGGGGAAAACTACTGATATAGAGTGCTTTACATGCAAGGGACGTGGCCATATGCCGAAAGATTGTCCCAACAAGTGTACCATGCTGATCACAGGGAATGGTACTATGAGTCTTGAGTGAACCTGAAGAAGAAACTGAGAATGCTGAAAATTCAGATGGCGACGAGCATACATATTGTGATTACGAGCAAGGTGTCTCTCTTGTTGTCACTAAAGTTTTGAGTGTGCAAATCAAAGAAGCCGAGAATGGACAACGACACAGCTTGTTTCAAACGAGAGCCAAAGTGCATGACAAGGTATGCAAAGTAATTGTTGATGGTGGAAGTTGTCACAATCTTGCTAGTAGAGAAATGTGTGATAAGCTTGGGCTGAAGCTGCTACAACACCCCCATCCATATCATATCCAATGGTTGAGTGAATGTGGAGAGCTAAAAATCACACACATGGTACAAGTGCAATTCAAGATTGGAGACTATAATGACACCGTTGAGTGTGATGTTGTGCCCATGAAGGTGTGTCACTTGTTGTTGGGTGGACCGTGGCAATATGATCTTTCAGCTCAACATTGTGGTAAAACCAATCAATACACCATCAAGTGGAAAGGGAAAGACTTTGTGCTAAGACCCATGACACCCCCAACAAATTACGGCTGAGCACTTGCAAAAAGTTTTCGAAGTAAAAGCAGTGAGTAAGAAAGAGAGAGAAAAGGAGTGAGAGAGAGATCCACAAATCTGTGACTGAGCACCACAAGCCAAATCCAAGAGAGAAAATAGAAGGGAGGGAGAGAACTTTGTCATGTTAGCCACCAAATCAGAATTGAGAGATGTGAGGCTCAACCCAAATCAAGTGGTCGTTGTACTTGTGTACAAAGACGCTTTGCTTTCAGCTAACGACTTGACTTGTCTCCCTAGTGTTGTTTGTGATGTCTTGCAGGATTTCGACGATGTTTTTTCGGAAGAAGTACCCGCTGGCCTACCTCCTTTGTGTGGCATGGAACATCAAATTGACCTCATTCCAGGAGCATCACTTCCAAATCGACCTCCCTACCGCACCAATCCTGAAGAAACAAAGGAGATACAAAGGCAGGTACAAGAACTTTTAGAAAAAGGTTATGTGCATGAAAGCTTAAGTCCTTGTGCTGTACCTATGATTTTGGTGCCTAAGAAGATGCAACATGCCGATTGGTTATGGATTGTAGGCCTACCAATATTATAACTATTAGCTATCATCATCCTATTCCTAGGTTAGATGATATGCTTGATGATTTGAGTGGATCTACTGTTTTCTCTAAATTTGATTTGAGAAGTGGATACCATCAGATTAGGATGAAAGAAGGAGATGAATGGAAAACTTCTTTCAAAACAAAATTTTGGTTGTATGAATGGTTAGTCATGCCTTTTGGGTTAACTAATGCACCGAGTACATTCATGATATTGATGAACCATGTTTTGAGAGCTTACATTGGCAAATTTGTTGTTGTGTACTTTGATGACATCCTAATCTATAGCAGGTCCATTGAGGAACATATTGAACATCTAAACAAGTGCTGAATGTTCTAAGGACTGAAAAACTATACGCTAACATTGAGAAGTGCTCCTTTTGCACAAACAAGGTTGTTTTTCTTGGCTATGTTGTTTCAGGGCAAGGAATTGAAGAGGATGAATCTAAGGTGGAAGCCATAAAGAATTAGCCAACTCCAGTGAATGTAAGCTAGGTGAGAAGTTTTCATGGCCTTGCGGTTTCTACAGGACGTTTGTGAAAGATTTTAGTACAATTGCTGCACCTTTGAATGAAATGACAAATAAAGGAATTCCTTTTAAATGGGGTACACCACAAGAAGAATCATTTCTTGAGCTTAAGAAACAATTAATTGAAGCCCCTTTGCTGATTCTACCTGATTTCAATAAAACTTTTGAGATAGAATGTAATGCTAGTGGAATAGGCATTGGAGGAGTGTTAATGCAAGAACGAAAACCAATAGCATATTTTTGCGAGAAGCTGAGTGGAGCACAACTAAATTATTCTGTTTATGATAAAGAGTTGTATGATTTGGTTAGAGTACTTGAAAGATGACAACACTACTTATGGCCTAGGGAATTTATTGTACATTCTGATCATGAGACTTTGAAACATTTGAAAAGCCAAGCTAAATTGAATCGTAGGCATGCTAAATGGGCAGAATTAATTGACACTTTCGCATATGTTGTGAAGTACAGGAAAAGAAAAGAAAACATGGTTGTTGATGCTTGGTCACGTGGGCATGTTCTTTTGACACAATTAGAAATGAAGGTACCAGGACTTAGAGCTTAAAAGAATTGTACTACACTCATCATATATTTTCAGAACCATATGCAAAATGCAAAGATGGGAAAGGTTGGGATAAATACCATGTGCACGATGGGTTCCTTTTTAGGGCTAACAAATTGTGTGTTCCAGATTTGTCGGTTAGGCCTTTGTTGTTGCAAGAATCACATGCAGGAGGATTAATGGGACACTTTGGTCGTGAGAAGACCTATGAGTTGTTGGCTGATCATTTTTATTGGCCAAAGATGAGGAAGGACATTGAGAGATTTGTGCAGCGATGTATCACATGCCACAAAGCTAAATCTAAACTGAACCCCATGGTTTATATACTCCCTTACCTGTTCGAAATGCTCCTTGGGAAGATATTAGTATGGATTTTGTTCTAGGACTACCTAGGACTAAGAGGGGGAGGGATTCAGTTTTTGTTGTGGTTGAGGTTCTCTGAAATGGCACATTTCATTCCGTGCCACAAGAACGATGATGCTTCACATGTTGCTGATTTGTTTTCCAGGGAAGTTGTTCGCTTGCATGGAATGTCGAGGACCATTGTTTCAGATCGCGATGTGAAATTCATGAGCTACTTCTGGAAAACATTATGGGAAAAGTTGGGAACCAAGCTACTGTTTTCTACAACATGTCACCAACAAACTGATGGACAAACAGAGGTGGTGAACCACACACTCTCAGCATTGCTGCGAACCATGATCAAGAAGAATTTGAAGGAGTGGGAAGAGTGTTTGTTGCACGTGGAGTTTGCTTACAATAGAGCAGTTCACTCTACCACAAGCATGTGCCCATTTGAGGTGGTATATGGATTCAAACCACTTGCACCAATTGACTTGTTGCCACTTCCATTGCAAGAAAGATGTAATTTGGAGGCTTCTAAGCATACTTGATGACAGGAAAATGGCTGGGCGTGAGAACACGCGTCCGCGTCACTGATACAGAATTAATAAATTTAAGTGCATACAATGCATAAAATAAAATGAAGATCAAACATTGCAGGTACATATTTCCAGAACTCTTATATTTATATAAAAATTCTGTTAATTACATCTTCGGAGAGAAAACCCCTGATTAAGAATTCCAACATAGATTACATAAGATTGCAACACATTCCTATTACAATATGCTACAATAAAAATCCTCCTCGTGGTCGACGCTGAACTCTGGCCTGGGGAACTTGAAGTTGATCCGTGTAGATTATCTTTGACGCCATTATGTTTGATGTTTTTCATATGTTTCTTTATCATCCAACAATTTTGTTTGTGCTCGACTTCATTTATGCTATGGTTTAAAATGAAGGCTGATTTTGGCCATGCTTGATTCGGCCCCATGTTTTCATGCATAGGATGCATAGATGTATTTTCAATATTTATAACTCATATCTGGAATTCATTTCGGAGAACCCATGCTTAGAGCATAAATTTCTGTTTTGTTTGGTTCATGGTTCGTGCGACGGAATTCATTTGAAAGAACCCATGTCGCACCACAATAGTATTTTGTTATTTGTACGTTGTATTCCATGGAATTCATATGATAGAACCCATGTCATAGTATAAATTTTTTATGGCCACGGGATTCATGAAAGAGCCCAAGCCATAACATAGTTTACATTTTACAACATATAACATGGAATTCGTGTGGAAGAACCCATGCCATAGTGTACTTTTTATTACGCCATGGAATTCGTAAAGAATTCATGTCTTAGCATAGTTTGTGTTTCACTTACATTATGGCACATGTCATGGAATTCGTATAAATCAACCCATGCCATAACATAATTTGTGTAACTTACGCCATGGAATTTGTATGAAAGAGCCCATGTCATAGCGTAATTTGTATTTCTTTTGTTTCATGGCTTATATCATGTAATTCATATGAGAAGAACCCAAGACATAACATGATTTGCATTTCTGTTATTTTATGGACCATTCCATGGAATTCATATGCGAGAACCCATGTCATGCCCTAGTTTATAATTTTAGTCATTTTGTGTCTCATATCATGGAATTCACATTTAAAGAACCCATGCTTAGAGTATTTTATGTGTTCCCCCAAACATGACATGTCTGCTTCAAGAAAAATATGCATCCTTGGTTAGAACCAAATGGCCAAGACTAAGGACATGTCTACATGAAATATATGTAAGTCCATGATTTCATGTATTATGTGAATTCCTCGATCTGAACCAAAAAGGCCGAACCTAAGGGCATGGTTTCATGAGTTATATATTCCTCAATCCGAACCAAAAGGCCGAACATAAGGCGCATTTAATGAGTTATATATTCCTTCATCCGAACTAAACGGCCGAACCTAAGAAGAAAATTTCATGTATGAGAAGAGAGTGTTCCTTGATTCGAACCAAACGGTGGAAACTAAGGACAAATTTCATGTGGAGAAGAAAGAACTCCTTGATTCGAACCAAACGGCCGACACTAAGGGTATGAGGGCAACATCATATCTCACCTTCTTGGAACAAACCAAAGGTCTTCTCCTTGCTTCTCTTTTTCTTCATGATGTCTCTTTTTTGGTGTAGTGTATGGTGTGTGGTATATTGCTACAAGAGGTGAAAGAAGGCCAGGAACTAAGAGACAATGAGCGGAGAATCACTCGACCCGGAGAGCAGCCAACGCGCCTGCTACTTATAGGAGTAGGGGAGAGCAGAGCGAAGCTCTCGCTGGACATGTGCACACGTTTGATCGATCGTGTGATCGTGGGAATCATGGGAGATCGTGGCAGCGTGGGCTACTCTCCCTTTTGTTTATAATATATTTCCTTAATCACCAGCTAATCCCATGATAGTTTGCCTAGCCAAATCCACACGTACGTACTAATCGGTGTGGGCTAAATTCCTTTTTCATTCTAACTAATGTTTGGGCCTTGGCTTTAACCCATTGTGTGATTGAGCTGCTAGCTGACGCTCCACACATGCACATGTGCATGTGTGTAAGTGAACCCAAAGCACATGTGCATACGTGACCATTTTGTTCAAATAGGCTAAGTATAATTAGTTGAAATGGATCACCTTATTTCATGTGCGTGACTAAACGCATGCAAGATATTCTTTCAATCAAAATTTTATGCCAATATTTCATTAACAGCCTGACACACATTTTTTAATATTTCGTCATAAGGGACATTTTCTTTTATATGTGTAGTTTAATATTTTGTTAACATTGTCAAAATAATGTCCGCATTTAATCTGTGACCCGGTATTTTAGCAGTATCAATACTGCTTATGACCATGTGAATTTATGTTGACATTAGAATTTGCCGTCGGTGACATGTATGTGTATGTTAGTCATGTGTCCTCTATATTTTAGAACGAAACTTGATGATTATTTATTTTTGTTACATTTATTATTTCTTGGGTCATTCAAGTATCCGCATTATCAACATTTGGCAATATATATATCATATGCCAATTTCATTGACAACCCTTTTCTTGAGGGTCAATTATATATAGAGAGAGAGACACATAGAGAGAGAGAGAGAATTGTTTCTTTTCATTAAAAAACGTTTTTTTTGCCATTTTGCATTTCTATTTTATGTGGTTTATTTCATCTCGAGGTCTGGTTTCAAGGAGATTTTTTTTAACTCGGGTCCAGAGCTAGAAACTTGACAAACTTTTTTTTATACTCGTATTATTTCCATGCAAGCATGGGCCCAAAATTAGTTTTAATATTTACCTTCTTTTAGCATCTGATTCTACTCAGATGTACGTCAGCTATACGTGCGTGTACATCTTTTGATTATGTTTATCTCCACGATACTAACTAATTCGACAACCGTGCAAGCTAAGAATCAGGCCACGGAGTCTAGCATCCCCATAAAGTCCGGTCTAACAAACCCTATCCAGTGCCCTCGCTAGCTCTTTTCTTAAACAACCAGCCTCATTCTCCTCTTAGACCAGCAAGGAGACGTCGGAGACGAGGTTAGACTTGATTCCGCCCATACTGTGGCTGCAGCCCCGTACGCATTGAGGCTTCGTTTTCATTCCCTTCGTATAGTATTGTATACTACTTTGCCGGTACCTAGTTAATTCATCTGCTAATTAGTTTGTTGTTTCAGTCGTCCCAGATCTCTTTTAATCCCTCACGAGATGCACCTCCGCGGGGGCAAGTGGTGATTTCAACCAGCTTCAAGCGTGATCAACTTTCCTTCTCATTAAGAATTTTCCTCTCAATATTTAGGACGTCACCTCTGTTTCTCCGACCTCTTCTTGTCCTGCTAATGCACGGATTCGAGACTTGGATATATTCGATTTAGGTTATTTGTTTTCCCAACGGTGTGATTAGCCTTTTATTTATCGTTTCATCTATATTAGCATCTATAATAATGCCCAAGATACAATGCCTTGTATATACACAAACTTGTCTATATTCCATGCATCGACGTGTGAGGTTGCTGATGCGTTTGATTTGTATCTATTTAAACAAACATGATCCCATGGTCAGTGTTCTGGGAGGCCTATATCCGGGCTTTGTATGTCGTTCGACTTGGGGATTATTATTTTGTATGAGCTGGTAAATTGCTCGTTGTTGGCGTTCCGGGAAGCTTGTATATGAGCTTGGTCCGTCGTTCGACAGTGAGATATTTTTTCCGTTGTTGACCATATATGTATGAATTAATGAGTCGCTCGGTGTCGGCATTCCGGGAAGCCTATATATGGGCTTTGTCCGTCGTTCGGTAGTGAGATTTTTTTTGTTGACCCTATATGTATGATTTAATGGGTCCCTCAGTGTCGGCGTTTCGGAGAGCCTATATATGGGCTTGGTCCATCGTTCTAGAGTGAGATATATTTTTTCGTTGTTAACCCTATATGAATGATTTAATGAGTCCCTCAGTGTTGGTGTTTTGGAGAGCCTATATATGGGCTTGGTCCATCGTTTGACAGTGAGATATATTTTTTTCGTTGTTGACCCTATATGTATGAATTAATGAGTCCCTCGTTGTCGGTGTTCCGGGAAGCCTATATATGGGCTTGGTCCATCGTTCTACAGTGATTTTTTTATATATATGAGGAGTAGTTCCAATTATATACATCTCTTTTTTGTACTTTTCATATTCCCTGTGTTTTTATATTATATATGCCAACTTGTAACAATACTATTTTTCTGTTAGGCTCTATTTCTTTCATCCTTGCTGTGGACTGTCTACTCTCGACCGTCACGTCCGTCGTGGTAGGAATTTCTTACCTCATATTTTCATCTGTAGTTATTTCCACTTCCAATGTGTTTTCCAAATATACCAATATGCATATTTTCTTGCATATAGATGGAGCCGGATGAAATGCATAGGATGTCCCTTTTGCAGCTAGCTAAGAGGCAACTTTTTGAACCAGACACTAATCTATTGCACAATCCTGTAATAAGAGAACAACAGACACCCCGAGGAAATCCTGAATATTCCAAGCGAGGGTGGACCTCAGGCCGGTCTTTCACGGCTCGATGCTATTATCCTGTCGCCCCTATGCCTAGGGTCGATAAAGCTGTCACTTTGGGGACTCACATGATATCTAAGGGATTAGGTTGGGACTTCCACGAGGTTGAATATTCAGTAGCTCCACGTGGGTACATTGAATGAGGAGCTAGGATTTTGAAGCATTATTCCATGCACTTGAAAGGTAGTGAAGAGAACATAGACTATATCTATGGAGCCATTTATTGCTCTTTAGGTGACTACTTTGTATCTCCCCCGCTTCTGAGGGCTTTGTTAGAGCACTGGGATCCCAAAACCAACACATTCTTATTCCCTAGTGGTGAGCGCACAATCACTCTTCTTGATATGAACCTAATGGCTGGGCTACCCATAGATGGTGATTCGTATGAAGAATTTATACCTCCTGCTCATGAATTAGATCCTGCTCTATTGTTGTACCCCAGCTTTTTGCAACAACTCTTTGGCATATGGAACAAACTATCCGAAGGTGGTAATGTAGGCTTCTGGGAATGGTGTGCTTATCTCCACAATCGCCTAAATGACACTTTCTTTATCAATAGTCTCCAAGACGAGCGCCTCTATACTGCAGCTTTTATTGCCGTTTGGCTTTGTCGTTTCGTTGTTCCAGGTGGGGAGCCATATATTCGTCCTGGGGTACTAGTGTTGGCATCTTGGATTGCAATAGGGCGTCGCATATCCTTAGCTCCACCGGCCCTTTGCTCCTTGTACTACTTGCTTCGGTTGATTAGTACCCATCCTATTGGTCCCTCTTTTTTGAAAAGAGCTTGGCAAGTCCACTATATAATCGGGTGGATAGGTATATATTTAAGGAAGGTTAATGGGAATAAATCTAGCACAACATCACTTCCTTACTATAAACATTCAGCTCCAAAACCGAAAATGTCGAACAATATGTCTAGAACTCCAATTTTCCATGACCATGCATCAGCCCACAAACTTTTTAGACAGCATACCCATATCTCATGGCACTCCTACAGTTTGTCCCAATCAAAAAATGTAGGTTATCTGAGTCAGGTTTTCCAAATCTCCATACGTCGGGGTATGCTTCCATGGAGGCGTGATGAACAATGTATAGCAGAACCTTATCATCCTGACAGAGTAGCGAGACAGTTTAGGCTTGACCAAGTGGTGCCCTTTCTGCCATTCGCTAGCCTGTATACAAGAGATGGCATTGGTATCGCATATGCCTTTTGGCTTCATTTATTACGTGATGCGGAGGATCCATGCCACATTCCAGACGATTCTCGTGTCGGCGACTCATCTGTGGCATGGGCAAATTGGCTAAATGAATTTATGGAACCTTTCGTTGTCGTGTTTGACGAATTTCACAATGGTAATATGACTGGGAAGGTCCCTTATGATGAAAGGACTATGGAAATGCCATAATAGGTAGGTATGGTGGCTGTTTTGAGGAAGATATAATAAGGCTTATCTATGATAGCACGTATCATATCACGGGGTTTGGATCCACCGACAAAGTTTGCACCGACTCTCAAGGTGAGAAAGGGCAATGCACGGTACCATAGAGGCTAGCAAATTACGAAAAGGTAAGAGTGCGTATTATCCATGGACTCACATTAGTCATAAAGAATTCACATACTTATTGAAAAAGTTCATTATCCCTCGAAGCAAAGTATTACAACGCATGCTCCTGGGGGGGGGGGAGGTAGGTAGGAGTTAACCATCGCGCACCCTCGACCTTCACATGAAGATAGACAACCAAGGATAAATTTTGCTCTAACTTCCTAGCATAACGGGATACTATACGTGCATGCTTCGGGAATCACAAACCATAACACCGATATCTTACTAAACACGATCATCCACTAGTACCTCCCACATATTATTATCTCTATATCGCAAAACTATTACAAGGAATCAAACATATCATATTTAGTGATCCATAAGTTTTATGTAGGATTTTATGACTAACCATGTGAATGGCCAATTCCTATTGACTCTCTAAATAGATATAAGTGAAGCAAGACAGTTTAATTCTTTCTAAAAAAGACCATGCTCTAATAAATATAAGTGAATCAAAAGAGCATTCTACAAATAACGGTTTTCTATGTAAAGAGAAACATGCAATCCAAACTTCAAATGATATAAGTGAAGCACATGAAGCATTCTATAAAGCCATACTCAAAAGATATAAGTGAAGTGCAACGAGAATTCTATAAATCAACCATGTACTATCTCCTACCAGCATGGTGCAAAAAAGAAAAGTGAAAACTAAACACAAAAGACGCTCCAAGATTTACACATATCACATGAACGAAACGAAAATGAAAACATACCGATACTTGTTGAAGAATGATGGGATGCCTTCTGGGGCTTCCCCAAGCTTAGACGCTTGATTATCCTTGGATATTTACTTGGGGAGACTTGGGAATCCCCAATCTTGAACTCTTGCCTCTCCTCCTTCTCCTCATATCGAGACCTCCTCGATCTTTGAATACTTCATGCACACAAAACATAATAGAAACTGGTGAGATCCGTTAGTATAATAAAGTAAGTTTATACTTTAATTACTATTGAAAACCAATTCATAATTTACATTTGCATCATACCTGCTGTATTATAACTTCCCCATGGCTTGTACCACCGATAAAATCGATAGTTTCATCAAAACAAGCAAAACAATGCATCAAAAACAGAATCTGTCTTAAACATGGCAGTCTGTAGAAATCCGAACTTTGACCATACTTTTGTAACTCCAAAAATTGTGAAAAATTGGGAATATATATTTTTATGTAAATACTGTGTAAAAATTGCATAAACTTTTGATGTTCTAGTAAAAAATGTAAATTCACGCACTACAACAAAAGTTTTTGTTTTTACACCGTACATACCAACAAACAATCTAATCATTCTAAAGGCAAATATTGGCACATTATTTTATAATACAATGGATTTGTACAAGGGGATAATTATTTTTGCTGAAAAGTTTCTGTGATTAAGATTCACAAAGTTTCCATGGGCATGAACAAAAGTTGAAGGACGTCCCCCACTTCCACGATGTTCGTCTCTCTCACTTTCACTTTTCTTTCAGTGAAATTTTAGGTTCCCTCTATAATTTTTAGTTTTTAAAATTTATAAAAGCACTCAAAAGAATAAAATAACTCTCTAAAACTTCCCGATTGTCTACCTAGAAACGCTTTCTTTAAAGCCATTAAGCTAGGCATAATGTGCTCAAGTCATGGATCCACCCGGATCCCAAGGTATATCAAAACCAATTTTAATTAACAATGATTTGTAGTTTAGTAGTGAGCACAAAGTGATATATATCATGTGACAACAAAGTCTAACTCTCTTGCTATGCATTGGCATGCCATACAAGAACAATTCATACACATTAAGTAAAGGCCAATACATAGCATAAGTAGTTTCTTGCAATTTAATAGTATTGGAAACATAAAGGGTGGAGATGTAGTTCCTCTCTCATAATAATTGCAAGTAGTAGCAGAAGGCATATGCATATTATATTAATCAAAATCATCAGGTGCAGTGCTAAAACGCAACCCATCAATATGATCCTTAATAAGAGCAAATTTCTCCGATATAGTGTAGTCGGGAGAATTCAAAAAGATAATAGGACTATCATGTGTGGGTGCAATAACAACAATTTCATGCTTAACATACAGAACTATAGCAAGTTCATCCCCATAAGCATAATTCATATTGGCATCATGGCTACAAGCATAGAAAGCATCAATTTCATCAAAAAGGGATATTTCAAATAAATCCAAGGGATCATAGCAATCATCATAGCATTCTTCCTTCGGTATGTGCAAAGGGTAATTAAATAATGTATTAGTTGAAGAGTTACTATCATTATAAGGTGGTCACTGGTAGCTAACCCGCTCTTCCTCCTTTTGTTCTTCGCTCTCCTCCACATCTTTTTCATCTAATGGGCTCACAATTTCAGCAACTGCCTCTTCCATAGATTCCTGCAAAATATTGGTTTCTTCCAAGGCAATGGTCATTCTTTCAATAAATTCTTTAACATAAGCATCAGAAGCATAGTTTTCATAGCAACATTTGAGTATGGAAAAAATTTCAGATTTGTAAAGAGCAGCATCATACTTTTCAATCAAAGAAGCAATTTCATAAGCACCTTTAAAAGCAACAAATTTTTCAATTTGTTTAGTATCATAATAACGATAGGCTTCCTTGGCATAAGAAGATAGTATTTCATTATCATTAAACACACATTTGTAGGGAAGGTATTTTTCTAGTTTCTTTAGAACAACAAGTAAAGTCATGTATTTCACATAAATTCCAAGCATAACAACACAAGCTACTAATTTGATGGCACAAGAGTTTCCCTTTTTGAGATAAGCAGTGTCGCACATAATAAGCATGCTCATTTAATGAGTTTTCCTCAACTAAGCTACTTGGGGTTTCAGCATGAGCACAAAGGGATTGAAGATGATCCAAGTAATAAGCTTCAATAGTAGGGAACACTAGTGGTTCCTTAACTTTTGGAGCAGCAATTACATCTATTTTTTTGCTATTTTGCGTTTCCTACCCATATTTAAAGATAGAAAACAAATAATAACAGAAAATAAAACAACTAAAAAAAGAAAAAGAAAAATTACTTAGTGATAAAGCAAACAAGCACACACGAGAATATTCACCCCATGCTATTGCTCCCCGGCAACGGCGCCAGAAAATACAAGTGGAGTAAGCTCTTTTCTGGCGCCGTTGCCGGGGAGGTGAGTTCTTGAGGGTATATCTTTAGATCTTGGAATTGAATCTTTTAGTTTCCCGTTTTATCACTAGTTTTGTTTATAAAAGGAAACTACCAAAAAATGGAGTTTAGGTTGCATCAATTGTCTCGGCTTTTTAACGTGTTTCGTGAAAATGATGGTTCAGAAAATTGTGCTCAATTGGTAGAGGAATAATTTAAGAAAATAATTAATGAGAATTCCTTGAATGATGAGTATTATTTCAATGTTGTTAGTATGAATTATCTGAATATCCATGATGCTAATGATATGCAAAGCCTCAAGCTTGGGGATGCTATGTTTGATGAAGATGATATTTTTTGCCCCCCAAGTTTTGATGAGAAAATTTACTGTGATGATGGCATGCCTCCTATCTATGACGATTATGATGATGAAATGTATGCTATAAAGAGTAATTACAACCATGAATTTTTTTATCATGATTTTAATATTCAATGTGGTTATGTCGATCAAGTGTCACATGGTAGTTATTTTGTTGAGTTTGCTCCCACTATTATGAATGAGAAGAAGTTTGCTTACATGGAGAGTGATGAATTTTCTATGCATGTAGATCATGAAAAGAGTGTTTTGTGTCATAGTTTTATTGTTGAATTACTTCATGATGCTAAGGAAAATTATTATGATGGAGGAACATATGCTTGTAGGAATTGCAATAATATCAACTTTCCTTTCTATGTGTTCAAAGTTTTGAAGTTTCACTTGTTTAGCCTTTCTATGCTAGTTGATTCATCCTCCCATAATTTTTTTCTCACAAAATACCTAAGCATAGGAAGTGGTTTAGACTTAAATGTGCTTGTCATGTGATTCATGATGCTCTCTTGCATTTTCAACTTTTATTCCTATACGAGCATCATTGAAATCATCATGCCTAGCTAAAAGGCATGAAAGAAAAACGCTTGTTGGGAGACAACCCAACACTTCTACTTTATGTTTTGTGTGTTCACATGATTAAGATACTGTAGTAATAATGTTTTGTGTCTTTCATTTCAATAAAGTGCCAAGTAAAGCCTTTGGGATAGTGTGGATACTTGCTTGTTTGATTCTATGCAAAAACAAAAAGTTTTGCATCTAGTATATAAATTATATGATTTTAATGGGGTGTAAAAAAATTATGTAATTTTTACACAATATTCCTATGAAAATTCTATAAGTTTTCTTATTTTTTCCAAAATTTTAGAGTCGGGTAACTATGGTGTTCATTCAGATCTTCACAAACTGTTTTGTTTTTGACCGATTCTGTTTTGCATGCATAGTTTGCTTATTTTAGTGTTACCATAGCTTATATTCAGTGATATAAATTATGGGAACGATATAATACAGTATTTATTATGTGATAACAATTATGAATCTTGTCTTGACATTACCTAAGTGAATGATCTATTTTTATTACACTAACCCGTCTCACGAAGTTTCGTTAAGTTTTGTGTGATTGATGTTTTCAAGTTTGGGGTGAGATACCGATATGAGGTGAACAAGGAGCAGGAAAGACCTAAGTTTAGGGATGACCAAGGCACCCCCAATGTAATATCCAAGTAATACTCAAGTGTCTAAGCTTGGGGGTGCCCCGGAAGGCATCCATCTTTCGTCTCCAACATTATCGGTACATCTTACTTGGAGCTATATTTTTATTCGTCACATGATATGTGTTTTGCTTGGAGCATCATTATAATTTTTTGTTCTATGTTAGATGATATTTATAATCTTATTTTTCAATAAAAATTTCCAAGAATTGCCTCTTAGGATGCTTGAGTTACATGTTTGATATTTGTTGTGTAAAAACAAAAACTTTTGCTCTAGTGCATGAATTTTCATATTTTACTGAAATGTGGAAAGTTTTTGAAATTTTTACACAGTGTTGTCATACATATTTTTATCATCCCTAAATTTTGAGAATTGTTTGAGTTACATAAGTACACTGGTTTAATAGATTGGTACAAACTGGTCTGTTTGGACAGATTGATGTCATAGTTTGTTATCTACTTATCCTATAGTTTCCATAACCTATATTGGTAGATATAAATTGTGGAAACGATAATAAACAGTACATGATGTTTGAAAATTGTTGTGCAACTTATCTTGGTAGTACATGAAGTGTTGATCTGTTTTTATGTGTACTAACCTATCTCACGAGTTCTTTTCAAGTTCTTTGTGGATGAAGTTTTTTAGACTTAGCTGAAACCGGGATATGAGAGGATTGAACAAGATACAAAGGCTCAATCTTGGGGATTACCAAGGTACCTAGAGTAAATATTTCAAGAGGTTTCAAGCATTTAAGCTTGGGGATGTTATGCATCCACCTCTCTTCATCAAACAAATATCGGTTAGCCTATGTTGAGCTTAATTTTTTACTTGTTCACATGATATGTGCTATTTTTGGAGTGATATTTTTCTTTTGCTTGCTATTTAATAAAATAATCAAATCTGAAAATATTTATTGAGAGAGAGAGAGTTCTCAAATGGGTACCCATTTACTTAACTACTCGCTTGATCTTCACTTATATCATTTTGGAGTAGCTTGTCATTTACTCTTGTGCTTCACTTATATAGTATGAGTAAATTGTTGAATGAATTGGATACCATGAAGTTGAAATTATATGTTCATATCATGCCTAGTAGTAGCTTCACACTGGGTTTAGAAAGTGAAATATTTTTAAGCTTGACAATCACAATATTGGTCATACAAGCAATTCATGAATGATTGGTATAAGGAAGAGAACTTTCACATATAAATATATTGTCTTGTATATCTTATATGATTGTGAATACCAATTAATTATTTTCAAACTTGAGAAAATTAGTTGAAGTTGGACAATAAGACAACATAATAAGTTATGGTTGTGTATATTTGTGTAGAAGTTATATTGTTATGGATCCTCCAACATGTGGTGTTTGATTAGGATATTTTGCTAGCAAAAAATTCATACTAAGTAGAGATACTACTTGTGCATCCAAAACCCCTTAATACCAGTTTCTAGCCATGAGTGTCCACCATACCTACATATGGATTGAATAAGATCCTTCAAGTAAGTTGTCATCGGTGCAAAAAGGCAATAAAAATTGCTTATAAATGTGTTTGATCATTTAGTGTAAAAGAAAATTGAGCATTGTACGAACTTGTGATGGAAAATTAATAAAAACAATGGACTACATAATAAAGGTGCTATGATAAGTGGCAATATAACATGATGTTCTTTCACATTAAGGGATTGTGCATACAAAATCAAAAAGCGCATGACAACCTCTGCTTCCCTCTGTGAAGGGCCTATCTTTTTTCCTTTTAGTATTTACTTTTATGCAAGAGTGAATAGTATGAATTCTTATTTCAACCTCAATTATTCTCTAGTTGGTAAACATCATGTCGTGGGGAAAGATCTAAGGGCATATGGCCAGTCAAATATATTTGATCATGACTTATTATTGTTGACAATTATCTCTATGATAAATGAGTTGGGAGGCAAAACATTAAGCCCCTATCTTAGTGAAATATTTATAACCTTATTATATTTTCACTTGATATACTGAAAATCGTAATAAGGAGTTCCTGGCGCCGTTGCCAGGGAGACAGCATCAACATCTATTAGGTTCCTAATCACAAATCTCATGTCCTTGCAATTTAAATTATTTTCCATTTTCCTCCCATTTTCCTCTCCCCCACTTCACAAAAATTGCCATTTTATTCGTCCTCTTTTTTGTTTGCCTTTTTCTCACCAGATATCTTGTTTACTTGCAATCTTGTTTGCGTAAGTCATGATGCCTCAACAAAAGTATTATGATGTCCCTTAGCCCAATACTTTTCTTGAGATTGAGACAAGTACCAACGAATATATGACTACACAATTTGAGCATAATAAGTATTTTACCGAGGAGCTTAAAGAACACTCTACCGCACTAGATTCCATAACAAAACAACTTGATGATATTAGCAGGGAAGTTTCTAATCTCCAATCTAAGTATGCTCATGCTGAAAACCTATTAGGTAAAATATCTGATGTACAAGCCACTTTAGTGAATCAACACGCCGCTAAACCAGTTTCTGTAGAGGACAAAACTGGTGAAGATCTTAAAATGATTGATGATTGTTCTATTGATTCCTTGTCTATTAATATTAAAATTGATGATAAAGGGACTAAAGAATAGTCAACTTTAGCTAGAAGCCGTCCCAATAATTTGGAGGATGAAATTCTTAATAAAAAAATGATGAAAGTGGGTTTGGAGAGGTCAATACTTTAACTAGTGATGTGCCCACTATTTTGGATTACAAAGACTTTAATTATGATAGTTGCTCTTTGGTTGAAAGTATTTCTTTATTGCAATCCATGATAAATTGACCCCATGCTTATGAACAAAATAAAGCCTTTACTAAACATATTTTTGATGCCATAATGAAATCGTTAGAAGAAAAGTTGGAATTAGAGATTTCAATTCCTATAAAATTACATGATGTGCATTGTGTGCTTGTTTTGATGAATCTATGGCTTGCATTGGAGGGTATAAGCCATGGTAAAGTTATAATACAATCGATATAATGCAATAATAAAATATGAATGGGTTTGCAATAGTAATTAGAGCGCTGATTTGCTTTATTCTACAACACCCCAAGATAATATCCAAAGAGGAACAAGCAACTAAGCTTGGGGATGCCTCGAGTGGGATCCCCTCTTTCTTCCAACGACCATCAGTATTTTACTTGGAGCTATATTTTTATTCTTCACATATCATGAGTTTTGCTTGGAGCATCTTGTATTATATGAGTCTTTGCTTGATTTTCCTTTTATTTTGTTAAAAGTATCCTTACTGTACACACCTATTTGAGAGAGCCAAAATTATGCTATGATTGCTCTATATGCTTCACTTAAACCTTTTGAGCTATGGAATTTCTGTTTATGTTTCACTTATAACTTTTTGAGACGGCGTGCTTTACATTTTTGAAGAAATGCTCTCATGCTTCACTTAGATTAATTTGAGAGTTAGTAAATTTTGAAGAAATTCTCTCATGCTTCACTTATATTATCTTGAGAGATGAAATTTTTATGCTCATGTTCTTCACTTAAATTTATTTGAGCTTCTTAAAAGCAATAACAATATATGAAACTAGTCCCAAAGTGATAGATATTCAAGAGGGATATAATAAAAACTTTCATGAAGATCATTGGACAAATTAAACTTGATTCATTGTAATAGTTTTGAGACATGATGATAGTGATATGTGAGTTATGTTGGTGAGTAATTATGCTTTAGTAAGAATATTGGTGTTAAGGTTTGTGATTCCCTATGCAAGCATGAAAGTCAGTAGTTGTGCAATGAAATTACAGCCTACTTATGGTGCATTATTCGGTGTTAGTTATGCTTAATGCTCACTTATGTGAATTTTTGTTTCTTGCTTGGCTGCTTCTCAATCTATTTGCTAGCCTCCACTTGTACTAAGTAGAAATACTACTTGTGCATCCCAAAAATCCTTAAAACCAGTTTTGCAATATGAGTCCACCATACCTACCTATATGCGGTATTTCCATGCCGTTCCAAGCAAATTTGTATGTGTCATCTCTAATTTTCAAAATGAATTTCCTTTTTGTGTGCTCGTACATGAAGCGGAAGGGGGTGACCGATATTTTTCCAGGCTAGATGTGTTATTCTCAAGATGAGTGTTTATTCACTTGTCATTGCACGAGAGTATGACGGTAATAGGGTTGCCCGGTCCCGAAATGGAAAAGGAATTTACTTTATGTTGTGAAATAATAAATTCCTTGGAAAGTGTTCGTATGGAAGGCAACCGTGGATTCAACTAGCCATGGATTGTGAAAGAATGGTGGAAAAAGGAATAAACTTTATTTCCAGTTTGGGAACTGCTTATGATATATCTAGCATGGAAAGGTATTAAAAGCTCTCGGTCGTTTTCATTGACAGGAAAGGCATGCCACCCAAAATATTTTTCTCTCTCAATTTATACCTTGATCTCTGGCACCTCTACAAATCCCTATTCCCCTCTACGAAGGGCCTATCCATTTACTTTATGCAATTTTTACTTTTATTTTGAGTCTCCATCTTCTCTTATAAAGAACCAACTAGGGGGCACTATGATCGTACTTGTGCATTAGGTCTAACTAATATTTGAGTGCATTTCATGAATGGATCAATTATTGAGCATGATGGTCTAGGGATAACTTTCTTTAGTGTTGATATTTTGAAAGACATGGTTGCTTATTGGTATGCTTGAGTATTGAAGTCTTCATGTCAAAACTAGACTATTGCTTTGAACAGTCTAAAAAGTCCAAATGTCCATGCTACAAAAGAAAAGAATATGTGATGAACATGTTAGGCAACATTCCACATTAAAAAAAATCTGTTTTTATCATTCACCCACTCGAGGACGAGTAGGAATTAAGCTTGGGGATGCTAATACGTCTCCAACTTATCTATAAGTTTTGATTGTTCCATGCTGTTATATTATCAATCTTGGATGTTTTACAATCATTTTATAGAAACTTTATATCATTTTTTGGGACTAACCGATTGACATAGTGCCAAGTGCCACTTGCTGTTTTTTGCTTGGTTTTACTTCACAGAATATCAGTACCAAACGAAGCCCAAACACCGTGAAACGTTTTGGAGATTTTTTTGGGCCAGAAGACAGATGGAGGACCAAAGAAGTACAAGAGAGGAGGGCTGAGGAGGCCACAAGACACCAGGGTGCGCCAAAGGCCCCTGGTGCGGCGTCGTGGGTTGTGCCCTCCTCGGGTCACCTCTCCACCACCTATTAGCTCTATAAATACCCAAATACTCCACAAACCCTAGGAGAGTCTAAGAAACACAATTCCAACTGCCTCAAGTTCCAGAACCGCGAGATCCAATCTAACACCATCACAGATGGGTGCATCTTGTTCATGGGTGCCTCTCCGATGATGCATGAGTAGTCCACCATAGACCTACAGGTCTGTAGGCAATAGCTAGATGGCTTCCTCTCTCTCTTTTGATTCTCAATACAATGGTCTCTTGGATATCTATTTGATGTAATGACTTTTTGTGGTGTGTTTGTTGGGATCCGATGAAGTTTGAGTTCATGATCAGTATCTATCCATGAATATTATTTGAGTCTTTTTTGATCTCTTATATGCATGATTACTTATAGCCTCGTATTTATTCTTAGAATCTTTGGTTTAGTTAGGCCAACTATATCGATTTTTCTTGCCATGGGAAGAGGTGCTTTGTGATGGGTTTGATCTTGCGGTGTCCTCTCCTAGTGATAGAAGGGGATATGAGGCACACATGTATCATTGCTATTAAGGATAAAAAGATAAAATAACACCAAGTTATCCTTTTCGATTGATCTATCTAAGAGCTTGTACTAGAATAACACCATACGATATGCATCAACCAACTCTAATGTCACCTAGATACTCCAATGTCACCACAAGTATCCATGAGTTAATTATACGATACACATAAACGATTTCATATTCATAATACTCAATCCAACACAAAGAACCACAAAGAGTGCCCCAAGATTTCTATCGAAGAACATAGTATGAAAACATGTAGTCAACCCCTATGCATAGATCCCCAAGGTCACCGGAATCCGCAAGTTTATGCCATAATATATATCAAGCGAATCACTAGAACACCCCAATGTCACTACGGGTATCCGCATGCAAGATATACATCAAGTGCTCTCAAATCCATAAAAGTATTCAATATGGTAATAACAAAATCTCAAAGAGGAAACTCAATTCATCACAACAATATAGAGAGGGGAAAACACCATATGATCCAAATATATTAACAAAGCCCGTGATACATCAAGATCTTGCCATCTCAAGAACACGAGAGAGAGAGAGAGATTGAACACATAGCTACTCGTGCAAACCATCAACCCCGATGGTGGACTACTCCCTCCTCCTCATGGCCTCTACTGGGATGATTAAGATGGCCACCAGAGATGATCTACCTGTTGGGTTCTACCGTAGGTGCATCGCATGCAAATCAAAAATTTCCTACACGCAGAACAACCAAGAACATGCTACAGAGATGGATCACACATTGTTATCACTAAACGCGCAGTGCCGCGCAGTGGAAGTTGAGTTGGGGCAACACGTTCACGTGGTCTGTCTCCTCCTCGACTGATCTCCGTTGAACAGCTAGTCGCCGCCTCTTCCTTGAACAACCGGTCGCTGGATCCCGAGTACAGGTGCCGGAGCGGCACAAGTGCACCACCTCTAATGGTATCCGCGCGTGTAGGAGGAACACCATGAGGCGGACTGCTAGGTTCGTTCACACAGTCGGCAGCGGCGAGTGGAGGTGGGTAGTTGCAAGTCATGCAAAGTCCTAATGACAACGCCAAAGCGATCACCATATGGGTGTCCTGCACCTCCACTATATATAGGAATCCATCGTGGGCTCAACTCTTGGGCCTCGCACGGATCCTAAAGTCCACGTGTTCCTTCCCTTAAGTGTGCGACCCCTTAGGTTCTCATTCACTTGGTCACGAGTCAGATCACATTTGGCTCGACCAGTCGGTAGTGACCTCTAGCAAAGCATGCCGACTACAAGTGTCCAATGAAGCTGGTTAGGCGAACCTGCACTTCACACTTCTATTCCCTTTTCCACATGATATATGGTCTCGTGCTTAAGGCATCATGGTCATCCTTGTTGCAGCATGACCTCTTTCTCGTTCCGGTGAATCCAACGAACATTCGTATTATCTCATAATCCTCATCGCATGGCCATGCTTATGCAGGTCGGATCACGTGAGGTGACCATAGTATATCTCTCCTGATCGGAGGGGCAAATCCCATCTTGCTCGACCATGTCTCGCAACATGGGTTTGGACAAGCCTGAAACCTACCTTTGTAACTACCCAGCCAGGGAGTAGCGTTTGGTTGGCCCAAAGCAAGTTTGTCACCATCCCGAGTACATGCGCCAGCTCAGGTGTTAGGACATAGAAATGTATGTTGTACTAGAGACTCATAGATGACCTACCATCGCGTCTCCTAGTTTGGTCTGTCCAACTCAAACCTTATCTCTACTCGGATCCGAATTCGTCAAGTCCATCCAGATCTTTATGAGTCCATATTATCCGGATAGCATCCAATGTGACATGGTTAGTGAGACCAAACCATCCACCGTGTCATATGCTAGTCTGATTGGTTGTGTGTCCACACAACCCTTTTGACTAGGGACCATTTTAGGGCAGTAATCATACAATGCAAAGTCTCACAAACATGTCACGTACTTGTTAATACACATCATTGATAATGTCTAAGGACTATCTTTATTCATAAACTCATAGGAAATATCATCATACATGATTGCCTCTAGGGCATATCTCCAACAGTTTCCCACTTGCACTAGAGTCAATCAAATAGACATCGAATGCCCATAGCTCTAACGTGTCGCTCATGCTTGGGTTGTGGAAGCGGTTTAGTCAATGGATCTGCAACATTTGCATCCGTATGAATCTTGCATAAATTGGTATCACGTTTCCCTACGAGCTTTAGTATCAGTTGATATTTTTGGTCTATGTGCCTGGTCTTGTGGTGTTGTCTCGGCTCTTTGGCCTATGCGATGGCACCTGAATTATCGCAATAAAGGTCCAACGGTTTTCACCTTCCCGGGAACACACCAACATCTTCTAGGAACTTACTAATGCAAACACCTTCCTTTGTGGCTTCACAAGCCAAAATGTATTAGGCCTGTATTGTGGAGTCGGCCACCGTATCTTGCTTGGAACTCATTCAGCTCACTGCTCCTCCCTTCATGACATACACAAATCCAGTTTGTGATCGACAAACATCCCTATTGGTTTGTAAACTAGCATCAGCGTAACCCTTTACGCAGAGATCCTCCTCACATCCATAAACTAGGAACTTCTCTTTAGTTCTTTTCAGGTACTTCAAGATAGTTTTTATCGCTGCCCAGTGACTCTCACCTGGGTCGGCCTGGTATTTGCTTGTAAAGCTGATTGCATAGGCAACATCAGGCCGTGTACATAACATGGCATACATGATGGATCGTATTGCCGAGGCATATGGAATCCTACTCATCCGGTTTTTCTCAACATAAGTTTTAGGACTCTGAGTCTTGATTAGCCTTATACCATGTGAGATGGGCAAGAACCATTTCTTGGCCTCACTCATGTTCAACCGCTTCAGCACTTTGTCTATGTACGTGCTCTGGCTTAAGCCGAGCAGCCTTCTCGATCTATCTCTATAGATCTTGATGCCTAGAATGTACACTGCCTCTCCAAGGTCTTTCATCTAAAACTTGCCATTCAATGATTCCCTGAGTGAGTTCAAGATCGAAACATCATTTCCAATCAGCAGTATGTCATCCACATACAAGATCAAAAATACTACCGAGCTCCACTAGACTTCTTGTATCAACAATAGTCCTCTTCGTTCTTGATGAAACCAAGGTCAACAATGACTTCATCGAAATGAATATTCCACTTCTGATCTGCTTGCCTCAACCCATAAATGGATCTCTTGACCTTGCATATTTTACTAGCGTTAGTTGCATCGACAAAACCTTCGGGCTATATCATGTATACATCCTCTTTTAAAGTTCCATGAAGGAAAGCCGTTCTGACATCCATCTGCCATATCTCATAACTGAAATATGCAGCTATAGCTAGTATGATCCTTACCGATTTTAGCATCGCTATAGGCTAGTAGGTTTCATTGTAGTCAATTCCTTGAACTTGTCCATAACCTTTAGCAACAAGCCAAGCTTTGTGGATATGAACATTTCCATCCATATCGGTTTTGTTCTTAAAGACCCATTCGCAACCAATGCAACTACGCTAGGTGGCGGATCAATCAAGTCCCAGACTTGATTGTCATCCATGGACTTTAACTCGGATCTCATGGCCTCTAGCCATGCCTCAGAATATGGGCTCACCATTGCTTGTGCATACGTGGCCGACTCGTCGCTTTGTAGCAACATAACGTCGTGGACTCTGCGCAATTTCTGTCCTCTGTGGCTCTGGTGCCGACTCCACTATGGGTTCTCTGGCTGACTCCAGTGTGATCTCATCACCAACCGAGTTGTCCCTGAGTGGCTCTCGAATTTATTCGAGTCGCACCATTCTCCCACTGGCCTCCCGACTGAGAAATTCTTTCTCTAGGAAAACCCCGTTCCGAGAAACAAACACTTTGTTCTCTTCTCGGTTGTAGAAGCCATATCCCAAGGTTCCCCTCGAATATCCCACGAATATGTATTTATCCAACTTGGGTGTAAGCTTGTCTGACATGAGTCGCTTGACAAATGCTTCACAACCCCAAATTTTTAGAAAAGACAAACTAGTACTCTTCTGAGTGCACATCTTATGTGGTGTCTTGTCAACGGATTTTGATGGTACACTGTTAAGTGTGAATGCTGCAGTTTCTAGAGTGTATCCCTAGAATGACAAGGGTAAATCCGATTTTCTCATCGTACACTAGAGCATGTCCAACAAGGTTTGATTTCTCCATTCTGACACGCTGTTTCTCTGAGGTGTACCCGGAGGTGTGAGCTGAGGTACTATACCTCAGCCTTTCAAATAATCATCAAACTTTATCATCTTACCGAGTTAATTCTCAACATCGTTCTAAAACTCTTTGAACTTTTCAAAAGTTTCTGACTTGTGCCTCATCAAATAGATATATGCATACCTACTCAAGTCATCGGTAAATGTCACGAAGTACTGTAGCCACCTCTAGACATGGTGCTCATTGGACGACACACATCAGTGTGTATAAGTTCCAACAGCTCGGACACCCTCTCGCAACTCTTTGCAAAAGTAGACTTAGTCATCTTGCCTAGCAAGCATGATTCACATGTCTCGAATGAAGTTCGGAGTCCATCATCATGGAGCTTCTTCATTAGTTTTAGAGTAATGTGTCCAAGCCAACAATGCGACAAGTATGTCGGATTTATCTCAGTAGGCTTATGCCTCTTGACATTCACGTTATAGACTGGTTTTGTTTCTAGATTTGAAAAAATAGCCCATCTACAATGGGTGCACGATAACCCACAATTATAGGAAATCGCAACCATTTTTGAGGGTAGAGTATTCAACCCAAATTTATAGATTTGACACAAGGGGAGCCAAAGAATATTTGAGAGTATTAGCAGTTGAGTTGTCAATTCAACCACACTTGGAGATAAATATCTATAGCAAAGTGATCAGTGCACTGTAGTATGATAGGTTCATAGTAGTGGTAACAGTAATAGTACCGGTAACAATAGTAATAGTGATTTTGTAGCAAGCACAACAATAGCAGCAAGAGTAGTAACTTAGCAAGAACAATATGTGAAAAGATCGTAGGCACTTGATCGGAGTTTTCGTCGGATGATATTCATCATATAATAGTCATAACCTAGGGCGATAAAGAACTAGCTCCGGTTCGTCAATGTAATGTAGGCACGTATTCTGTATATAATCATACATGCTTATGGAAAAGAACTTGCATGTCATCTTTTGTCCTACCCTCCCGTGGATGCGGGGTCCAGAAGGAAACTAAGGGATATTAAGGTCTCCTTTTAATGGAGAACCGGAACAAAGCATTAGCACTTAGTGAATACATGAACTCCTCAAACTACGGTCATCACCGTGAAGTATCCCAAATATTGTCACTATGGGGTTGATGGATCATAACACATAATAGGTGCATATGACTAGGAAAGATCAGATCAAGAACAAAGATATAAAGATGATAACATAAATGGTCCAGATCTGAAATCATGACACTCGGGCCCTTGTGACAAGCATTGAGCATGGCAAAGTCATAGGAACATAATTCATAGAATATACTGGATATTGATGTCCACTACACAACCTTATTCTTGTAGACTCGTGTTGGGCCTCCAAGCGCAGAGTTTTGTAGGACAGCGACAATTTCCCCTCAAGTGGATGACCTAAGGTTTATCAATCCGCAGGAGGTGTAGGATGAAGATGGTCTCTCTCAAACAACCCTGCAATCAAATAGCAAAGAGTCTCTTGTGTCCTCAACACACCCAATACAATGGTAAATTGTATAGGTGCACTAGTTCGGCAAAGAAATGGTGACACAAGTGCAATATGGATGGTAGATATAGTTTTTTGTAATCTGAAAAAAATAAAAACAGCAAGGTAACAAATAATAAACGACTAGCAACACGTTGTCTAAATGCTTGGAAACAAGGCCTAGGGTCCATACTTTCACTAGTGCAATTTCTGTCAACAATATTGGCATAGTTGAATCATATGTAAATACCTCTCGTGCGACAAAGAGTTCACTCCAAAGTCACAAATAGCAGAGAACTAATGAAGAAATTATTGTAGGGTACGAAACCACCTCAAAGTTATCTTTTCTGATCAATCTTATGAGTTGTCCCTATAAGTGTCACAAACAGCCCTAGAGTTCGTACTAAAATAACACCTTAAGATACACATCAACCAAATCCCTAATGTCACCTAGATACTCCATTGTCACCACAAGTACCCATGGGCTTGATTATACGATATGCATCACATAATTTCAGATTCATCATGTTCAATCCAACACAAAGAACTTCAAAGAGTGCCCCAAAGTTTCTCCCGGAACGTTAAGACAAGAACGTGTGCCAACCCCTATGCATAGATTCCCAAGGTCACGGAACCCGCAAGTTGATCTCCAAAATATGCATCAAGTAGACCAATAGAACATCCCATTGTCACCACAGATATCCCATCGCAACACATACATCAAGTGTTCTCAAATCCTTAAAGATTCAATCCGATAAGAAAAATTCAAAGGGAAAACTCAATTCATTGCAACAAGATAGAGAGGGGAAAACTCCATATGATTCAATCAATATCAACAAAGCTCGCGGTACATCAAGATCGTGCCATCTCAAGAACACGAGAGAGAGAGAGAGATCAAACGCATAGCTACTGGTACATACACTCAGCCCCGAGGGTGAACTACTCCGTCCTCATCATGGAGACCGCCGGGATGATGAACATGGCCTCCGGTGATGGTTTCCCCCTCCGACAGGGTGCCGGAACAGGCTCCCGATTGTTTTTTCGTGGAGCTGGAGGTTTGCAGCAGTGGAACTCCAGATCTAGGTTCTGCGTTGGGTTTTTGGTATTTATAGGAATTTATGGTGGTGGAAATAAGTCAGGATGGGCCACGAGGTAGTCACTAGCCTGTAGGGCGTGGCCAGGGGGGTTGGCTGCACCCCTGAGGTTTGTGACTGCCTCGTGGGCCTTCTGTCCCAACTCTGATGCTCCATGAGTCTCTTCTGGTCCAAAAAAAATCACCATAAATTTTTATTCCGTTTCGACTCGTTTGATATTCCTTTTCTGTAAAACTCAAAAACAAGGAGAAAATAGGAACTGGCACTAGGCTCTAGGTTAATAGGTTAGTCCCAAAAATAATATAAAGTTGTAGTAAAAATATTGTAAAACATCCAAGAATGATAAAATAGCAGCATGCAACAAGTAAAAATTATAGATACGTTGGAAACATATTAGCATCCCCAAGCTTAATTCCTGCTCGTCCTCGAGTAGGTAAATGATAAAAACAGAATTTTTGATGTGGAATGCTGCCTAACATGTTCATCATATTCTTTATTGTGGCATGAATATTCAGATCCATAAGATTCAAAACAATAGTCTAATATTGACATAAAAACAGTAATACTTCGAGCACACCAACAAGGTAGTCGTGTCCTTTCGAAATAACATGGCCTTAGAAAGTTATCCCTACAATATCATATGGTCCGGCTATGATCCATCTTCCCCACACAAAGTATCTAAATCATGCACAACCCCGATGAACAAGTCAAGCAATTGTTTCACACTTTTGGTGTTCTCAAACCTTTTCAACTCTCACGCAATACATGAGCGTGAGCCATGGATATAGTATTATAGGTGGAATAGAATATGGAGGAGGTGCAAGGACAAAAAGGAGAAGATAGTCTCACATCAACTAGGCGTATCAACGGGCTATGGAGATGCCCATCAATAGATATAAATGTGAGTGAGTAGGGATTTCCATGCAACAAATGCACTTAAAGTTATAAGTGTATGAAAGCTCAAATAGAAAACTAAGTGGTCATGCAAAATGAATATCGACTAGTTATATGAAATTGACAAAATAGGAGACTCTCTATCATGAAGATCATGGTGTTAACTTGAAGCACAAGCGTGGAAAAAGATAGTAGTAATTGTCCCTTCTCTCTTTCTATCATTTTTTTCTTTTCTTTTTGTATTTTTTATTTTGTTGGTCTTCTTTGGCCTCTTTTTTTGTTTGGGTTACGCTGGCCTCTTTTATTTTTTTGTAAAGTACAAATACTCATGCCAACTTGTGAGGGATTCATAGCCTCCATCATCCTTTTCTCTCACTGGACAATGATCTATTAATGAAGAATCATCACACTTTTATTTACTTATAAATCAAAGAAAAAGAAATTACAACTCGTTTCCTATGACAAAATATGACTCTATATGCAATATGAAGTGATGATGCAAGTCATGAAAAACTACATGGTGGAAGTTGCATGGTAATATATCTCGAAATGGCTATGGAAATGCCATAATAGGTAGGTATGGTGGCTGTTTTGAGGAATATATGGTGGCTGTTTTGAGGAAGGAGGGTTTGGTGTATCAGCGAAAGTTGCGTGGTACTAGAGAGGCTAGCAAAGATGGAAGGGTGAGAGTGCGTATAATCCATGGACTCAACATTAGTTAGAAAGAACTCACATACTTATTGCAAAAGTCTATTAGTTATTAGACAAAGAATTAGACGCATGCTGCTAGGGGAGAGGTTGGTAGGAGTTAACCATCGCGCGCTCCCGACCCTCACACGAAGGTGGACAATCATTAAATAAATCATGCTCCGACTTTGTTACATAGTGATTCACCATACGTGCATGCTACGGGAATCACAAGCTTTAACACAAGTATCTATTCCAATTCACAACTACTCACTAGCATGAATATCATATTACCATCTCTATTATCTCAAAACTATATGCAAGGAATCAAACTTCTCATAGTTTTTAATGCACTTAATATGAAAGTTTTTATTATATCCCTCTTGGATGCCCATTATATTAGGACTAAATTCATAACCTAAAGAAATTACCATGCTGTTTAAAGAAACTCTCAAAATAATATAAGTGAGGAATGATAGTTCAATAATTTCTTTAAAATATAACACCACCATGCTCTATAAAGATATAAGTGAAGCACTAGAGCAACATTGCGTAGCTCAAAAGATATAATTGAAGATTAATGAGTAGTCAAACAATTAACTAGCTATGTGAGGACTCTCTATCCCTCAATAAATATTTTTGGATCTTAATTACTTTATTAAAACAGCAAGCAAAAGAAAAATAACACTCCAAGAATTGCACACATCATGTGAACGAATAAACATTTAGGCTCATCATAGGCTAACTGATAATTGTTGATGAAGAGAGGTGGGATGCGTAGCATCCCCAAGATTAGATGCTTGAGAGTTCTTAAAATATTTACTTGGGGTGCCTTGGGCATCCCCAAGCTTGAGCTTTTGTATCTCTTTCAATCCTCTGACATCCCGGTTTCACCTATGCTCAAAAACTTCATCCACACAAAACTCAAAAAGAACTCGTGAGATAGGTTAGTACACATAATAATAAATCAACTCTTTATGTTGCCAAGGCAAGTTGCATATAAATTTTCAAACATTAGGTACTGTATACTATCATTTCCACAATTTATATCTACCAATTTAGGCTGTGGAATCTATAGGATAAGTAGATAACAAAACTATGACAACAATCTGCCCAAACAGAACAGTCTAGCAATTTATGAAAACAATGTACTTATGTAACTCAACAAATTATGAAAATTTAAGACATGATAAAATTTATATGACCATACTATGTAAAAATTTCAGAAACTTTCCACATTCCAGTAAAATATGAAAATTCAAATACTAAAGGAGAAGTTTCTGTTTTTACACAACACACATCAAAACATGCAATGCAAGCATCCTAAGGCAATTCTTGGAACTTTTTATTGAAAAACTAGATTATAAATAACACCTAACAGATAAAAACAAAATAAAATGATGCTCCAAGCAAAACACATATTATGTGATGAATAAAAATATAGCTCCAAGTAAGGTATACCGATAGTGTTGAAGACGAAAGAGGGGATGCCTTCCGGGGCATCCCCAAGCTTAGACGCTTGAGTCTTACTTTAATATTACCTTGGGGATTCCTTGTTCATCCCCAAGCTTAGGTTCTTGTCACTCCTTATTCTTCTCACATCGGTGTCTCACCCAAAACTTGAAAACTTCAATCACACAAAACTTAACGGAAGTTCATGAGATGGGTTAGTATAATAAACAAAGATCATTCACTTTGGTACTGTCAAGACAAGATTCATAATTGTTCCCACATGATACCTAGTGTATTTAATCATTCCCACAATTTATATTACTCAATATAAGCTATAGTAATACTTGAAACAAGCAAACTATGACTGCAAAACAGAATCTGTCAAAAATAGAACAGTCTGTAAGGATCTGAATGATCACCAAACTTCCCTGACGCTAAAACTTCTGAAAAATTAGGAAAACTCAAGGAGTTGGAATATATAAAGTTTTTGTAAAAATTTCAGAATTTTTTGACTCTCCAGTAAAATCAGATAATTCATATACTGAACGCCAAAACTTTCTGTTTTTGCACCGAATCAAACAAGCAAGTATCCACACTATCCCAAAGGCTTTACCTGACACTTTATTGAAATAAAAGATACAAAACATGATTAATACAATATATTAATCATGTTAACACACAAAAACATAAAGTAAAAGTGTTGGGTTGTCTCCCAACAAGCGCTTTTCTTTAATGCCTTTTAGCTAGGTATGATGATGTCAATGATGCTCACATAGGAATAGTAATTGAGACATGCAAAAGAGCATCATGAATCTCATGACAAGCACATTTAAGTCTAACCCACTTCCTATGCATAGGGATTTTGTGGGCAAACAATTTATGGGAGCAAGAATCATCTAGCATAGGAAGGGAAAACAAGCATATCTTCAAGAATTTGAACACATAGAGAGGAAACTACATATTATTGCAATTCCTATAAGCTTATGTTCCTCCCTCATAATAATTTTCAGTAGCATCATGAAGGAATTCCACAATATAACCAGCACATAAAGCATTCTTTTCATGATCCACAAGCATAGAAATTTTACTACTCTCTTCATAAGCAAATTTCTTCTCATGACTGATAGTGGGAGTATCATAAAAGACTTGAATACCACAAATTGGTTCCACACTAAAAGAGTAATATTTAGTAAAATTATATTCATAATTATGACAAGTATAATAATAGTAATCATCACTCTTGTTCATTGCATAAGTATCATCACAATAATCATCATAAGTAGGAGGCATGCAATCATTATAACAAATTCGATCATTCAAAGTAGGGGGAATAAAAAGATCATCTTTATTAAGCATAGCATCCCGAAGCTTGGGACAAACATTAATTGCAGCAAATAAATTCTCAAACATTTCATTTTCATCAAACATAGCATCCCCAAGCTTGTGGCTTTGTATATCATAAACATAATCTCTCTCATCATTAATGGTATGAATAACACCAATAGTATAGCAATTATTATCATCATACTCCAAGTTGGTGCCATAAATATTTTCAAGATTATAAGAAGTATCATTATCTTCCAAATCATAATTATTACAACAAGCAATAGGCGTAACAAAATCATCCTCAAGCGTATAATCTTCCACAACTATTTTTCATTCATTCTCATGAGGCCTATCAATAATGGGAGCAATATTATTTGGGAGAGATACCTCTTTACCTTTACTTTTCCTTCTTTTGTTCTTCTTCACCACATTATGTGTGGCTTTATTTAATTCCTCCAAACTTGTTTTTGAAGATGTTGGTTGAATAAAAAGCTCCTCCTTGCTACCTGATTCATCATAAGAACAAATGGGAGGATATTGGGAAACCTCTTCCCCTTCATTAGTATTCTCTTCGTCTTCTAGTTGTTTCCTTGTCTTTAAGTAATTAGTAATATAAGGATTCTCAATTCAATTTACCATGCAATACATATAAATTTCCTTTAGATCATAATCAAGAAATCTCTTAAGATTATATTCTGGGATACCCCTACTTATACGTTTCATTTCTTCATATCCCTTAAGCAAACTAAGTGTTTTTTGAGCCGTCATAAGCAAACTAAGTTAATTATGATGCGCAAGGGAAATCAAGTTATCAGAATTTTTGGACACGATTCGATCATGAAACAATTTTCATTGGAGATTTAAATGACCACATTCATTGCAAAGTTCACAAGGACGACGATAAATATTAAATCTTTCAGCACAAACATATAGCCTCTCTTGCAAACATTTAGTTTCTAAATACTTATGCCTCTTACAAAATCTATCTCCCCTTTTAGGCATGTCTTGACAAACTCTATGCACTCCACAAAAATTGACAAGCTTATAAGAAATATTTTTATCATGACTAGTGCAATCATAATTAGTACTATGGACATTCAAAGAATTCAAACTAACAACGTTGCAATCATGCTCATCACTCAAAGATTTAGTGCCAAATTTTTTAATTACTTTCTCTTCTAACGCTTGCGCACAATTTTCCTTTGCATCATTTTCTTGAAAGACATTAAAAAGATGAAGCATATGAGGCAAACTCAATTCCATTTTTTGTAGTTTTTTTTATAAAACCAAACTAGTGAAAAACAAGAGACTAAAAGATTCAATTGCAAGATCTAAAGATATACCTTCAGGCACTCACCTCCCCGGGAACGACGCCAGAAAAGAGCTTGATGTCTACTACACAACCTTCTTCTTGTAGACTCGTGTTGGGCCTCCAAGCACAGAGTTTTGTAGGACAGTGTCATTTTCCCCTCAAGTGGATGACCTAAGGTTTATCAATCCACGAGGTGTAGGATGAAGATGGTCTCTCTCAAACAACCCTGCAATCAAATAGCAAAGAGTCTCTTGTGCCCCCAACACACCCAATACAATGGTAAATTGTATAGGTGCACTAGTTCGGCGAAGAGATGGTGATACAAGTGCAATATGGATGGTAGATATATTTTTTGTAATCTGAAAATATAAAAACAGCAAGGTAACAAATAGTAAATGGGTAGCAAAACATTGTATAAATGCTTGGAAACAAGGCCTCGGGTCCATACTTTCACTAGTGCAATTTCTCTGAACAATATTGGCATAGCTGAATCGTATGTAAATACCTCTCGTGCGACAAAGAGTTCACTCCAAAGTCATAAATAGCGGAGAACTAATGAAGAAATTATTGTAGGGGACGAAACCACCTCCAAGTTATCTTTTCTGATCAATCTTATGAGCTGTCCCTATAAGTGTCACAAACAACCCTAGAGTTTGTACTAAAATAACACCTTAAGATACGCATCAACCAAAACCCTAATGTCACATAGATACTCCATTGTCACCACAAGTACCCATGGGATTGATTATACGATATGCATCACATAATTTCAGATTCATCATGTTCCATCCAACACAAAGAACTTCAAAGAGTGCCCCAAAGTTTCTACCGGAACGTCAAAACAAGAACGTGTGCCAACCCCTATGCATAAATTCCCAAGGTCACGGAACTCGCAAGTTGATCACCAAAACATACATCAAGTAGATCAATAGAACATCCCATTGTCACCACAGATATCCCATCGCAAGACATACATCAAGTTTTCTCAAATCCTTAAAGATTCAATCCGATAAGAAAACTTCAAAGGGAAAACTGAATTCATCACAACAAGATAGAGAGGGGAAAACTCCATATGATCCAATCTATATCAACAAAGCTTGCAGTACATCAAGATCGTGCCATCTCAAGAACATGAGAAAAAGAGAGATCAAACATATAGCTACTGGTACATACCCTCAGTCCCGAGCGTGAAATACTCCCTCCTCATCATGGAGACCACTGGGATAATGAAGATGGCCTCCGGAGATGGTTTCCCCCTCCTAGTAGATCATTGCGCCCTGCTCTGCAGCATCGGCCACTTTAATCCCGAGCTTCGGCCGCCACTGCGAGCTCAATGCCGACGAGCATAGAGCACCTTCGGCGCCCCTGGTTGTCCCAATCGATGCCGTCCCGATCATCGCCTCCGCGTTTGGACGTCGCCAGCGTTCAGCCGCTAGCCAGATGACGTGGCAAGGCCATTAGCCACTAATGGACTGATTAGTGAGCCCCTGGCAGTATGACCAATGGGACCCGTCCGGTAATTAACGTTGGGTAAATGTTCTGATTAAGTTAGGCTAAGTCAAGTGGACCCACCAGTCAGCTTTGACCTGCTGACGTGGTTGTTGACCGGACCCACCAGTCAGTGATTGAGCTGGTCTCCTGTTGACTGCAGAGTTAGCAGTTGACTGGCCCCACATGTCATGGACTGTGGCTAGTTGATGATGCAATGATGACCTCAGCACTGATGTAATAAATTGATTTCTGGATTTTAGATAAATCTGAAATGATTTATCTATTTTCAGAAAATTAGCTAAACTTTGAAAAATCATAGAAATTCCACCGTAACTCCAATGAAAATAATTTATATATGAAAAATGATCAGAAAAATACAGAGAATCTTTTTATGACATGCTCATGCATGTTTAAGCAATTTAACACCACCAACTAGGACATTTCATGATTAGGCTAAATTTGATAAATAGTTTGGAGTTGGAATTTGATGCCTATTTGAACTCCACTTCAATTAATATGGCTAAATATTGTACTAGGTGAATTCAGAACCGTAACATGCGATATCATACATCATGTTTGTTGCATCACATAGATTGTGTTCCTTCTTTTTGTTTCTCGGTGTTGTTCCTTCTCAGTAGACGATGGTTCTGACGTTATGATCATTGACACTAATGAAGAGAAGTAATATCTTCAGAATTTGTCAGGCAAGCAACCCCCCATGAGCATATTGATATGAAGCCACTCTCTCACTCCTGCTATCTTTTATTGCATTAGTACAATCATGATTCAACTGTTACATGTTCTCAGCAGTTGAACCCATTCCTTTGCATGAGCTATCTTTGCCACAACAAATAGTTGAAACCACTTAGCATGAGTAGCAACTGCTTGAGCCTTCTTGTGCTTACTCATCCATGCTTGCTTATTGTGCCTGCTATGCTTAGACTCATGTTGGGTTTGTTCCATCTGAGTAATGAATTAGAATGGATGTGTTCATGTCCTGCTATGTGAGAGCTAAGTGTATGAACACGATTTGGTAAAGGTAGCGATGAGTGGCCATGTAGGAATACATGGCGGGTTGTCTCATTCAAACCGTCCTTAGGAACTGAGTTCTGTGTGTGTTATCCAAGACAAGATACTACCGTGCATTGGGATCCTTAATTGACCCTCTCGGCTTATTAATCGCCTTGATCTCTGTCCAGGAGTTGCAACTAGTTTCTGGTGTTTGTAGGATGTGCTGGCGGCCATGCATAGCACTGATTGGAGGGGTAGGCTATGGCGCGGTAGATGCACTAGTGGCCGGGTGTACCAAGCATAGAACCATCCGTCGAGGTGGGCTTGGGAACCCTGTACACATTGTTTGGGGCCGTGCTGGAAACTTCAGCCGGACTTCCTTGCGGGTTCAGTCTCAAAAAGGCGATAAACCTGGACTAGGGTCTAGTGTTCTTGATGGTCGTGGCTGACGCCCATGCCAGTGCTTCCGCTTGAAGGTTATTGAGATGCATGACGTGCATATGGTGATAAGTGGCGAGAGCATGTGTGAAGAAGTAAACCCTGCAGGGTGTAATAATCTGTTTGAATAGCCGCGTCCTAGGATATGCACTACTTGAAGAACTTATGTGGTTCATAGACAAGTGAAATGGGTACTCTAAAATGCGCAAGATAAGTGTGAGTGCTATGGATGGCTTTCTCGTAGGGAGACAGGAGTGGATCCATAGTGGTGGTTTGTAGTCATAGTACAGGTTAGCCAAGGGTCAAAGATGGCTTGCTGCAATAAACTCCACAATCCCCTTCATTGATACTGATGCATATGTAGTTAGTTCTGATGTAAGTCTTGTTGAGTACCTTTGTACTCAGTTTGCTTAATTTATGCTTTTGCAGAGGAGACGCCAGTCTCATTAGTGATTCTTATGACGTGAAGTGCGATGTTGACCAGATTAGTTTGGGAATCCCAGACAGAGGTCTGGCTCCTATGGTAGGGTCGTTGTAGTTTTTTAGGCTCCTCCGGCCACTTTTAGTAGATGTCTGTACCCAGACATGTTTTTTTGCTTCCGCTTGTTGCTTGTATGAATTAAGTGTTGCATCATGTGACCCATGTTTGTTTTATCACACTATGTTGGCTCTTATGAGTCATTAATGAATACTTGTGTCATAGAGTTATGTTGTGACGCCATGTTGTATCTATGCATATCGTGCATATTGTGTGTATATTTGAAATACATTGATATGTGTGGGATTCGACACCTAGTTGTGTGCCTTTAGTAGTACTCTTTATGGGGAAATGCCTCTTTGTGCTTCCAACGACCCTTGGTAGCTTGCTACTGCTCTGGACACATTGATTGACCGGCGTGTATCCTTCTGTGCTGCTATGCCTGTCCCTTCAGGGAAATGTCTCGTAGTGTAATGGAGTCCCTGTAGCCTGCTACGACTCGTCTACGTGCAGTGATGACATATATGTCCCACGGCGTAATGGAGTCCTTGTAGCTTGCTATGACTCGTCTACACACGCTAGAGATCGACACCTACATTGCTAGGTTACGTATGCATGTTCCTGTATGGACGTGCCACTTGGGTTCTATGACTACTCATGTCGACCCGGGTTCTCTGATATTTGAATGCTAGCGACACATTCATATATGTGAGCCAAAAGGTGCAAATGGTCCTGACCCAGGTAAGGTGGAAGCCATGGAGATAACCGTGCGTGAGGCTCCAAAGTGATGTGATGTGTTACATGTTGGATTCTTATGGCTTAGGATCAGGGTCCCGACAACGTTAGTATCAGAGCTTGACAGCCTGTAGGATTACCAAGCCAAACTGGTCGATGTTGAGTCGAGAACTGCTCTAGTTATATAAGGGGATTGATTGTGGAAGGGAACGTAAGACTATTTTTACTCCTTTCCTCGTGTCATTCTAATTCTGAGTCACCCTCTTCTTTATTCCATGGGGTTAAGAATTAGGCTTCTCATCTATCTATCAGGATGACGAGTTACTATGCTGGAGACCTATTGGAAAGGTGTTGTCATTCTGGATCAATGTCTCCTTAAGAATTCAATGTTATGTTGTCAGTTTTCTTGTGCAGGATGCCTCATATTTTACACCTATACAACCATTATGCTGTCCAAGTTATCCAAGGTTTCTAAATTACCTAATGCATTTGAAAATCCTTTCATCCCGAGATAATGTCTTTTGGGCCAGACAAATCACACTAATTATTGTTTTGAGGTACTCCATTACCTCGATGTGTTCGTTGAGTGATAGGAAACCAAGTAATTCCAGTGATCCACCCAACAGTCTACTTGTGTCTTTTGTTCCCAGTGTGATAATTCTGGCCATCGTTATCGAAAGCATGATGTGATGCTACTTAGTCAGTAGGTATTCTATTTCTAGGTTCTTGAACCCAAGGAATTATTCTGCTCACTCCCGTTGATAGTATTTGCTCGTTCCTTTAGGATATTAGTAACCTTGTTTTAGTCTTCAAGGTTTGTGGTACATCATTCTTCCAATATCATGACCCAACCCCGACAGAAGTTCTTCGTGAGCGAAAGGTCACCACATGAGTGCTCGCTATGAGTTCTCCATTCCATAATCGTGACTCTACCAATCCTACCTTTCTGCATGGATTATGTGGAAGAAACATGTTGAACTATGTTTGACGTATTTAATCTATGCATCTACAACTCAGAAAAATAGTTGCCCCTCTTCAGTTATATCATGATCTTCATCTATCACTGGATAGTCAAGAGTAGTTGTGCATTCGTACCATCGATGCCTATTATTCTTGTGGTCTGTCGAGCCATTCTTTCTTAGAATGACTAGGAGAAACAAACTCCAGTACCTCATCAATTTATAGGATTTGGTCAAAGTAGTTGTATTCCACAGATCAAAATGCCAATCCAGCTTTTTCTCTATTCTACCTTGAAGTATTACCCTCTTCATGTCAAGAATGTCATTGGAATTACACCACCTATTACGAATTCTTGGTACAGTGATACTTCGTATCTTCGTCATTCATTTCTCGGTCTCCGTGTTGGTTGTAACCGGAATATCGACAATTGAACCGCGATATCTGTAATAAATACTCCTAGCAACTTTGTTGCTTGGTATTTAATGGACAATAATTTCATTCTTAGTGGGTTGGTTGTTGAATCACCATTCTAAGATTGATCGTGTGTCACGCCCAAGATGCGGCCCTATCCTTATTTGGGCACGAGGGCCTCGACAGGGATAGAAGCGCATCTTGATGCGTTCGCAAGAATGGATATCATTACATGTACATGTACATAAGAGATGAGTATATGGAATTGGCTTACACTCGCCACAAGCTACATCAGAGACACATCAATACAATACATACTCAAACATCATACAGAAGAGCAGGGTCCGATTACGGACGAAATCAAACGATAAAATGACATCCACCCTTGCTATCCCAGGCTGCTGTCTAGAACCCATCCCAGATTGATGAAGAGGAAGAAGAAGAAGAACTCCAAATCAAATCAAGCAACGCGCTCACGTTCAAATCATCACATTACCTGTACCTGCAACTATTGTTGTAGTAATTTGTGAGCCACAGGGACTCAGCAATCTCATTTCCAAGGGTATCAAGACTATTAAAGCTTAATGGGTAAGGTATGGTTAAGTGGTGAGGCTGCAGCAAGCGACTAAGCATTTATTTGAGTGGCTAACCTACGAGTACAGAAAGTAAAGTATGGTGGTCTACGCATAACAAACGTGAACTAGTAATGATCACTAATTGATCCTGAACACCTACTTACGTCAATCATAACCCCACCGTGTTCTCTTCTGGATGAGACTCACGAGAAGAGACAATCATGGTTACGCACACAGTTGGTGTATTTTATTAGAGTTTACTTCAAGTTTGCTATGACCGGGTGTTAAACCAAGTATCCAAGTTTGGCACATAACCGCGGGCACGACTTCTCGAAAAGATTTAACCCTGCAGGGGTGCTCCAACTCATCCATCACAAATTAACCACACTCAGCGAGAATAACCTCAACCACGGATCTCGTGATCTTCCTAGGCAATTCCAAAGGAAATCCGACACCTAGAGATAGCCCGAAGAAAATCAGAGTTCCTCACTCAAGACTTTCGAGAAAGGTAAAACAAATCCAGCAAGGCTGCCTGACGTGTCGACGAACCCGATAGGAGCCGCGTATCTCGTTCTCAGGACACGACAGATGGGACTAGCTACAGGGAAAACCAATCATCAAGTTGCCTCGAGGCGGCCCCGCAGGCAACCCATTTTGGACCAACACTCATGAGGAGCACTGGCTCGGGTTGTTAATTAATTATCGACGGGGTCCGGAAAATCCCCTATGCAAGTTCATTAATTATTAGGCAAATGTAGTACCAATGTTGGGCCTTGCCAGACAAGCTTTATTCTGACCCGAAAATCAAGGGGGTCCCCATAACAACCCCGAGCATGTTAGGAGCGCTCATTTATGGAACATAACACCGGTCCACAAGTAACTAGGGGCGGCAAGATTGGAACAAAACACCAAGCAAAAGGTCAAGCCTTCCACCCTTTACCAAGTGTATATGTGCATTAAATTAAATAGCAGCAATATTGTGATATAACAAAGAAAGTCCATGTTGACACATGGAAGCAATTGCACATGCAACTAGCAACGCTATAAGAAGGTCTGAGCAAGCGGTAACATAGCCAAACAATGTTTTGCTGGGATATCGAGAGGTTAGAGGATTTTCATGGCAATATTGGGAGGCTTGTCAAACAAGTGGTAGGTAGTGAGACATAACGATAAAAGACGAGACAACTAGCATGGCAATGATAGTAATGGTATCCAGGGAAATGTGTCATCTTGCCTGAGATCCCGCTCGGAAGAAGACCGAGACCATGAAGAAGACGAATCAACGTAGTCGAACGAATCCTCACTCTCCGAACGCTTTCGGAACTCTATCGAGAAGAAGCAATCCTAAACAAACTATCAACACAATATACACCACAACATATGTAGAACACGATGCACAACAAATATGATGCATGCCCGATTAATATGTAATGCATGACAATCACAACAATCAAATTCTACACATTAAAGTGAAGCTCAATATGCAACGAGTTGCATATTGACGGCACTCCACATTCGAATTATTTAGTTCACTCTCGTTAGGTACACGACAATTTTTCAATGTTGTTAAACATGGCAAGAAGTGAAGCATAAGTAAACTCACTATCTAGGCATTTTAAATGAGACCGGAAACAACTTATAGCATTTCTGAAATGACCCCATGTGTTAATTATGAATTTGGTCCAGATCTGTACTAATCATATTTTATATTTGTTAAAAAACAGAATCAAGCATACCATGTTATTCTACACGTCATTCTAGTCGATTTACATATATAGAACATCTCAAACGGAGCTACAGTGTAAAAGATATGAGCAACACAAAATGCACATGTCATTAATGCAAATGCATGGGAAATGCAATCACAAGCATTTCAAATCATGAATGCAACAAGTTATTATGAAACCACATGAGATTCTAAGCAAGTTTCATATATGGAATGCTCAAAACGGAGCTACGGTTCCACCACAATCAACAAAACAAGTTTTAGTTGAATCTGCCAAAAACAGCAAGATAGCATCTTGAACATATGAAAATAATAAGTTACAATAATCTAAAATGCACAAACTAAGCATGGGGCAATAGCCTACAACATCCACTTCATTTCAACTTCACAAATCATAATCAAAACATGCATGGATCACTAGGTAGGAAGCTCACAACAAGGCAACTTAATAACATTTTCAGACTTAGTGAAAATAGCAATTTTAGACAGTGCAGCTTTATCACGAAGGCATATTGACAGCAGTAAAACTATATGCTACCATTCATATTATGACATGAAACTTTACAGCATGCTAGAGGACAATATCAACAACAAATAACTACATTACACCTACCACAAAAGAGTTCTAGATCACTAGCAAATCACATGGCAAGACAGCAACAAAATATAAAGATTCTAGACTTGGAAATATTTTGGACCCTCAAAACAACAGAATTTTTATAGCATGTTGACAACAAGAAAACAACACCTAACCATGCATTTCTATGACAAGCGAAATGTCCAAGGGCTAGGACACATATCAAAGAGCAACTTTCATGTTGAAAATTAATTCATATCATGCCCGGATTAATTCCTACGAAAATGGCAAAAGGACATCACGGCATAATTGACATGCACGCAAACATGCTCAAATGACAAAACTAAATGCACCGATAAATCCTATGAGTTTTTCTACCCCGAAAACATATATAATAAGCATGGGTTCATGTGGGAAATTATTCACAATTAAATATGCGGGGTTAGGCCTATTCACGGTAAAGCAATTCATTCATGCAAATTAAATGCAAACATCAATCCAACAATTTTATCATGCATGAAAATGTGGTGCGAATGAGATGGACATTTTTAACACTTCATTTAATTTAATTCGATGCACGGTTAAGCAATTATGATAATGCAATTAGTGACAATTATGCAAAAGGACATGTTAAATATCTTAGGCATGGATGAAAATGACATTTTATTAATCTATATAATTTTCTAAGCAATTTACATGTACAAATTATTTTATTACGATGCATGGTTATTTAATTATAGACGATTTAATACCGCAAAATAAACTAAAAAAACAGAAAAGAGAAAAAAAACAAAAGGCTTCTCACCCTAGGCTCTTGGGCCATCGAGCGCTGGCCTGGGCGAGGCTAGGCCGCTGCTGGGCCGCTGCTGGTCCGACTGGGGTCAACGGCGGTAGGAGCGTCGTCCTCCTCCCCTGCTCGTGCCCGAGCAGAGGGCAGCGGCGGTGGCGACGACCCACGTGGGGCAGGGCAGCGGCTGGAGGCGGGGATGGGGAGCGAGGGGCGGGGCGACCGAATCCGGCCGACGGCTTCCGGTTCCCGGCGATGGCGGCGCTGCGGGCGGCGGAGGGAGCTCCGGCGACGAGCGCCCATGGCGGCGGCGCGACACCTGTGAGAGAAGGGAGAGGCGAGGTGAGAGGAGCAGGGAAGGAGAGGCGGGGAAGGAGGAGCAAAGGGCGACGCGGGGCTAGGGGTCCGGCGACCGCTCCGGCGAGCTGCGGCAGTCAGCGGTGCTGGCCAGGGGAGCTGCGGGCAGGGAAGCACGGGCAGCCATGGGAGCGCTCGGGAAGCTCCGGGAGAAGCTCCGGAATGGCGGATTTGGGCCTAGAACGGCTCGAACGGGCCCAGATGGGCTCGAGCGGGCTGGAGGCTGGAGGAGGGAGAAGGTGGGGCTGGCTAGGGTTTGCACGCGAAACGAGGTGGGTCTAGGAGCTATATATAGGTTTAGGCTAGGGTTAGCTGACACTGTCCGTTTTCGGACTGTCGGGTGACGATCCGACGTCCGGAAGCGGAGGGTCGGGGCTACGTGGCTGTGCAGAGGGGCTAGGAGGGGAAGAGAGGAAAGCGGTGCGGCGCGGCATCAAGATTTAAAACAGCGACAAACGTCCGACGAAAACCGATGACCTCTCTGCTACGACTGACCGACGGGGCATCAAACGAACTCGGATCGCGAAGAAATTCGACGGGCGGTCTAACTATGCTATAACAAGACCGCACGTCAAGTTTCAACTCAATCCGAGAATAATTTTGCGCGCATTTAAAAAGGTTTTTTATTTTAACGGTGCCGCGGGCGCGTGCGTGTGTGGTTGGTCTCAACGAGCAACGACAAGAACAAAGAGAACCGACAACTACGAACGGGTGCAATCTTTTGAAAACGGGTGATGATGCTATGCAGATGACGCGAGTGATGCGATGATGAATGCGACAACCAGACGAAGACATGACGAGAATGGAAATAAAAGGGGAATCTTTTCCGGAACCTTCTGGAACATCGGTCTCGGGCTGTCACAACTCTCCTCCACTACACGAGGATCTCGTCCTGAGATCTAGAATGAAAAAAGGGGAAGAGAAAGAGCAAAAGGTAAAACTTAGTTGCTTCTTGACAAACCAGTGAAACCAATGAAAGATGAAGGTTGGAAGAGATGAAGAATGAAGAACAAGCAGAATTCACAGAAAATTTCGGTAGCACTTCGGTAGGAAAGAGATGAAAAAAATTAGATAAGATGGAAACAAATAGAAAGAGAGGCACCAAACTTCGGTTGGAATAGAATCATAATTTCATAAGATGGAAGGATCATGAAAAGCTTCACAGCATTCCGGTTAAAGAATAAGCAAGAAGGAACATGATATTGATCAAACAAGATGATGGATTGAAGAGAGCATCATCACAAGGCCTTCGGAACAAAATAATAGAAGCTTGATCTTTGAAGAGAATAGAACTGAGAAGAAAATGACAACTTCCGGCACTAATAAATTTGAGAAGCATGGATGAACGGAGTTGTTGGAACACCAACAACAAAAAGAACAAGATTATTGTGGACTTATGGAAAACATCTCAAAATTATGAGGTGACAACCTACCACAACAGAAACAATTTATTGATTGAGAGCGACAAGATATGCAAAGCTTCTGTCACCAAGAGGAGGAGGAGAAACTTGAATCATTTATGACACCATGATAAGGATTGTTGCTACCATGGTGAAATCCAACCCAAGATAACTCCGAGAAAACAAGATGGGTTTACTTATCTTTTCTTGACAATCTTCCTTCAAGACTCCTTATAATCAAGAATTTAATAACACCATCTCAAAAGACAAGGAGAAGGAATTGAACTTAGAAATCTTGGGAAAAGAACACTTGAGCACCTCCAACAAGAATCCCGAAGAACACTTGAAAATGAAAGAAATCTGGATGAACCACCATGAAGAACCTCCAGAAAAGAGAGGATGATAGAAAAGAATTGAAGGATGCAAAAGATCAAGATTGGGTCTTCCAATGAATTAGATGAGACTTTGGGACAAGATACTTGGGAAAGCTAGGAACTCCGGAAAGGAAAAGACGAGAACACTTGAAATCAAGAATTGATATCATGAACAACTCCGGAACAAGGATTGAGATCACTTGAATGAACAAGAATAAGAATTATGATATGACTATCCTTCATCAAGTTAAATTGATGACAAGCAACGGATTTCACACATCACTTATTCTTCTTGAAAAAGAATGAGGAAGAGATAGAGCACAATCTTGAAGATGACTTGCACGAGAACACCGGTAGACTTCGAAACGAAAGAGGGAAAGCAATGAATGATATAACATGAGGACGAAGAGAGCATGATCCACCTAAAAGAAAAACTTCAACAGGGCATCGGACAGAATTAGAAACAAAAGAGGACACATGAGAACGAAGAGATCCAGATTTGCCTAATAGAAACTGAAAAGGCACCGGAATAATTGAGATGCGAACGAAGGAACAACAATTGAGAAGAATTTGAGAACGAAAGATGAAATCTGAGAACGAAGAAATCTTATGAAATGATGGCCTTCGGAGGATCAAGAAAGGAAAACAAATCTGAATGCACCAGATAAATATTGGAAGGAATAACTCATGGATGGAAACAATTTGAGATGAAAACAACAAGCCGAATCCAATAATCTTTGGAAGAACGAACAATGATTTAAGAGAAACTCTCCGTCGGTCTTCAATGCAGGGAATGATGACGAGAACCAACAACATGAATTACCGAGACACTCCGGAAGAATGAATAAACAAAAGATTGAGCCAACAATGACACTGATTTCGAAGCGATCTTGAAAGCGGAATCTGACTGATGAAAACCATTCTGACGTCATATTTGAAGAGAACTCAAGAGCATCTCCGGAAAGAATAGAAGAGTCAGGTAAGATCCTGGGGGAAAACCTATGGGTTATGGGCCCACTGAAAAGAAACCACCGTTGAAACAATTGATTAAAAGAGAGATTGCACCGGTACAATTAAGAACTTGATGATATGAGACCCTTGGAATAATTTGAAAGGATAAGAATGAAAATGAATGTCCTCTGAGATATCTTCACCACTCCGGACAGAAAAGAGATATAAATAAGCAAGAAAGGCTTGAAAAAGAATTCCAACACGAGAGAGCAAATAGAGAATGAAATAATATGATGAAAACCAAGAACTTGAATTGAATCCACCGGAAAAGAAAACAAAGATGAATACTAATCAATGATAACTTGAGCACTGAGCATCTTCATAAAGAATCACCAGAGAAGAATAACAACGAGAGCAAGGAATATGAGGATAGATCTTGAATGAAACTCTTGAGAATATTCACAAAGAATCGCTGGAAACAAGATGGAAGCGAAGCTAGCGGAGGCATTACACGAATAGAAAAGACACTTGGATGAGAATTTAATCACTGAAGCAAAAGGGCGGAGGGTGGAAAAAGCAAAGAAAACTTGGAACAGATGAGACAACTCCAGAACGAAACATGAGGATTGATCTTGCAAATATTGGAGATGATAGAACTATCTTGAAGAGAAGCACATCGGTTGAAAAGAATTGATATGATAACTTGATTGAGCACAAGAATTAGCATTCCCACAGAAATATGAGAACACTACTTAGCAAGATATGATATCACCACTTGACATCGAAGCAACTGAATTACCATATTCAAAACAAAACGAAGGATGAGGCTTATGAAACAAGCTAGAACAAATAGATACCCACTATGCACTTGTTGGAAAGAAAATTCTAGGTAACTACTTGAATTCCCACCTAAGAACTTCCGAAAACTTTCTTGTTTATGCGATTTGGGTTGCGGAATCAGGAACCTGCCCTAGGCAATTAGCTGCAACTGCATCCGCAACCTTCCACACCATAATTCAAGAAATTCTGCAAACTCGTCTAATCTCGAATCATCGAACTCACAACGATACTAAACCATGGTGGTACCCCGGACGCCTCCTAGTACTGGGTGACTCCGACCTTATCTCACCACGATAAGTATTGAAGCAATTCCGAACATTCTCCGTCCTGAGATACTAGGAAAACTGAATGATAACGATGTGTCAAGAATCCCTCGGAGCTCAACTCCCCGGAAGAAAACAAGTCAGACAGGTGGCACCAAGACAGAACCTGTCACATCGGCATCATATAGTTTCCAAAATATCCGCGTGATCCTAAATAAATTTTGAGCGAGAAGAGGAGTAGAACCAAAATTCCTAAGTCGAATACATCACTAGAGCATAGAAGAGCAGTAAAAAGAAACCTACTCTCCGATATAACTAGACTCAAAACAGTTTTACTCTAGACTCGACTCGGCCAAGTTTGATCAATCAAGGGGGCTCCTAGGTCGGAACTGGCTCTGATACAAACTTGTCACGCCCAAGATGCGGCCCTATCCTTATTTGGGGACGAGGGCCTCGACAGGGATAGAAGCACATCTTGATGCGTTCACAAGAATGTATATCATTACAAGTACATGTACAGAAGAGATGAGTATATGGAATTGGCTTACACTCGCCACAAGCAACATCAGAGACACATCAATACAATACATACTCAAACATCATACAGAAGAGCAGGGTCCGACTACAGACGAAATCAAACGATAAAATGACATCCACCCTTGCTATCCCAGGCTGCCATCTAGAACTTATCCAAGATTGACGAAGAGGAAGAAGAAGAAGAAGAACTCCAAATCAAATCAGGCAACGCGCTCACGTTCAAATCATCGCATTACCTGTACCTGCAACTGTTGTTTTAGTAATCTGTGAGCCACAGGGACTCAACAATCTCATTTCCAAGGGTATGAAGACTATTAAAGCTTAATGGGTAAGGTATGGTTAAGTGGTGAGGCTGCAGCAAGCGACTAAGCATTTATTTGAGTGGCTAACCTACGAGTACAGAAAGTAAAGTATGGTGGTCTACGCATAACGGACGTGAACTAGTAATGATCACTAATTGATCCTGAACACCTACTTACGTCAATCATAAACCCACCGTGTTCTCTTCCGGATGAGACTCCCGAGAAGAGACAGTCACGGTTACGCACACAGTTGGTGTATTTTATTAGAGTTTACTTCAAGTTTGCTATGACCGGGTGTTAAACCAAGTATCCAAGTTTGCCACATAACCGTGGGCACGGCTTCTCGAAAAGATTTAACCCTGCAGGGGTGCTCCAACTCATCCATCACAAATTAACCACACTCAGCGAGAATAACCTCAACCACGGATCTCGTGATCTTCCTAGGCAATTCCAAAGGAAATCCGACACCTCGAGATAGCCCAAAGAAAATCAGAGTTCCTCACTCAAGACGTTCGAGAAAGGTAAAACAAATCCAACAAGGCCGCCCGACGTGTCGACGAACCCGATAGGAGCCGCGTATCTCGTTCTCAGGACACGACATATGGGACTAGCTACAGGGAAAACAAATCCTCAAGTTGCCTCGAGGTGGCCCCACAGGCAGCCCATTTTGGACCAACACTCATGAGGAGCACTAGCCCGGGTTGTTAATTAATTATCCACGGGGTCCGGAAAATCCCCTATGCAAGTTCATTAATTATTAGGCAAATGTAGTACCAATGGTTGGCCTTGCCAGACAAGCTTTATTCTTACCCGAAAATCAAGGGGGTCCCCATAACAACCCCGAGCAAGTTAGGAGCGCTCATTTATGGTACATAACACCGGTGCAAAAGTAACTAGGGGCGGCAAGAGTGGAACAAAACACCGAGCAAAAGGCCAAGCCTTCCACCCTTTACCAAGTGTATATGTGCATTAAATTAAATAGCAGCAATATTGTGATATAACAAAGAAAGTCCATGTTGACACATGGAGGCAATTTCACCTACAACTAGCAACGCTATAAGATGGTCTGAGCAAGCGGTAACATAGCCAAACAATGTTTTGCTGGGATATGGAGAGGTTAGAGGATTTTCATGGCAATGTTGGGAGGGTTGTCAAACAAGTGGTAGGTAGCGAGACATAACGATAAAAGACGAGACAACTAGCATGGCAATGATAGTAATGGTATCCAGGGAAATGTGTCATCTTGCCTGAGATCCCGCTCGGAAGAAGACCGAGACCATGAAGAAGATGAACCAACGTAGTCGAACGAATCCTCACTCTCCGAACGCTTTCGGAACTCTATCGAGAAGAAGCAATCCGAAACAAACTATCAACACAAGATACACCACAACATATGTAGAACACGATGCATAACAAATATGATGCATGCCCGATTAATATGTAATGCATGACAATCACAACAATCAAATTCTACACATTAAAGTGAAGCTCAATATGCAACTCGTTGCATATTGACGACACTCCACATTCGAATTATTTAGTTCACTCCCATTAGGTACACGACAATTTTTAAATGTTGTTAAACATGGCAAGAGGTGAAGCATAAGTAAACTCACTATCTAGGCATTTTAAATGAGGCCGGAAACAACTTATAGCATTTCTGAAATGACCCCATGTGTTAATTATGAATTTGGTCCAGATCTGTACTAATCATATTTTATACTTTTTAAACAACAGAATCAAGCATATCATGTTATTCTACACGTCATTCTAGTCGATTTACATATATAGAACATCTCAAACGGAGCTACGGTCTAAAAGATATGAGCAACACAAGATGCACATGTCATGAATGCAAATGCATGGGAAATGCAATCACAAACATTTCAAATCATGAATGCAACAAGTTATTATGAAACTACATGAGATTCTAGGCAAGTTTCATATATGGAATGCTCAAAACGGAGCTACGGTTCCACCACAATCAACAAAACAAGTTTTAGTTGAATCTGCCAAAAACAGCAAGATAGCATCTTGAACATATGAAAAAGATAAGTTACAATAATCTAAAATGCACAAACTAAGCATGGGGCAATATTCTACAACATCCACTTCATTTCAACTTCACAAATCATAATCAAAACGTGCATGGATCACAAGGTAGGAAGCTCACAAGAAGGCAACTTAATAACATTTTCAGACTTAGTGAAAATAGCAGTTTTAGACAGTGCAGCTTTATCACGAAGGCATATTGACAGCAGTAAAACTATATGCTACCATTCATATTATGACATGAAACTTTACAGCATGCTAGAGGACAATATCAACAACAAATGACTACATTACACCTACCACAAAAGAGTTCTAGATCACTAGCAAATCACATGGCAAGACAACAACACAATATAACAGATTCCAGACTTAGAAATATTTTGGACCCTCAAAACAACAGAATTTTTATAGCATGTTGACAACAAGAAAACAACACCTAAACATGCATTTCTATGACAAGCAAAATGTCCAAGGGCTAGGACACATATCAAAGAGCAACTTTCATGTTGAAAATTAATTCATATCATGCCCGGATTAATTCCTACGAAAATGGCGAAAGGACATCACGGCATAATTGACATGCACGCAAACATGCTCAAATGACAAAACTAAATGCACCGATAAATCCTATGTGTTTTTCTACCCCGAAAACATATATAATAAGGATGGGTTCATGTGGGAAATTATTCACAATTAAATATGCGGGGTTAGGCCTATTCACGGTAAAGCAATTCATTCATGCAAATTAAATGCAAACACCAATCCAACAATTTTATCATGCATGAAAATGCGGTGCGAATGAGATGAACATTTTTAATACTTCGTTTAATTTAATTCGATGCATGGTTAAACAATTATGATAATGCAAGTAATGACAATTATGCAAAAGGACATGTTAAATATCTTAGGCATGGATGAAAATGACATTTTATTAATCTACATAATTTTCTAAGCAATTTACATGTACAAATTATTTTATTACGATGCATGGTTATTTAATTTTAGACGATTTAATACCGCAAAATAAAATAAAAAACAGAAAAGAAAAAAAAAACAAAAGGCTTCTCACCCTGTGCTCTTGGGCCATCGGGCGCTAGCCTGGGCGAGGCTAGGCCGCTGCTGGGCCGCTGCTGGGCCGGCTGGGGTCAACGGCGCTGGGAGCATCGTCCTCCTCCCCTGCTCGTGCCCAAGCAGAGGGCAGCGGCGGCGGCGACAACCCACGTGGGGCAGGGCAGCGGCTGGAGGCGGGGATGGGGAGCGAGGGGCGGAGCGACTAGATCCGGACGACGGCGTCCGGTTCTCTGCGACGACAATGCTGTGGGCGGCGGAGGGAGCTCTGGCGACGAGCACCCATGGCGGCGGTGCGACACCTACGAGAGAAGGGAGAGGCGAGGTGAGAGGAGCAGGGAAGGAGAGGCGGGGAAGGAGGAGCAAAGGGCGGCACGGGGGCTAGGGGTCCGGCGACCGCTCCGGCGAGCTGCGGCGGTCGGCGGCGCTGGCCAAGGGAGCTGCGGGCAGGGAAGCTCGGGCAGCCATGGGAGCGCTCAGGAAGCTCCGGGAAAAGCTTCGGAACGGCCGATTCGGGCCTAGAAAGGCTCGAACGGGCCCAGATGGGCTCAGGCGGGCTGGAGGCTGGAGGAGGGAGAAGGTGGGGCTGGCTAGGGTTTGTACGTGAAAAGCGGGCACTTTCTGTTTTCGGACTGTCGGGTGACGATCCGTCGTCCGGAATCGGAGGGTCCGGGCTACGTGGCTGTGCAGAGGGGCTAGGAGGGGAAGAGAGGAAAGCGGTGTGGCGTGGCATGGAGATTTAAAACAGCGACAAACGTCCGACAAAAACTGATGACCTCTCTGCTACGACTGACCGACGGGGCATCAAACAAACTCGGATCGCGACGAAATTCGACGGGCGGTCTAACTATGCTATAACAAGACCGCACGTCAAGTTTCAACTCAATCCGAGAATAATTTTGCGTGCGTTTAAAAAGGGTTTTTATTTTAACGGTGCCGCGGGCGCGTGCGTGTGTGGTTGGTCTCAATGGGTAACGACAAGAACAAAGAGAACCGACAACTACGAACGGATGCAATCTTTTGAAAACGGGTGACGATGCTATGCAGATGATGCGAGTGGTGCGATGATGAATGCGACAACCAGACGAACACATGACGAGAACGGAAATAAAAGGGGAATCTTCCAGAACCTTCTGGAACGTCGGTCTCGGGCTGTCACATCGTGCTACCTAGTCCATCTTTCCTGGTGCACTTCTTAATCAATTGGTTAGGATTGTGCCAATCCTTCGCTCTCTTGATCATATCATCTTGCCTTGAAAAGCAAGATTGTTCTCGAGCTCATTAACATATCGGTGGTTCGTGATTTTCTAACTATCTTCTCGGAAGTATAACCAGGTTGTTCCCTGACCGTTATGTTGAGTTCGTGATCAAGTTGGTTTTTCTGAAACCATCCCTTCTCCAAGAATGTGTGTTGGTTACCCTTGAACTAGTTGGTTGAGTTAAAGAACAACTTGGAGAGTTGGAAGGTAAAAGCTTTGCCTAACCTAGCTCGTTTTGAAGGGTATCCTTGTGTTTGTGTGTGTTGAAGAAAGATGATATGTTCATCAATTGATCCTTGTGCTCAATTGTTGCACCTACTGTCTTGTCGAATCTTTGATTTCAGTGTGGGTTATTGTCAAATCAAAATCATAACGAAAGATCTTCCTAATGTTGTTTTTACTCGTGGATGTATCCTCGAGCATACGTCGTTATATCTTTTGGTCTGACCAAGGCTACCACCTTGTTCTCATAGTTGTGGAATTCCATCCATATGGATACCTTGATGAATTGTTGTTGAGCCCATCGACAACATTGTTCATGTGTTCCATGATTCATGATGAAAATTAAGCTAGTGTTGGAAACTTTTGTAGGCAATATCTTCGTGTTTCGTACATAAAGTATATATTGGTGTTAGATGTGACTTACCTCTAGTTCACATGCATATGGTGCAAGTTGCCATTGTGAATTTGAGGAAGGTCATTTTGTTTCTCTTGGAATCAACCCAAGTCAGTCATGCCCGTGGAAAGTATTCTATGGATTGATAGACAGATCATCTTCATTCCATATGCAATCCCTAGCACACCAAGCCACTAATTGATTTGTTTAGGGAAAAGAAGTTCCTTCTTAAGAGCTAATCCGGAATTATGTATGGACTTCGCTACCTCCAATGATGGTTCCCACCCAGATTTCGGTAGTGTTTTGTTGTAAGAAATCCATGTGGTCACAATTGTCTTTGACAGTGTGTTCACATGTATCCTACAATCCAGCTCATGTTTTGGAGCTGGCTTCCGTAATTCATTTCTCGACAATCTCGCAACATCATCTCGTCGATTTGTGTTTCAAGATTTCCTTTCAGACATGCTGAGTCTAAAATATCCTAGCACCAACCAGTTCTGAATCTCAGGCAAATATGATGGTTGGAACATTTCCCAAGAATTATGATATTGGTCTTTGTGTAACCCGGTAAGGTGATGTATGGCTAACACACCTAGCCACAAGACTTATTAGTATAATATCTTATGTCAGCAACATTAGCCACTTCCCCATGAGTACTTCGTAAGACTTGTTCTAGAAGTTGTTCCTCATGAGCCCCTTTGAGGCCTCGAAGTCCGACATTTACTTGATGTTCTAGTTGTAACACCTCACCTATAATTGGGTTATGCTAGAATATCAAGGAGAATATTATAAGTGGAGTGCTAAATGGCTCTCGGTCGAGCCTCCAGATTTCATTTCCTTGGCATAGCTAAGGTGAAATTTGAGAAAGTGTTGTCTTCCTTTGCATCTACATCCTCCATCACTATTCATCATGGTAGTATGATGTATCACCAAGATCTTGGCATGGGTGTTGGCACAACTTTGATGAATATGAAAATGCTCAAGTTCTTGAGAGCATGCTCACACACTGGGTTATATCCTCGGTATCAATTGGAATGTGCCTTTCGTTACCAACTTGATTTAGAACTCTAGTTTTCCTCTCCGATCTGAGTATGCCATTCTTCCGAATTCCTTCAAAGATTGTTGTGAATTGCCTTAGGATGGGATGAAGAGTTTCAATGATCTCTATACCAAAAGTAATTCTTTTTTCCACTTAAGGGATAATCCTACGAGTCACCTTCCCTAAGGTGCCCAATATGGTATGAAGGGCAACTAACTCCTCACTACTTTGAAACCCATGCTCCATCTTAGCTAAGCGTGGAATTTTTTCCTACCAATTGAACATCCGTTATCTGTCTCATTCCATCGTTCCCGTTTTGTGTTTTGAGTCTCAGCTCAAGAGATATTTTTACATCTCATTCCATGTGTTGCTCATGAGTCACTCGATCTTCATGAAGATCGATTCTTGTAGAGTTCTCCGTTCCTTCGTCATCTTGTTGAGTGAAGGTCCCAAAGGAAAAGGTGTCAAGATCAACTTGATGCAATAAATCAACATCTTTGAGAAGTGCACTTGGATTGTGAAGATTGTGGTAGTTTGTGTCCCCTCCGTCTTCTTACCCTACTCCTGAATCTCGGGACGAGATTCTTGTTTAGTGGGGGTGAGTTGTCACAGCCTTAGAATACTGCTTGTAACTAGTGCATTGGCATTCATGTCATTATGTTCCTTTCCTGGAAACTTGAAACGGGGATGATCAAACCATAACACTTCATTGAGTAAACTAATTACAACAATTGAATTTTTCAATGAATCCAAAATGCTCTTCAAAAATCTTACCCCTCTCTGATGAATGTTGACAACAACATACCAGATGTGTTGCACTATTAACCAAGCCATTTCACATTTTAAATAAACCAGCAAAGTTACTGAAAAAGACAAATAAAGGACTATAAATAAATCAAGTGCACCAATTTTTCTTAAAACTCTTGAGGGCTCTAGGAACAATCCAAACCGTGCCAATAAATAATTTCAGGAATTTTTCAAATGATTTAGTATTTTTACTAAGTTAAAACAGAGATGAATTAATTAGAAAAGAAACAAAAAAACAAAAAGAAATAGTAAAGAAACCTTACCTGGGCCAACGAAGAAGCTGACCCAGCCTACCAGGGGCGAACCGGTCTTCTTCCACCTCCGGCCAGTAGGAAGCCAGACGCGTGGTCACCACACGCCGACCATCTCCTGCTCGTGTGCCTGCCTGGGTGGATGGATAGGTTGTGGGGAGCCATCCAGTCCCCGCCTATCTCTTGCTTCTTCTGCCATGGCCGAGAGCGCCAGTCCTTGCCGTTCGCTGCTGTCGCGCCCTCCATCCCCATCTCATCTGGCCGCCATGCCTAGCACTCCACCCCGTCTCCCTGAAGCCCTCGTCGACACATGTGAGCCCAGATGCCCTCCATCGCCCAGACACCATCGTGTTCAACCTTCGGCATCGCTGGAATGTCACCGTCGATACGCTTCCTTCAGCGCGTCCCCGAGCCGCCTGACTCTCCGTTCGACTCGCGGTGAGCTACCGAAGCGAACCCCTCTTCTTCCCTTCTCGCTATCGTCCTCGAGACCCTGCCTCCATCGTTGCCGAGCCACCGTCCTCCATTGTCGTTGATCCTGTAGCCCTCAAGCTCCTCTCGCCTATCTGCGCTGCCCATCATGCTCCTGGAACTCCCAGGAGCCTGCCCAATCTAGTAGATTGCCACGACCCACTCTGCGACGTCGCTGAAAGCATATTTGCTCCCTTGGTGGTTTTGGTAATTAATAACAACATATAAGTCATTGAGCTAATGGTCCCACCAAGTATATTTTAGGAAAATTTCAATGATAGGGATGGCAAAAGGATTGTGGAGACTATGACATCACCCTAAGATGCAAGGAAATAGGTTGGCCAAGCTTCAAGCAAGAGGACTCTACATTTTACATTTGTGAGAAACCACTATGAGTCCACAGGAAAGCCAATACTATTAAAAGGGGTAAGGTTTTGTTGGTGAACAAAATGCTCCTACGTGCACAAGTGATAGTCACCAAAAACATACACAAACTCTCCCACCAACGTCTATCTATAGCCAAACATTTAAAATCGGTGCAACCAACATTCCTATCCTACTGCCACCGATTCTAAACCCTAGACAGACTTAGGAAAACCCTAACACTTCGGTGTAGCCGACACTGCTTTCGATGCCACCGAGTTGGGCTGCCAACTTTTTTTTACGCAAGTTCACATTTTTGGTCCGTCCGAGAATGTTGAATCGGCGTCACCGAGTTTGGCAATTCTTACTATTGGTCACCTTGTCGGTGCAACCGAGATTCCTATATCGGTCTCACCGAGATTCAAAAGTTGCCACCTTTTGGTCACTTCGGTACCAACCAGATTAACACATCGGTGTCACTGAGTTGGTCATTTTGTGTGTAACATTTGGATTTTTGGGGATGCCTATATATACCCCTTCCCCACCACCCACTCAAAAGAGAAGCACTCAGAACTATTCCATACCTATCCTACTCAGTGTTTTGAGAGACAACCACCTACCATTCTGTTGAGGTCAAGATCTTCCACTCCAACCATATGGATCTTGATTCCTAGCCTCTCCAAGTTGCTTTCCACCAATCCCATCTCTTCTACCAAGCCAAATCTATGAGAGAGTGATTCTGTGTTGAGGAGTATATCATCTTGAAGCACAAGAGCAAGGAGTTCATCGTCATTACTGAGCCTATTACCTTTTGGAGGATGGTGCCTCCTAGATTGGTTAGGTGTCGCTTGGGAACCTCCTACTCCGTGTTGTGGAGTGAACCAAGAAGTTTGTAAGGGCAAGGAGATTGCCTACTTCATGAAGATCTACCCATAGTGAGGCTAGTCCTTCATGGACGGAAGCCGTATGGAATAGTCAACGTTGCTACTTCGTGGGCCCTTATGGGTGGAACCTTCCGTGGACTCTCGTGACTGTTACCCTCCGTGGGTTGAAGAATCCATAAACGTGGATGTAAAATAGCACCACCTATCGGAACCACGAGAAAAATCATCGTGTATACAATTGCGTTTGATCTTCCTACCCTATCCTTTTACTCATGCTTGTTTAATTTCCGCTGCTATACTCTTAGACATGCATGTGTAGGGAATACTTGATATGCTATGATTGCTAAAACTTGCCAAGAATTAAAATTGGGAAAAAGGCACAAAATTTATTTGGTCAAGTAGTTTAATAAACCCCCTCTAAACCTTCTTTCAATCCTACAAGTGGTATCAGAGCATTGGTCTCCATTGCATTGGTTTCACAACCTAGGAAAAGTATGGCATCTAGTGAAGGAAATTATCACCGTAGAGGTGTTGGAGATATGCCCTAGAGGCAATCATGTATGATGATATTCCTATGTGTTTATGAATAAAGATAGTCCTTGGACATTATCATTGATGTGTATTAACAAGTACGCGACTTGTTTGTGAGACTATGCATTGTATAATAACTGTCCTAAATGGTCCCTAGTCCAAAGGGTTGTGTGGACGTACAACTAATCAGACTAGCATATGACACGGTGGATGGTCCAGTCTCACTCACCATGTAGCACCGGATGCTAGCCGGATAATATGGACTCAGAAAGGTCTGGTCGGATTCGACATAGTCGGATTCGAGTCGAGATAAGGTCTGAGTTGGACAGACCCAACTATGAGACGCAGCGATAGGTCATCTGTGAGTCTCTAGTACACCATACGTTCTATGTCCTACGACCTGAGCTAGCGCATGTACTCGGGAAGGTGACATACTTGCTTTGGGCCAACCAAACGCTACTCCGTGACTGGGTAGTTACAAAGGTAGGTTTCGGGCTTTTCCAGACCCATGCTGCGAGACATGGTCGAGCAAGATGGGAGTTGCCCCTCCTACCAGGAGAGATATACTCTAGGCCCCTCGGGGTGATCCGACCTGGATAAGCTTGGCCATGCGCTGATGATTATGAGATAATCCGAATGTTGGTCGGATTCACCAGATCGAGAAAGAGGTCGTGCTGCAAGAAGGGTGACCATATCGCCTTGTGCACGACAACATATATCGTGTGGCAAGGGGAACAAAAGTGTGAAGTACAGGCTCGCCTAACCAGCTTCATTGGACACTTGGAGTCGGCATGTTTTGTTGGAGGCCGCTACCGACTGGTCGAGTCGGATGTGATCTGACCCCCGACCAATTGAACGAGAACCTAAGGGGTCGCATGCTTAAGGGAAGGAACACGTGGGATTTAGGATCCGTGCGAGGCCCAAGAGTTGAGCCCGCGCCGGGTGCCTATATATAGTGGAGGTGCGGCACACCCATCCGGTTGATCGCTTCGGCGCCATCATTAGGGCTTTGCATGAGTTGCAACTAGCCACCTCCAGTCGCCGCCGCCGACCGTGTGATCGGACCTAGCAGTCCGCCGCACGGGTGTTCCTCCTGCACGCTCGGATACCGTAGGAGGCGGTGCACTTGCGCCGCTCCGGCGAACCTATACATGGGATCCGGTGACCGGCTGTTCGAGGAAGATTAGAATGGCTGTTCAAGGGAGATCGGACAAGGAGAAGATAGACCACACGAACACGCTGCCCCAACTCCACTTCCGTTGCATGGCACTGCGAGTCTAGTGGTAACAATCTATGATCCATCTCCGTAGCATGTTCTTGGATGTTCTGCGCATAGGAAATTTTTAATTTGCATGCGATGCACCTACGGTAGAACCCAACAGTGGTATCAGAGCCTGTGCTATAGGTTTTCGATTCAGATCGGTAGCATATGTGATATGTGGCAGCGACGGATGTGATCTGTCGTCGTTCATGAGATCGGCTATGTGCACGGTTGATGAGATCAACTGCACATCAGGATCATTGAGCCTATGTTTTCTGTCAATCGAAATCGATGAGGTTATGACACAACCAACCCCTACCGGTCGGTATCTGCCATCGAGGTTAACCGTAAAACGTAAATCTGAATTGGGTTTGCGATGATCGATAAGATCGGTCAGATCAGAAAATTCGGCGTGATCAGAGTGCAGATGCAATCTGTGATTTCCGAAAATCGCACAAACCAGTAGAATGCGATTCTATGCATGAGTTTGTTTTGCAGGTTTGATGTGAATAGTATGGTTCATATGTATGTTGTCACATCCCTAGCTAGTTATCATAGGACAACATGTGTGTGCATCATATTTCAATTTTGCATCAACATGAAATGAGGATTAAAAGAAACCCCAAACCCTCATTTGAATCAAACTAAATTAAAGTTTGTGAAATATCAACAAATCCAAAATGCCCATCTAAAATGTCCTCTATGTCTGATAATTATGGACATGAATATATCAGGGGCCATCTCAAATATTTGAACATTTATAGCAATTTAAAAGTAAATAATAAAGCTTCTGAAAATGCTAAATAAAGCATTATCATTATTTTAGATTTCAAAATATCATGAATCTTTTTATAGGAGTTTGAAATATTCAAACTTATTATTATAAAACATTGGGGATATTTTATAATAGAATTTGTACCTAAAAAACAAATAAAACAAATGTCAGAATTAGAAAACAGAAAGTAAAAGAAATAAAAAAAAGAGGAGGCAAACCTTACCTGCAGCCCATCTGCAGCCCAGCCCACTTGGGGCAGGAGGGTCTTCTTCCTCCTGGTGCCAGTGGACATGTCGTGTGGCCGGCGCGCGCGCGTCGGTGTGCCGCCACGCCACTTGCCTGCCTGGCCGTTCCTGGCCAGCGAGGCATCGTGGATAACCCCGCGAGAGGCGTCCGAATCGAGCCGGCCTCACCTTCTCTCCCTTTCCCTCGCTTCTCGCTCTCTCACCCAATGCTCGCCATGGCCGACGACGCCAAAGCCTCGCCGCTGTAGTTCCACCCACCCCCGTGCCCTCTTGAGACCGCCAAAAGCTCTGTCGTGACCCCCTCGTCCTCCCCGTGGACCTAGTAGCCACCAGGAGCCCCTCTACGCCGAGGCTACCATCATCTTCAAGCTCTGGCTCCGGCGCTCCTCTCCAGCGATTCGCGGCCATCTACGTGTCCCCGAGCTCGTCGTCTTCCTCAACCACCTCACAGTGAGCCCCTGTGTCGATCCCCCTATCCTTGCGGCCCGCCCCTCGTTGTAGGCCCTGTCCCGTTGATGCCCGAAACCCATTGCCGCTCGGCTCGTCGCCGCCCGTAGCTCTAGTGGCCCTCGAGCCCCCTCTGCCGCCCCTTTGGATGCGCGCATGCGCGGGCTACCCTCCGGTGCCCTCCACACACTAAAAGGCCACCGAAAGAGCAAGTCCAGCGAGTCCCCGGCGCACCTTTTGGCCGCCGCCGGCTGGCCTCCGGCGGGGTGACGTGGTAGGGCCAACAGGTGCTAATCACCCTGCTAACCAGCCCCCCAACCGCTGACACTGGGCCCCGGCTGAGGGTCAAACCCCGACCAGCGTGGGGATTAGCCCCGTGTCACTGACGTGCGGGTCCTGCACGTCAGGTTTGACCTGGCCTGGTCAGCCGACCTACTGACATCACAGTGACGTCAGGCTGACGCTCTAATTCAATTTCTAGTTTTAAATTAATTCCAATAAATGTTTAGAACTTCAAAAATTCATATAAATTAATCTGTAAATTAGATGAAAATAATTTATACATGAAAATTTATGAGAAAAATGGAATGAATCTAATGGTTCTATTATCATGCATGTTCGAGCAACCTATGTAGATGAAAATTGACATTGACTAATAGGTTAACTTATGAAATATGAAATGAAGAACGATTTTGAACCTATATTCAAACTCACTTCAAATTAACTTGGACAATAGTTGCATTAGCTCATCCATACATGCTGCCATGTCATGATCATGCATCATATTGTTGCACTTGTGTGTATTGATTGCTATTTATCTGCCATGCGGTAGGCCCTGCTTCTGAGGATACCTCCAACTATTCCAACAAAGGAGAAAACCTTCCCGCTACCCAGCAAGGCAAGCAACCCTTTTGATTATTCCAATAACATCCCACTCTCTTGCTCGTGCTCTTGTTTATTGCATTAGGACAAACATTCACTTGTCTATCATACACAATAGATGAACCTATTCTTTTGCATGACCTATCATTCTCACAGTAAATAGCTGAACCTTGCAACCTAGCATACCTGGTAGATGCTTGTGCCATGATGTGCTTAGCTTACTTTGCTTGCTATCCATTCTATGCTTAGAGTTGTGTCAAGTCTGATTCATCTGGGTGATGAACTGGAGTGAAATAACGATGTTCTGACATGATAAGTTGATGATGAACCTGATTTGGTAAAGGTAGCGATGATAGGCTATGTAGGAGTACATAGCGGGTTGTCTCATTGGGACCGTTCTTAGGAACTGAGTTCCATGTTTGTGATACAATACTAGTTACTACCACACGTTGGGATACTTAATTGACCCTCTCGACTTATCGATCGCTTAGTCCTTAGTCCAGGAGTTGCAAGTAGATTCTGGTGTTGATAGCATGCTGGAGGCATGCGTAGCGCTAACACTGGGGGTGAGTTATGATGTGGTAGGCAGTGGCACGGTGTACCAAGGGTCAGCCGGATGGTGGGCTTGGGAACCCTGCGCACATCGTTTGGGGTCGTAGCGGAAACTTCAGCCGGACTTCCATGCGGGTTCAGTCTCAAATAGGCGATAGCGTTGACTAAAGGTCTTTCTATGATTGAATGTCGTGGCCGACTCCCTCGCTGGGCTTCCGCTTGAAGGTTGCCGAGGTGCATGATTTTATGAGCACACAGCGATAAGTGGCGAGAGCATGTGTGAAGAAGTACACCCCTGCAGGGTATGAAACTATTCGAAGAGCCGCGTCCTCGGATATGGACTACTTGGAAAGCTTATGTTGTTCATAGATAATCAAATGGATACTCATACAAATATCAAGACAAGTGTGAGTATCGTGGATGGCACTCTCCCGGGAGAGGGAAGTGAATCCATGGTGGTGTATTGTTATGGAGTTAGTGGACTCGTGTGCAATATCTAAAATCTAAACAAAGAGTTAAAGTTGTGTATTGTAGGTTATCCATGAGTCAAAGCTGGCATTGCTGCATAAACTCCACCACTCCCCTTGTTGATACATGAGCATGAATAGTCTAGGTCTGCTTTAAAGACTTGTTGAGTATGTGTGTACTCATGTTTGCTTAATAAATGTTGCAGATGAGACTCAGGACCCATCAGGTGGGTTCTATCTTGAGGTCGACGATGCTGAATAGCTGGTGTCCCGGCTACGACCTTATGCCCTGTGGCAGGCTGTAGATAGTCAGGCCATGTGCCTTTTTACCCTTTCATCTGTCTGTACTTAGACAACTTTATGCTTTTGCTTGGTTTGTATGAACTTGTGTGTATGACTTGAGTGTCAGGTCATGTGACCCTATCTGTAAGAACATATTATGCAAGGCTCTTCTGAGCCTCTTAAATAAAAGTTGTGTTGTTGTATTGTTATGTTGTGATGCCATAGTTGTATCTATGCATATTGGGCATGTCATGCGTACGTGTGACGTGCAATGGCATGTATGGGATCCGACACCTAGTCGTGTGCCTTTAGTAGTACTCTTTACCGAAAACTGCCTCTTTGTGATTCCATCGAGCCCTGGTAGCTTGCTACTGCTCCGGACACATTGATTGACCGGCATGTATCCTTCTCTGCTATTGTGTCTGTCCCTTCGGGGAAATGTCTCGCAGTGTAATGGAGTCCCTGTAGCCTGCTATGACTCGTCTACATGCAGCGATGGCATTAATGTCTCACGGGGTAATGGTGTCCTGGTAGCTTGCTATGACTCGTCTACACACGCTTGAGGCCTACACTTGCATTACTGGGTTACGGATGCCAGTTTCCATACGATGTGCCACTTGGGTTCTATGACTAGTCATGTCGGCCCGGGTTCGCTGTCGTTTGATTGCGAGCGACATGTTCACATACGTGAGCCAAAAGACACAAACGGTCCCGGCTCAGGTAAGGCTGCAGCCGTGGAGCTTACCGTCCATGAGGCCGCAAAGTGATGTGACGTGTTACAGTCTGGATTCATATGACTTAGTATCGGGGTCCCGACAGCGTTGGTATCAGAGCCTGACTGACTGTAGGACTATCAAGCCAAACCAGTCGAAGTTGAGTCTAGAAACACTATAGAAAAGTAGGGGAATTGATTGTGGAAGGGAACGTAAGGCTCTTTTTACTCCTCCTCCCAAGTTATTCTATTCTGAGTCATTCTCATCTTTTCTATGGGGATAAGAACTAGGCTTCTCATCTATTGCTTAGGATGACGAGTTACTAACCATGGACTATTAGCTAGCTTCTTTGCAAGTGAATGTCGGTACTCAAGTATTGTTGGTGTGACAAACATATGGAGAAGAGATTTGAGTCTAGAAAGTCGAGTGGTTGTGCTTTTCCAATCTTTTGCAGTTGTCTCAAAATCCTTTTTGAGCAATTACAACCATTATGCTGTCCAATTTCTGCTAGAGTCTCTAATGTCTTTCCATCATTCTCTATTTTAGATGCCCCCTCGTCCTTCCCATCAGGTGGTCCGTCTGACCAGGTGCATTGATGTACCGGGTCACACGGCCAAGTTGGTTAGAGTTATGATGGAGGCTGGTTACCGTTGGTACCCAGAGTACACAGTGGAGGATCAATATCGAGATTTCAACCAGAGCCATTATCTATGTACTGTTAAGATGTATCCTTCATATCCTGGAGCTGCAAAGCCGCTTCACTAGACCTATGGATTAGGTGTCACCATAGACATGGCAGTTCAGAAGGCTGCCTACACCATGCTAGCTATCATGAGGTTTCACCATGGTTTGCTTCAGAACACAGAGTTCTGTTATGTTCCTGCTTCAATGGGAGGAGAGGATAGCTATCTTAGCGCAACCTACTATGATCATTCTCATGAGGACCCTAGGCTATAGGTGACCGCTCAGATGTTGGAGAACAGGGATCGTGATGCATGTGCCCTTCGCATGGAGCTTTATGCTACCCGTGCACGTCTTTGGACAGCCTGACGCAGTTGGCACCTGTCGTGCAGACAGGCTATGGAGATTTGGAGATGCTGACCCCATCGGGGACTCATTTGTCAGCACGCGTAGACTGGCCTGATGTTGGAGGCATCACCCCTCTTCGAGGACCGCTGTTGCCACCAACAAGGGGACCAAGGCCACATCCGTGTCCTTACGGTTTCTAGGGATCACAGGCTAGAGTGTTTCCAAATCCTCAGGTTCAGCTCCCGGGTCACGGGGGTAACCTATATGAGGCATTCTACGGCGATGCTTGAGTATGTGGATGTTAGTACTAGTATGGTAGTAGTCGTATCGCCAGAGTCCTGCGTGTCTTGTGGGATATGACTGAGGTTGAGAGTTGAGTTCCGGAGGTGTAGATACATAATGTATAGGAAGCTTGTAATGCCTCCGATGAGTTGTGTCATCTGTTTGTAGTTTGTATTTCAGCTTGGGCTTGTACTGAACTTTGTCATGGTGTGTATGAATCATGGTGTTCATATGGCAGTTGTTTTACTATGATGATTGGGTGTTTACCCTGCATGCCATATTGTCCAGTACATTCCTTATCTCATGTCTTAGAGTTGATGTTCCCTATGTATAAGCTGTGGTTTGTTTCCCAGGATGGTGGCCACTAGGAATAACCCCGTGCCTACCCCTGAGCAGGGCGAAGGAAGCCAACCAAGGAAAGAGAACCTGCCACATGTGCCCTCTTTGGCAGAAGTGATGCTTGAAGCTAAACGGAACAAAAGGGAGACCAATAGGATGTTGGAACGAATTGAGCAGAACACATCGCGTGCTCCCCGCTATGATCACAATGATGGCATGCCTCTTGGTGATTTCGTCAAGCTATACCCACCTAAGTATCATCATTCGATCGACCCACTCGACGCGGATAACTGGCTGACCAACATGTCCTGTAAGATCTGAGCTGCCAACGTATCCGAGGCTAATAAGGTGACCTTTGCTACTTACTTTCTGGAAGGACCCGCCAATCTGTGGTGGGAAAACTATGAAGCCATGCATCCCGCTAGCCCCACACCAACTTGGGCGGAATTCAGCGTGGCATTCTGTATCCATCATATCCCGGAAGGCCTGATGGATCGCAAGAGAGAGGAGTTCTGTGCTTTCACCCAGGTCAGACTGTTAGTGGATGCCTATAGCCGTGAGTTCGGCAATCTTGCTTGTTATGTTCCGGAGGAAGTTTCAACTGATGCCAAGAAACAAGCTAGGTTCCACAAGGGACTTAATCCTAAGCTCCGTAGAGATCTGCGCCTACATGAGTGCACAACCTTCCAGGCTCTCGTCAACAAGGCCATCAATGCCGAGACTGGACAATCTGACTATGAGGCCACTAGGAAGCACAACCGTGACTTCAGCCCCGCATCTAGCTCGGGCTCCAACAATCGCCGGGTGTGGGTGCCCAACGCAGCTCTACCACCAAGGTACACCGCCAGGCCATCCTTCCAGGCACCTCGCCCAACTCAGCCGAACCCTCCAGCCAGGCCATTTGGAGGTCCTCCTCCCAATGTTGCTCCCCATGCCACCGTGGTCTGCTACAAATGTGGGGAACCAGTACACTACATCCGTGAGTGTCCTCAGAACAATGCTAAGCCGGCTGGACGTGGGAAGCCGGGAAAAGCTTTCTATGTGAAGCCAGCTCCTGCTCGTGGACGAGTGAATTATGTTTCTGCTGAGGAAGCTCTTGAGGACCCTGATGTTATCCTAGGTACACTCCTTGTCAATAGTCATCCAGCATCTGTTCTATTTGATACTGGGGCATCTCATTCTTTCATCTCAGAAAGTTATGCACAATTGCATAACATGTCTTTTTGTGATATGCCTACTCCTTTAGTAGTTCGACTTCTGGTTCAAAATGGCAAACTTCTAGGGTGATCCATGACAATGAGATTCTTGTGGATAGGCTAGTCTTCCTAGCATCTTTGATAGCCCTCAAGTCTTCGGACATCAATATCATCTTAGGCATGGACTGGATGAAAGCCCACTATGCTAAGATCGATACTCATACGAGGAATGTTCAACTTACACATCCATCGGGTGAGATAGTTAATGTCTCCACTCGAGCAGCCAAGCGCCAACTCTATTCCCTCAATGCTAGCCCTCTTCCAGAATTAGAAGATATTCCAGTAGTCCATGACTTTCCGGATGTCTTTCCAGAAGAACTGCCAGGAATTCCACTTGTCAGAGATGTTGAGTTTGTGATAGAGCTCATCCCAGGGACTGTCCCAATAGCTATAAGACCCTATAAGATGGCACCCCTAGAGCTAGCCAAACTTAAAATTCAGCTCGATGAGGCTTTGAATAAAGGTTTCATCTGTCCTAGTTCTTCTCCTTGGGCTTGTCCCGTCCTCTTCATCAAGAAGAAGGATGGATCGGATCGGATGGTTGTGGATTATCGGCCAGTAAATCTAGTCACCATAAATAACAAGTATCCGCTCCCAAGGATCAACGATTTGTATGATCAACTCGCTGGATCCTTTGTCTTTTACAAAATGGATTTGAGGTTGGGATACCATCAAATCAGAATTAGAAACATGGACATTCCAAAACGACTTTTGTTACTCGTTATGGCCAATACGAGTACACCATCATGTCCTTCGGTTTAACCAATGCCCCAGCCACCTTCTCTCGCTTGATGAATTCGATCTTCATGGAGTATTTGGATAAATTCGTCGTGGTTTAACTAGACGATATACTCATCTACTCGAAGAACGAACAGGAACATGCCGAGCATCTAAGGCTGGTGTTGATGAAACTTTGAGAGCATCGTCTGTATGCCAAATTCTCCAAGTGTGAATTTTGGTTGCGAGAAGTGACCTATCTGGGCCATGTGATCTCTGGTAAAGGTATTGCTGTCAATCGCGAGAGAGTTCAGGCCGTCCTTGATTGGACTCAACCTGAATCGGTTAAGCATGTTCGGAGTTTCCTTGGCTTAGCGAGCTATTGTCGCCGCTTTGTCAAGAACTTCTCCAAGGTTGCGAAACCTCTGACTGAACTCCTCAAGAAAGATAAAAAGTTCGAGTGGACTCCACAATGCGAGCACAGTTTTCAGGAGTTGAAAAGACGACTGACCTCTGCTCCCGTTCTGGTGCCGCCAGATTTCTCTAAGGACTTTGTTATCTATTGCGACTCCTCGCGACAAGGATTAGGTTGCATTCTCATGCAAGATCATCATGTGATTGCATACGCATCTCGACAATTGCATCCACATGAGGATATTTATCCAACACATGATCTTGAGCTTGTAGCTATGGTCCATGCACTGAAAACCTGGCGACATTACCTTCTGGGTAATTGTTGCGAAATTTACACTGATCACCAAAGTTTGAAATATATTTTCACCCAGCCGGATTTGAATCTCAGGCAAAGACGATGGGTTGAGTTGATTACAGATTACAACTTAGGGATAACTTACACCCCGGCGAAAGCCAATGTCATGGCTGATGCACTAAGTCGTAAGTTTTATTGTAACAACCTGATGTTACAACAAGGCCAACCACTTCTCTATGAGGAATTTCGGAAGTTAAACCTCCATATTGTTCCTCAAGGATTCCTATCCAACCTGGTGGCGAAACCTACTCTTAAGGATAAAATAGTAGCTGTCCAGAAGTACGATAAGGATATATCTCGGATCAAGGAGAATATTGCTAGTGGAAACGCTAAAGATTTCTCCAAGGACGATGAGGGTGTTGTGTTCTTTCAGAACCGGTTGGTAGTTCCCAAGAGCACACGCTTAAGACAGCTGATCCTTAAGGAGGCTCATGATTCCCCTCTTACAATTCATCTTGGTAGTACCAAGATGTATCGGGACCTACGCCAGAGGTTTTGGTGGACTAGGATGAAGAGAGAAATTGCTCAGTTCGTTGCTAACTGTGACGTTTGTCATCATGTAAAGGCGGAAAATCATAGTCCTTCTGGCACCCTTCAACCTTTAGTTATTCCTGAATGGAAATGGGATAAGGTCGGTATGGATTTTATTACCAGATTTCCCAAGACTAAGAGAGGGAATACTGCTATCTTTGTGGTCATCGACCGACTTTACAAAGTGGCTCATTTTGTTCCTATTCGGGAGAGTATAACTGCTAGCCAGCTAGCGGAGTTATATGTTTCTCGAATAGTTTCTATTCATGGTGTTGAATTGGAGATTAACTCAAACCGCGGAAGTATCGTTACTTCACGATTTTGGGAAGTTTCCAAACCTCTATGGGGACTCATCTATCCTTTAGCACTGCTTTCCACCCACAATCAAGTGGTCAAGTTGAGAGAGTCAAGCAAATCCTCGAAGACATGCTCCGAGCTTGTGTTATATCCTTCAGTATGAATTGGGAGAGATGTCTTCCATTTGCCGAATTTCCTTATAACAATAGTTATGAATCAAGCTTGGGCAAAGCCCCTTTTTGAAGTTCTCTATGGATGAAGGTGTCGAACACCTCTTAACTAGTCAGAAACCAGAGAGAGGCAACTCTTTGGCCTGGATATGATCCAGGATGCACAGGAGCAAGTTCGCATTATTCGTGAAAAGTTGAAAACAACCCAATCTCGTCAAAAGAGCCAATATGATCGCCATCATAAGGCTGTGACCTATGAAGTTGAGGAGATGGCTTACCTTCGGGTTACACCTTTGAAGGGTACCCATCGATTCGGTATCAAGGGCAAATTGGCTCCTCGTTACATTGGACCTTTTCACATTGTTGCTAAACGAGGAGAGGTTGCCTACCAATTGGAACTTCGCCGCATCTTTCCAGGTTCATGATGTCTTCCACGTCTCGCAACTCAGGCGTTGCTTCTCGGACCCTGTGCATGAAGTAGACCACGAAGCGCTTGATCTCCAAGATAACCTTACATATCGAGAATACCCTATTCGTATTCTTGATCAACCTAAGCATACCACATGGCATCAGAACATCAAGTTTTTCAAGGTTCAGTGGTCACACCATTTTGAATAGGAGGCCACATGGGAAAGAGAAGATCGTCTTCGACTAGAGTACCCCGCGCTCTTCCCGATGACTTCAAAATCTCGGGACGAGATTCTTTTGAGTGGGGGTGAGTTGTCACATCGCTAGCTAGTTGTCATAGCATAGCATGTGTGTGCATCATATTTCAATTTTCCATCAACATGAAATGGGGATTAAAAGAAACCCCAAACCCTCATTTGAATCAAATTAAATTAAAGTTTGTGAAATATCAACAAATCCAAAATGCCCATCTAAAATGTCCCCTATGTCTGATAATTATGGACATGAATATATCAGGGGCCATCTCAAATATTTGAACATTTATAGAAATTTAAAAATAAATAATAAAGCTTCTGAAAATGCTAAATACAGCATTATCATTATTTTAGATTTCAAAATGTCCAGAAACTTTTTGTAGGAGTTTGAAATATTCAAACTTGTTATTATAAAATACTGGGATATTTTATAATAGCATTTGTACCCGAAAAACAAATAAAACAAATGTCAGAATTAGAAAAAAGAAAGTAAAAGAAATAAAAAAGAGGAGGCAAACCTTACCTGGCAGCCCATCTTTGGCCTAGCCCACTTGGGGTAGGAGGGTTTTCTTCCTCCTGGCGCCAGTGGACATGGCATGTGGCCGGCGCGTGCGCGGGCGTGTCGCCATGCCACCTGCCTGCCTGACCGTTCTTGGCCAGCGGGGCACCGCAAATAACCGCGCGAGAGGCGTCTGGATCGAGACGGCCTCGCCTTCTCTCCCTTTCGCTCGCTTCTCGCTCTCTCCCCCTCTGCTCGCCATGGCCGATGACGCTAAAGCCTCGCCGCCGTGTTCCAGCCACCCCCGTGCCCTCCTGAGACCCCCAAAAGCTCCGTCGTGACCCCCTCGTCCTCCCCGTCGACCTAGTAACTGCCAGAAGCCCCTCTATACTGAGGCTATCGTCGTCTTCAAGCTCTGGATCTAGCGCTCCTCTCCGGCGATTCATGGCCGTCTGCGTGTCCACGATCTCGCCGTCTTCCTCAACCACCTCGTGGTGATCCCTTGCGTCAATCCCCCTATCCTTGCGGCCCGCCCCTCGCTGTAGATGCCGTCCCCTTGCTGCCCGAAACCCGCCACTGCTCGGCTCGTCGCCGACCGTAGCTCCGGTGGCCCCCGAACCCCCTCTGCTGTCCATTTAGATGTGCATGTGTGCCTGCTACCCTCCGGTGCCCCCCGCACACTAAATGGCCGCCGGAAGAGCAAGTCCGGCAAGTCACCGCCACGCCCTTTGATTGCCGCCGGCTGGCCTCTGGCGGGGTGACATGGCAGGGCCATCAGGGGCTAATCACCTTGCTAACCAGCCCCCCAGCCGCTGACACTGGGCCCCAGCTACGGGTCAAACCCCGGTCAGCGCGAGGATTAGCCCCGTATCACTGACGTGTGGGTCCCGAACATCAGGTTTGACCTGGCCTGGTCAGCCGACCTGTTGACGTCACAGTGACGTCAGGCTGACACTCTAATTCAATTTCTATTTTTAAAATAATTCCAGGAAATGTTTAAAACTTCAAAAATTCATACAAATTAATTTGCAAATCAGATGTAAATAATTTATATATGAAAATTTATCAAAAATAATCCAATGAATCTAATGGTGCTATTATCGTGCATGTTAGAGCAACCTATGTAGATGAACATTGACATTTACTAATAGGTTAACTTATGAAATATGAAACGAAGAACGACTTTGAACCTATATTAAAACTCACTTCAAATTAACTTGGACAATAGTTGCATTAGCTCATCCATACATGCTGCCATGTCATGATCATGCATCATATTTGTTGCACTTGCGTGTATTGATTGCTATTTATCTGCATTGCGGTAGGCCCTGCTTCTGAGGATACCTCCGAGTATTCCAATGAAGGAGAAAACCTTCCCGCTACCCAGCAAGGCAAGCAACCCTTTTGATCATTCCGATAACATCCCACTCTCTTGCTCGTGCTCTTGTTTATTGCATTAGGACAAACGTTCACTTGTCTGTCATACACGGTAGATGAACCTATTCTTTTGCATGACCTATCATTGTCATAGTAAATAGCTAAACCTTGCAACCTAGCATACCTGATAGATGCTTGTGCCATGATGTGCTTAGCTTACTTTGTCTGCTATGCTTGCTATGCTTAGAGTTGTGTCAGGTCTGATTCATCTGGGTGATGAACTAGAGTGAAATAACGATGTTATGAAGTGATAAGCTGATGATGAACCCGATTTGGTAAAGGTAGCGATGAGAGGCTATGTAGGAGTACATAGCGGGTGGTCTCATTGGGACCGTTCTTAGGAACTGAGTTCCATGTTTGTGATCCAATACTAGTTACTACCACCCATTGGGATACTTAATTGACCCTCTCGACTTATCGATCGCTTAGTCCTTAGTCCAGGAGTTGCAAGTAGTTTCTTGTGTTTATAGCATGCCGAAGGCCGTGCGTAGCACTGACCCTAGGGGTGGGTTACAACGCGGTAGGTAGTTGCATGGTGTATCAAGGGTCACCCGGATGGTGGGCTTGGGAACCCTGCGCACACCGTTTGGGGCCGTAGCAGAAACTTCGGCCGGACTTCCGTGCGGGTTCAGTCTCAAATAGGCGATAGCCTTGACTAGAGGTCTTATGTGATTGATGGTCATGGCCGACTCCCTCGCTGGGCTGCCGCTTGAAGGTTGCCGAGGTGCATGGTTTTATGAGCACATAGTGATAAGTGGCGAGAGCGTCTGTGAAGAATTACACCCCTGCAAGGTATGAAACTATTTGAATAGCCGCGTCCTCAGATATGGACTACTTGGAAAGCTTATGCTGTTCATAGATAATCAAATGGATACTCATAAAAATATCAAGACAAGTGTGAGTACCGTGGATGGCACTCTCCCAGGAGAGGGAAGTGAATCCATGGTGGTGTATTGTTATGGAGTTAGTGGACTCGTGTGCGATATCTAAAATCTAAACAAAGAGTTAAAATGGTGTAGTGTAGGTTAGCCATGAGTCAAAGCTGGCATTGCTGCATAAACTCCACCACTCCCCTTGTTGATACATGAGCATGAATAGTCTAGGTCTGCTTTAAAGACTTGCTGAGTACGTTTGTACTCATGTTTGCTTAATAAATGTTGCAGATGAGACTCAGGACCCGTTAGGTGGGTTCTATCTAGATGTTGACGATGCTGAATAGCTGGTGTCCCAGCTACGACCTTATGCCCTGTGGCGGGCTATAGATAGTCAGGCCATGGGCCTTTTTACCCTTTCATCTGTCTGTACTTAGACAGCTTTTTGCTTCCGCTTGGTTTGTATGAACTTGTGTGTATGACTTGAGTGTCGGGACATGTGACCCTATCTGTAAGAACATATTATGCAAGGCTCTTCCGAGCCTCTTAAATAAAAGTTGTGTTGTTGTTTGGTTATGTTGTGATGCCATAGTTATATCTATGCATATCGGGCATGCCGTGCGTACGTGTGACGTGCAACGGTATGTATGGGATCCGACACCTAGTCGTGTGCCTTTAGTAGTACTCTTTATGGGAAACTGCCTCTTTGTACTTCCACTGAGCCCTGGTAGCTTGCTACTGCTCCGGACACATTGATTAACCGGCATGTATCCTTCTTTGCAGCTGTGTCTGTCCCTTCGGGGAAATGTCTCACAGTGTAATGGAGTCTCTGTAGCCTGCTATGACTCGTCTACGTGTAGGGATGGCATTCATGTCTCACGGCATAATCGAGTCCTTGTAGCTTGCTATGACTCGTGTACACACGCTTGAGGCCGACACCTGCATTGCTGGGTTACGTATGCTTCTTTCCATACAGATGTGCCACTTGGGTTCTATGACTAGTCATGTCGGCCTGGGTTCTCTGTCGTTTGATTGCCAGCAACATGTTCATATACGTGATCCAAAAGGTGCAAACGGCCCCGGCTAAGGTAAGGCTACAGTCGTGGAGCTTACCGTGCGTGAGGCCGCAAAGTGATGTGATGTGTTACAGTCTGGATTCATCTGACTTAGGATCGGGGTCCCGACATATGCGATGCATTTGTGTAATTTAACATGACCTGCGTGTCATGATTGTCAGCCGGCAGGAGCCAAAGTGTTGTCATTATATTGTATAACGACCTGCGTGTCGACTTGTGATTCTCTATAAATTCATTAATAGTTGTAGTAGTTGGAGGAGAAAGATCAAGTTCGAGGCTTTGGCGTCCTAGTGAGACGGACAAGATGGAGTTCCGCCTTGGTCATCAGAGTTGGAGCCGACCTGGAAGGATGTCCATGAAGGAGCCATACTATTTCACATATTTATGTTTATATGTGATTGAAATTGCTTCTTGTTTCTATACATGTTAGTATGGTAGAAAGATCCCTCATTAATATCAAGCACATTGCCATTCCGGATGTTGCACCTTCGCACATCAAGTACATCTAGTGGTGGGCTCAAAAAAATTGAGGTGCTATTAGGTGTCCTTGAACTGGAGGGTTCGTGTCGGACACGGACATGCATGGCATCGGGTTAACTTGACAAGGCTATCAAAACGGTTTTGGGCCTTGTGGCAGATAAGGTTGGGAGTCGGGGTATGAGATACCTACCCAACCTTCAGGAGTTGTATAGAGATACGATTGGCAAGGACTTGCTTACTGAATAGGCAAGTTCGCTAGCAATGATGCTAAAGCTCACTAGTCGCTCGTGCTAGACGGGTACTGAATCACTGAGAGTTTGCGAAGGGATGCTGACTTCAGTGGGAGTAGTTCTGTTTAAGGCTTGAATTACTCTACATAAACACATTGCTTAGTGATTGCATATTTTCTGTTGTTGATCAATGGCACCACCTTCTCAACCCAACCTTGCATTGAAATCAATTCTGGAAAAGGATAAATTGAATGGAACAAACTTTACCACCTGGTATAGAAATCTGAGAATTGTTCCAAAGCATGATAAAAAGGAACATGTTCTAGAGGATCCACTTCTAGAGGAACCTTCCGAGAATGGTAATGCCACAACCAAGACTGCCCACCAGAAACTCATTGATGAATCAAACGAGATCATCTACCTCATGCTGGCTTGTATGGAGCCCGATTTGCAACAGCATTTTGAAAACATTCAGGCTTTCGATATGATCGAGAGTTTTAAGAGCATGTTTCAGGTACAGGCTGGGACCGAAAGGTTCAATGTCTGGAAGTCCTTGACGGATTGTAAGCTAAAGGAGGGTGATCCACTGAGCCTACATGTGATCAAGATGATCGGGTACGTGCAAGCTTTGGATCGGTTAGGCTTCCCACTTGGGGATGAGCTGTCCACAGATGCAATTCTGGGTTCTCTTCCACCTAGCTATGGGACGTTCATCTCGAACTATCATATGCACGGCATGGATAAGAAGCTCACTGAATTACATGTGATGCTCAAGGTGGCAGAACAAGTTATTAAGAAAGGCACGCATCAAGTGTTGATGGTGTAGAACTCGGCTAAGTTCAAGAAGAGTTGGTACAAGAAAAAGGGTAAGGCAAAGGGCACGGAGAAGGCTGTCTCGGCCGTTGAGCCAAAGTCCGGACCAAACTCAAAGACCATTTGCTTTCACTACAAGGAAGCTGGTCATTGGAAGAGGAACTGTAGCAAGTGGCTTGCTGAGCACGGCAAGACTACCGAAGATGCTTCTTAAGGCAAAGGTACACCTGTTACATATGTTATAAACATTTACCTTGCTGACATACCTAGTAGCTCTTGGGTATTTGATAACGAATCGGTTGTTCATATTTGCAACTCGATGCAGGGGCTGGTAAGAACTAGGCTGGTGGCACAAGGGGAGATTGACATCAGGTTCGGCAACAAAGCAAGAGTTCCTGCGTTGGAGGTCGGCACAATGCAGCTCAAGCTTCCTTCTGGATTTATTTTGGAATTGAATAATTGTTATTACATTCCCACACTTAGTCGGAACATTATTTCTGCTTCATGTTTGATGAGTCAAGGTTATGAATTCAATATAAAGGACAATGGCTGTTCATTTTATTTGAATGGAATGTTCCATGGCTATGCACCCATAGTAGATGGGATATTTATTTTAAATCTAGAAACGAAACCAGTCTATAACGTGAATGACAAGATGCATAAGCCTAATGAGATAAATCTGACATACTTATGGCATTGCCGGCTTGGACACATTAGTCTGAAACGCATGAAGAAGCTCCCTGATGATGGACACCTAACTTCGTCCAGCTTTGGGTCATTCGAGACATGTGAATCATGCTTGCTAGGCAAGATGACTAAGTCTCCTTTTGCAAAGAGTTGCGAGAGGGCGCCCGAGCTGTTGGAATTTATACACAGTGATGTGTGTCATCCAATGAGCACCATGTCCAGAGGTGGCTACAATACTTCATGACATTTACCGATGACTTGAGTAGGTATGCATATATCTATTTGATGAGGCACAAGTCAGAAACTTTTGAAAAGTTCAAAGAGTTTCAGAACGATGTTGAGAATTAACTCGGTAAGATGATAAAGCTTCTGGGATCAGGTCGTGGAGGTGATTACATGACCTAGGAGTTTGATGATTATTTAAAAGGCCAAGGTATAGTACCTCAGCTCACACCTCCGGGTACACCTCATAGAAACGGCGTGTCAGAACGGAGAAATCAAATCTTGTTGGACATGCTCCAGTCTACAATGAGCAAATCGGATTTACCCTTTGAGGTATAGTACCTCAGCTCACACCTTCGGGTACACCTCAGAGAAACGGCGTGTCAGAACGGAGAAATCAAATCTTGTTGGACATGCTCCAGTCTACGATGAGCAAATCATATTTACCCTTGTCATTCTGGGGATACACTCTAGAAACTGCAGCATTCACATTTAACAGTGTACCATCAAAATCCGTCGACAAGACACCACATAAGATGTGCACTCAAAAGAGTACTAGTTTGTCTTTTCTAAAGATTTGGGGTTCTGAAGCATTTGTCAAGCGACTCATGTCGGACAAGCTTACACTCAAGTTGGATAAATGCATATCTGTGGGATATCCAAGGGGAACCTTGGGATATGGCTTCTACTACCGAGAAGAGAACAAAGTGTTTGTTTCTCGGAACGGGGTTTTCCTAGAGAAAGAGTTTCTCAGTCGAGAGGCCAGTGGGAGAATGGTGCGACTCGAAGCAATTCGAGAGCCACTCAGGGACAACTCGGTTGGTGATGAGATCACACCGGAGTCAGTCAGAGAACCCATAGTGGAGTCGGCACCAGAGCCACGGAGGATGGAAAGATTGCGCAGAGTGCACGACGTTATGTTGCTAGAAAGCAACGAGTTAGCCACGTATGCAGAAGCGATGGTGAGCCCATATTCTGAGTCATGGCTAGAGGCCATGAGATCCGAGTTAAAGTCCATGGATGACAATCAAGTCTGGGACTTGGTTGATCCGCCACCTGGCGTAGTTGCCATTGGTTGCAAATGGGTCTTTAAGAAGAAAACCGATGTGGATGGAAATTTTCAGATCCAGAAAGCTCGGCTTGTTGCTAAAGGTTATGGAAAAGTTCAAGGAATTGACTACGACGAGACCTACTCGCCGATAGTGATGCTAAAGTCGGTGAGGATCATACTAGCTATAGCTGCATATTTTGATTATGAGATATGGTAGATGGATGTCAAAACGGCTTTCCTTCATGGAAATTTAAAAGAGGATGTATACATGATACAACCCGTAGGTTTTTTTGATACAACTAACGCTAGTAAAATATGCAAGCTCAAGAGATCCATTTATGGATTGAGGCAAGCAGCTCGGAGTTGGAATTTTCGTTTTGATGAAGTCATCATTGACCTTGGTTTCATCAAGAACGAAGAGGACTATTGTTATACAAGAAGTCTAGTGGGATATCAGTAGCATTTTTGATCTTGTATGTGGATGACATACTGCTGATCGGAAATGATGTTTCGATGCTAAACTCAATCAAGGAATCATTGAATGGTAAGTTTTCGATGAAATACCTTGGAGAGGCAGTGTACATTTTAGGCATCAAGATCTATAGAGATAGATCGAGGAGGCTGCTCAGCTTGAGCCAGAGCACGTACATAGACAAAGTGTTGAAGAGGTTGAACATGAGTGAGGCCAAGAAAGGGTTCTTGCCTGTCTCACATGGTGTAAGGCTAAGAAAGACTCAGAGTCCTACGACTTCTGATGAGCGAAACCGGATGAGTAGGATTTCATATGCCTTGGAAATTGGATCCATCATGTATGCCATGCTATGTACACAGACTGATGTTGCCTATGCAATAAGCTTAACAAGCAGATACCAGGCCGACCTAGGTGGGAGTCACTGGGCAGCGGTGAAAACTATCTTGAAGTACCTGAAAAGGACTAAATAGATGTTCCAAGTTTATGGAGGTGAGGAGGAGCTCTACGTAAAGGGTTACGCTGATGCTAGTTTGCAAACCGATAGGGATGATTGTCGATCGCAAACTGGATTCGTGTATGTCATGAATGGAGGAGTAGTGAGCTGGACGAGTTCCAAGCAAGATACGGTGGCCGACTCCACAACAGAGGCCGAATACATTGCAGCTTGTGAAGCCGCAAAGGAAGGTGTTTGGAGTCGGAAGTTCCTGGAAGATGTTGGTGTGTTCTCGGGCTGGTCAAAACTGTTGGACCTTTATTGCGATAATTCAGGTGCCATCGCACAGGCCAAGGAGCCAAGGCAACACCACAAGACCAGGCACATAGACCAAAAATATCACTTGATACGAAAGCTTGTGGAGAAAGGTGATACCAATTTGTGCAAGATTCATATGAATGCAAATCTTGTAGATCCGTTGACTAAGCCGCTTCCGCAACCCAAGCATGAGGGGCATGTTAGAGCTATGGGCATTCAATGTCTATTTGATTGACTCTAGTGCAAGTGGGAGACTGTTGGAGATATACCTTAGAGGCAATCATGTGTGATGATATTTCCTATGTGTTTATGAATAAAGATATTCCTTGGACATTATCATTGATGTGTATTAGCAAGTACATGACTTGTTTGTGAGACTATGCATCGTATAATAACGGTCCTAAATGGTCCCTAGTCCAAAGGGTTGTGTGGACGCACAACTAATCAGACTAGCATATGACACGGTGGATGGTCCAGTCTCACCGACCATGTAGCATTGGATGCTAGCCGGATAATATGGACTCAGAAAGGTCTGGTCAGATTCGACATAGTTGGATCTGAGTCGAGATAAGGTTTAAGTTGGACAGACCCAACTATGAGACGCAAGGATAGGTCATCTATGAGTCTCTAGTACAACATATGTTCTATGCCCTAAGACATGAGGTGGCGCATGTACTCGGGATGGTGACAGACTTGCTTTGGGCAGACCAAATGCTACTCCATGACTAGGTAGTTACAAAGCTAGGTTTTGGGCTTGTCCAGACCCATGCTGTGAGACATGGTCGAGCAAGATGGGATTTGCCCCTCATACCAAGAGAGATATACTCTAGGCCCCTTGGGTGTTCCGACCTGGATAAGCATGGCCATGTGATGAGGATTATAAGATAATCCAAATGTTGGTCGGATTCACCGGATCAACAAAGAGGTCGTGCTACAACAAGGGTGACCATATCGCCTTGTGCATGACAACATATATTGTGTGGCAAAGGGAATAGAAGTGTGAAGTACAGGTTCGCCTAACCAGCTTCATTGGACACTTGGAGTCAGCATGTTTTGCTAGAGGCCGCTACCGACTGGTCGAGTCGGATGTGATCTGACTCGCGACCAAATGAACGAGAACCTAAGGGGTCGCGCGCTTAAGGGAAGGTACATGTGGGCTTTAGGATCCGTGCGAGGCCCAAGAGTTGAGCCAATGCCAGGTGCCTATATATAGTGGAGGTGCGGCACACCCATCCAGTTGATCGCTTCAGTGCCGTCATTAGGGCTTTGCATGAGTTGCAACTAGCCACCTCCACTCGCCGCTGCCGACCGTGTGATCGGACCTAGCAGTCCGCCGCACGGGTGTTCCTCCTGCACTCACGGATACCGTTAGAGGCGGTGCACTTGCGCAACTCTAGCACATCTGTATGTGGGATTCGGCGACCGGCTGTTCGAGGGAGATCAGAACGGCTACTTGAGGGAGATCGAACGAGGAGGAGACGGATCACATGAACGCGCTGCCCCAACTCTACTTCCGCTGCACGGCACTGCGCTCTAGTGGTAACAATCTGTGATCCATCTCTGTAGCATGTTCTTGGATGTTCTGCACGTAGGAAAATTTTAATTTGCATGTGATGCACCTACGGTAGAACCCAACAAGAGGTCCGTACTTTGATGGCACAAATTTTGATAGTTGTAAGCATAAAATGAAAATGCATTTGCTTGGTCCTAATCCTACCGTTTGGGCTGTCGTTCGTGTTGGCTTGCAAGGTGAATTCTTTGGTGATGGAAGAGAAACGGATCATGAAGCGAACGCGGATGAATTGAAGATGTTGCAACTCAATGCTCAAGCATGTGACATTATCTTCAACTGCCTATGCCCCGAAGAATTCAACAAAATCAACCGTCTTGAACAGGAAAAATAGATTTGGGATACTTTGGTTGATATGCATGAAGGAATTGAGTCCGTGAGAGAATCCAAGTTAGATGTTCTTCAAGGTCAACTTGACAAGTTCAAGATGAAGGATGGTGAAGGAGTCGCTAAAATGTACTCTAGGGTAGCTCTCATCACCAATGAGATTGCCATCTTAGGAAGCAAAGAAATGACTGACAAGTTCATCATCAAGAAGATACTTCAAGCTTTGGATGAGAGATATGACACCGTATGCACATTGATCCAAATGATGCCCAACTACAAAGATCTCAAACCAATGGAAGTAATTGGTAGAATTGTTGCTCATGAGAGGACACTCAAAGACAAGGAAGAACTTCACCACAAGTCTAGCAGTGCTTACAAAGCCACAAGTGATGCTCCCGCTACCTCAAGCGACAACCTTGTCACAAATGAAGAGATACGACTCATGGTCAAGAAATTCAACAAGTTCTACAACAGTAGAAGCAAAGATCATAGCTCCAACTCAAGACATGAAGAGAAGCGTTCGTCATGTCGTGACCGAAACTGCTACAATTGTGGGAAGCCTGAACACTACTCCAATGAATGCTCGTCTCCCTACAAACGAAGAGAAGAGTCACCAAGAAGATGAAGCTTAGGAGATGAATCACCTCGAAGAGAGAGAAGGAGTAGAGATGATCGTTATGAATGAAGACCCTCAAGGAGAAGTAGGGACTCAGAGAAGAAGGACAAGCACACCAAGAGCTACTCAAGAAGGAAACATCAAGCTCATGTTGATGAATGGGTTTCCGGCTCCGACTCTGACAACCACTCCGAGAGAAGCTATCACTCCAACTCCGACTATAGTCAAGATGATGGTGTTGCCAGAATTGCACTAGTGACAACCAACTCCTATGATCTATTTGATTCACCAAATGAAGGGAGTGGAAGTTGCTTCATGGCTAAAGGCCCCAAGGTATCACACCCCGAATATCTTGATTTTGATAGTGATGAAGATGATTTGCTTTACGATGATGACTTGCTATGTGATAAAACTAGTGATGTTGATCATAATGAACTTGATATTTCTCATGCTAGTCAAGATAGGTCAATTGACGATGATAAGTTGAAAATAGAAGAACTAACTAAAGAACTTAAAACTATTAAGTTATCCCATGAATCTACTCTTGAAGATCATAGCGAGCTTGTAAGAACTTATGAGAAGCTATGCTTCGAGAAGCTCAATTTGGAGCAAGAACATGAATTTCTTAAAGCTATCAATGGCGATCTCCAAAAGAAGACTCCATCTTATCTTGCCAACCGATTACTCTTGTCTACATTCATGCCACAAGTTAGATCTAAGGAAACTAGTAACAAAGGCAAGAAAGGTTCTTCATCTAGTAGCAACAATAAAAATGCTAAACCCAATGATGTTGCTCCTAGTAGTTCTATGGATTCCACTAATGATGATTCTCTTAACCAAGTTACACTTGAGAAAGAAAATGCTTTATTGAAAGGAATTATAGAGAAAGGTATCTACAAGAGTCTTGCCAGGTGCAAACAATTTGAGGAGATTGTACGCAAGCACGGAGGATACCGGAAGAATCGTGGTTTTGGCTACTTCAACGCTAATGGAGTTGAGTGGGAAGAAGGTCAATACGCCAATCCCAAGTTTGTTCCTCAAAAGTAGAAGTATGGAAATAGTCTTCCCAAGGGGACAAACACTCAAGATGACCTTCCACCACAAGACCACAAGATCAAGGGCAAGAAAAGGATCCAAGAGGCCTTTGACTCTTATGAAAATGAAACCAAGCTTTGGTGAAGTGGGTTCCCAAGGCTACTACACGCTAAACTTCTACAAGTGCTACTTCAACACCAAGGATCCCCATCAACTTGATGTGGGTCCCCAAGAAGAAGAACTAGAAAGTTCTTGAGGGGTGACACCGCCAATGAAATTCACTCACATTCATTATTGGCAAGATCTATTTGCAATCAACATCAACCTTATGCAATAGTTCAAGGAGTCACACATTCCCTCAAAGGTAAGCTAGAGACAAGGTAATCAACAAATCAATGGACATCATCACACATGCTTTGCACTCCATGTCCATATATATCCTTGTATATGTCTCTTGTGTGTTGGGACAAACTCCTGTAGGTGAGAAGAGTAAGTTAACAACAACGATGTTCCCAACTCTTGGTGATCTTCATCAACTTTGAGCATCCACCACTACCTCACGAACACGAAGTCTTCATCGACAAAACCCAAGGTTAGTTTATCCCTCTTATGGAGGGATGTCGCATCAAGGGGGAGCTTTACTCTAAAACTTGAGTTAAAGCATCTCTTAGTATGTGACAACATTAAATGCTTTATGCAAAAGTGGTAACCCCACTTGTGCTTAAACGATGAGTATGACCTATGATCAAGTACTCTTACTTGGCTCCTAAGTCAAATACTCATATATAGATGACTTCGTCATCTCCCAAGTGCTTGTTAAATGCTAGAGTGTTTGTGCATGTATGCCATGATTTCATTTGACATCTTATTGTGTGAGCATGTTGGTCTGCATTTTTTTACTCATTCGAGGATATCCAATTGTTGCTATTTGGCTTTCGATTTATATTTTGCCAATTGGATAGATAAGAATGCCTAGGACCACTCTTTAACTATCTATGATTTCTCACCTCGTACTCTATTCATGCTGCATCACAAAATTTGAACAAGTGCTTTTCGATCCCTTTGTGTGTGGAGCACTCGGAGTTCCGTATCGACAAGGACTGACAATTAAAACATCCCAAGTGCATCTCGATGGAACCAACCACAAAATCTCGGTCTCACTAAATGACCTAGGGTTGATCTGGTTTTCAATCTCGGTACCACCAATTCCATGTTCTCGGTTACAGCGAGTTTCCCTGTCCACTGACAGTTGAGGAACTCAGTGACACCGAAAAGTTAGAATCGATGTCACCGACAGTGGTGGGTATAAATACTATGGACCCCGACGCTTTGAAATTCACCCTCAAACCGTCGCGTCTCAGAACCCTAAGCTGCCGCCTTCGAGACCCCTGGTCGTTGCCCTTGTCTCCCCGCGCTCCTCCGCCGCTGGGAATCACCGCCGTCGATGCCTCTCCATCGTCGCCGCCGTAGCAGATCCGCGCCAGGTTATGGTACGAATTCGACCTCCTTTGCGCTCCTCATATGATTCTTGCACATAGGATTTGATTTTATCTATAAGCCACTCATTGCATGTATTCATATCCACTCAAAATTCCAATAGTCTAGCTAATGTTAGATTTTCTAGGGTTTTTTCGTCCGCCCGATGGAACTCGATGGAACCGAAGCAAACAAATCAGTCTCACCGATTTGTCTTTCTGTGTTATTGAGAACTGTGTCGGTGGAACCGAGTACTTCTTTTCGGTCTCACCGAAAAGAGTGCCAAGGTTCTGTTAAGAGGGACTGGCAGTCTTGGTAGCACCAAATTTTTTGCTTCGGCTGTACCAATATTCATTTGACAGAATGCAAAAACTTTGGAAATATATTTTTCAAACTTTCAAAAACCAGCCTCGTTTTGTGATGACTCATCTACTCCTGCTCTTCTAAACTCTATTCATAGGGTCAGTATGTCAGATGCTGAGGACAGTCAGAATATGCCAGAGCAAGGTGCTGACATGAGTTCAGGCACAAGCCCAGAGTCCAGTTCATTTTTAGATCCAGGCACCCCCAGCTCCCTTGGGTTGCCCAAAGCTCCTACAAGGACCAGAAAGAATTTGAATTCAGATGAGGAGGATTCAAACTTTATCCCTCAGGAGATTCTTTCCAAGAAGCAAGAAAAGGCTGCTACGAAGTCTGTTACTGAAGCTACTTCTTCTAGGAGAGTTGTCAGCAAGATCTATGCCTGCTTTGAAACTATCGAAGCACATGAGAGTGCTAGAGCCACAATGTCCATTGATCCCCAAAGAAAGCCTATGCCTATGAAGGCAGGGGAGAAGAAAGCTAGAAAGAGGATTATGCATGTGATAGGCAGGCCTACCTCCATGTATGAAGATCCAGAGGAGGCTGCTGGTGCTGCTGCTGCTGAGGAAGAGGAGAAATAATATGTTGCAAAGGCTCCTCCCAAAAAGAAGGCCAAGAAGCTTATGGCTGATGCTATGCCAAAGACAGCTGTTGTTGCTGCTGAAAAGCCAAAGAGGACATCTAGGCAGATTCCAGCTTCTGAGAAGAACAAGGGAACTGCTTCCGGAGTTGAATATGATGATGACTTGACAACATTGATGATGCTTAGACCACATCTTCCAGTACATGATGTCATCCACCTAGTTGCTGAAGATATGAAGAAGAGGAAAGACTCAGGATTGAGGGCTTGGAGAGCTATAGATCCATATGCCCAAAGGAAGAAAATTACTATTGACTACCGGTTCTACACCAGAGAGCAACATGACTTCTATGAGACAGTCTTCCTAGACAAGAGCCCAGATGTTAGTGATATGAGATATGTTGATTGGAAATTCATTAAGGAGAATGAGGACTACTTTTCAAGTGTCCAAAATAATTTCCACTGCATTGGTCTGGATGAGTTCATTGGCAGAGAGCTTACTGCATGGAACCATGAGATGATCATGCAATTCTGCTCCACTGCACATTTCTAGGGAGATGGTAGAATTGTATGGTTGACTGGAGGAGTAAGGTATGAATCTACTGTTGATGAGTGGGCTGCACTTCTAGGAGTTCTAGAGGTTCAGGATGGTGATTTGGATGTATACTCAGAATCCAAGGCAAGCCACAATGCCATGAAGGATATGTATACTCCTATTCCCGCAGACAAAGTGCAATCTCACAAGCTAGGATCCATCTACTATCTGCAAGCTGGCCTCCGTACCATGAACACTATTTTGAGGCACACTTTGATGCCCAAGTCAGGAGATGACAAGATGATCCGCGGCTACTCCATCAACATGCTGATCCACCTTGACAGGAACACCATGATTAGAGTTATGGACTTAATTGTTGAGACAATTAAGAGGGTTGCTGCTGATCAAAAGCGCTCTTGTTGCTATGCACCCTACATCCAGATGCTTATCAACTCTCAGTTGGAAAATCACATATTTTCTCTAGATCATCCACACTTGCCCCTACAGCCAGAACTCGAGGATAATGTCATGGTGATGGACCCAGATCATCCCACATCAGCTACAGCTCAGGCAGAGGCAGAGGCAGCTCGACCCGCTAGTGCTCAAGTCCCTAGATCCAGAAATGAGCAAATGGATCTTTTGATCTCAATTGTTCAGGGCATACAGAAGGATATTAAGGGGATTCTGGACAACCAGAACAGTCTTGTGAGGATCTTTGAGACAAGGATCAAGACTCTTGGTGATAAGGTGGACAAGGTGACTAAGACAGTCATAGAGCATCAGAAGGAAGTTGACTCAGTGCACATCCCTCGGGTCTCTTCTACTTCTTCTTCTTCTTATTCTTCTTCTTCTGATGATGATGAGGATGGATCACCTCTCAGGCCGAGCACACAGTTCACTACTCAGGCTAGATCGGCCATAGTGCCTGCATCAGACTTGATGCCCTCTTCATTAGCTCCTACTACTGTCAGCACAAACCTGCTCCATCAGCTCTAGTTCCTCCAATGTCCACTCTAGATCCATCCACGACATCTGTAGAGATCTTTGCCAACGCTGTTCTCTCAACTCCTTCATCAACAACTGGAGGAGATCAGCCCAAGAACGCTTAGATGTAAGCCTTTGAACTTTTTGGTAACTTGTTGCCAAAGGGGGAGAAGTGTATATAGATCTTTAGGCTTCGAGTGAGAGATCATTTGGTGTTTGTTGCTTTTTCAAAAACAATTGCTTCTGGTTGCTTGTGATACACGTTTGATGATGTTTGATCATACGCTTTAATGTGTGATGCTACTATTTCCAATCATCTTAATGCTCATGTGATGATCATTCATCTTTGCTTGATTGTGTTGTGCTATGATGTTCATTTTCATTATTCTCGCACACCACCAAGTGGTATGTGACATGTAAGAAGTGACCCATGTACCTAATTGATTGTGCATTTGCATTCAAAAGCAAATTTAAAATAATGCACAAATTTAGGGGGAGCTCTTTCTTATCACATACTTCTCAAAGCTACGATTATATTAATTGATTATATTTTTGTCGAAGCTTTGATCTATATGTTGTCATCAATTAACAAAAAGGGGGAGATTGAAAGCACATTTGCTCCCTTGGTGGTTTTGGTAATTAATAACAACATAGAAGTCATTGAACTAATGTTTCCACCAAGTATATTTCAAGGAAAGTTCAATGATAGGGATGGCAAAAGGATTGTGGAGACCGTGGAATCACCCTCAAATGAGAGGAAAGAGGTTGGCCAAGCTTCAAGGAAGAGGCCTCTACATTTTACATTTGTGAGAAATCACTTTGAGTCCATATGAAAGCCAATACTATTAAAAGGGGGTAAGGTTTTGTTGGTGAACAAAATGCTCATACGTGCACAAGTGATAGTCACCAAAAACATCCACAAACTCTCCCACCAAAGTCTATCTATAGCCAAACATTCAAAATTGGTGCAATCAACATTCCTATCCTGGTGCCACCGATTCTAAACCCTAGACAAACTCAGCCAAACCCTAACACTTAGGTGCAGCCGACACTGCTTTCGGTGCCACCGAGTTGGGCTGCCAACTTTCTGTTACACAAGTTCACATTTCGGTCCATCCGAGAATGTTGAATCGGCATCACCGAGTTTGGCAATTCTGACCGTTGGTCACCTTGTCATTGCATCCGAGATTCCTATATAGGTCTCACCGAGATTCAAAAGTTGCCACCTTTTGGTCACTTCGGTACCACCAAGATTAACACATCGGTGTCACCGAGTTGGTCATTTTGTGTGTAATGGTTGGAATTTTGGGGATGCCTATATATACCCCTTCACCACCAGCCACTCGAAAGAGAAGCACTCAGAACTATTCCATACCTATCCTACTCAGTTTTCTGAGAGAGAACCACCTACCCTTGTGTTGAGGTCAAGATCTTCCACTCCAACCATATGGACCTTGATTTGTAGCCTCACCGAGTTGCTTTCGGCCAATCCCATATCTTCTACCAAGCCAAATGTGTGAGAGAGTGATTGTGTGTTGAGGAGTCTATAATCTTGAAGCACAAGAGCAAGGAGTTCATCGTCATTACCAAGCCTATTACCTTTTGGAGGGTGGTGCCTCCTAGATTGGTTAGGTGTCGCTCGGGAGCCTCCTACTTCGTGTTGTTGTCACATCCCTAGTTAGCTTACTTGGGTCAGCATGTGTGTGCATCATGTTTCCATTCTTGCATCAACTTGAAATGGGGATTAATAGAAACCCCAAACACCTCACTTGAAACAAACCAATTCTATGTTTGTGAAAAACCAACAAATCCAAAATGCCCATAAAAAATGTCCCCAATCTCTGATAAATGTGGACATAAATATATCAGGGTCATTCTAAGTATTTGAATCTTTATAGGATTTCATAAATAAATATTAAAGCTGCTGAAAATGCCAAATAAAGCATTATAATTATTTTAGTATTCAAAATATTCTAAAACTTTTTATAGAGGTTTCAAATATTCAAACTAAGCTATATTAAATATTTGAGATATTTTGTGCCTGCGTTTGTGCCTAAAAAAATAAAACAAATGTCAGAAGAGAAAACATGAACTGGAATTAAAAAAAAGGAGGAAGCTTACCCAGGCCGGCCCATCTGGCCCAGCATCGCCTTCGTCCTCCTGGTGCCAGGAGGACTAGCACGTGCCCGCCATGCGGTTGCGCTGGAGCTGCCACGCAGATCCCTGCGCGCCTGCATCCCCCGTCGCGCTGGCGAGCGGACGAGGACGTTGCTGCCACCCCCATCACGCCCTCTCTCTTGCATTCGCCCCTGCCTCTTCCCTCTCCTCTACTCCGCCATGGCCGATTCCTCCGCCTGCTCACCGCCGTAGCTGCAGCCGCTCCCGTGCCCCTTGAGCCCGCCAGAAGCTCGGCCTCGTCGTCCCCGACCCCTGCACCAAGCCACGTGCTGCGAGTGGCCCTAGAGTGTCGACCTCGACCCCTTCTTCCTCCTTGTGTCCGAGCACCGCCGCCGTCAATTCGCCATCTCCGAGTCCTTCCCGAGCAAGCTTTCGATGGCTTTGAGCCTGTAGTGAGCCCCAGATCGATCCCCTGTCTTCCCCGGCCGTTTCCCCCCTATGTATCCCTCGATACCATAGATGGCCGAAGTGCTATGCCACACAAGCTCGCCGTCGGTGTTGTTCTGGTGATCGGTTGGTCCTTTTGAGGCCACCACCGAGCTCGTGGGTCCACGTAGAGCCCGTAGGTGCCAAGCTCCGGCCTTCGTGTGCCCTAGATCGTTAAACCCGTGCCCTCTCGAGCTCCGGCAGCTGCCGAGTTTGTCGCCGGCGTCGATCCCGGCCGTCTCAGCCTCTAAAAGATGTCGAGATGGACGCGCCCATGAGCCTAGGCTTGCCTGGTGCCTTCCGCTGGTGAAATGGTCGCCGGAGGATGGAACCCGACCCCTCCGCCGTCTCCGGAGCGGCACAACGCCGGTGAGTCTGGCCGGAGTTGACCATGGGCGTTTGACCCCTAGGCCACTGGCAAGTGGGGCCAGGTCAGTTTAATTAAGATTAGTTTAAAACAATTAATTAATTAATCTAATTAAGCTAATGACCCACTGAGAGTGGGCCCTATCCTAATTAATTAGTAATTAGTGTTTTAAATAACTTCTGTTAGAGGCTGGGTCACTGACTAGTGGACCCCACTGGTCAGGTTTGACCTGTCAACGGGCTATTGACTAGCTGATGTCATGCTAATGCAATAAAAGAATTTCTGAATTAAATTAATTCCAGAAAATAGTTAAAACTTAGAAAATTCATAGAAATTAATCTATAACTCAGATCGAAATAATTTATATATGAAAAATTACCAGAAAAATCCAATGAATCCAATGGTGCAGTTATCATGCATCTTAGAGAAACCTATGTAGATGAACATTGACATTTAGTAATAGGTCAACATATGGATTATGAAATGGAGAACGATTTTGAACCTATATTCAAAATTACTTCATTTAACTTGGATAATAGTTGCATTAACTCATCCATTCATGCTGCCATGTCATGATCATGCATCATATTGTTGCACTTGCCGTGTATTGATTGTTACTTATCTGCATTGCGGTAGGCCGTGCTTCTAAGGATACCCCCGAGTATTCCAACGAAGGAGAATACCTTTCCGCTTCCTAGCAAGGCAAGCAACCCCATCGATCATTCCGATAACATCCCATTCTCTCGCTCCTGCTCTTGTTTATTGCATTAGGACAAACGTTTAATTGTCTGTCCTATGCGGTAGATGAACCCATTCCTCTGCATGACCTATCATTGTCGCAGTAAATAGCTAAACCATGCAACCTAGCATACTTGGTAGATGCTTGAGCCATGTTGTGCTTTACCTACTTTATCTGCTACGCTTGTTGTGCTTAGAGTTGTGTCAGGTCTGATTCATCTGGGTGATGAACTGGAGTGTAACAATATTGTTCTGATGGGATAAGCTTAATGATGAACCCGATTTGGTAAATGTAGCGATGAGAGGCTATGTAGGAGTACATAGCGGGTTGTCTCATTGGGACCGTTCTTAGGAACTGAGTTCCGTGTTTGTGATTCAAGGCTAGTTACTAACACATGCTGGGCCCTGAAAGATGACCCCGCTCGACTTATCAACCACCTAGTCCTTGGTCCAGGTGTTGCAAGTAGTTTCTGGTGTTTATAGTATGCTAGAGGCTGCGCATGGCGCTGACCCTAGTGGTGGGTTACGATGTGGTAGGCAGTGGCACGGTGTACCAAGGGTCACCCAAATGGTAGGCTTGGGAACCCTGCGCACATCGTTTGGGTCCATAGCGGAAACTTCGGCCGAACTTCTGTGCGGGTTTAGTCTCAAATTGGCGGTAGCCTAGACTAGAGGTCTTCTGTGATTGACGGTCGCGGCCGACTCCCTCGCCAGGCTTCCGCTTGAAGGTTGCCGAGGTGCATGGTTTTATGAGCACACAACGATAAGTGGCGAGAGCATGTGTGAAGAAGTACACCCCTGCAGGGTATGAATCTGTTCGAATAGACGCGTCCTAGGATATGGACTACTTGGAGAACTTATGTTGTTCATAAATAATTTAATGGACACTCATAGAAATCTCAAGACAAGTGTGAGTACCGTGCATGTCACTGTCGTAGGAGACGAAAGTGAATCTATGGTGGTGTATTGATGTGGAGTTAGTGGACTCGTGTGCGATATCCAAAATTTGAACAAGTAATTGATATGTGTAGTAGAGGTTAGCCAAGAGTCAAAGCTGACATTGCGGCATAAACTCCACCACTCCCTCTTGTTGATACATGAGCATGACTAGACTAGGTTTGCTTTAAAGACTTGTTGAGTACGTTTGTACTCATGTTTGCTTAATAATTGTTGCAGATGAGACTCAAGACCCATCAGGTGGGTTCTATCTAGATGTCGATGACACTGAATAGCTGGTGTCCCGGCTACGAACTTATGCCCTGTGGCGGGCTGTAGATAGTCAGGCCATATGCCTTTTTTACCCTTTCAACTGTCTGTACTCAGATAGCTTTATGCTTCCGCTTGGTTTGTATGAACTTGCTTGTATGACTTGAGTGTGGGGTCATGTGACCCCTATATGTAAGAACATATTATGCAAGGCTCCTCTGAGCCTCTTAAATAAAAGTTGTGTTGTTGTACGATTATGTTGTGATGACATAGTTGTATCTATGCATATCGGGCATGTCGTGCGTACGTGTGACGTGCAACGGTATGTATGGGATCCGACACCTAGTCATGTGCCTTTAGTAGTACTCTTTACGAGGAACTGCCTCTTTGTGCTTCCACTGAGCCTTGGTAGTTTGCTACTGCTCTAGACACATTGATTGACCGGCATGTATCCTTCTTTTCTGCTGTGTCTGTCCCGTCAGGGAAATGCCTCATAGTGTAATGGAGTCCTTGTAGCCTGCTACGACTCGTCCGCGTGCAGTGATGACATTTATGTCCCACGGCATAATGGAGTCCTTGTAGCTGGATACGACTCGTCTACAGACGCTTGAGACCGGCACCTGCATTGCTGGGTTACGTATGCCTGTTTTCGTACGGATGTGCCACTTGGGTTCTATGACTAGTCATGTTGGCCCGAGTTCTCTGTCGTTTGAATGCTAGTGACATAGTCACATATGTGAGCCAAAAGGCGCAAACGGTCCCGGTTAAGGTAAGGCTGCAGCCATGGAGTTACCGTGCATGAGGCCGCAAAGTTATGTGATGTGTTACAGGCTGGATTCTTATGACTTAGGATCGGGGTCCTGGCAGTCGTGGAGTGAACCAAGAAGTTTGTAAGGGCAACGAGATCCCCTACTTTGTGAAGATCTACCCATAGTGAGGCTAGTCCTTCGTGGACGGAAGCCGTATGGAATAGTCAAGGTTGCTACTTCGTGGACCCTTATGGGTGGAGCCCTCCGTGGACTCTCGCGATCGTTACCCTCCGTGGGTTGAAGACTCCATAAACGTGGATGTACGATAGCTCCACCTATCAGAACCACGGGAAAAATCATCATGTCTACAATTGTGTTAGATCTTCCTACCCTATACTTTTACACATGCTTGTTGTTACTTTCTTCTGCTATACTCTTAGACATGCATGTGTAGGGTGTACTTGATATGCTATGATTGTAAAACTTGCCAAGAATTAAAATTGGGAAAAAGGAAAAACCTTTATTTTGTCAAGTAGTCTAATCACCCCCCTCTAGACCTACTTTTGATCCTATAGTCATCCGCTTCGAGACCGAGCTTCGACCGCTGTCGCGAGTTCGATGTCGACAAGCATAGCGCACCTTTGGTGCCCCTAGTTTTTCCAATTGACGTGGAAGATCCTCAGGGGCACACAGGTGTCCTCCGCCGCTCGAAAGGTCACCGAAGATGCCGCCCTGATCATTGCCGCCGCGTCTAAATGTTACCGGCATTCAGCCGCCGGCCAGCTGACGTGGCAAGTCCATTAGCCACTAATGGCCTAATTAGTGAGCCCCTGGGAGTAAGACCAGTGGGACCCGTCCGCTAACTAACCTCGGGTTAATGTTCTTGTCTGCTTTGTGGGAACAGGGGTACCCAGTCTTGCCTGCTTGCGTCCCAGGCCATAGCCCACTTTGTCAGCCAGGCATGGCTCGGCGTGACATCTCTCAAGACAAGGCCCTCGCGAGGACCCCAGGCACGCGAGGGAGAATAACATAAAGACCCGTGAGGATGAGCCTCCTCAGCCCCTCCCGAGGGGCGGAGATCCCTACGCAAGGCCCGGCCTCAGGAGGCAAGGATGACGCAAGTAAGGACAAGCAAGCGCCAGTGTGCCAGGCAACACAATTTCCTCTTTGGTGCAAAGGGAGAAAGGACATACGCGGGTTCCGAAAGCGCCACCGAAAGGTTTCCATTTCGGGGTAACAAGACCACGACCGCCAGCCCCGTAGGGTGGATGCCATTGCCAAGCCCACCACTGCATCACCAACAGCTACATTGCAGGCAAAGACCGCCTTTGGACAGGGCATGGATGTACTCCTGTCCCCCTTCAAAATTGGCCATTGTGGTATTCCTTCCCACCATTGAGATAATGGAAGAGGACCCGGGCTGCCGCTATATATAGAAGCTAGGTTATAGCATAGAGGCAATCCGAGATCCAATAAAACACTTAGCCACTCCACTCATCGCTGCCAGACGAAGAGCAAAGAACACACCTTGAGCGCCCTCGCGAGGCTGAAGCCCATTGTACTAGTTCATCACCAAAACCTCCACGAGAGGAAAACCACCAAAGCAGGAGTAGGGTATTACGCTTCACAGCAGCCTGGACCTGGGTAAACTCGTGTTGATCTTCTTCCTCGTCATCGAACGAGTTTGCCGTTGTGTCCATTGAGTAGCGAGCTAGGTTGGGTGAAGCCGCATGGAAGCATTCGCACACGTGCCTGTGTTCGAACCTTATCGGTTTTGTGGAGCCTGAAATCCTACATTTGGCGCACTAGGTAGGGGGTGTGTCGAAGTCTTCCTCAAGCCAATCTCTCCTCCTACCTCGCTGCTTCGGTGGCTGACGCCCGACAAGCCCGCGCCGAGCGCCGAGCGGCCCGCATTGCCCAGACTGCACCCATGGGCCACACCGGCGCGCGTTAGTCCCCTGCGCCTGCAGCCAACGTCGCAATAGGACCGGATGCCCATGAACAATAGGACTCCTCCCAGCTGGTCACCGTGCAACACGACAGCCGCACCACCACTCTGTTGATCATCCCGGCAACCGAGCCATCCTCCCACGTCAGGCTCGGGCCGGCGCGTGGTTTTGGCGCAGTCGCCATGGTTAACGAGCTACTCCACTACTGCCTCGCCCCAGACCGCTATGACACCTGGCTCCAGCGCATCACAGAGCTCGTTAGCGTCGCCGGTGATGCTTCGGCCCTCTCCTACTCGCTCCGGTCCTAGACATCAATAGAAAACGATGGAGCTAATCACGCGCCACCACCTCCTCCGCGCCGCGACGTCGACCCCGGGCTGAGGCGCGAGGCTCGCAAGCGACTAGCCCCGCGGGCCGCAAGCAAGGGGGAAGGGATGAAGTGAGCTGCCAGGTGGTGCCCCGACCGCGCGCAAACGCGCGCGCACTCCCTGCACTCCCGGACCGGCTTCGCGACCCGGCACTGCTTGAGGCGGCCCCTAAAGAGAACCAAGAAGAGGCCCCGCCCGCACGTGCAGCGGCACCCGTCGAACCGGTGGGCTGGCTCGCCATCGTGCCAGAGCTCCATCCAACTACATGGCCCTGCAAGTTCAAGCCCTATCTACCGCCTCGCTATGATGGCATCACAGATCCCGCCGAGTTCCTATAACTCTACTCATTGAGTGTCCGGGCCTTCGATGGAGACAACAAGGTCATGGCGTGCTGGTTCCACATGACGCTCAAGGGCGGCGTGCTCTCCTCGTTCCTCAACCTCTCGGTGGGATCCATCACCTCCTGGGAAGACCTGTGCAAACACTTCGTCGCCAACTTACAGGGAACCCATGACCGTGCGCTCATTGTGAATGACCTACGATGCGTAAACCAACAAGACGAAGAGACCCTGCACAAGTACATACAATGCTTAACCACCACGCGCCTCAACATCCTGAAGGCGTCAGATGAGGCCATCATCTGTGCCTTCGCCGATGGCGTCACGGACACCAAGATGAAAGAAGAGGTCGCCATGAACGACGAACTGTGTTCTGCGCTGGAGATGTTCAACCTGGCGAACAGGTGCGCCAAGGCCGAAGAAGGCCACCTGTCCCTACGAGAGCTTTCGGCGGCTGAGCCTGAGGAGAAGAAGTCCAAGGCCAAGGAAGCAAAGCGCAAGTCCCCAGCTGTGCCTACGGCCAAGGAGACGAGGAGCACCCTGCGGGGGAGGGGGGAGACCGACATGCATCTTCCACGACACCACCAACCATGACACCACCGACTGCCAGGAGCTCAGGCTGGTTCGCGTAGAACATTTCGACCGACGCCCCGGATGCGCTGATCACGTCTTTGGGCGAGGCGGAGGTTGCTGGGACAACAGGGACTAGCGCCAGGGGTGGAGCGACCCGCCTTAGGAAGACCGCTGGCATGACCCTCCTCGGGAGGACCGTTGGTGCGACCATTCTCGGGAGGACCGCTAGTGCGATGACCTTCCGAAGGGGTCACGACGCGGTCAACCTCGTGAGGCCGGGCTGCCACCACTACCGCCTCCACCCAAAAGAAAGGAAGAGGACGAACAGGATGATGGGGCTAGGGGCTTCCAGGAGATCAAGGCCGTGGCCTGCATCCTGGGCGGTGCTCAGGCCCCGGCCTCCAACTGCATCTTCAAGCAGTTCACGCGGGAGGTAAACGCAGCGCTCCCAAATCCCGAGGCCATGTGCCACCTCAAGTGGTCCCAGACTGCCATCAACTTCGACTCGAGGGATCAACTCAAGTGCTCCGCCATGGACGTCAAGCTCCCCATGCCGTGCACCCCGACCATCAGCAACGTCCTCGTCACCAAGACCCTCATTGACAGCGGGGCCAGGCTCAATGTCCTCTCCATCGAGACCTTCGAGGCACTCCAAGTACCGTACAATCAGTTTAGGCCGACCAAGCCCTTCTTAGGAGTCACTGACAGCTCCATAGTGCCCGTTGGACAAGTGCATCTGCCTGTCACCTTCGGTGGGTGCAATAACTACCGCACCGACACCATCGTCTTTGATGTCGCCCACATCCACCTTCCGTACAATGCCATCCTTGGATACCCATCCCTTGCCAAGTTCATAACAGTGACCCATCACAACTATAATGTCCTCAAGATGCCGGGAGGCGGCGGCGTCATCACCATCACCTTCGATGCGAAGGATGCCGTCTACTCGCTCGACCGTGCTTACCATGCAGCAGCGGTCAAACGCTCGGACAACAAAGAAGACATCCTACCGCGCGGAGATGAGCGCAGGGCAATGAAGCAACTCACCCTCGCGGAGCGCCAGGAGGCTGGCACTTCAAAAGAAGGAGCCTCTCACTCTGCCCTCAGGGATGGGGCCATGCCTCCTCTTGCATAGGAAGGCGCGCCCGATGCCTCCCTTGGGTCAGGCTTGGGGGCTTCCGTCAGGGAGGCACCCTGCATAGCCGGTCGAACAAGAGAGGTGCCCGGGAACAATCTCGAGATGTGTCCTAACGCGCGACTGCCAGAACATGGGGCACAACGCGAGGCACCATGCTCACGAGAGTCGGTCATCGAGGCGATCAAGGAATTCGGGAGGCTTAGACCGGGAAAGGATAGGGACGCCCTGCACCGCCAATCGTAGGCCCATTGTCGGCCCAGTCGACCGGTGATGTCTACTACACAACCTTCGTATTCTAGACTCGTGTTGGGCCTCCAGGCGTAGAGTTTTGAAGGATAGTAGCAATTTTCCCTCAAGTGAATGACCTAAGGTTTATCAATCGGTGGGAGGCGTAGGATGAAGATGGTATCCCTCAAATAACCCTGCAACCAAATAACATAGAGTCTCTTGTGTCCCCAACACACCCAATACAATGGTAAATTGTATAGGTGCACCAGTTCAGCGAACAGATGGTGATACAAGTGTAATATGGATGGTAGATATAGGTTTTTGTAATATGAAAATATAAAACAGCAAGGTGACAAATAGTAAACAGCGAGCAAAATGTTGTATAAATGCTTGGAGACAAGGCCTAGGGTCCATACTTTTGCTAGTGCAATTTCTCTCAACAATATTGACATAGTTGAATCATATGTAAGTCCCTCTAGTGCGACAAAGAGTTCACTCCAAAGTCACAAATAGAGGAGAACTAACGAAGAAATTATTGTAGGGTATGAAACCACCTCAAAGTTATCTTTTCTGATCAATCTTATGAGCTATCCCTTTAAGTGTCACGGACAGCCCTAGAGTACCTACTAAAATAACACCTTAAGATACACATCAACCAAAACCCTCACGTCAACTAGACACTGCAATGTCACCACAAGTACCCACGGGCTTGATTATACGATATGCATCACATAATTTCAGATTCATCATGTTCAATCCAACATAAAGAACTTCAAAGAGTGCCCCAAAGTTTCTACCAGAAATTCAAGAAAAAAACATGTGCCAACCCCTATGCATAGATTCCCAAGGTCACGGAACCCGCAAGTTGATCACCAAAACATACATTAAGTGGATCAATAGAACATCCCATTGTCACCATGGATATCCCATCGCAAGACATACATCAAGTGTTCTCAAATCTTTAAAGACTCAATCCGATGGGAAAACTTCAAAGGGAAAACTCAATTCATCACAAGAAGATAGAGAGGGGAAAACTCCATATGATTCAATCTATATCAATAAAGCTCGCGCTACATCAAGATCGTGTCATCTCAAGAACACGAGAGACAATGATCAAACACACAGCTACTGATACAAACCCACAGCCCCGAGGGTGAACTACTCCCTCCTCGTCATGGAGAGCGCTGGGATGATGAAGATGGCCTCCGTTGATGGTTTGCCCCTCTGGCAGGGTGCCGAAATAGGCTCCCGATTGGTTTTTCATGGCTCTAGAGGCTTGCGGCGGAGGAACTGCCGATCTAGGTTTCTTTTCGTAGGTTGTATTTATAGGAATTTTTGGTGTCGATCTCACGTCAAGGGGTGCCACGAGGTGGTGGCAAGCCTGCTAGGCGCGACTAGGGGGGTGGCCGTGCCTCGCAGGCTTGCCGCCTCCTCATGGCTCTTCTAGCCTAGCTCCAATGCTTCGGGGGTCTCTTTTGGTCCACAAAAATTATACTAATTTTTTATCCCATTCCGAGAACTTTTATTTCTGCACAAAAAACAACACAACGGTAGTTCTACTGAAATCATCGTCAGTCCGGGTTAGTTCTAATAAAATCATACCAAAATCATATAGAATTATTGTAAACATTATAGATACATTGGAGACGTATCAGCATCCCCAAGTTTAATTCCTCCTCATTCTCGAGTAGGTAAATGATAAAAGAAATAATCTATGAAGTGTGAATGCTAGAAAGTGCACAAGTTTGATCAATGATAATTCCAAACACTTTTTCTAGCGTCATTATATATCATAAACAGTAGCTCATCTCATAAAAATTCTCATGATGAAGTAACAAGATATTCACATGTTAAAGTATAGACCATAAAGTTTCTTGGAAACTAACAAACTAAGCTTTCAGTCACCGAACAATCAATTCATCCTATTTTCAGGAAGCGTCTATGTAAGAGCTTTGATTATGCAAATTCCACATACTCAACTATCATATAGTCTTCCATGATTACTACCTCTCAAAGCATATTTTTAGCGCAAAATATCATTCGTTGAACACAGAGAAAGATAGGGGGCTTAGAGTTTCACCTCCCAACTTATTTATCATATATACAATTGTCAACAATAATAATTCATAATGAAATATATTTGGATAGCCATATATGCTTGGATCTTTCCCCACAACACGATTCTTGCCAAGAAAAAAGGCAAAATATAGGAAGTGGTGAAGATGACCATGGCTCTTGTATAAAGGTAAGTACTAGAAAGTAAAAGATAGACCCTTCGCAGAGGGAAGCAGAGGTTGTCATGCGCTTTTTGTTTTTCGATGTGCAAACTCTTAATGCGAAGGAACATCACATTGTATTTCCCTTTGTGATAGCAACCTTTATTATGCAGTCCATCGCCTTTATTTCTTTACCATCACAAGTTCGTACAACTGTTATTTTCGCTTACAATAAAAAATCTTACGTATTTAGGAGCAATTTTTATTGCTTTTTGCACCGATGAGAACTTACTTGAAGGATCTTATTCAATCCATAGGTAGGTATAGTGGACTCTCATGGCAAAACTGGTTTAAGCGTGTTTGGATGCATAAGTAGTATTTCTACTTAGTGCGGAAGTTTTGGCTAGTATGAGGTGGAAGCAATCACCACATGTTGGAGGATCCAAAACAATATATCTACTATACAAATATACCCAAGCATAACTCATTACATTGTATTCCTTGTCCAACATAAACTATTTTTCTCCAGTTTGAAAATAATTCATGGGTATTCACAATCATAGAAGATGTCCAAGATAGTATATTCATATGTTAAATCTCTCTTCCTTCAATATTCTTTCATGAATTGTTCAAGTGACCAATGCGGTGTTTGCTAACTTCCAATAAATTTCACCACCTATACTTATTATGTGTGAAGTCGTTACTCCCCATGGGATAAGTATATGAATCATATATAATTTCATATTTATGATATTCAATCCATTCAACCATTTACTCATAGGATATAAGTGAAGCACGAGAGTAAATGACAAAACTACTCCAAAACATATAAGTGAAGAACAATGAGTAGTCAAACAATTAAGTAGATATGTGAGGACTTTCTCTTTTTCTCTCTCTCTCTCTCAATAAAGATTTTTAGATCTGAGTATTTTATTTAAAAATCAAGCAAAACAAAAATAGCACTCCAAGAATAGCATGCATCATGTGAACGAATTAAAATTTAGGCGCAACATAGGCTAACCGATAATTATTGAAGAAGACAGGTGGGATGCGTAGCATCCCCAAGTTAGATGCTTGAGACTTCTTGAAATATTTACTTGTGGTGCCTTGATCATACCCAATCTTGAGCTTTGGTATCTCGTTCAATCCTCTCATACCATGGTTTTACCTATTCTGAAAAACTTCATCCACACAAAACTCAAAAAGAACTCGTGAGATAGGTTAGTACACATAATAATAAATCAACTCATTATGTACTTCCAAGACAAGTTGCACAATAATTTTCAAACATTAGGTACTTTATACTATAATTTCCACAATTTATATTTATCAATATAGGCTATGGAAACTATAGAATAAGTAGATAACAAAACTATGACAACAATCTGTCCAAACAGAATAGTCTGTAGCAATTTATGAAAACAGTGTACTTATATAACTCAAACAATTATGAAAATTTAGGAAACTCTAAGGAATTTATATTTCAACACTTTGTAAAAATTTAACAAACTTTCCACTTTCTAGTAAAATATGAAAATTCAAACACTACAACAGATGTTTCTGTTTTTACCCAGGACATATCAAAACATGCAATGCAAGCATCCTAAGGCAATTCTTGGAACTTTTTATTGAAAAACAAGATTATAAATAACACCTAACAGAGAACAAATTTTTTTTACGCTCCAAGCAAAACTCATATTATGTGAGGAATACAAATATAGCCCCAAGTGAGATATACCGATAGTGTTGAAGACGAAAGAGGGGATGCCTTCCGGGGCATCCCCAAGCTTAGAAGCTTGAGTCTTACTTTAATATTACCTTGGGGTGCCTTGGGAATCCCAAAGCTTATGTTCTTTTCACTCCTTATTCTCCTCATATCAGTGTCTCACCGAAAACTTGAAAACTTGAATCACACAAAACTTGACGGAACTTCGTGAGAAGGGTTAGCGTAGTAAAGATAAATCATTCACTTAGGTATTGTCAAGACAAGATTAATAGTTATTAAAAAATTATACCTACTGTATTCCATCATTCCCACAATTTCAATCACAGAATATAAGCTATGGGAACACTAAAACAAGCAAACTATGCATGAAAAACAGAACCTGTAAAAAACAGAATAATTTGGAAAGATCTGAATGATCATCATACTTCCATGACTCTAAATATTCTGAAACATTAGGAAATATCACACAACTTGCATATCAATGTTTTGTAAAAATTCCAGAATTTCTTGGCTCTCAAGTAAAATCAGATAATTCATATACTCGACGCAAAACTTTCTATTTTTGCACAGAATCAAACAAGCAAGTATCCACACTATCCCAAAGGCTTTACTTGGCACTTTATTGAAATAAAAGACACAAAACATGAGTACTACAGTATCTTAATCATGTGAACGCATAGAAACATAAAGTAAAAGTGTTGGGTTATCTCCCAACAAGTGCTTTTCTTTAATGCCTTTTAGCTACGCATGATGATTTCAATGATGTTCATATAGGAATAGTAATTTAAACATGCAAGAGAGGATCATGAATCATATGAAAAGCATATTTAAGTCTAACCCACTTCCTATGCATAGGGATTTTGTGAGCAAACAAATCATGGGAACAAGAATCAAGTTGCATAGGAAGGCAAAGCATAACTTCAAAACCTTGAACACATAGAAAGGAAACTTGATATTATTGCAATTCCTACAAGCATATGTTCCTCCCTCATAATAATTTTCAGGAACATCATGAAGGAATTCCAAAATATAACCAGCACAGAGAGCATTCTTTTCATGATGCACACGCATAGAATTTTTATTACTCTCCACATAGGCAAACTTCTTGTCATTCATAATAGTGGGAGCAAACTCAACGAAATAACTATCATGAGGTACTTGATTGACATAACCACATTGAATATTAAAATCATGACAATAAGTTTCATGGTTTTCATTACCCTTTATAGCATACATGTCTTCACAATAATTATCATAGATAGGAGGCATGCTATAATCATATTAGTTTTGCTCATCAAAACTTGGGGGACTAAAAATATCACTTCATCAAACATAGCAGCACCAAGCTTGTGGCTTTGCATATCATTAGCATCATGGATATTGAGAGAATTCATACTAACAATATTGCAATCATGCTCATCACTCAAAGATTTAGTGCCAAACATTTTAATAACTTCTTCTTCTAACACTTGAGCACAATTTTCCTTTCCATCATTTTCACGAAAGACATTAAAAAATGAAGCATATGAGGCAACCTTGATTCCATTTTTTTAGTTTTCTTTTATAAAACCAAACTAGTGAAAAACAAGAAACTAAAATATTTAATTTGAAGATATAAAGATATACCTTCAAGCACTCACCTCCCCTGCAATGACATCATAAAAGATCTTGATGTCTACAACACAACCTTTTTCTTGTAGACTAGTGTTTGGGCCTCCAAGCGCAGAGTTTTGTAGGACAGTAGCAATTTTTCCTCAAGTGGATGACCTAAGGTTTATCAATCCGTGGGAGGCATATGATGAAGATGGTCTCTCTCAAACAACCCTGCAACCAAATAACAACGAGTCTCTTGTGTCCCCAACACACCCAATACAATGGTAAATTTTGTAGGTGCACCAGTTTGGCGAAGAGATGGTGATACAAGTGTAATATGGATGGTAGATATAGGTTTTTGTAATATGGAAATATAAAAATAGCAAGGTGACAAATAGTAAACAGCGTGCAAAACGTTGTATAAATGTTTGGAAACAAGGCCTAGGGTCCATACTTTCACTAGTGCAATTTATCTCAACAATATTGACGTAGTTGAATCATATGTAAGCCTCTCTCGTGCGACAAAGAGTTCACTCCAAAGTCACAAATAGTGGAGAACTAACGAATAAATTATTGTAGGGTATGAAACCACCTCAAAGTTATCTTTTCTGATCAATCTTATGAGCTATCCCTATAAGTGTCACCGATAGGCCTAGAGTTCATACTAAAACAACATGTTAAGATACACATCAACCAAAACCCTAATGTGACCTAGATCATCCAATGTAACCACAAGTACCCATGGACTTGATTATGCAATATGCATCACATAATTTTAGATTCATCTTGTTCAATCCATCACAAAGAACTTCAAAGAGTGCCCTTGTCACAACCCTAGTTTTAACTTGGTTTGCTAATGCATTCATGCATGCATTTAATTTCAAAAAAAATGAATTGAGGAAATGTCAAGCCTCTGAAATCATTTTTGCCAAAATAACCATTATAAAAATTGCTTCAAACAGATCCAAGCAAATGTGCCTCGTGTTGTGATACAATATTGGCATGATGTGAAAATGTCAATCAATATTCTTTGATCACAGAAACATTTTATCTCGGGCATTTGAATTAATCAACCAATAATTGCATTGTACTTATATTTATTATATATAAAATATAAGTTCAATAATTCTGAATTTATTATATGGCACTAGTTAATTATACTTAGCTCACATGACAATTTTCAGCATTTTATAAAACGGCTAAGTATTTTATGTTGTAGCCAAAACAAATGACATAAAATAGAATAAACAGAAAATAAAAAGAAAAGGAGGAGAAAACCCACTTGGCTTACCTGGCCCAGAAGAGAGGTGGCCCATCTGGCCCAATGTCCAGTCATCCCACTCCTCTCGCCAGGAGGACAGGGGCACGCGCCTGGCATGCTCAGCCACGCGCCCGGCAACCTCCAGCCAGCCTGCTTGCTGCTGGCCTCGCTTGGAGGTGCCACGGCCCCCTAGAACCCCCTCGAGTTCATTCCTCCCCCTTTCCTATCTCTCTCTCTCACACACACCCGAAGGCCGCCGTCGCCGCTTCTCTCCGATTCGCGACCACCAACGCATCCCCAAGCCCACCGAGCATCCCTCGTGACTCCCCATGAGCTCTACGTCCCTCTCCCCCTCTTCCCTTGGTTCTCCCTGTCCTCTAGTTTCCGCCCCCATCGGAACCGAAGCTCCTCACCGCCGACAATGGCTTGGTCGTGGCCACAGCCGCCATGGATCGCGCCCGAGCACCCCTGCGTGCTCCTGGAGCTCCAATGAGCCCGCCCAGTCGTTTTCTTCGCTCGCATGTGCACCACAACCCTCGCGCTTGTGTAGGCCGTAGCTGCGCTGCTACAGAAGTCGACGCCATTGACAACTCAGGCCTCCCTAGCACCTCCTGTTGCCCCTGTTGGATGCAGCGCATCTCCAGCTCGCCGTAGACTAAGCCACGCCTCAAACCGAGCCCCATAGCAAAGCATCAATGAAGAGAAAGGAAACTGGATGAGACTTAATTGATGAAGAAAAAGGGTGGGAGGGTGGGGAAAACAAAGAATACTTGGGATGGATGAAATGGACTCCGAGAAAGAAACATGCGGATTGATCTTGCCAATATTAAAGAGGATAGAATTAACATGAAGAGAAGCGTATCGGTTGAAAAGAATTTCATCACAACTTTGATCGCTCAAAAGAATTTCATCAAAAGGATTACCATTTGTGGAAGATATGAAATCACCACTTGACATCGAAGCAACTCGAATTACCATCTTCAAAAACCAACAAAGGATGACGCTTTCGTAAGACGAAAACAATACATAACCCACTATGCATTTGTTGGAAGGATAATCCTAGGTAGCTACTTGAATTCCCACCGAAGAATTTCCGAAATCTTTGGTTATGCAATCGGGTGTTGGGGATACAGGGAGGCTGTCGGTGTCAAAACCGGCGGATCTCAGGTAGGGGTCCTGAATTGTGAGACTAGGATCGATGGTAACAGGAGACAAAGGGGACACGAGTTTACCTAGGTTCGGGACCTCCAATGGATGTAATACCCTACGTCCGACTTGATTGTATTGCTAGTGAAGGGGTTATAGAGTTGATCTACCTCGAGATGGTATGTCTAACCCTAGATGAGTTGTTCTATCCCTATACCCTAAAACCCTTCGGCTTATATAGATGTCGAAGAGGCCTAGGATTTACACATGGTCGGTTACATCCTAAAGAGATAAACATGCCTATTTACTACACCAAACATGGAGCACAAGCCGTGCTCCTCGAAGCTTCCATCCTCCAAACTGGTCCTTCATATCGTCCGGTGTTCGGTAAGTAGCCCATATAGTCCGGCCCATAAACAACTGGTCGGCTATCCGTGGACCCCCTAATCCGGGACTCCCTCAAGAGCGCCCGAATGTGCCTCCAACTCCAAGGGTCTTCAGCTCCAATAGCTTCACGAATAGAGTCTTCGGCTTGCGAGGTGAGTTCCTTCCCGCCGAACCGTAGTTCGGCCTCCGATGATAAGTAGTTTTCCACATAGTGGCACGTCCCAATTTTGTGAAATAAGTTGGCTTTGAAGGCCAAATGTTAGGAAAAAAGGTAATTTTTCCTGACGACCTTTTTGACGAAAGGTCACAGCCCTCCATGATCGACAGGCCAGTTGCAAGCACTCGACCCACGGTTCGAGGCGTTCCATCCACATGATCTATCAACATGTCGATCGTGTCCCATTTTATACAGGATATACTTAATCACGCGCTCGCAATGGCTTGCGCTTCTCAGGAAGTGGAGGGATTCATGGCACAGTAGGGGGAGCCCGAATCGGCAGACCTCTTTTAAGGAGAAAGAAAACCCAAAGGCCTTTCATGCTCTCCATTTGACTTCTTTGCCTCCTATTCCCTTGCGACTCTAGAGCACACATCTAGGTTTCTCCACCCTCCCTCCCGAGATCAGCAATGGAGGGCTCCAATGGCCAGTGGGAAGCTTCCCCGATTACCAATCAAGACATAATCGACCTCAAGAGGACCGGTTACCTCCCCACTAACATCCTTCATCGCCCGGCGGAGGAGGGCCAAGTGATCCCCACCCCCAAGCCAGGCGAGCGGGTGGTGTTCATCCCCGACTTCATCAGGGGGTTGAGCTTCCCCCTCCACCCCTTTGTTAGGGGGTTAATGTTATTCTATGGCCTCGACTTCCACGATCTCTCTCCGAACTCCATTATGCACATCTCAGCCTTCATTCTCGTCTGTGAGGCTTTCCTGCATGTCGAGCTGCATTTCGGGCTCTGGCTACAGGTATTCAACATCAAGACGAAGTGCATCAATGGCAAGCACGCTGACTACGGTGGGTCCATTATCAGTAAACTCACCCGCATCGGGTGGCCATCGGGCACCCTCATTGACACCATCAAGGGGTGGCAAAAGGAGTAGTACTATGTCACCGAACCACAAGAAAGAGGTCAGCACCCCGCCGCCGCATTCAGATCCAGTCCGCCTACCCGATTGGCTTCCTGGCTCGAAAAGGGCCTTGCCTGGGGGTCGAGCAAGGAGGTGACCGATCTGCAGAAGAGCATTTGTTCCTTGGTCGAGGATGGCACCACGCTGGCCGATGTGGTCCAGGTGATGCTCCGAAGACACATCATCCCCTGCCAGTGCCGAGACACTCCTCGGTGGGCTTGGAAACTTGAAGCCGAGCCCACAGTCCGGAACCTCTTCTACACTATGCGGAAGAAGCTATGGAAGGCGTTCTTCAAATCAATGAAGAGCTAGCCAGCCAAGGAGGAGGACAAGGGCCTGCACGCCACCAAGCCGGGTTTTGAGGTACGATACACCCTAGCTTGGTCGGCCTTATTACATATAAGATATATAACCCTATGCGATCTATTTATGCAGAGATGGCTAAAGAAAGCCATCAACATTAGAAGTTCGGCTCCTCAGCCCGAAGACAAGAGGACCAGCCTGCTAGCCAGGATGCTCGTGGAGAAGCCTTACGAGGCTCCCACGAAGAAGGACGAGAAGAAGAAACCAGGTCAGGCTAGCCTTCGCATCAAGGACCAGCTTGATGCTACATCCGAAGACACCCTCGCCTCCTTAAATAAGGAGGAGGCCGAAGAGGACGAAGAAGAGAAGGAGGAGGTCGAGGGCGAGGGGAGAGGAAATTTCCCCTGCGCCAAGAAGAGTGCGGCGTCTTTGGACGCCCCGCGACAGGTAACATCTCCTGCCCTGAAGAGGGCGTGGCAAGTGCGGATGATCCTGTCCGACGACAGCTCAGATTCGATCTCCGCGTCCGAGGAACCCGAGGAGGTTCCACGAAGGAGCCTAAGGGTCAAGCCCCCTCCATCCAGGTTAGGATCCGAAGACCCTCCTTCCTATAACTAGTAAATTCAGAGTTTGCTAACACGTAGGTTATTGGTCCTACAGCCCCCCGTGTGTCATCCCCACCGAGGTGGTATCGGATGGGGAGACCCCGCCCGCCAAACTAGCGGATAGCGGGGACGCCTCACACCCCACCACTCCAGGCGCTACAAAGGACGCCATGGAGGTGTCGTCCCAACCTACTCCAATGGAGGCGGAGACAGGCAGCGAGGGAGATATCATTGTGGTCGAGGCTAACGCTTCGTCCATCACAGACTAGGGGACAATCCCCCGCCCAGACACCGAGGAGGCCAGACGGACGGGCAATCAGTCCCCTCCAAGGACATCTCTAGAGAGCATTGTGCCTCTGGAGGCACCGGTCCAAACCCCTGTGGGTGATCGGGAAATCCAATCGTCCCCGGCACCGCCGACCAACAGGTGGTCGGCCATGGAGGAGTCTCTGTCAAGCGCCTCCATCCCCGAGGATCACCGCACCCTTATGGGTGTGGTACTACAAAGCGTCTAGTCCATTGACAACGGACTGAAGGAGGCCTTCAAGGGTCTCCTTCCAGGCTTTCAAGTAAGTCACCCGATGTTTTTGCTAAGATTTTTATTTATTCATATTGTATACATGGCAGCCCCTGAGCCCTAGATGAGTTGAACAATCTCACCTAGGGGTCATATTTATAATTTGGGAAGTGAGTGCTGATGTAATGTATGCATTGTGTGTGTAATGTAGGCTTCGTCATCAGCCGCGGCCAAAAACGGTGCCGAGCTGGACGAGCTGCATCGGAAGCTCAAGCTCTCCGAGGATGAGGTGGAAGCCCTCAACATGAGGTTCAACAAGGCACATGGTAAGTCCAAACTAAATTTGGATACTTTCCCCCGAATACTATCAATGCAGATTCCTTTTAAATAAAGTCGCATCGTCTTGAAGCTTCGTCAAAAGATATCGAAAAGCTCAAGGCCAAGCTTCAACGTGCCAAAGGTGAAGCGGCCGTGGAAAAGGTGACGGCAAAAGAAGCGGCCACCACACTCTCCACCCTACAAGCCACCAGTGATAAACACCAGGCTCGTGTGGCGGAGATACATGATGAGTTGAAGGACGCTAGCGGCAAGTGCGAGGCCTTGGAGCAACATAATAAGGCGATCTCAGCCGAACTATCCATCATAAAGTCTGATCTCCAGAAGGAGCGGGTGGACTGATGGTTCTTCGAGGAACAAGTTTGCCAAGCCAAGGAGATAGCCGATGGTAAGCCGTACTCCCTAAAGTGCATATTTGGGGATAGTTGATTCGGATTGCTGACCTGGGTGTGGCGATCCTCAGGCGCATCCGCCGATCTATAGAAGAGCGTGGCGGACGCCAATCAGCTGCTCGCCACGCGGGGAGAGGAAGAAGAAGCTCAGACGTTCTAGGCACAGTTTGGAGCCCCCGAGCGTCCTCCTCTTCTGGTGGGGCATCTGAAATAGCTGATGGAGATGCACCAGATGGCAGAGCCGGCCATCAAGGACCTCTGCATCCGCTTATGGCCCGGCGAGCCACTCCCAGGAAGCTACTTCGGTCTGGTGTAACGAGTGATTGCTGCCACGCCCCTCCTCGATGCCGTCAAGTGCTCATCTTGCATCGAAGGAGTCTAGATGGCCCTTGCCAAGGCTAAAGTGCCCTGGTCGGCGCTCAATCCGATGAAGGTTGCCGCTCGGAAAGGAGCACCGACACCCCGAGCTGTACTTCGATGGAGTGATGGATAGTGCGCGGGTGATAGCATCGCAGTGTTCAGACGAAAACTTATTTGAATGAGCTTGTAATGTGTCCGAAGACTTGTGATAACTTGCAATGATATTAGTATCTGCTCTTATATGGTTTTGCATTCCTTTATAACTCCGGTATGGTTGTTTAGTACTGAAAGATGCGAGTCATCGGCTTCAGCCCCCACGTAGATACTACATGGGGTTTCTATGCCAATGCAATGTGTCCCTTAGCCAAATTACAGGAACCCGAAGGCGGTTTAGTGCGGAAGACTAGGCAATCGGACTATTGTGCTTTATTTCTTTCACTTAACTAAAGGGGCGCGAAAAGGACTACGGGAAGCGTACGATTAGCCACCGGGCGAACCAAGGTCGAAGTCAACATCATAGTATTTGCAGAAAGGGCAAATTCCTCGTATAATACGAAATAACCACTTACGAGGGTTGAAGTATAATACTTCTATCTTGGGGTTCATAGATCGGATCGCGCATACTATGACAGTCCGTTTTCGGCTTTCTCCCCTGAGGTGCTTGACCGGACTATCCGGGAGCACAATAGCAGGGGTGCTCCCTTTGCCCTTTTAGCCGAACGAGCGGAACATAAAGGGGCAAGCACAGGATCTGGGCAACCCAACTTAATGACCAAAGAAATAGTTTGGAACCGATGCATATAATGCAAATGCCAAGATGTCGAACACACAATGGTTAAGGCGGTTTGAGTTTGAAATCGAACCCCCGGTCTACTAGCCGGTGAACTCGAGTCATACCAAACAGGTTCACGAGAAGTGGGAGGGAAGAAAAAAATATGTGCCCAAAACAGGACAAATGAGGCGTACTTGTCTCACGCAATTTCGCCTTTCCTCAACAACTCTTATAACTCGGATTGCCGAAGCAACTATTTACAGGTATGTGAAAGAATATAAGAAATAAGGTTCTACATGAGCTGTTGTACCAGGGGTCTTCAATTGGTGACCAGATGTCTTGATGGGTGTTAGTGCGGGCGGATCTTGCGAACAAAATGTTGAGGGGCCGCAATGTTAAAGGTGAGCTTTATGCCGTGGGAAGGTTCTTTTAGGAGTGTGTGCGTCTTGTCCGAAGACGTGTTGCTGGTAACAGTTCGGGGCAACTGAACGCCCATCATAAATTTCCCACCGCTACCCATGGAATCTTAAGTGCGAAGTTGTGCCTTCTCGGCACGTACTTCGCTGGTCCTAAGGTTGTGCGTTGGGGACGAGTCCCTATTGAGAGGAGGAGGAAGGGTCGGAGCTTTCAGTCTGAATCCAAACTCGCTTCCCAGCCTTTCGTACCTTTACGGCGAATGACGAAGCTTGTTGGTCATCTTTGAAGCTGAATTCGGCCACCAGTGCCAATGCATTTTCCTATATTCTAAGGGAACGCTCTGTATTGCCATTGACAGTAATGACCCCCTTGGGGCCCAACATCTTGAGCTTGAGGTATGCGTAATGTGGGACTGCGTTGAACCGAGAAAACACCATCCGACCAAGCAGCGCATGATTGCCGCTACAGAAGGGCACAATGTCGAAGATCAAGTCCTTGACGCGGAAGTTATCGTGCGAGGCAAACACAACCTCCAGGGTTACAGAGCCCACAAATCGGGCCTCAACACTCAGGATTACTCCCTTGAAGGTAGTGCTGCTGGGTTTAATCCTTGACGGATGTATACCCATCTTTTTCGCCGTGTCTGAGTAAATCAGATTGAGGCTACTGCCTCCGTCCATTAGGACTTTATTAAGGTGATACCCATCTATAATGGGATCTAGGACGAGGGATGCCCAACCCCCATGACGGATACTGGTAGGGTGGTCGCACCGGTAAAAGGTGACCGGGTATGCTAACCATGGGTTATACTTTGAAGCTACGGGCTCCATAGCATAGACCTCCCGAAGGGCTCGCTTCCTCTCCTTATTAGGTATGTGGGTGACGTATATCATATTGACCGTTTTGACTTCGGGATGGACTTTCTTCTTACCGCCACCCATTGGACCCCGAAGCTCATCTTCGTCCTCGCCGCGCGAGCTTTTGCCCTGGTTTTGGGTTGTACCTTGTCGGCCTGTTTAAACACCCTGCAGTTGTGGTGTGTGTGAGTGGTAGGCTTTTCCAAAGTTCCATGGATTTGGCAAGTCCCATCCATGATCTTATCTAGCTGAGTGGGTCCATCACAATTGGCTTTAGGGGGCTTCTTCCATTGCCCAGGTCGGGAGTTGCGGAGTCCGGCATTAACCGCGGTGTCATCGGTGTCGTTGCTATTGTGCTGGCGCTTGTTCTTATTGTGCTTTGGTTTTGAGTTGCCATCCTAGGCTTCAGGTGCCATTGGATCTTTAGAATTGTGGCTGCATCTTGCCATCAAGTTATCTTCGCCCACACAAGAGGGGGTCATGAGGGAGGTAAGGGCGAACATAGTCCGAGGTTTGTCCTGGCCTAGCTGGCGGGCCAGCCATTCGTCTCGAATATTGTGCCGGAAGGAGGCTATGGCCTCAGCATCTGGACAGTCGACGATTTGGATCTTCTTAGTAAAGAACCAATTCAAGAACTACTGGGCAGACTTGCCAGGCTTCTGTACGACGTTCCTGAGATTGGAAGAGTCCGGCGGGCGGACATTGGTCCCCTGGAAGTTAGAGCGGAATGCATCCTCTTGGTCCTCCCAGCATCCTATGGAGTTTTTGGGGAGGTTGTTTAGCCAGTGCCGAGCTAGCCCCTTAAGCTTAAGGGGTAGGTATTTGATGTCATGGAGGTCACCTCCTCATGCCAGATGGATATGGAGGAGGAAGTCCTCGATCCATGCAGTTGGCTCAGTGGTCCCATCATACTATTCTATATTCACGGGTTTAAACCCTTCAGGGAACTAATGCCGCATTACTTCATCTGTGAAGCACAGTGGGTGAGTGGCTCCTCTGACCCGAGCTATGTGTCACACCCTATGTTTGTAGCACATTGTTATGATTAGGTTTATAAAATTTGGAGCCAAATAAAACTTTTTCTATGTGCTTATGCTTGCTTGTTATGTTGCTTGCTTGCTTGTTAATTTAGTTTTATGGCACTACTAGGTTCTATTCCACTTCATAATCATCTTCCTTAATCTAAACCCCTTGCCCAATGATCATGCCATGTGAATGGTGCCCAAAACTATTTTTATCAAATTTTGTTTTAACCAAAAATGATTTATTTAATGTAAGTTTCCAAAACCCCCTTGAAATGAGGTTTGCACTCAAGTCCCCAAATTAGGTGGACCCTTCTTTCCCAAAGGCTTTATTTCAAACATACTATATATATGAATTGTCAAAACCACCAAATATTATTTTTAAAGATTATTTTCATATTTTATTTAAAGGCTTTTTCTTAAGGCAAGAAATGGTTTTTCCTAGGGAAAAATATTTAAATGCTTTAAAAATATTTGAGAAAATTTAGAGAAACTCAGTGGACATATATTTTCCATATATGTGAGTTTCAACACAAGGGCATGATCAGATCATGGGCAAAACCCCTCAAAACCCTTTCTGTTCAGATCAAACTTTTGGAACATTTCTATAAGAAATATTCTCAAGAAATTCATGGAAAATTCCACCAAGTCAACATTGTCATGGGTGATGATCTTGCAAAGTTTCATCCCAATCCAAGTTGGTTTGGTTCATCAAATCATCCCAAAACCATTCGTGTCCAGAATCAAATTTGAGCAACTTTACATTGTGAAGTGTCTCCCCTTCGCCTCAAACTTTGTGGGCATGCTCTAATGGCCAAATAGTGATGATAAACTAAGACTAAGTGGTGCATCAAGGATTAAAGCCTAGCATCATTGGATCTACAGAAATCTGATTTTGCCAATTTCTAGGGTTCATCAAGTTTCCATTATCAACTTCTTCCCCTTGAGCTCAAATTTGGTGAAGCATCTCATTTCTACCTAGCCTTTGACCCTGGTAAATATCTCAGTAAGCTGGTAATTATTTCTTGCCCAAAACTCCACCAAACACTTTCTGGTGATTTGGTAAAACTCCTATTTCTACCTCTTATCCTTTTAGCATTGGATCCAACTTTTTACCACAACCTCTCTGAGTTACTAGCTACCTCCAGTAACTCTTCCTAGCCAATGCTCCATGGGTAACTCGGTAAAACTCTCATTTTACACATCTGGACAACAGTTTTCTCCCATGGCTCGCCCCTGACTTGCCCCTGACTCGCCCCTCTCTCTCCCATGGCCTCTGGCCCCGGCCTCACCCTCACCGGCGCACCGCAGTGTGGTGGACTCGTGTTGGCCTATAAAAAGGGCCTCCCGAGCCCCTCTATCCCCTATGGTCTCGCTCTCCTCTCCCCAATAGCCCCCCTTCGCGCTCCGAGGACCGCCCGACCTCTCTGCGCTCGGGATCGACCCGAGGGCCGCTGTGGCCATCTCTTCGTCGATCTCGAGGTGGCAAGCTCCTCCCGCCCTCTTTCTTCTCTGGCTAGTCCTGCCACAGCATGCTGACGCGTTTCCCCTTCATCCCTGTCTTCTTTGCAGCCTGGAACGGCCCCGACGACCTTCTCCTGAAGCCATCTCCTTTGCGGGTGCTCGTCGCCGGCGACTGCGGCCACCTCCGGTCTCCCTTCGACCTCCCCTAGACCGGCGAATCGATCCCGAGCCCATCCCTGCTCTCGCCTGCCTCCACTGTGCCCTGCGCTGCCGCTGGTGAGCTCTCCCCCCTCCCTGTCCCGAGGTGGGAGAAGGACCCGACAGGTGGGGGCCACCTGTCGGCCTCTCTACCTCCCTCCTGCGCTCTCCTTCGTCCCCCTCTTGTCGCTGACGACTGGGCCCCACGCGTCAGGTTTGAACCTGACCGCGTGCGAGGCCGGCTGGCTGGCCAGCTGGGCCGGCCCAACCTTTGGCCCACGTCCCACTAGCTTTTTTCCTTCTTTTTCCTTTTCTGTTTTCTGTGGATTTTGCAAAAATCCCACAGAAATAAATATTAGTCCAATGCCAATAATTCTTCCACCTAAAATCTTGAAATAATCCCTAGCATTTATTAGTGCCATTTGTAAAAATGGTTGAATATGTTTTTAGTACTGTTTTATTTTTAAACCTATATATAGGCACCTTTTTGCCTCTGTTATTTTATTTCCAAAATCTTTTTCACATCAAAACTCTAGGAGAATATTTTTAGTATGACATTTAATATTTATCAGAGTAGGTTAGCATTTTTAATAAGTAGTTGAGTGCTCTGTTTTTTTGTGTTGCTTATTTTTATCACTTTATTTCGTAATGATAGATTGTGCGGTTGACGAAGAAGTTGGACCCAAAGACTTTGAAGACCCTAGAGACTTTGTTGAGCCAGGCAAGCAGCCCTTTGACCATCATGAGAAACCATTTTATTGCATGTCATATAGCAATACTTTCATCATACTTGATCATGTGTTGTGGTGTTCCCCTTTCGGTGCGACGGCTCTGGTACGTTTCCTTTGAAACTTGCATCGTGCATGACCTTACCACCTTATGAGGGTTATGCAAGTGGGAATAGTTAGGTTGCAAATAGATGACACACAAATGGGATGGGACTTATGCATAGTGATGGCAAGAAAGGAACTGATTTCAAAGATTTTTCGAAAACCCCCGTCGGGTGGCACTAATGCCCGAGGGAGATGATGACGAAATGGGAGACCACTTGATAAAGAAGTGGTGTACCGGGACAAGTGAGTGTTGTGGTTTTTGAAAACAGATTGGTGTGAGTTGTGACCGTTATTCCAACCTTACATGTACGACCACGATACCCATTATGGTATGGGGCCTTGTTGATTACTATGGTTGATGCTAGCAAGGAGCCCGCATTACCATTGGAAAGAGTGAAGTGGTCACTGTTGAAACGGGGTCGTCCCTGAGTGGAAGCTGATGCGCTGTCTTTACAGGCATTGGGCACACCGTTGCATGCCCTCATGGATGATACGAGTGATATATATCATGAGGGATGGCACCAACGAGTGGACTCTTTGTTTAGCATCACCATGTGAAAGGCATTGTTCGGGTGCTTACCTCGGGTATGTCATATACCGTGAGTCGTGGATGACACGAAAGTTCCCCGAGTCTTGTGGGTAAAGTGTGCAACCTCTGTAGAGTGTAAAACTATTTGAATAGCTGTGTCCACTGTCAAGGACAGTTGGATAACTGCTCTTGTGCTACGTCCAAATGATTTCACAAATTGGGGTGTGTGTGTGTGTGTGTGTGTTGGAGACAAAGATGGTACTTGAGCTAAGTCCGATGACGAACATGAGTATGTTGAAGAGTTCGTTGCACACGAACATGCGAACTAGGATGCTTCCCAATCAGAATGCATGTAGGTTAAGGCAGATGGCATGGGTTCACGCTTTCGACCTAGACTTCCGTTGCTCGTTCTATTTTAAGTGTTTGGCCCTTGTGTCCCTATCTATGTAAGACTAAGACCTTCGTGGTCATTAATTTTGTAAAACATTAAGTGTGGATGTAAGACTCTTGTTATTCAGCTTCTGTGTGTTCAGTGAGCACTGATCTCTGGGATCACTATACACGTGCATTAGGTGATCTCGACTTATGAGTCGGGGTCCCCACAGAGCTGGTATCAAAGCCATCCTAACTGTAGGAATCCCGTAGTTAGCATGCACGTTAGATAGGATAAAAGTCGTTTCCAAAACTACACCTAGCATTGGAACTTAGGAATTCTGCACTATTTACCTCTCCTATGCTTCACACAACACTTTGCTGACTCTCGTCCTTTCAAACCTTTGTAGATGGCCGTTGTACCCAAAGCCTTCCTGACATCCGGCTTTCCCTTACTCCTTGGGGATAGCCTGGAGAAGTGCCAGTTTCGCCAATCACCCATTTTACTTTACCACGAGCACTGGGTCGATGCCATCACTAAGGAGTACCACGTAGATGTGGTCGTGAAGGCAAACGACTCCCCGACCAGTTGGTTCTTTGAAGGACCACGGATGGAGACCATGGTGTTTTCCATTGAGATAGTTGCACGCAAGGCACTCCTACACCTTCGAGACATCATTCCAGAAATGGCTGACGAGCCAGCTACTTGCTACCTTCCCTTCAGGAAGGATGAATTTGGCGAGAGTTGGACGTTGATTCCGACCAGGGAAGATGGCACACCGCTCAAGTTCCAGACCTACTTCAGCCTCTCCACCGATAGTCTGGTTCATAACTTGATGAAGGAGTCCGTGAAGCTCCGTGAGGAACATCACCACACCCGAGAGCTACTTCGACAAGCCAAGATGAAACCAGACAAGATCAAGAAGGATGGAGCCCCCAAGGGACGACTAGCTGTTGCCTATCAAGGAGGAGTACCCACAGCTGGTGATGCACCTACGCATAGTCGTCGCATGAGTGCGAAGGAGTATCGTGAGCTCTTCACCGACCCGCCTGCAAAGCATCATCGGGATGGGACTCCTCGTTCCCCGACCCCTTCGACCGGGAACGATGCCCGCTCAGATGATCAATAGGAGGAAGACCTAGTGGAGCGTGACTACGAGACCGAGCACTCCACCACCTGAGTCCGAGAACCCCTAGGGTAGGATCAGTCATGTTTCCCTCATGTGAAGTCAAGTCCGTGTAAGGGTTCATATGAAACCATGTGTGCTTGTTGTTTGTTTTGTTGTTTGTGTTCCGATGCAAGTCGTGCTTTTGCCTTATGCAACATGTAAGCGACTCCATCGTCTATCTTAATATAAGTTGGTCTTTCGACCTTTGTTTTAACACACTTGCACTTGACCGACCCCCTTAGGCGTGCTTTTCCGTTATTGCTTAACCTCTTGTCAATCCTAGTTGTTTGACTTGGCTGCTCCAAACAGGCTGGTGACTGCTACCCGCAATAGCTCCTTCACCAACCCTAAAGCCGGCAACTCGAGCCAGCAACAAGGAGCTGGTGGGGCTGCTCACGCTGGAGGACACCAGGAGCAGCCACAAGGCGACATTCCCCTGCCACCACCTCCGCCGGAGAACATGACCATAGATCAGTTTCTCCAAGTGCTCCGGGAGGAATGCCAAGCCAACAATGCTGCTATCCAGGAGATGGCTCAGGCCCTCGTGAACAACCAACAACAAGGCAGGAACGACAATGACCGCTCCACGTTGTCTGAGTTCATGAGGAACTCGCCCCAACCTTCACCTACACTAATGAACCATTGGATGCTGATGACTCGATCCGCACCATTGATGACCTCCTTGCATTGGTAAACTGCAATGAGGATTGTGAGAAGGTGCTTTATGCCTCTGACTGCCTCAAAGGTACCGCCCGATCTTGGTAGGATGGATTCAAGGTCATGCAAGGAGAACAAGTGATCACCTGGAATGACTTCAAGGAAGGATTCCGCACTGCCCATATTCCTTTTGGGATCATGGCTATTAAGAAGAGAGAATTCTGAGTGCTGAATCAAGGAAGTGGCTCTGTCAAGGAGTATCTGCAGAAGTTCAACCTGCTGTCAAGGTATGCACCTGAAGATGTCAGCACAGAGGATGCCAAGAAGGAATGCTTCATGGAAGGACTTCAACAGGTCCTGCAATATACACTCATCATCTGCGATTGCTATACCTTCTTCGACTTGGTGAACAAGGCCCTCATGCTAGAAGACAAGCATCATGCCATCGACGACACTCGCAAACGCAAGATGATCAGCAAGAGAAGGTCAAGCAACCAGAAGCCTCGCCCATGGCAGCCAGCCCCAGCCAAACCAACCTATCAGCCGCAATAGGCTAGACCTCCTGCGCCTTGTCTGATCTACCATCCACAATAGTATGCCAATCCCAGGCCAGCCTACAACAACAACGACAATAACAACAACGGTGGCAGAAACTTCAACAACAACCCGGGGTAGGTCACTTGCTTTGGATGTGGTCAGTGTGGATACATCTCTAAGCTTTGCCCTAACAGGAAGCTAGATGCACCGCGCCCCAATGCGCCAGCTCAAGGTCAAGCCCTCGGAGCACCGTCAAGGAACCCAGCTCCCCGCAACCAGCAAAACAATGGCAAGGGTTGTGTGAATCACGTAACCACAGAGGAAGCCCAGGAAGACCCGGACGTCATACTGGGTACGTTCCTCATCAACACAACCCCAGCAACATGATTGTTTGATTGTGGAGCTTCGCATTCTTTTGTCACCCAAAAGTTTGCACTAGAGAGTGGCAGGAAACCTACGCCCCTGGGTAGTCATATGTTGATACAAACCCCCGGTTCAGTTATGAAGTCTGGGATAGGGTGTAAGGGAGTGAATATTGACATCAACGGGGTAGACTTCCTAGCAGACCTTATAGTTCTGGATTCACCCGACTTGGATGTCATCCTTGGCATGAATTGGTTGACTAAGCACCAAGGCTTGTTAGATTGTTCCAAGAGTATTGTCACCATGACCAATAGACAAGGAGTGGAAGTCAAGTATGTCACCAACCCTGCCTCCACTCAAGCCCCTCACGCTAACTGCCTATCGGGAGTTGAGTTGGATCAAGTGCCAGTGGTATGTGATTACCCGGATGTGTTTCCTGATGAGTTGCCCGGAAGTCCTCCAGACCGCGACATTGAGTTCATCATTGAGATTATGCCCGGATCAAGGCCCATCTATCAGAAGGATTATAGGATGGGATCCGAAGAGTTGGCTGAGTTCAAGAAGCAACTAGCAGAGCAACTCAGAAATGGATTTATTTGCCCTAGTGCCTCTCCTTGGGGATCGCTTATTCAATTTGTGCCAAAGAGGGATGGAACTATCAGACTTTGTGTCTATTACCGTTCTCTCAATGAGGTCACGATAAAGAACAAGTACCCACTCCCCAAGATTGAAGACCTGTTTGATCAGTTGAACGGAGCCAAGGTGTTCTCCAAGATCGACCTCAGGTTTGGGTACTACTGCTGAAGATCAGACCCCAAGACATTCCAAAGACGGCATATGTAACCCGGTATGGCATGTATGAGTACACGATCATGTCATTCGTGTAAACCAATGCCCCTGCCTACTTCATGTACCTCATGAATAAAGTCTTCATGGAGTACTTGGACAAGTTCGTTGTTGTCTTCATTGATGACATACTCGTCTTCTCCAAGTCTGAAGAAGAACATGAGGAACACTTGAGATTCGTCCTAGAAAAGCTTCGAGAGCACCAGCTTTATGTCAAGTTCAGCAAGTGTGAATTCTAGCTACATGAAGTTGGATTCTTGGGTCATGTCTTGACTGTAGAAGGATTATTAGTGGATCCTGCCAAGATTGAAGCCGTGACTTAATGGCAAACCCTAACCACTGTGACGGAAGTTAGGAGCTTCCTCGGACTCGCGAGATATTACCGCAAGTTCATGGAAGGGTTCTCAAGCATTGCCCGACGCATGACCCAGCTTTTGAAGAAGGACAAGAAGTTCGAGTGGACCGCTAAGTGCGAGGAAAGCTTCTAGGAGCTCAAGAAGAGATTGACCACAACCCCAGTTTTGGCCACCCCCGATATTCACAAGGAGTTTGTGATTTATTGTGATGCATCAAGAACCAGACTTGGAGGTGTTCTGATGGAAGAAGGCAGAGTCGTAGCATATCTGTCCAGACAGCTACGTCCACATGAAGAGAACTATGCAACTCACGATCTCGAGTTGGCAGCCGTGGTTCATGCCTTGAAGACATGGCGACATTACATTTTGGGGAAGCGACGTGAGATATTCACAGACCACAAGAGTTTGAAGTACATCTTCACTCAAGGGAGTTGAACATGAGGCAGCGTAGATGGTTGGAATTGATCAAGGATTATGACCTCAATGTTCAGTACCACGCCGGAAAGGCCAATGTGGTAGCCGACGCCTTGAGCAAAAAGGCTTGTTCTTTGAATGCTATGATTAAGGAAAGGCTACCCGCCCTGTATGAAGAGCTTGAGAGCTTCGGCTTGGAACTGGTTGCACCAGGATTCCTTGCCAACCTCGAAGCAAAGCCTACCTTGATGGATGAGATTAAGGAAGCTCGAAAGGGACACGAGAGAAGTGAAGATATGAAGAGGAAGATCAAGGCAGGCAAGGCCCCAGGATTCTTAGTGGATGAACAAGGAGTTGCATGGTTCGGGAATCGCATTTGCGTACCCAATAAAGAGGAGCTCAAGAACTTGATCTTGCAAGAAGCTCATGACACTCCCTACTCCATCCATCCTAGAGGAACCAAGATGTATCAATACCTTAAGGCGAGATTCTGGTGGCATGGCATGAAACGGGAGATAGCCATGATCGTGACTAAGTGTGACATATGCGAGAGGGTCAAGGCTAAGCATCAGCGACCCGCTGCACTACTGCAGCCCCTCAAAGTGCCGAAATGGAAGTGGGATAAAGTCGGGATGGATTTCATCACCTGTTTGCCGAGGTCAAGCAAAGGGCATGATTCCATTTGGATCATTGTCGACCACCTGACCAAGGTAGCCCACTTCATTCCGGTCAAGACAACCTACAATGGGAACCAGTTGGCCAACCTCTACATTAACCATATTGTGACCCTCCACGGGGTTCCTAAGGAGATTGTGTCAGATCGAGGAACCCAGTTTACCTCAAGATTCTGGAATAGGTTCCAAGAAGCGTTGGGAACCAAGATCTCCTTCAGCACTGCATTTCAGCATCAGACCGGTGGGCAAACAGAGCGAGTAAATCAGATACTTGAAGACATGCTCCGAGCTTGTGTTTTAGCATATGGAGCCAAGTGGGAAGATTTCCTACCATTCGCCAAGTTCTCCTACAACAACAGCTATCAGTCGAGTCTTCAGATGGCACCATTTGAGGTGGTGTATGGACGCAAGTGCCGTACTCCCCTCAACTGGTCAGAGACCGGAGATGGATTAGTCTTTGGGCCAGACATCCTCCGTGAAGCCGAAGAGCAAGTTGAACTTATCCGAGAACGTCTTAAGACTGCCAAGACTAGGAAGAAGAGCTACACCGACTCTCACCGGCGAGACATGAGTTTCCGTGTTGGGGACCATGCCTACCTCCGAGTGACACCTCTCAAAGGGAACAAGCGTTTCCACGTCAAAGGGAAGCTCGCACCAAGTTTCATTGGCCCCTTCAAGATCACCGACATGGAAGCAGAAGTCGCATAATCAGCTAGAGTTACCTTCCAAGTTGTCATATGTGCACAACGTCTTTCATGTGTCACAACTTCGGAAGTGTCTGCAAGTTCCCAACCTCCCCGACCTCTACAAGGGCATCGACCATCAAGCCATCGATCTTCAGCCAGATCTCACTTATCATGAGAGGCTAGTTCACATTTGGAATGAAGCCGAGCGCTGCACCCGAAGCCGCACCATCAAGTACTTCAAGGTCCAATGGAGCCACCACACTAAAGCAGAAGCAACCTGAGAGCATGAAGAATATCTTAGATCAAAGTTCCCTTATCTTTTTAGCGCTTAGCCTAGGAATCTCGAGGACGAGATTCTTGTACGGGGAGAAGGTCTGTCACACCCTATGTTTGTAGCACATTGTTATGATTGGGTTTATAAAATTTGGAGCCAACTAAAACTTGTTCTATGTGCTTATGCTTGCTTGTTGTGTTGCTTGCTTGCTTGTTAATTGAGTTTTATGGCACTACTAGGTTCTATTCCACTTCACAATCATCTTCCTTGATCCAAACCCATCGCCCAATGATCATGCCATGTGAATAGTGCCCAAAACTATTTTTATCAAATTTTGTTTTAACCAAAAATGATTTATTTAACTTAAGTTTCCAAACCCCCCCTGAAATGAGGTTTGCACTGCAAGTCCCCAAATCAGATGGACCCTTCTTTACCAAAGGCTTTATTTCAAACCTACTATATATATGACTTCTCAAAACAACGAAATATTATTTTTAAAGATTATTTTCATATTTTATTTAAAGGCTTTTTCTTAAGGCCAGAAATGGTTTTTCCTAGGGAAAAATTATCTAAATGCTTTAAAAATATTTGAGAAAATTTAGAGAAACTCAGTGGACATATATTTTCCATATATATGAGTTTCAACACAAGGGCATGGGAGATGATCTTGGGAGATGATCTTGCAAAGTTTCATCCCAATCCAAGTTGGTTTGGTTCATCAAATCATCCCAAAACCATTCTTGTCCAGAATCAAATTTGAGCAACTTTACATTGTGAAGTGTCTCCCCTTGGCCTAAAACTTTGTGGGCATGCTCTAATGGCCAAATAGTGGTGATAAACTAAGACTAAGTGGTGCATAAAGGGTTAAAGCCTAGCATCATTGGATCTATAGAAATCTCATTCTGCCAATTTCTAGGGTTCATCAAGTTTCCATTATCAACTTCTTCCCCTTGAGCTCAAATTTGGTGAAGCATCTCATTTCTACCTACCCTTTGACCCTGGTAAATATCTAAGTAAGATGGTAGTTATTTCTTGCCCAAAACTCCACCAATCACCTTCTGTTGATTTCGTAAAAACCCTGTTTCTACCTCTTATCCTTTTACCCTTTGCCCCAACTTTTTACCTCAGCCTCTCTGAGTTACTGGCTACCTCCAGTGACCCTTCCTAGCCAAAGCTCCATGGGTAAGTGGGTAAAACCCTCATTTTACACCTCTGGACAACAGTTTTCTCCCTCTCTCTAAGCTTCCCTTCTCTCCTAAGTCATCACCAGAGCATCCCATGCCCTTTTCTCCATTCTTAACTCCCCCTAGATTCCCTAGGCATGAGAGGCCATGCATAAGACACCGTTGGCATGTAGTGGCATGCCAAATGCGCACTCTGGAGCGTGCTACTGTGCCGACAGGCAATGTAGCCGTTGGCCACTACATGGCCCCAACCACCTCGGGCTCCCCCTCTCGCCAGATGGTCGGCCTATGTGTCCGTGCCATTCCACCATGTCGGGCCCCTCCTCTCTCCCCCTCCTCTAGCCCTCCTCACATGCGTCGTGGCCGCCCAGCCGGCCAACCATGGGGCTCGCACGTGCGTGCTCCCCTGCCTCTCTCTCCTCCCCCTCGGCCTAGACCAGTCCCAGGAGCACCCCTGACTCGCCCCCTCTCTCCCATGGCCTCTGGCCCCGGCCTCGCCCTCGCCCGCGCACCGTAGTGCGGTGGACTCGCGTTCGCCTATAAAAAGGGCCTCCCGATCCCCTCTCTCCCCTCTGGTCTCTCTCTCCTCTCCCCAATAACCCCCTTCGCGCTCCAAGGACCGCCCGACCTCTCTGCGCTCGGGATCAACCCGAGGGCCGCCGTGGCCATCTCTGCATCGATCTCGAGGTGGCAAGCTCCTCCGGCTAGTCCTCCCTCAGCATGCTAACGCGTTTCCCCTTCATCCCCGTCTTCTTTGCAGCCTGGAACAGCCCCGTCGACCTTCTCCTGAAGCCATCTCCGTCGCGGGTGCTCGCCGCCGGCGACTCTGGCCACCTCTGGTCTCTCTTCGACCTCCCCTGGACCGACGACCCAATCCTGAGCCCATCCCCGCTCTTGCCTGCCTCCGCCGTACCCTGCGCTGCCGCCAGTGAGCTCTCCCCCCTCCCTGTCCTAAGGTGGGACAAGGACCCGACAGGAGGGGCCCACCTGTTGGCCTCTCTTCCTCCCTCCCGCGCTCTCCCTCATCCCTCTCGTGTTGCTGACAACGAGGTCCCACGCGTTAGGTTTGACCCTAACCGCGCGTGAGGCCGGCTGGCTGGCCAGCTGGGCCGGCCCAGCCTCTGGCCCAGGTCCAGTGGCCTTTTTTCGTCTTTTTCCCTTTTTGTCTTATGTGGATTTTGCAAAAATCCCACAGAAATAAATATTAGTCCAATGCCAATAATTCTTCCACAAAAAATCTTGAAATAATCCCTAGAATTTATTAGTGCCATTTGTAAAAATGGTTGAATATGTTTTTAGTATTGTTTTATTATAAAACCTATATATAGGCACTTTTTTGCCTCTGTTATTTTATTTCCGAAATATTTTTCACATCAACCCTAGGAGAATATTTTTAGTATGACATTTAGTATTTATCAGAGTAGGTTAGCATTTTTAATAAGCAGTTGAGTGCTCTGTTTTTGTGTGTTGCTTATTTTTATCGCTTTATTTCGCGACGATAGATTGCGCAGTTGACGAAGAAGTTGGACCCGAAGACTTTGAAGACCCCGGAGACTTTGTTGAGCCAGGCAAGCAGCCCTTTGACCATGATGAGAAACCATTTTATTGCATGTCATATCACAGTTTACTTTCATCATACTTGATCATGTGTTGTGGTGTTCCCCTTTCGCTGGGACGCCTCTAATACGTTTCCTTTGACACTTGAATCGTGCATGACCCTACCACCTTATGAGGGTTAAGCGGGTGGGAATAGTTAGGTTGCAAATAGATGCCACACAAATGGGATGGGACTTATGCATAGTGATGGCAAGAAAGGAAATGATTTCAAAGATTTTCCGAAAACCACGTCGGGAGCCACTAATGCCCGAGGGAGATGATGATGAGCTGGGAGACCACTTGAGAAAGAAGTGGTGTACCGGGACAAGTGAGTGTTGTGGTTTTCGAAAACGGATTGGTGTGAGTTGCGACCGTTATTACAACCTTGCATGTACGACCACGATACCCCTTATGGGACGGGGCCTTGTTTATTACTATGGTTGATGCTAGCAAGGAGCCCGCATTACTAGTGGCAAGAGTGAAGTGGTCACTCTTGAGACGGGGTCGTCCCCGAGTGGAAGGTCATGCGCTGTCTTTACAGGCACCGGGCACACCATTGCATGCCCTCATGGATGATACGAGTGATGTATATCATGAGGGATGGCACCAACGAGTGGACTCTTTGTTTAGTATCACCATGGGAAAGGCATTGTTCGGGTGCTTACCTCGGGTATGTTAAATACCGCGAGTCGTGGATGACACAGAAGTTCCTCGAGTCTTGTGGGTAAAGTGTGCAACCTCTGCAGAGTGTAAAACTATTCAAATATCCGTGTCCACAGTCAAGGACAGTTGGATGACCGCTCTTGTGCTACGTACAAATATTTTCACACGGGTGTGTGGGTGTGTTGGGGACAAAGATGGTACTTGAACTAAGTTCGATGACTTAGCATGGGAAGTAAACTAGGTCCGATGACTTAGCATGATGAATGAACACAAGGTGTTCAACCTCTACTTATGTTGATATTTGTAACATGTTCAAATGGATATCTGCTAATTGTTGATGCATGCTCACTAGTTACTGGATCATGACATTTGCATTCAAATTAGCTTTCCGCAAAACCACCTACTTAGTGCTATATCATGCTTCACTGTTACTTTGTTCCACAACATGGGTTGCTTGCGAGTACATTCAAAGTACTCATTGGCTTGCCACTGGTTATTTAATTGGCCAGGCATGGAAGAACAGGAGTATGTTGAAGAGTTCGTTGGAGACGAACAAGCGAACTAGGACGCTTCCTAGTCAGAATACTTGTAGGTTAAGGCAGATGGCATGGGTTCACGCTTTCGACCAAGATTTCCGATGCTTGTTCTATTTTAAGTGTTTGGCCCTTGTGGCCCTATCTATGTAAGACTAAGACCTTCGTGGTCATTAATTGTGTAAAATGTTAAGTGTGGATGTAAGACTCTTATTATTCAGCTTCTGTGTGTTCAGTGAGCATTGATCTCTGGGATCACTGTACATGTGCATTCGGTGATCTCGACTTATGAGTCGGGGTCCCCACACTATGTCCCGCCTGTATTCGGCGTCTGTATGGGGCCGGTTGCATTCCCGAACTCTGTGGTTTTGGTTGAACCATGGTCTATACTCTCCCCGTCTATCCGACGAGTAATCTATGGATCCGTAGAAGGATCTTGTACGGCCTACTTTGTGATCTAGGTTATCACGCAGGTCGAACCTGTCATTGGGTTCGAATGGCTCCTTACCCCGTCTTCGGGGCATCGCCGGTACATAACCAGTGTCATTGTCCGCTCTATCACGCCCACGCAGGGGACTGTTCGGCCTATCATATGGGGTATGGTGCGGAGACGGAGTGTCAGTGAGCTCATCGTCGAATTGTGGCAGCAGCCTTCTCTGAGGGTAGCTTTTCGGCTGGTTTGATAGACCAATGCCGTATACTTCCTCGACTAAGAGGTCTTCCGTCCATCGATCAGTGAGGTCATCCTGTTTGCCTTTGAGTTGCCGCTCTTTGGCCTTTAGGCTGCGAGCCGTTGCTATGAGCCGCTGCCTGATTTCTTCCTGATCCTCGAGGTTATCAAGGATGTTCAAGTCATCGGCTTCTGGTATGTCATCCTCCTCGACGAGGTGAAGGTAATCATCACCTTCGGGGTCATTCACGGTATCGGGGTTGTTTTGGTCCTCAGGTTCGTCTGGACCCTCAAACGGGTGCTCGGGGACATCGAGATTGTCATGATCAACAGGGGTGTTACCAACCTAATAATAGCTCTTCTTCCCTTTTTGCTTTTGGACTGCTTATGCGATTTCCGGAGCCTTGATGGCGCATCGACCGATTTGTCGCCGTCGTTGTGAGGTGTATTGTCGCTGTTGGTGGAAGGAATATCCTCTTTGGAGGCATAGTCCAGCATGTTGGTTAAGTCTTCGACGATAGCTATCAAGTGGGTGGTGGGTGGGTCGAAAAATTCGTCCCTGCCCGAACTGTAACTGGGCCGGATGTAGATCGGGGCTGGATCGTCGGTGATCCTCATCGATGAGAGTTGCTCCAAGGCCTCGTCAACCGTTGAGGGCTCCATCTGATCCAGCTGTTCGGAACTCGTGGGGTTCATCCCCATGAAGTCCACCCATGGAGATTGTTCAGAAGGAACGTATGTACGGTCATATGGTTTGATAGCCATACCGAGATCAGAGATCGGACTTTCGACGTGGGTGACCCCGTCGGCGTGCCCGAAGAAGGGGCTTGAGGTTAAAGCCTCAGCGTCCTCGAGGGCTACGGCGGAAGCCGTGAGTCTGGTTAGTGACAAGTCTCCCCGAGAGTCGATGGAAAACTCTAGGTTTTCAAATCTGACCTCTTGATCGGGGGCAAAGTTCTCCACGCGGCCTAGATGGCCGGCATAATCAACATATAGAACAACACTGCCGAAGGCGGAGATCTGCTCGGGGACAAAAACGTCCATGTTGCAGACCTCTTCATTGATGACAAGGCGAGGTGTCGATCCCATCTCGCTCAGAGAGGAACTCTTAATGAAAGCACCAATGTCGGTGTCAAAACTGGTGGATCCCGGGTAGGGGTTCCCAAACTGTGAGACTAGGATCGACGGTAACATGAATTGAAGGGGACACGAGTTTACCCAGGTTCGGGCCCTCCAATGGAGGTAATACCCTACATCTTGCTTGATTGTATTGATGGTGAAGGAGTTATAGAGTTGATCTACCTCAAGATCGTATGTCTAACCCTAGATGAGTTGTTCTATACCTATACCCTAAAATCCTCCGGCTTATATAGATGCCGAAGAGGCCTAGGGTTTACACATGGTTGGTTACATGCCAAAGAGATAAATATGCCTATTTACTACATCAAACATGGAGCGCAAGCTGTGCTCTTTAAAGCTTCCATCCTAGAAACCGGGCTTTCAAATGGTCCGGTGTTCTGTAAGTAGCCCATACAGTTCGGCCCATAAACAACAGGTCGGCTATACGAGGACACCTTAATCCGGGACTCCCTTAGAGGCAAAATATCTCACGCAATTAACAAGCCCTACACTCCAACGATATCCATCCGTCAACACATAACCAAGAAAACCTCGAGAATCGTATACCTCAGATCTTCGAAAACATCTGATATACTAGCTGTGGCAATACAACTGATCGCTCTCCCCAGTACCGGGTGGCGCCAAACTACTCTCACCACCAAGAGTATAGAAGCTTTTTCGATGTCGGCGACCTCTGGTATTCCACAACTGCCACGATACTAATGTGACGACAACACCTTGGAAGAGGAGTAGAATAAAATTCCTAAGTCATAATTCCTCACCAAAGTATAGAAGATGAGTAAAAGAAACCTACTCTCCGATATATAACTAGACACAAAATATTTTTTCACTAGACTCGACTCGGCCAAGGTTCAATCAATCAAGGGGGGTCCTATGTCGGTACAGGCTCTGATACCAACTAGTCACGCCCAAGATGCGATCTTATCCTTATTTTGGCATGAGGGCCTCGACAGGGATAGAAGCACATCTCGTCGTTTTGCAAGAATGGATTTCAGTACAAGTACATTTACAAAAGAGGTGAGTATATGGAATTGGCTTACACTCGCCATAAGCTACATCAAGATCACATCAATACAACAACATACTCAAACATCATACATAAGAACATTCATCCTTGTTATCCTAGGCTGCCGCCTGGAACCCATCCTAGATCTATGAAGAAGGAGAAGAAGAAGAACTCCAAATCAAACAAGCATCGTCTCATGTCAAAGCATCACATTACCTATACCTGCAACTGTTGTTGTAGTAATCTGTGAGCCACGGGGACTCATCAATCTCATTTCCAAGGTTATCAAGACTATTAAAGCTTAATGGGTGAGGTATGGTTAAGTGGTGAGGCTGTAGCAAGCAACTAAGCATTTATTTGAGTGGGTAACTTACGAATACCCAAAGTAAAGTATGGTGGTGTATGCATTACGTACGTCATATATTTATGCTCACTAAGTGATCCTGAACACCTTCTTATGTCAAACATAACCCCACCATGGTCTCTCTCGGATAAGGACTCACGAGAAGAGACACTCACGATTACGCACATAGTTGGTGTATTTTATTTGAGTTTACTTCAAGTTTACTATGACCGGGTGTTAAACAAAATTTCCAAGTTTCCACATAACCGCGGGCACGGCTTTCCAAAAGATTTAAACCTGCAGGGGTGCTCCAACTCATCCATCAAAAATTAACACGCCGCCTTGGAATTCCTGAACCACGGAATTACCCGTAGTATTTACGGAATACCGATGGAAAATATGAACTTTGAGATAGCGGGAAGTGTCGTCAAAATCACACAAGCCAGATGTTCGAGAAAGGTAAAACAAATCTAGCAAGGCCGTCCAACATGTTGACAAACCCGATAAGAGTCGCGTATCGCGTTCTCAGAACACGGACGGATGGGTCTAGCTACAGGAAAAAAACCAATCCCTCAGTTTCCTCGAGGCGGCCCCACAGGCAGCCCGTTTTGGACAAACACTCATGAGGAGAACTGGCCTGGGTTGTTAATTAAAGATCCTCGGGGTTCGGAAAGTTCCGATGCAATTTTATTAGTTATTAGGCAAATGTAGTACCAACGTTGGGCCTTGCCTGAGAAGCTTTATTCTAAAACAAAAATCAAGGTGGTCCCCATAACAACACCGAGCATGTTAGGAGCGCTCAATATGGAACATAACACCAGTACACAAGTAACTAGGGCGACAAAGTTGGAACAAAACACCGAGCAAAAGGCTAAGCCTTTCACCTTTTACCAAGTATATATGTGCATAAAATTAAATAGCAATAATATTGTGATAACAAAAGAATGTCCTTGTTGTCACATGGAAACAATTTCACCTGCAGCTAGAAACGCTATAATAAGGGCTAAGCAAGCGGTAACATAGCCAAACAATGGTTTGCTAGGAGGTGGAGGGTTAGAGGCTTATCATGACAATGTTGGGAGGCTTGACAAACAAGTGGTAGGTAGCGAGACATAACGGTAGAAGCAAGACAACTAGCATAGCAATGATAGTAGTGGTATCCAGGGAAATGTGTCATCTTGCCTGAGATCCCGCTTGGAAGTAGAACGATCCATGAAGAAGACGATCCAACGTAGTCGAACGAATCCTCACACTACGAATGCTTTCGGAACTCTATCGAGAAGGAACAATACGAAACAACAACCAACACACGATAACACCACAACATATGCATGACAAGATGTGCGAACAAATATGATGCTTGTCCGGTTTAAATATGCAAGGCATGGAAAATCACATCAAACAACTACTACACATTAATGTGAAGCTCAATATGCAACGAGTTGCATATTGATGAAACTCCACGATCGATTATTTAGTTCACTATCATTTGCGTAGACGACAATATTAAATGTTAAACATGACAAGAGGTGAATCATAAGTAAGCTACATATCTAGGCAAGTTTAAATGAGGCCGGAAACAACATATGGCATTTTCGAAACGACCCCGTATGATAATTTTGAAATTGGTCCAGATCTGAACTAACCATATTCTACAATTGTTAAACAATGGAACAAAGTATTCCTTGAAATTCTACACGTCATTCTAGTCGATTTATATATAGAGCATCTCAAACGGAGCTATGGTCTAAAAGTTATGACATACACAAGATGAACATGACATGAATGCAAAATGCATGAAAATGACAACCACAAGCACTTCAAAACATGGATGTAATATGATAATATGATACTACATGAAATTCTAAGCAAGTTTCATATATGGCATGTCCAAACCGGAGCTACGGTTCAACCACAACAACCAACACAAGTTCTATTCCAAATCTGCCCAAAACAGGAAGATGTCATATTGCACACATGAAAACAACAAGCTACAAGATTCTAAAATGCACAAACTAAGCATGGGGCAGTAGAATATAACACACACTTCATGTCATCTTCACATATCATACTCAAAAGAGGCATGGATCACATGGTAGGAAGCTCACAACATGGCTAATTGAAAACAGTTCAGACTTGGTGAAATAGCTGTTTTTGACAGTGCAGTTTTTATCACGAAGGAATATTGACCACAGTAAAACTATAATCTATTTGGCATATTATGGCATGAAACTTAACAGAATACTAAAGGACATTATCAACTACAAATAACTCCATTACACCTACTCCGAAGAGGTTCTACATCACTAGGAAAACACATGGCAAGACAGCAACAAAATGTTACACATTCCAGACTTAGAAATATTTTAGCATCTCAAAACAGCACAATTTTTATAGCATGTTCACAACAATAAAACAACACACAAACATGCATTTCTATGGCAAGAAAAATGACCAAGTACTAGTGCACACGTCAAAGGGCATATCTCATGAACAAAATTATTTCATATCATGCATGGATTTAATCACACGGAAATGACAAATGGGCATCACAGCAAAAAATGACATGCACACAAATTTACTCAAATGACAAACCTGATTGCACAGAGAAATTCTATGAATTTTTCCACCCCAAAATCATATATAATATGCATATGTTCATGTAGGAAAAATGTCACCATTAAGAATGCAAGTTTACGGCCTAAACCTATTAGCAAGTAATTTAAGCAAATTAAATGCCAACATCATCTGAAATAATTGTAGCATGCATGGAAAAGACCTATAAATATGCTACACATTTACATGCAAGGTTTGATTACTTTGGATGCACGATTCAAATTATGCGTAGTGCAACAAACATGATATTTATGGAAAATAAGGAAAATGGCATGTTAAACATTTTAAAACATGGATGAATGTGGCATATGATTAATCTACGCAAAATTTTAGACATTTTTCATATAATAAGTTTTAACATGCGATGCACGGTTATTTAAAGATTAGCAATTTAAAAACAGGGGTTGAATCTGAAGCTAACGTGCCTAACAGGGCAGGCGCTGGACAGCTACGAAGCGCCGGGGTGCGATATAGAGGGGGACTACAGGGAGCTCACCTAGGGTCGTTGGCCCAGTCGGTGGAGCAGCTAGGCCTTGCCTTGGAGGCGGCCTGGCTGGGCCTTGAAGTTGACTGGGCCGGCTCGGGTAGGCGTAGAGGCCCACACGCGAGAGGCCAACAGAGCGTCGTCCTCCTACTGATGAGGACGAGATGGAGGCGACGGTCAACGGCGATGGTGATGCGATGACGGTGAGGCAGGCGTAGAGCGAGGCATGGGGCGGCCATGAACGAGCATATCGGGACTCCAGCATCATAGATCCGGTGACTCCCGACGCGAGTTGACGACGGGGGGTGGGGGGCTCGAGGACGATGGCCATGGCAGGGAGCTCCTACGGGAAGAAGAGGTTAGGGAGGGAGCCGAGACATATAGAGCGAGGGCGACAGGGGCCGATGGGAACGACCTGCTCGAGGCGGCGGTGGCCATCAGATGGGCTTCGATGGGCCAGCGCGGTGGGAGGAGAGAGGCTGGGTGGTGGCTGTTGGGTGATTTGGCACAGAATTCGAGGAGGGATCAGGGTTTGCCCAATTAGGTAGGTTAGGGGATTATATAGGGAAGGAGGGCTACGTTAGGGGGATTTGCTCCATTTTTGGACCGTTCGATCGCGATCGGATGGTTCCGGTCGCGGGTGTTAGGACGGGCTAGTGGGATGTGTAGTGGCGGTGTGTGATGAGAAGAGAGGGAGATTTGCGGCCCGACAACAAAAATTTTAAATACTGAAAATGTCAGACGAATAAACCGATGAAGCGCTGGTACGGTTGACCGTTGGGGTATCAAACGACCTCCGAATGCGGTGAAATTTGGCAGGTGGTCTACCTACAATATAACAAGACCACATGCCATCTTCCGAATCAATCCGATAATATTCATTCCGAGTTTCAAAACAATATTTTAATGATGCCGTGGAGACATGCGTGTGTGGTTGGTCTCGAAATGGTCGACGACACGAACGGAGAGAACTGGCAACTACGAACGGATGCAAGTTTGAAAACTCATGTTGACAAAATGCCGATGCTATGCAGATGATGTGAATGCTGCAATAATCAATGCGACAAACAATCGAATCACACGACAATAATGGAATAAAAGGGGAATCTTCTGGAGCGTCGGTCTCGGGCTGTAACAACACTCCCACACTACAAGAGGATCTCGCCCCGAGATCTTAGAATGGAAGGGGAAGAGAAAGAGCAAAAGGAAGAGGTAAAACTTAGTTGCTTCCTTGACAAATGAGTGAGACCACATGAACTTGAAGGATTGCAAGAGATGAAGAATGACATGAGGAACAAGCAAGAATTCAAAAGAAATTTTGGCAGCACTTCGGTAGGACAGAGGGGAAAAATTGATAAGATGGAAGGAACTTGAACATAGAACCCAACACTCTGGTAAAATGAATAAGCAAGAAAGAACACGATCTTGATAAAACAAGATGATAGTCGAATGAGAGCAACATGACGATGCCTCCAGAAGAAAAGATTAGAAACTAGATCATTGGAAGGAAAAGAACGGAGAAGAAAATAACAACTTCTACCACCATTGAACTTGAGAAGCATAGGGTGAACGGAGTTGATGGAGAATCAAGAACGAAAAGAATAGCTTGTTACGGGCTTGTGGAAAACATCTCAAAATTAGAGGTGACAACCTGCCACAACAGAAACAATTGATTGCTTGGGATAAAATGGGATGAAAAACTTCTTTCACTAAGAAGAGGAGGAGAAAACTTGGATCATTTATAACCCCATGATAGCGACAATCCTTAGGAAATGCCTTAGGTGAAATCCAACCCAAGATAACTCCAAGAAGACATGATGGGTTTACTTATCTCAATCTTGACAAATTTTCTTTGAGACTCCTCATAATCAAGAATTTAATAACACCATCTCAAAAGACAATGGAGAAGGAATTGAACTTAGAAATCCAAGATAAATAACACTTAAGCACCTCCAACAAAAATCCTGAAGAACACTTCGAGAAGAATTACATCCTTAGCAAACCACCATGAAGAAGCATCAGGATGAACTCCGGAATGAAAGGATGACAGAAAAGAAGTGAAGGTTGAAAAGAACAATATTGAGGCCTTCCAATGATTTAGATGATGCTTCGGGACAAGATACTTGAGCAAAACTACGAACTCCGGAAAACAAAGATAACCAATTGGTATAAGGAATTTACTATCATGAACAACTCCAGAAGAAGGATTGAAATCACCTGGATGAAACAAGAATAATAATTATGACATGCGTATCCATCATCAAGTTAAATTGATGACAAGCAACGGATTTAGCATACCACTTATTCTTCTTGAAAAGATTGGAGAGAAAGATATGTCACAAACTTGAAGAGGTCTTCCTCGAAACACCGGTACAAATTTGAAATGAATGAGGATGACATGAATGAATGGGGAAACAAGAGAACGAAGAGATCACGATCTGCCTGATAGAACATTTGAATGAAGCACCAGAATAATGAGGGATGAACGAAGAGACAACAATTGAGAAGAATTTGAGAACGAAAGCTAAAAGTTGAGAACAAAGAAATCTTCTGAAATGATGGCCTTCGGAGGATTGAGAAATGAATACCACTCTGAGATGCTCTAGATAGATAAGTGAGGAATTTCTCATGATTGGAAAAATTTCAAGAGGATAATATCAAGCTGATATGACGAATCTTCAAGAGAATGGAGCAAGATTTAAGAGAAACTCTTCTTTGGTCTTCAATACTGAGAATAATGTCGAGAAGCAACACCATGAATTATTGAGACACTCCGGAATAATGAATAAGGACAGGTTGAGCCAACGATGAAAATGGTTTATAAGAGATCTTCGAGAAGGCATATGACTGATGAAATTCATTCTTACGTCATATTAGAAGAGAACTTGGGAACATCTTCAGAAAAGATTAGAAGAGCCAGGTAAGATCCTGGGGAAAAACCTGTGGGTTATGGGCCCACTCAAAATAAACCACCATTGAGACAATTGCTTAGAAAGAGATATTGCACAAGAAAACTTAAGAACTTGATGAGGTGAGAACCTCGAAATAATTTAGGAGGATATGAATGGAAATGAAAGTCTTCTAAGATATCTTCAGCACTCCGGATAGACCAAAGAGAGACGAAAAACAAGAAGGCTTGGATAAGAATTTCCAACCTGGGCAATCATTGAACGAATGAGAAAGGATATGATGTACACCGAGAGCTTGAATTGAATCCACCGGAGAAGAATAACAAGTTCAAAGAATGCGAGGAAAGATCTTGAAACTAAAACTTCTGAGAATCTATACAAGGAATCACCGGAAACAATACTAAAGAGAAGATAGCGAAGAATCAATGAAGAGAAAGGCACCTGGATGAGACTTAATTGATGAAGAAAAAGGGCGGGATGGTGGGGAAAACATGGAATACTTGGGACGAATGAAATGGACTCCAGGGAAGAAACATGAGGATTGATCTTGCCAATATTGAAGAGGATAGAATTAACTTGAAGAGAAGTGCATCAGTTTAAAATAATTTCATGACAACTCCGATCGATCAAAAGGATTATCATTCCCAAATAAATATGAGAACACCATTTGTGGAAGATATGAAATCACCACTTGACATCGAAGCAACTCGAATTACCATATTCAAAAACAAACAAAGGATGAGGCTTTCGTAAGCCAGAAACAATACAAAACCCACTATGCATTTGTTGGAAGGGTAATCCTAGGTAGCTACCTGAATTCCCACCTAAGAACTTCCAAAATCTTTGGTTACGCAATCGGGTGTTGGGGATACAAGGAGGCAAAATATCTCACAAAACTAACAAGCCCTACACTCCAACTGTATCCATCCGTCAACACATAACCAAGAAAACCTCAGACCTCCGAAAACATCCGATATACTAGCTATGGCAATACAACTGAACGCTCTCCCCAGTACTGGGTGGTGCCAAACTACTCTCACCACAAAGAGTATAGAAGCGTTTTTTATGTCGGCGACCTCTGGTATTCTGGAACTGCCACGATACAAATGTGACGACAACACCTCGGAGCAACTCCCTGGGACATTGCCACAACCCCTAAATGTCAGGAGGCACCTAGAACAATGTTCTCCTCACAACGATATCGGAACGATCCAAACAATACCTGCACGATCCTAAAAATATTTGTGTGAAAAAGAGAAGAGGAGTAGAATAAAATTCCTAAGTCGTAATTCCTCACGAGAGTATAGAAGATGAGTAAAAGAAACCTACTCTCCGATATATAACTAGACTCAAAATATTTTTTCACTAGACTCGACTCGGTCAAGGTTCGATCAATCAAGGGGGATCCTAGGTCGGTACAGGCTCTGATACCAACTTGTCCCGCCCAAGATGTGATCCTATCCTTATTTTGTACCACAGCCCTAGCTAGACATTGTATGGCTCTGCTTTGTGCATCATGACATCATGTTTAAATTCACCTGAATTTGAAATGGGGATGTCAAACTGTAGCATCTCATTGAATAAACAAAATTCCAACAATTGAATTTTCAATGATTTCAAAATGCTCTCTAAAAATGTCCCCCCTCTCTGACAAATGTTGGAATCAACATACCAGGGGTGAACCATATTTTCATAACTATTTTGGAAATTTTAATAAATCAGCAAAGTTTCTGAAAGTAACCAATAAAGCAATATAATTATTTTAGTTGTTTCATAAATGCTGAATTTTTTTGTGGGACTGTGTAATATTCTTTTTGTATTCCATAAATTATTTTAGGGTTTTTGGATATATGTATTTTGCCCAACAATTAAACGGAAACCAAAGAAAGAGAAGAAAAAGAAAACAGGAAATAAATAAGAAAGCAGAGGGGAGAAAGACTTACCTAGACGGCCCATTAAGCAGCCCAGCCCACCAGGGGCATCGCCGTCTTCTTCCTCCTGCCAGAAGGTAGAGGAGAAGGAGGCCACGGCGCCCGCGGCCTCGCCCCACGCCGGCAGCAGCCTAGCTGCTTCACTGGCCAGCGCGACGATGGGGATGAGTTCCCCGTGCCATCTAGATCCCGCTGACCCTCTCGCCTCTCTTCCTCTCCTTGCTGCTCTCTCTCCCTCGCGCAACCGCACGCACCTACAAGCTCGCCGCCGTAGTGCCGCGCTCTCAGCCGCTCCCCTCACCCCCTGTGTCGCCCCAGATCTTCGTCCTATCACCCTGGACCTCTCTAGCTAGCCACCCGAGGCCAAGCGCCGCAGAACGCTGAGACTGTCATCGCCTTCAACTTCCGGTCGCCGGATGCCTCCATCAAATTCGTCGCCTCCGGGTTGTCATCGAGCATGATGTGCCTCTCCTTGGTCTCCCCGTGAGTTGTTCTTCCTCTCCCCTCACTCCACGCACCCGATTTCGTGCCATAGCTATCGCCTCCTTGCTGACCGTTCAACGTTATCGCCCGAGCTCGTCGCCGACGCATCTCTGGTGACCTACCGGTCCCCTGAGCGCGTCCATGGGCTTGTGTGAGGGCATAGGTTCATTTGGATCTAGCCGCTGCCCCTGCCATGCACCACAGTGCCGACGCTGTCGCACCCATAGCTCCGGTCGCCGCCAAGTCGCTCGCCACCGTCGCCCTAAGTCACCGCAACCCCTCTCGCTAGCCCAGTTGGATGCGGTCAAGTCCCAACAATGCGTAGATGGCCTCGGCCGCCCATTTGGTGGCCATACGGCGAAACCCGAGCCCTCCGCCATTCCTGGACTCGCTGGCGGCTTAATGCCGGCAAGTTTGACCCCGCTGACTGGAGGTTTGACCTCCTCGGAGTTAATGACAGGTGGGCCCTAGCCCTGGTTAGTTTTACATTAGTCAGAGATTAGTGTTAATAATGTTGTTAACTAAATGAGGCACTCACATGTGGGGACAGCCCCCCTGACTGATTAGGTTAGTATTAGGTAGCACTAATTAACCTTGGTAATTAGATGGGACACTGACTAGTGGGTTCCACTGGTCAGGTGTGACTTTGACCAGGCCATTGACCTACTGACCTCATAGTGACATCATGATGATGCAGTAAATGTTTCTGGAATTAAAACAAATCAATAAATGATTTAATATTTTCAGAAAATGTTTAAAACTTCTAAAAATCATAGAAAATAATCTGTAAGTCAGATGAAAATAAATTATATATAAAATGATCAGAAAAATCCAATGAATCTGTTTATGCCATGATCATGCATGTTTGAGCAAGTTAACATCACCAAGTAGGACATTTCATGATTAGGATAATTTAATAAATAGTGTTGGAGTTGGAATTTAGTATATATTTGAACTCCACTTCACTTAATATGACTACCTATAGCACTAGGTCAATTAAGTACCTTAACATGCCATTTCATGCATCAAGTTTGTTGCATCTCATTGAATGTGTTCATTTCTCTATTTGCCGGTGTTGTTCCCTCTCGGTAGACGATGGTTCCAACGATGTGAATGTTGACACTAATGAAGAGAAGTAAATCTTCAGGACCGTCAGGCAAGCAAACCCCCTTGAGCATACTGATATGAACCCACTCTCTTGCTCCTGCTCTCTTTTATTGCATTAGGACAATCACGATTCAACGGTTACATGTTCTCGTTAGTTGAACCCATTCCTTTGCGTGACCTGTCTTTGCCACAGTAAATAGTTGAAACCATTTAGTATGAGTAGCAATTGCTTGAGCCTTGTTGTGCTTACTCATCCATGCATGCTTACTTACTGTGCCTGCTATGCTTAGAGTCGTGTCGTGCTAGGTTTGATCCATCTGGGTGATGAACTGGAATGGCAGTGCTCATGTCTTGCTGTGTGAGAGCTAAGTGTGTGAACATGATTTGGTAAAGGTAGTGATGAGAGGTCATGTAGGAGTACATGGCGGGTTGTCTCATTGAGACCGTCCTTAAGAACTGAGTTCTGTGTATGTTATCCAAGACAAGATTCTACCACACATTGGGATACTTAATTGATCCTCTCGGCCCATTAATCGCCTAGACCTCTGTCCAGGAGTTGCAACTAGTTTCTAGTGTTTGTAGGAAAAGTGGTGGTGTTCGTGCATAGCGCTGCCTGACGGGGTGGACTATGATGCGGTATAGGCATAGTGGCACAGTGTACCTAGTGGCTCCCGAATGGTGGGCTTGGGAACCCTGCACACATCGTTTGAGGCCGTAGCGGAAACTTCGGCCGGACTTCCATGCGGGTTCAGTCTCAAATAGGCAATAAACCTGGACTAGGGTCTTGTGTGGTTGACGATAGTGGCCGACTCTCTCGTTGGCTTTCCGCTTGAAGGTTGCCGAGGTGCCTTTTTATGTGCACATGGCTATAAGTGGGGGGAGGATGTGTGAAGAAGTATACCCCTACAGGGTTAAACAAACTATTCGAATAGCCGCGTCCTCAAATATAGACTACTTGGAGAACTTATGTGGTTCATAGACAACTTGAAGTGGATACTCTAAAATGCGCAAGATAAGCATGAGTGCTATGGGTGGCCTTCTCATAGGGAGACGGGAGTGGATCCATAGTGGTGTATTGATTGGTGAATATGTGGACTCGTGTGCGCTATTCCACCTCAAAGAAATCACTTGTAGTCGTAGTATAGGTTAGCCTAGAGTCAAATATGGCTTGCAGCAATAAACTCCACAAGCCCCTTCGTTGATACTAACGCATGTGTAGTTAGTTCTGATGTAAGTCTTGCTGAGTACCCTTGTACTCACGTTTTCTTAATTTATGTTTTGCAAAGGAGACGTCAGTCTCATTAGTGATACTTATGATGTGAAGTTCGATGTTGACCGGCTTAGCTTGGGAATCCCAGACAAAGGTCTGGTTCCTTTGGTAGGGTCATTGTAGCTTTTCAGGCTCCTCCAGCCACTTTTGTAGATGTCTATACCTAGACATGTTTAACTTTCGCTTGCTTGTTTGAATGCTCTGAATGTTGGGTCTTGTGACCCCTGTTTGTAACATCTTATTGTATTGGCTCTTCCGAGCCTTTTAAATAAATGTTGTAACATTGTATGGTTATGTTGTGATGCCATAGTTGTATCTATGTATATCGGGCACGTCGTGCGTACGTGTGACGTGCAACGGTATGTATGGGATTCGACACCTAGTTGTGTTCCTTTATTAGTAGTCTTTATGGGGAACTACCTCTTTGTGCTTCCACCGAGCCTTGGTAGCTTGCTACTGCTCCGGACACATTGATTAACCGGGATGTATCCTTCTTTGCTGCTGTGTCTGTACCTTCGGGGAAATGTCTCGTGGTGTAATAGAGTCCCTATAGCCTGCTACGACTCGTCTGTGTGTAGTGATGACATTTATGTCCCACAACGTAATGGAGTCCTTGTAGCTTGCTATGACTCGCCTACACACGCTAGATCGACACCTGCATTGCTGGGTTACGTATACCTATCCCTGTACGGATGTGCCACTTGGGTTCTATGACTAGTCATGTCGGCCCGGGTTCTTTGACATTTGAATGCTAGCGACACATTCACATACGTGAGTCAAAAGACACAAACGGTCCTGGCCCAGGTAAGGTGGCAGCCGTGGAGATAACCGTGCGTGAGATTGCAAAGTGATGTGATGTGTTACAGGCTGGATTCTTATGGCTTAGGATCGGGGTCCCGACATTTTGACACGAGGGCCTCGACAAGGATAGAAGCGCATCTCATCGTTTTGCAAGAATGGATATCATTACAAGTTCATTTACAAAAGAGATAGGTATATGGAATGGCTTACACTCGCCACAAGCTACATCAAGATCATATCAGTAAAACAACATACTCAAACATCATACATAAGAGCAGGGTCCGACTACGAACAAAACCAAATGATAAAATGACATCCATCCTTGCTATCCCAGGCTGCCGCCTAGAACACATCCTAGATCGATGAAGAAGGAGAAGAAGAAGAACTCCAAATCAAACAAGTATCTCTCTCATGTCAAAGCATCGCATTACCTATACCTGCAACTGTTGTTGTAGTAATCTATGAGTCATGGGGACTCAGCAATCTCATTTCCAAGGGTATCAAGACAATTAAAAAATAATGGGTGACGTATGGTCAAGTGGTGAGGCTGCAACAAGCAACTAAGCATTTATTTGAGTGGCTAACTTACGAATACAGAAAGTAAAGTATGGTGATCTACGCATAACGGACGTGAACTATTAATGATCACTAAGTGATCCTGAACACCCACTTACGTCAAACATAACCCCACTATGGTCTCTCTCGGATAAGGACTCACGAGAAGAGACAGTCATGGTTACGCACACAGTTGGTGTATTTTATTTGTGTTTATTTGAAGTTTCCTATGACCTTGTGTTAAATAAAATTTTCAATTTTGCCACATAACCGCGGGCATGCCTTTCCGAAAGATTTAACCCTGCAGGGGTGCTCCAACTCATCCATCACAAATTAATCACACGCCGCATTGTAATTCCTCAACCGTGGAATCACGTGTAGTATTTTCGGAATCCCAATGGAAAATCTCAACTTTGAGATACCCCGAAGTGTCGTCAAAATCCCACACGCAAGACGTTCGAGAAAGGTAAAACTAGTCCAGCAAGGCCGCCAGACGTGTCGACAAACCCGATAAGAGCCGCGTAACTCATTCTCAGGACACGACCGGATGGGTCTAGCTACAAGAAAAAGAACAATCCCCGAGTTTCCTCGAGGCGGCCCCAAAGGCAGCCCATTTTGGACCAACACTCATGAGGAGCAGTGGCCCGGGTTGTTAATTAAAGATTCTTCGGGTCTGGAAAGTCCATCTTCAATTTTATTAGTGATTAGGCAAATGTAGTACTGTCGGGGCCCTGATCCTAAGTCATATGAATCCATACTGTAACATATCACATCACTTTGCGGCCTCACGCACGGTAAGCTCCATGGCTGCAGCCTGACCTTGGCCGGGACCATTTGCGTCTTTTGGCTCACGTATGTGAACACGTCGCTGGCAATCAAATGACAAAGAACCCGGGCCGACATGACTAGTCGTAGAACCCAAGTGGCACATCCGTACGGAAATAGGCATACGTAACCCAACAATGCAGGTGTCGGCCTCAAGCGTGTGTAGACGAGTCGTAGCAAGCTACAAGGACTCCATTACGACATGAGACATAAATGCCATCACCGCATGTAGACGAGTCGTAGCAGGCTATAGGGACTCCATTACACTGCAAGACATTTCCCCGAAGGGACAGACACATCATCATAGAAGGATACATGTCGGTCAATCAATGTGTCCGGAGTAGTAGCAAGCTACCATAGCTTGTTGGAAGCACAAAGAGGCAGTTTCCCATAAAGAGTACTACCAAGGGCACACGACTAGGTGTTGGATCCCATACATATCATTGCACGTCACACGTACGCACGACATGCCTGATATGCATAGATCCAACCATGGCATCACAACATAACCATACAACAACTTTTATTTAAGGGGCTCAGATGAGCCTTGCATATTATGTTCTTACAGATAGGGGTCAAATGACCCGACACTCAAGTCATACAAACAAGTTCATACAAACCAAGTGGAAGCATAAGTTGTCTGAGTACAGACAGATGAAAGGGTAAAAAGGCACATGCCTGACTATCTACAGCCGCCATAGGGCATAAGGTGGTAGCTGGGACACCAGCTATTCGGCATCGTCGACATCTAGAAAGAACCCACCTGATGGGTCCTGGGTCTCATCTGCTTATTAAGCAAACATGAGGACAAACGTACTCAGCAAGTCTTTAAAACAGGCCTAGTCTATTCATGCTCATGTATCAACAAGGGGAGTGGTGGAGCTTATGTAGCAATGCCAGCTTTGACTCATGGCTAACCTACACTACACAATTTTAACTCTTTGTTTAAATTTTTGATATCGCACACGAGTCCACTAAGTCCATGACAATACACCACCAGGATTCACTTCCCTCTCCTAGGAGAGTGCCATCCACGGTACTCACACTTGTCTTGATATTTTTATGAGCATCCATTTGATTATCTATGAACAACATAAGCTTTCCAAGTAGTCCATATCCAAGGACGCATCTATTCAGATAGTTTCATACCCTGAACGGGTGTACTTCTTCACACACACTCTCGCCACTTATCGTCGTGTGCTCTTAAAACCATGCACCTCGGCAACCTTCAAGCGGAAGCCCAATGAGGGAGTCAGCCATGAACGTCAATCACATAAGACCTCTAGTCCAGGCTATCGCCTATTTGAGACTGAACCCGCACGGAAGTCGGGCCGAAGTTTCCGCTATGGCCCCAAACGATGTGCGCAGGGTTCCCAAGCCCACCATTCGGGTGACCCTTGGTACACCGTGCCATTGCCTACCGCGTCGTAACCCACCCCTAGGGTCAGCACTATGCACGGCCTCCAGCATGCTATAAACACCAGAAACTACTTGCAACTCCTGGAGTAATTAAGGACTAAGCGACTGATAAGTCGAGAGAGGTCGAGTTACCGGAACCCAATGTGTGGTAGTAACTAGTCTTGGATCACAAACACGTAACTCAGTTATTAAGACGGTCCCAATGAAACAACCCGCTATGTACTCCTACATAGCCCCTCATCACTACCTTTACCAAATCGGGTTCATCATAAGCTTATCACATCAAACAAAATGGTTTCACCCCAGTTCATCACGCAGATGTACCAGACCTGACAGAACTCTAAGCATAGCAAGCATAGCAGGCAGGTAAGCTAAGCACAGCATGACACAAGCATCTACCAGGTATGCTAGGTTGCAAGGTTAAGCAATTTACTGTGACAATGATAGTTCATGCAAAAGAATAGGTTCATTTACCATGTATGACAGACAAGTGATCGTTTGTCCGAATGCAATAAACAAGAGCAGGAGCGAGAGAGTGGGATGTTATCGGAATGATCAAACGGGATTTCTTGCCTTGTTGTGTAGCGGGAAGGTTCGCTCCTTCGTTGGAATACTCGGAGGTATCCTTAGAAGCAGGGCCTACCACAATGCAGATAAATAACAATCAATACACGCAAGTGCAACAATATGATGCATGATCATGACATGGTAGCATATAAGGATGGGCTAATGCAACTATTGTCCAAGTTAATTTGAAATGAGTTTCAATATAGGTTCAAAATCAATCTCCATTTCATATTCCATATATTAACCTATTAGTAAATGTCAATGTTCATCTACTTTGGTTGCTCTAACATGCATGATGATATCACCATTGGATTCATTGGATTTTTCTGATAAATTTTCATATATAAATTATTTTCATCTGAGTTACAGATTAATTTGTATGAATTTTTGAAGTTTTAAACATTTCTTGGAATTATTTAAATTCAGAAAAAGCATTACTGCATCAACATGACATCACTACGACGTCAGCAGGTTAGCTGACTGGTCCAGGTCAAACCTGACATGCGGGGCCTGCACGTCAACGACACATGACTAATCCCCGCACTGACCAGGGTTTGACCCGCATCTAGGGCCCGCTAGTCAGTGGCTGGGGGCTAATTAATAGGGGGATTAGCCCCTGTTGGCCTTTCCACATCAGCACGCTAGAGGCCAGCCGACGATGACCAAAAACACGGCGGCGACTCACCGGACTTGCGCATCCGGAGGCCATTTGGCACGCGGAGCGCACCAGGAGGTAGCCCGCGCACACGCGCATCCAATGGGGGAATAGAGGGGGCTCGGGGTCGCCCGAGACGACGACCACGACGAGCTTGGCGGCGGCGGTGGCTCGGGTAGGAAGGGCGCGACGGCTACATGGCACGGGAGAGAAAGGGGAAAATGGGAGGAGCACCAGCGGCTCACCGCGGATCCAGCAGAGGCGACGACGAGGTCAGGGGAGGTCTGGACGGGGCGAATCGTCGGGGCGGGGCTCCGGTGTCCGACGGGGAAGAAACGTCGGTGGCGCGGCGCAGTGGCTCCCGGCGTCTTCTCGCTCCTCAGGGAGGACGAGGGAGTCATGGTGGGGCTTTGGGGCGCGGCATAGGGGCTGTAGATAGGCCGGCAGTGATGGCGAGCTCGAGTGGAGCTCGACCATGGCTAGAGGAAGGAGAGGGAAGAGCGAGGGGAAAAGGAAGAGAGCGAGGCCGGCTCGATCCGGACGCCTCTTGCGAGGTCATCCGTGGGGTCGCGTTGGCCGGGGACGACCAGGCAGGCAGGTGGCATGGCGGCACACCTCTGTGCGCGCTACAGCCACACGACATGTCCACTAGCGCCAGGAGGAAGAAGACCCTCTTGTCCCGAGTGGGCTGGGCCGCAGATGGGCTGCCAGGGAAGTTTGCCTTCCTTTTTTTTAATTTTTTCACTTTCTGTTTTATAAATCTGACATTTTTTTATTTCTTTTTCAGATACAAATGCTATTATAAAATATCCTAATTATTTTATATAATTAAGTTTGAATATTTCAAACAGCTATGAAAAGTTTTAGGATATTTTAAAATCTAAAATAATGATAATGCTTTATTTGGCCTTTTCAACAGCTTTGTTATTTATTTTTCAATTGCTGTAATGGTTCAAATATTTAAAATGGCCCTTGATATTTACATGTCCATAATTATCAGACATAGGGAACATTTTGTATGGGCATTTTGAATTTGTTGAGTTTTCACAAACTTTGAATTAATTTGATTCCAATGTGAGCTTGGGGTTACGTTTAATCCCCATTTCATGTTGATGCAAAATTGAAACATGATGCACACATGTTGTCCTATGACATCTAGCTAGGGATATGACAAGTACCAATGTTGGGCCTTGCCCGACAGCTTTATCCTAAAACGAAAATCAAGGGGGTCCAGATAACCACCCCAAACATGTTAGGAGCGCACAATATGGAACATAACACCGGTACACAAGTAAGTAGGGCGGCAAAGATGGAACAAAACACCGAGCAAAAGGCTAAGCCTTCCACCTTTTACCAAGTATATATGTGCATTAAAGTAAATAGCAATAATATTGTGATAACAAAAGAATGTCCACGTTGTCACATGGAAACAATTGCACTTGCAGCTAGAAACGCTATAAGAAGGGCTAAGCAAGCGGTAACATTGTAACATCCCAAAATTCCATTTTGGAATGTTATGAAATATAGCTATGCATCCATCATCATCATTGCTTGAATACATGTATTGTTGAAATGTTCTTTCTAAATTCTGAAAGCCCTTTCTACTTTCCCTAAGTTGCTTTCACCTATTTGAAATCTTGGTAAAATGTTCAGAATAAGAGGGGAGTAACATGACACTCCACACCAGGGTCATCTTGGTGATCTATTTGAACAAAAATAACCAGGAGTTATTTTGAAAATATTTGCAAAAAGGATGTAAAAACAATTAGGCAATTTCTGAAAATATTATTTTTTTTAAAAGTGTTAAAATGAAAGAATAAAAATGTTCATTAAATAGCATTTATTATTCTGTTAATTTTGATATATAATACCCCTATATTTATAAAAGGTTTGAATGTTTTAAAAGCTTTTGAACGCTCCGGAAAAACATTAAACAAAAAACGGTAACGGTTTTAGAATTAAAACGGGCCGGCCCACAGGCTTTATTTCGCGAATTCAATACACGCCGACCGACCGACGCGGAAACCTCGCCCTCCCTCTCACTGCCACCGGGTCCCACCCGACCGACCGTTGCTCCGGTCGGTCGCCTTTCTTCTTCCCTGCGCGCGCCGGAGATCCATCGCCGGCAGTTTCTTCTTCCCCGTGGATCTCGCCTCCCACTACTCCCCCACACTCCCCAGCGCCCCTATAAGTACCGTCCAGTCCCCGCATCCATTTCCCCCCAAACCCCTCTCCTATCTCACCGGAAGGCTGCCGCAATTCCTCGCCGGAGTAACTCCACCATTGGAACTCTCATCGCCCGTAGCCATCGCCTCGGTCATCCTCGCCCTTCTCCGACACCACCAACCGGCACCGGAGGACCTCCTCCGCTGTCTAAGCCCGTCCGCGCTCCGTTTCGACCACCGGAGCCACCTCCGGCAACGTCCTCGACCACCGGCCGCCGCCACCATCGCCGGAGTCCACTTTCCCCCTCCGGTAAAATCTTCGAACTCACCCCCTCCCTCCGATCCAGACGCAACGGCCGCGATTAGATCGGGTTATTCCCGAACCGTTTTCTGTTTAGGTACGGTCGCCCGCCCGTAACCTCTCGCGCGCACACGCCCGCAACCAATAGGAAAGCGCCACGTAGCCCCCTGGCCGTCCGGTAGATTTTTCCCTTTTCTGTTTTTGTTTTAGTTAACAGAGTGAATCCAAATTTTGTTTTGCTTATAACTTTTAATATATTAAATGTTTTGAGTTGATTATTTTTACAATAGCTCACATTTTTCATGTAGTTTCACACTGTACTTTTAAATTTCAAATTTGAACTATAAAATTTGAATTTAATCAAATTTGCTCAAAATCTTCAAATCTGAATAACTAGAGTTTGAAAATAGATTTTTATATGAATCTTTTTGCTACTGTTTGTTATTAGTTAGGACTACCTTCATGTTTAGTTTGAGGATTTTTAGGATGATCATTGTAAGTGTTTTAGCTATAAACAGAATCTGCCTAGTATTATAGTATAGTTTTATTTACTTAGTTTTAGTTAGTTTAACTTAGATTTAGTTTTAATTTGTTTAGTAGGTTCTGTTGATTTAAGCATTTAGTGGTTTACTTATGTTTATAAAAATATAAAATTGTTTAGTTTATTTCTTTGTTAATATAGGAATCACAATTTCTTTTCAAATAGGTTTATTTTGATTAAAACAACTAGTTAGTAATAATTTTCTTTCAACCAAGTTTTATATAATTTAATTCTGTTTTCTAAGACAAGTTTATTTGTAAAATTCTTTTCTGTTAAGAACATGTTTTGTTAATAAATAATAAGTTTTGTTTTGCTCTTTTGATAGTAAAACTATAGTTGATTCATATAGTGTTTATCAAAACTTTTACAAACTTTACAAAAGTTTTCTCAACAAACTTAAATTGATTTTCTTCTGTTTATTAATAAAAATATTTTATTGTTTCCTTGCTGTCAACAATTGTTTTGGTTATTTCAAAATAGTTTTATTATGTTAGTAGTGTTTTATCAATCACCTCCTAGTAAACAAAACTTTGTGTGTTTTCCTTACTTGTGATTTGTGCATTGTTTTGTCTTGACTGTTTACTAGTTCTTGATTGATGTTTGTGGGTTACAATATTCTGTTGTATGCTTATTGAGTGCTTGTTTGCTTCGTTAGATTATCCGGAGTGCGAAGCTTGTTACTTAGAGTCCCACGAGTACGAAGATCATCAATCAGGCAAGTCACTTTGATCATGATTACCCATGTTTTATATGCATTAGTTCTACCATTTTCCCCAATTGCATGCAAGATAGGTTAGTTGGAAACTTGGTTACATTGTAGTAGTATCATGTGGTAGGTACCTTCTCAACTCTTTGACACATTGGCCCCGGGAAACGTTGTTTTACTTTTTGCTATGCTATTAGTAGATGGGGTTGGTTGTGTGATTCATGAGAGTTGAGAGAGTTAATAATATCAAGACCTACATAATGATCAAGATTTCAAGACTCCGAGTTTTCAACATACCTCTGGGTGGATGATGGTTGAACGGCACCCTGGAGAAACCAGTGGATTTGCCTAGGTGATGCTGGAGATGGCCAGTATTCACGCGGAAAGGTCCACCCAGGCACAAAGAGATGGATGGGTGCTTCAAGACCCAAGGCTTACCTGCACAGCCACAAGTCATTATGGGCTATGGCTTGGTTGGATATCGTGGTGACCCTGGACAGGCGGTGCTACGAGATGTAGAAGAACGGTAGGAAAGGATGGGCACCGTCAGAGTCGCAGGGAAACCCTTTGGAAGACCATGTTTTGGTCATCCGTTTCTCAAACACCCTGAAGTGCGAGAAATCAAACGGAGGCGACCAAATCTTGTGGGGAACGTGTGCAAAACTCTGCAGAGTACTCAAACCTAATCGATTAGCCGTGTCCACGGTCATGGACGACTTGAGCCAAAGGAACTGAAACATTCGGAATTCTCAACACAATTAATATGATGATGTGGGTAATTAACAATTTGGGTATGAGAATTGGTTGGTGGAACCATCTCATTAATCAACCAACTTAGTAATAATTCTGCTTAGCCCTCTCTTGATGTAGGAAAAATTGGCTTTACGCAAAAACTTACCACCCCACCTGCCATATAAGCATGTAGACTAGATGATTATCTTTTCACCCCTCTTTTGTGACTTTGCCGGCATATTCCATATGCGGACCTACACGTCTGCAACGTATCATGTTGCAGAGAACTTTTCCGACCAGGAGTGAGGACACGTTCTATGCTCAGTGCGATGCCCTTGGAGTCAGATGGACTCATCTACCTTCGACGCTTCCGCAAGATTTAGACATTCTCATGAGTTGGCTTTCAGCCACTTTATTGTAATTTTTATTGTAATAAAGGACTCGATATGAGATTTCGATTAATATAATGCTGTGTGATTTCCCTTTGATATATACATTGATGTACCGTGTGTGTACCAGCATGATCTTGGGATGGTACGGAAACACCGGAGATTCGACCTTTCAGGTCGGGTCGCTACAAACATAGCCAAACAATGGTTTGCTGGAGGTGGAGGGTTAGAGGCTTATCATGGCAATGTTGGGAGGCTTGACAAACAAGTGGTAGGTAGCAAGACATAATGGTAGAAGCAAGACAACTAGCATAGCAATGATAGTAGTGGTATCCAGGGAAATGTGTCATCTTGCCTGCGATCCCGCTTGGAAGAAGAACGATCCATGAAGAAGACGATCCAACGTAGTCGAACGAATCCTCACACTCTGAACGCTTTCAGAACTCTATCGAGAAGGAACAATCCGAAACGACAATCAACACACGATAACACCACAACATATGTGCGACATGATGTGTAAACAAATATGATGCATGTCCGGTTTAAATATGCAAGGCATGGCAAATCACATCAAACAACTACTACACATTAAAGTGAAGCTCAAAATGCAATGAGTTGCATATTGACGAAACTCCACGATCGATTATTTAGTTCACTCTCGTTTAGGTACATGACAATATTAAATGTTGTTAAACAATGGAAGAGGTGAAGCATAAGTAAGCTACATATCTAGGCAAGTTTAAATGAGGCCGGAAACAACATATAGAATTTCCAAAATGACCCCATATGTTAATTTCGAAATTGATCTAGATCTGAACTAACCATATTTTATAATTTTTAAACAACATAATAAAGTATTCATGCAATTCTACATGTCATTCTAGTCGATTTACATATATAGAACATCTCAAACGGAGCTACAGTCTAAAAGTTATGACACGCACAAGATGAACATGACATGAATGCAAAATGCATGAAAATGACAACCACAAACACTTCAAAACATGTATGTAACATGGTAATATGGTACTACATGAAATTCTAAGCAAGATTCATATGTGGCATGTCCAAACCGGAGCTACGGTTCAACCACAACAACCAACATAAGTTTTATTTCAAATCTGCCCAAAACAGCAAGATGGCATATTGCACACATGAAAACAACAAGCGAAAAGATTCTAAATGCACAAACTAGGCATGGGGCAGTAGAATATAACACACACTTCATTTCATATTCAGATATCATACTCAATAGAGGCATGGATTACATGGTAGGAAGCTCACAACATGGCTAATTGAAACCAGTTCAGACTTAGTGAAATAGCAATTTTTGGCAGTGCAGTTTTTATCACGAAGGCATATTTACCACAGTAAAACTATGAGATACAGGGCATATTATGGCATGAAACTTAACATCAGACTAAAGGACATTATCAACCACAAATAGCTCCATACACCTACCCCGAATAGGTTCTAGATCACTAGTAAAACACATGGCAAGACAGCAACAAAACATGCATTTCTATGGCAAGAAAAATGACCAGGTGCGAGTGCACACGTCAAAGGGCATATCTCATGAACAAAATTATTTCATGTCATGCATGGATTTAATCACACGGAAATGACAAATGAGCATCAAAGCAAAAAATTGACATGCACACAAATTTACTCAAATTACAAAACTAATTGCATAGATAAATTTTATGGATTTTCCTACCCCAAAATCATATATAATATGCCTATGTTCATGTAGGAAATATGTCACCATTAATTATGTAAGTTTATGCCCTAAACCTATTAGCAAGTAATTTAAACAAATTAAATGTCAACATCACATGAAATAATTTTAGCATGCATGGAAAATACCTATAAATATGCTACAGATTTACATGCGAGGTTCGATTACTTTAGATGCACGATTCAAATTATGCGCAGTGCAACAAACATGACATTTATGCAAAATATGGAAAATGACATGTTAAACATTTTAAAACATGGATGAATGTGGCATATTATTAATCAACGCAAAATTCTGGACATTTTTTATACATTAAGTTATAACATGCGTTGCACGGTTATTTAAATATTAGCAATTTAAAAACAGGGGCTGAGTCTGAAGCTAACGGGCCTAACAGGGCGGGCGTTGGACAACTACGAAGCGCCCGGGCGTGATATTGGGCGGGACTACAAGGAGCTCACCTAGGGCCCTTGGCCCGGTCGCTGGAGCAGCTGGGCCTTGCCTTGGAGGTGGCCTGGCTCGGACTTGAAGCTGACTGAGCCAGCTCGGGTAGGCGTAGAGGCCCACGCATGAGAGGCCGATAGAGCGTCATCCTCCAACTAACGAGGACGAGCTGGAGGCGACGGTCAATGGCGAAGGCGATGCGATGCCGGCGAGACAGGCGCGGGGCGAGGCATGGGGTGGCTGGGAACGGGTAGATCAGGACTCCGCCATCCCCAATCTGGCGAATCCCGACGCGAGTTGACGATGGGGGGGGGGGCTCGAGGACGATGGCCATGGTAGGGAGCTCCTGTCGGAATAAGAGGTTAGGTAGGGAGCCGAGACAGAGAGAGCAAGGGCGACGGAGGCCGATGGGAACGACCTGCTCGAGGCGGTGGTGGCTCCGGTGGCGAGCTAGGGCAGCATGGGGGTGGTCTCGGGCTCGATGGTAGATCTGGGAGGCGCAGGCAGCAGGGAGCTCAAGGAAGCTCGGGCTCGGGGGAGCGGCTCGTCTGGGTGGCAGCAGCGGTTAGGGCCCAGGTGGGCCCCCAAATGGACTTCGGCGTGCCAACGCGGTGGGAGGAGAGAGGATGCGTGGTTGGGTGACGACTGGTGGGTGGTTTGGCTTGGAATTCGAGGAGGGATCAGGGTTTGCCTAATTAGGTAGGGTAGGGGGATTATATAGGGAAGGAGGGCTAGATTAGGTGGATTTGCTCCGTTTTCAGACCGTTCGATCGCGATCGGATGGTTCCGGTCATGGGTAAGGGCTAGGACGGGCCAGTGGGCTGTGTAGAGTGGTGTGGGATGAGAAGAGAGGGAGATTTGCGGCCTGACAATGAAATTTCTAAACACTAAAAACGTCCGATGAATAAACTGATGACGCGCTGCTACGGTTGACTGTTGGGGTATCAAACGACCTCCGAATGCGAGAAATTTGGTAGGCAGTCTACCTACAATATAAGAAGACCGCATGCCAACTTCTGACTCAATCCGAGAATGTTGCATACCCACTTTAAAAACAATATTTTAACGATGTCGTGGGTGCGTGCATGTGTGGTTGGTCTCGAAACGGTCGACGACACGAACGGAGAGAACCGGCAACTACGAACGGATGCAAGTTTGAAAACTCATGTTGACAAAATGCCGATGCTATGCAGATGATGCGAATGATGTGATGATGAATGTGACAAACAATCGAATCACACGACTATAATGGAATAAAAGGGAAATCTTCTGGAGCGTCAGTCTCGGGCTATTACACTGTGCCTTGAACCATGATGTTGAGCTGTTATGCTGGCCAAATCTTGTGTAGGTTGCCTCATATTTCATTGTGTGTTAGTGTTCTACTTTGATTCTGAACCCTGGTTGTTTCCTTCAGGATGTCGCCAGTCAATCGGAGATCTGCTGGCCGTGGTCAAAACCATGGAGATGGTTGGGATGAAGAAGATCCTCCCAACCCACCTTTGTTCATAGAGGTTATGCTAGAAGTTGGAAGGAACAAGCGTGCCACTAACCGTCTGTTGGAGCACATCAAGCAGAATACAGCCCATCGTCGCAATGAGCTAGTATGCATTAGAGACTTCATCAAGTTGCAACCGCCCACCTTCCATCAATCCATTGAGCCAATAGACGCAGATGATTGGCTCTGAAGTATCAACAACAAGTTGCGTTATGCAAACGTGGCTGAAGGAGACAAGGTCACTTATGATGCACATCACGTTGAAGGTTCCGCCAGCCTGTGGTGGGAGAATTTCGAGGCCATGCGTCCTGCAGGCCAAGCTACTTCATAGAAGGAATTTTGTGAAGCTTTTCCTAAGCATCATATTCCACACCCCCTGATAGATCATAAGCAAGAAGAGTTGTGCAATCTGACCCAAGGCAAGATGGATGTGGATGCCTATAGACTTGAATTTGGACGCCTCCCGCGTTATGCACTTATAGAAGTATCCACACATGCCAAGAAGTTGCTAGGATGATCTCTCCTCATGTGGGCCCAACGGCCCACTGGACCCCTGATCCAATGCGCCCTGATCGGGGGCGCACAACCCGTTATGGTTGGTGGCCCCCTGTGACCCGCGCTATATTAACAGAGGTGGGAGGCCAAGGCATAGATTACGAGATTCGCTACCGCCACTCTACCCACCGACACGCCCTACCGATCTAGGATTTCGCGCGGTTCTCACGGGAAGATCCACCACTACCTCTTACGCGATCTCTCCCATCACCACCGCCATCGCGACGCCATGGAAGGTGTCTCGAGCTCCTCGGGTCAGGGAGCAGGAGGTTTCAACTTGATGAGTTGCCTAATAGAAGTTCCAACACTCAGAGTTGATAATTACACCGAGTGGAGGAAGAAAGTTGATTTTCCCTTTGTCTGTGCTGAGGTGGACTCGGTTGTGGATGAACCACAGCCGGTTAGACCTACAGAGCCGGTCCGAGAGGCCACTGACGATGATGCTGTATGGGACAGAAAGAAGAGGGACTATGCTCCATTGGAGTTGTCCTACACCCTCAACAATCAAAAGTGGATAAATTCCAAAAAAGTGTATGGCATTTATAAAGAATACAATTGAGAATGCCATTGTGAGCTCAATTGCAGAGTGCACTTCCATAGGGGAGTTGCTTACAAAGATAAAGAACCAGTTCACTGGTTTTTCAAAGACATATGCCACCAAGTTGATAAAGCAACTGGTCACAGAGAACTACACTGGTGGTGGTCATGGGATTCGAGAGCACATTCCCCGGATGAGCAACATGGCTACAAAACTCAAGCCCATGGATGCTGACTTGGAGCTCAAACATGCGCTCCTGGTCCACCTGATTATGGCTTCGTTGCCTACAGAGGTTGACACATTTGTTGTCAATTATAACATGTCACCTAGAAAATGGGACATAGAAAAGATAATAGCCATGTGCGTCCAAGAAGAGAACATACTGAAAGCCTCACATGGTGGTTCTCTCAACTATGTGAAGGACCATAAGAAGAAGAACTACAATCCGCATAGCAAAGGTTCTCCTTCAAAGCCACATGGAAAAGAACCCTATCAGCATTAGAATCAGCAGAAGTTCTTTCCAGTGGACAAAGACACTTGCCTCCACTACAAGCAGACTAGGCACTACAAGAAGGATTGCCCTGCTTGGCTAAAATCTGTTATGGCAAAGAGAGGTAACGACATTGTTTCTTTTATAAATGAATCCTTGTATACATAGTTTTCAAAATCTACTTGATGGATTGACTCAGGAGCAACTGTTAATGTTGCTAATTCTTTACAGGGATTCCTTTCCACAAGGACTATGGAAACAAGAGAAAGATGCATTGAATTCGCTAATGGAGTCCAATCAGAAGTTGAAGCTATCAGAGACATCTCCTTGGAGTTAGCTGATGGGTTCAACCTTCTACTTAGAGTTGTCTTATTTGTTCCTTCATGTAATAGAAACCTAATTAATGTTTCTTGTTTGGACAAAGACAATTATGAGTGTTATTTTGGACATGGCAAGTGTGACATATGGTGTAATAATGCTTATGTTGGTGTTGGTTTACTTCACAATGAGCTTTATTTACTATCACTCCATGAAAAAGTGCATTATGTGTCCAATGTGAATGTTCATGTTTCCTCGTCGAACAAAGAACAAAAGAAAAGAAAAAAACTGACGACTCATCGAACATATGGCACTGTCGCTTGGGCCATATTTCCAGGGGGAGAATAGAAAGATTAGTCAAAAGTGAAATTCTTCCTCCGTTAGAGTTCTCAGACTTAGAACAACGCATAGATTGCATTAAAGGAAAGTATGTAAAACAAATCAAAAGGGTGCAATTCATAGCACAGGCACACTAGAAGTCATCCACACTGATATTTGTGGACCATTTCCGATGAAAAGTGTGGATGGATATGACTCGTTCATAACATTAATAGATGATTACTCTCGTTTTGGTTATATTTATCCAATCAAAGAAAGATCCGAAGCGTTCGATAAGTTTAAAATATTCAAATCTAAAGTTGAAAATCAGCATGATAAAAGAATAAATATAGTAAGGTCCGATCGTGGGGGAGAGTACTACGGTCGGCACACCCCATATGGTGAAGTCCCTAGACCTTTTGCAAAGTTCTTACACGATACTATCATAGTAGCCCAGTATTCAATGCTGGACGAGCCTCAGCAAAATGGGGTAGCTAAAAGCCGCAACCGTACTCTGATGGATATGGTGCACAACATGATGAGTTACTCCACCTTGCCATTGGGATTATGGATGCAGGCGCTTAAAACCGCCATTCACATTCTCAATAGAGTGCCACGCAAGTCGGTTCGCAAAACACTGTACGAGCTGTGGACAGGAAGAGTGCCCTCTTTACAACACTTCAGGGTGTGGGGGTGCCCCGCTGAGGCCAAAATGTTTAATCCAAACATTGCAAAGTTAGATCCCAAAATAGTGAGTTGCCAACTCATTGGCTATCTAGATAGATCAAAGGGTTTTTGTTTCTACTGCCCACACGGATACACAAAGTTTGTAGAAACAGGACATGTAGTCTTCTTAGAGGACGAAATGATTAGGGGGAGCTTGGTAGCTCGGAAAATTGATCTTGAGGAGAAGACGGTGCATGCACCTAATCCGATGATTCAGGAGCCATTTTTTTCACTACCAGTTGTAACTCCACCCATGACAACTATGGGAGAAGACCCGGAACCAGTCTGTCAAGAGCTGACTGAACCCGTTGTTGAGCATGAAAGGGAGGTACAACAGTCAACTGTAGAAGATGTGCCGCAAGTTGAGGCACAAAATGTGGCAGAAACTGAGGCCCGTAGAAGATCTAATAGAACAAGAAGATCAGCTATTTCTACTGATTATAAAGTTTATAACACAGAAATGGTTCATATGGAAGGTAATCCCGCTACATATGAAGAAGCCCTTAGAAGCCCTTAAAAGCAATGGAAGATGAAATGAATTCTATGAGTTCCAAAGATGTTTGGGACTTAGTGGAAATTCCTAAAGGAGCCAAAACAGTAGGCTGCAAATGGGTCTATGAAATTAAGTATGACCCTAATGGGAATTTGGAAAAGTACAAAGCCCAACTTGTGGCTAAAGGATTTACACAAAGAGAAGGGATAGATTACAATGAGACTTATTCCCGAGTCTCATGTAAGGATTCCTTCAGAATCAAAATGGCATTAGTTGCTCATTTTGATTTAGAGTTACATCAAATGGATGTAAAGACGACATTTCTGAATGGTTATTTAAAAGAAAAGGTCTACATGAAACAACCAAAGGGTTTTATCATGAAGGCAAGGAAAATATGGGATGCCGCCTAAAGGAATCCATTTATCGATTAAGGCAAGCTTCTAGACAGTGGTATCTAAAGTTTAATCAAACGATTAAAAGTTTTGGGTTCAAAGAAAATACCGAGGATAATTGCATTTATGCAAAGGTTAAAAATGGGAAATATATTTTCCTAATCTTGTATGTGGATGGTATCCTGCTTGCTAGGAGTGATGTTAGTCTGCTACTAGAGAAAAAGAAGTTCTTATCCTCAAATTTTGATATCACACATCTTGGTGAAGCATCCTATGTTTTGGGAATAGAAATTCACCGAGATAGGAACAATGGAGTCTTAGGACTATCGCAGAAGGCATATTTGGAGAAGGTTCTTCAAAAGTATAATATGCATGCGAGTAAAGCCACACCTGCTCCTATAGTCAAGGGCGATAGTTTTGAGAAATTCCAATGTCCCAAGAACCAGTACGAGATCAATCTCATGAAACCAATACCATAAGCTTTGGCTGTTGGAAGCTTACAGTATGCTCAAGTGTGCACTCGCCCTGACTTAGCTTTTGTTATCGGGGTACTCAGTAGATATCAAGAGAATCCAGGCATGGAGCACTAGAAGATCGCAAAGAAGGCATTGCATTATGCGCAAGGCACGAAGCACTACATGCTAACATACAGGAGGTCTGATTCCCTAGAGATAAAAGGGTATTCAGACGCAGATTTTGCGGGGGATAGAGATGATAGAAAATCCACGTTAGGATACATCTTCACTCTCGCTGGAGGGGCTATTTCATGGAAAAGCTCCAAACAGTTAATAGTTGCATCATCCACGATGTATGCAGAATTCATAGCATGCTTCGAGGCCACGGGGCAGGCGATATGGATAAAGAAATTTATACCTAACTTGAAAGTGGTAGATTGTATTCACAAACCACTAAAGATGTACCGTGACAACCAGCCCGCGGTATTCTATGCTCACAACAACAAGTCGAGTAATGCTGCCAAAACAATAGAGATAAAGTATTATGTTGTGAAAGATAAAATCCAGGATCACACTATAAGTCTCGAGCATATAAAGACAAAGGATATGCTTGCGGATACGCTAACGAAAGGCTTACCACCCAATGTGTTCAAGGAACACTTAGCCGGCATGGGTTTAAGGGAAAGCCTACGTTTCCTGGATCATGAGAGGCCCAAAAAGGAACATAATTTGTTTATGAACAAAATGTATGTTGTAGTTGTATGAGTCTATCGGCAATTAAGCCGTGACGATGAAGCATGCTCTACGTACCAATATGTGATGAAACAAATAAACTAGAAGGTATAAAGTTAAAAGTAAAGTTGAGATCAAGGGGAAGAATGTTAGGATGATCTCTCCTCATGTGGGCCCAACGGCCCACCGGAACACTGATCCGATGTGCCCTAATCGGGGGCGCCCAACCTGTTATGGTTGGTGGGCCCCTGTGACCCGCACTATATTAACAGAGGTGGGAGGCCAAGGCACAGATTACGAGATTCACTTCCGCCACTCTACCCACCGGCATGCCCTACCGATCTAGGGTTTCATGCGGTGCTCACGGGAAGCTCCACACTACCTCTCACGTGATCTCTCCCATCACCACCGCCACCGCGACGCCATGGATGGTGGCTCGAGCTCCTCGGGTCAGGGAGCAGGTAAGCACCCATCCTCACTCTCCACTACCGAAAATCACCAACCCATACAATCTAGTGGGTACATCAGAAGCAAGCAAGGTTCTGGAAAGGTCTCAACCTAGAGCTACGTCATGACCTCAATTTGCATGAGTTCGCTACCTTCCAGGTTGTGGTGAACAAAGCCATTCAAGCAGAAACTGGTAGGATGACCTATGAGTAATCTCGCAAGAGCAACTTTTAGTTTGGGTCATCATCAGTATCTATATCTCAAAGGCGTAGAATACTGATTCCGAACACCACTCTTCGTCTGGGGTATGCACCAAGGCCATCCTATGTGGCGCCTCGCCTACCCTCGCCTACCGATGCCATGTGTTCCCTAGAAGAACCTCATCAACTGGATGCTCTACTCAGATACACGTCCCATTCAAGGGGCATGTTTCAAGTGCAGTCAGCTTGGACATTATTCGAAGAATTGCCCTTTGCAAGCAAATGTTCCATCTTCTTCAAGCAATGTTGCCGGTCGTGGCAAGCCCCAAATTAAGAAGTTGAATGCCAGGTCAGTTGTTTATACCCGTGGATGTGTTCAACATGTAACTACAGAAGAAGCTGAAGATGTTGCCAATGTCGTGTTTAAGATGCTCCTTGTCAATTCTCATCCAGCTTCAGTTCTATTTGACTCTAGAGCATCTCACGCTTTCATTTCCGAAAGGTATGCCATGTCGCATGATATGTTTTTTTGATATTATGCCAACTCCTTTGGAAGTTCAAACTCCAGGTTCCAAATGGCAAACTACTAGAGTAAGCCATGGAAATCAAATCCTTGTTGATGGTTTAGTATTCCTTGCTTCTCTAAGTGCTCTCAAGTCTTCGGACATCAATATCATTTTGGGGATGAACTGGATGACAACCCATCATGCCAAAGTCGATTGTTTCACTAGGTCTGTTCAGCTTACCCATCCTTCTGGCCAGATAGTCAAGGTCCAAACCCGCCTTCCTGAGGGCATGATTCATTCCCTCAATGCCAATCCTCTTCCAGACCTTGAAAACATTCCGGTAGTCCGTGACTTTACGGATGTTTTCCCAGAATAATTGCCAGATGTTCCACCAGACAGAGAAGTAGAGTTTGCCATTCAACTTATTCCAGGAACTGCTCCAATTGCTAGAAGGCCCTATAAGATGTCTCCCTAAGAGCTAGCTAGGCTTAAGATCCAACTCGATGCATCTTTGAAGAAAGGTTTTATCTGTACTAGTTCTTTTCTATGGGCTTGTCGTGTCATCTTCGTGCAGAAGAAGGATGGTACGGACCGGATGGCTGTCAATTATCGGCCGGTTAATATGGTCAAGATAAAGAACAAATATCCGTTCCCCAGGATCAACGATCTGTATGATCAGCTTGCTAGATCCGCAGTCTTCTCCAAGATGGATTAGAGATTAGGTTATCATGAAATCAAAATCAGGAACGGGGACATTCCAAAGACGGCTTTTGTCACTGGTTATGGCCAATATGAGTACACCGTCATGTCCTTCGGTCTAACCAATGCCCCAGCCACCTTCTCCCACTTAATGAATTCAATCTTCATGGAGTATTTGGACAAATTTGTCATGGTTTACGTCGATGACATCCTCATATACTCTAAGAATGAAGAAGAACATGTTGAGCATCTTAGGCTGGTATTGATGAAACTACGAGACCACCGCCTTTACGCCAAATTCTCCAAGTGCGAATTCTGGTTGCCAGAAGTGACCTATCTAGGACATTTAATCTCTGCGAAGGTATTGTTGTCAATCCTGAGAGAGTTCAAGCTGTCCTTGACTGGACTCAACCTGAATCGGTGAAGCAAGTTAGGAGTTTCCTTGGATTAGCGAGCTATTGTCGCAAATTTGTTGAGAACTTATCCAAAGTTGCAAAACCCCTAAATGAACTCCTCAAGAAAGATAAGAAATTCGGCTGTACTCCAAAGTGCGAGGAAAGTTTTCAGGAGTTAAAAAGACGACTGACTACTGCCGCGGTACTTGTACCCCCAGATTTCACAAAGGACTTTCTTATCTACTGTGATGCTTCGCGACAAGGTATAGGTTGCATTCTAATGAAGATCATCATGTGATTGCCTATGCATCTCGACAACTGCGTCCACATGAGGAGAATTATCTAGCACACGATCTGGAACTTGCCGCAGTAGTCCATGCACTTGTCACTTGGTGACATTACGTTCTAGGTAATCGTTGTGAAATATACAGTGATCACCAGAGTCTCAAATATATATTCACTCAACCGGATTTGAATCTCGGGCAAAGACGGTGGATTGAGTTGATTACGGACTACGACTTAGGAATATCTTACACCCCAGGCAAAGCCAATGTCATGGCTGATCCACTAAGTCGTAAATCCTATTGTAACAACCTCATGTTGCTAAAAAGTCAACCACTTCTCCACGAGTAATTCCATAAGTTGAATTTTCACATTGTTCCTCGAGGATCCCTTTCTAACTTGGTGGAGAAACCGACTCTTCAGGATCAGATCATAGAAGCCTAGAAGCATGATACGGGAATTTCCTGGATCAAGAGCAACATTGCAAAGGGAGTTTATCGTTCCTTCTCGATAGATGATCAAGGTGTTGTATTCTTTAAGGACCGCTTGGTGGTTCCCAAGAAGCAACAACTTCGAGAATAGATCCTTATGGAAGCTCATGAATCTCCTGTCACAATTCATCCCGGTAGTACTAAGATGTATCAGGACCTACGCCATAGGTTTTGGTGGACCCGGATGAAGAGAGAAATCGCTTCGTTTGTTGCTAACTACGATGTTTGTCATCGTGTTAAAGCAGAGCATCAAAGGCCTGCTGGCACCCTTAAGCCCTTGACTATTCCTGAGTGTAAATGGGACAAGGTCGGTATGGATTTCATCACCGGCTTTCCAAAGACTAAGAAAGGGAATGATGCCATCTTCGTGGTCATTGATTGCCTTTCAAAAATTTCTCATTTCCTTCCAGTTCGAGAAAGTATAACTTCTAGTCAGTTAGTAGATCTATATATTTCTCGAATAGTGTCTCTTCATGGTGTTCCTCTAGAGATGAATTCTGATCGTAGAAGTCTTTTCACTTCTCGACTTTGGGAAAGTTTCTAGAATGCTATGGGAACCCATATCTCTTTTAGCACTGCCTATCACCCTCAATCAAGTGGTCAAGTAGAAAGAGTCAATAAAATTCTTGAAGATATGCTCAGAGCCTGTGTTATCTCATTCGGAATGAATTGGAAGAAATGCCTTCCAGTCGCCAAATTTGCTTATAACAGTAGCTTCCCGTCTAGTCTAGGCAAAGCTCCTTTCAAAGTTCTATATGGACGAAGATGTCAAATGCCATTAAACTGGTCTGAAATCGGTGAAAGACAATTCTTTGGACCGGATATGATGTAGGATGCAAAAGAGCAAGTTCGCGTCATTCGTGAAAATTTCAAAACTGCCCAATCTCGTCAAAAGAGTCAATATGACCGTCATCATAAGGAAGTAAGTTATGAAGTTGACGAGAAGGCTTAACTTCAGGTTTCACCTCTTAAAGGTACCCATTGTTTCGATATCAAAGGCAAATTGTCTCCTCGTTGCATTGGTCCTTTTCGCATTCTCGCTGAACGAGGAGAGGTTGCCTACCAATTGGAACTAGCCCCACAACTTTCCAAAGTTCGTGATGTGTTTGACGTTTCTCAACTCAGGCATTTCTTCAAGGATCCTATCCGTGAACTAGACCATGCAACGCTTGATCTTCAAGATGATCTCTCATATCGATAATATCCTGTTCGTATTCTTGATGAAACGGAGCGCAACATTCGACGTAGCACCATCAAGTTTCTCAAGGTTTAGAGGTCATGCCATTCCGAGGATGAAGCAACCTGGAAGCACGAAGATTGTCTTCGGCTTGAGTACCCTGCACAATTCCCGACTACCCCTGAATCTCGGGATGAGATTCTTGTTTAGTGAGGGTGAGTTGTCACATCCCTAGTTTTAACTAGGTTTGCTAATGCATTCATGCATGCATTTAAATTTCAAAAGAAAATGGATTGAGTAAATGATCAAGCCCTAGAAATCATTTTTTCCAAAATAAGCATTATAAAAATTGCTTCAAACAGATCCAAGAAAATGTCCCTGGTGTTGTGACAAAATATTGGCATCATGTGAAAATGGCAATCAATATTTTTGGATCACAGAAACATTTTATCTTGGGCATTCAAATTAATGAAACAATAATTGAATTGGACTTATATTTATTATATATAACATATAAGTTCAATAATTCTGAGTTTTTTATGTGGAACTAGTAATTAGTTATACTTAGCTCACATCACAATTTTGAGGATTTTATAAAATGGCTAAGTATTTTATGTTGTAGCCAAAACAAATGACAGAAAATAGAAAATAAAAAAAGAAAAAGAAAAGGAGGAGAAAACGCACCTGGCTTACCTCGCCCAGAAGGGAGGCGGCCCATCTAGCCTAGTGGCCAGTCATCCCCCTCCTCCCACCAGGAGGACAGGGGCACGCGACCGAGATGCTCGGCCACCTCCAGCCAGCCTGATTGCTGCTGGCCTTGCTTGGAGGCGCCACAGCCCCCGTGGACACCCCTAGAGTTCATTCCTCCCCCTGTTGCTCTCTCCTTATCTCTGTGTCTCTCTCGCACCCACACGCTCGAAGGCCGGCGTTGCCGCCGCTCGGCGATTCGCGACCATTGACGCATCCCCCAGCCCACCGAGCGTCCCTCCAGACTCCCTGTGAGATCTTCGTTCCTCTCCTCCTCTTCCTGTGGTCCTCCCCATCCTCTAGTTGCCCCCTGCCGGAACCCGAGCTCCTCACCATAGGCAATGGCGTGGCCGTGGCCACAGCCTCCATGGCTCGCGCCCGGCACCTCTGCGTGCTCCTGGAGCCCCAGTGAGCCTGCCCAGCCGGTTTCTTCGCTCGCATGTGCACCGCGACCATCACGCTCATGTAGGCCGTAGCTGCACCGCCGCGGAATCCGATGTCGTCGACTACTTAGACCGCCCTAGCACCTCCTGTTGCCCCCGTTGGATGCGACACATCTCCAGGTCGCCGTAGGACCAAGCCACGCCTCAAACTGAGCCCTGTAGCGAAGTTCTGGCGAAATTCCACCGCGGTTTGGGTCGTCGGCGGCCCAGCACTGGTGGGCGCCGATGTGGACTGGGCATTAGGGCCTAACCCATCACTAACCAGCCCCCAGCCGCTGACAACGAGCCCAAGAGTGGGTCAAACCCCGGTCAGCGTGGGATTAGTCCTGAGTCACTGACCAGTGGACCCCACTGGTCAGGTTTGACCCGGACCAGGTGCTGTTAACCTGCTGACGTCATGATGATGTCAGGCTGATGTAGTAAATATTTTTCTATAACAAAAATATTCCAGAAAATAATATAAACTTGAAAAATTCATAGAAAATAATCTATAAGTCAGATGAAAATAATTTACATATGGAAATTTATCAAAAAAATCCAATGAATCAGATGGTGTCATTTTCATGCATGTTAGACGAACCTAAATAGGAGAACCTGGACATTTTATTCAAAACACATTATGTACCCTCACATATGGAGTTGAATTTAGACCTTGGGTTCAAACCATCTTCATTTAACATGTTGATAGATGCGTTACCTCAAACCATCAACATATTTCCATGTTATTATCATGCATCTTTGTGAAGCATTTGCCTTGCTTAATTTGTACCTTGCTTGATCTTGTCGATAGACTTGCAAGACGTAGTTATCGACGACATCGAAGAGCAGCCTAGTTCTTTTGATAAACAGGCAAGCAACCCCCCTTGAGCATATTTGATACAATCCCACTCTCTCTATCTCTTGCTCTCATTTCAATGCATTAGGATAACACGATTCAACTGCTACTTATGTTGTGGTAGATGAACCCACTCCTATGCATGACCTGTCATTCTCACAGTAAATAGCTAAACCAAGCAACCTAGCATACTTCGTAGATGCTTGAGCCATGTTGTGCTATAACCTTGTTGTGCTTGCTATGCTTAGAGTTGTGTTAGGTCTGATTCATCTGGGTGATGAACCAGAATGAACTAGATGTGTCCTGATGATGAGGGTTAAGTGTTGAACCCCTTCTGATAAAGGTAGCGATGAGAGGCCATGTAGGAGTACATGGTGGGCTGTCTCATTGAAGCCGGTCATAGGAGCCGAGTTCCGTGTTTGTGTTCCAAGACTATCTACTACCGCACACTCAGTTCCGTGTGGGGACCTCGACCCATAAGTCGTGATCACCGAATGCACGTGTACAGTGATCCTAGAGATCAATGCTCACTGAACACACAGAATCTAAATAGCAAGAGTCTTACATCCACATTAGCATCTTACACAAATAAAGACCATGAAGGTCTAGTCTTACATAGATAGGTCCACAAGGGCCAAACACTTAAAAAGAACAAGCAGCGGAAATCTTGATCGAAAGCGTGAACCCATGCCACCTACCTTAACCTACATGCATTTTGACTGGGAAGCGTCCTAGTTATCATGTTCGTCACCAACGAACTCTTCAACATACTCCCGTTCTTCCATGCCTAGCCAATTAAATAACCAGTGGCAAGCGAATGAGTACTTTGAATGTACTCGCAAGCAACCCAAGTTGTGGAACAAGGTAATTATGATGCATGATATAGCACTAGGTAGGTAATTTGCGGAAAGCCAATTTTTAATGCAATGACATGATCAAGTAACTAAGTAAGCATGCATCAATAGTTTGGCAGACATTCATATGAAAAAATTATAGATATCATCATAAGCAGGGATCGAACATCTCATGTTCATTCATCATGCCAAGTCATCAGACTTAGTTCAATTGCCAAGCTAAGTCATCGGACTTAGCTCAAGTACCATCTTTGTCTCCAACACACGCACACACGAGTTTGTGAAATCATTTGGATGTAGCACAAGAGCGGTCATCCAATTGTCCTTCACCATGGACACGACTATTCGAATAGTTGTACACTCTGCAGAGGTTGCACACTTTACCCACAAGACTCGGGGAACTTCCGTGTCATCCACGACTCGCGGTATATGACATACCCGAGGTAAGCACCCGAACAAGGCCTTTCCTATGGTGATACTAAACAAAGAGTCCACTCGTTGGTGCCATCCCTCATGATATACATCACATGTATCATCCATGAGGGCACACAATGGTCTGCCCGGTGCCTGTAAAGACAGCGCATGGCATTCCACTTCCGGGACGACCCCGTCTCAAGAGTGACCACTTCACTCTTGCCACTAGTAATGCTAGATCCTTGCTAGAACCAACAATAGTACTCCACCAAGCCCCGTCCCATAAGGGGTATCGTGGCCGTACATGTAAGGATGGAATAACGGTCGCAACTTACAACAATCTGTTTTTCAAAAACCACAACACTCACTTGTTCCGGTACACCACTTCTTCCTCAAGTGGTCACCCATCTCATCATCACCTCCCTCGGGCATTAGTGGCACCCGACGGGGTTTTCAATAAGTCTTTGAAATCTTTTCTCCCTTTCCATTTCTATGCAAAATCCCAAACCCACTTGCGTAGCATCTACTAGCATCCTAACTACACCCACCTCAACAACCCTCATAAGGTGGTAGGGTCATGCCCGACGCAAGTGTCAACGGTAAGAGTATCGGAGGCAACCCACCGAAGGGGGTACTCCTCATCATGATCAATCATCGAAACAACAAGTGCTACATGTAATCGATGAAAAAGTTTCTTAACATGGTCAAAGGGCTGCTTGCCTGGCTCAACAAAGTCTTTGATGTCTAGGAAGTCTTCGGGTCCAACTTCCTCGTCAACCGTGCAATCTATCGTCGTGAATAAATAGCGATAAAATAAGCATCACCCAAAAACAGAGCACACAAGCCACTATTAAAAATGCTACCCTACTCTGATAAATACTAAAGATCATATTAAAAATGTTTTTTATGGTTTTGATCTTAGAAAGATTTTCAAAAACATTTAAAACAGGGTCTGATCATACCAAAATAGGGTTTTCAATCATTTTTACAAGTGATACTAATAAATTCTAGGGAATATTCTAAGATTTTAGGTGCAAAGATGTTTGCAATTAGATTTAATTTGTGCCCTATGGAATTTTTGGAAGAAAAACAAAAAAAAGAAAAAGAAACAGGGCACTGTGCCCCTTGGGCAAAAATGCCCAGCCGAAACCGGCCAATAGGGGAAGCCGGCCCAGGCGAGGCGCCGCACGCGGCAGGTTTACTTTTAAACCTGCTCGCGGGCCCTACTAGGTAGAGAGAGAGGAGGATGCTAAGGGGATGACAGGTGGGCCCCACCTGTCATCCCTCTCCTCGCGACAGGAGCGGAGGGGGCTCACCGAAGGGGGTTCCAGGCCGCGGCGGTTGGAACGAGGGCACCGACGTGCCCAAGGGGCTCCCGCACATCGGTGGGTGGTCGAGGGGAATGCTAGCGACGGGGATCACGATAGTGGTGAGGGTTTGGTCCGGGAGCAGGCTCCCGACCACGGGGTCGAGCGTGTTGAGCATGGGGGAGAAGCTGAGGGAAGGGGGAGCGAGGAGAGAGGAGCAGGAGGAGCAGGGGTCCTTCTTATGGGCGAGCTTCGATCCATCGCGGGCGTGGTGCGCTGGCGAGGACGTCGCCATCGCCATTGGCCATGGGGGCCTCCAGGCTATGACTGGGGGATTCTTGGACTTAGTCCGCGTCCAGGGGAAGGGAAGGGTAGCCAGGAGGGGGACCGGAGGTACGCACGTGCGAGCGCGTCCACTGGTTGACTCGAGCGGTGTCGTGGGCACGCAATGGAGGGCAGTAGAGGAGGAGGGAGGAGGGGGCGCGACCATCTGGCGCCTTGCAGACATCGAGGGCGCCCAGGGGACATGCTAGGGAGGCCCAAGGCTGTAGCGACCCGACCTGAAAGGTCGAATCTCCGGTGTTTCTGTACCATCCCAAGATCATGCTGGTACACACACGGTACATCAATGTATATATCAAAGGGAAATCACACAGCATTATATTAATCGAAATCTCATATCGAGTCCTTTATTACAATCAAATTACAATAAAGTGGCTGAAAGCCAACTCATGAGAATATCTAAATCTTGCGGAAGCGTCGAAGGTAGATGAATCCATCTGAATCCAAGGGCATCTCACTGAGCATAGAACGTGTCCTCACTCCTGGTCAGAAAAGTACTCTGCAACATGATACGTTGCAGCCGTGTAGGTCAGCATATGGAATATGCCGGCAAAGTCACACAAGAGGGGTGAAAAGATAATCATCTAGTCTACATGCTTATATGGCAGGTGGGGTGGTAAGTTTTTGCGTAAAGCCAATTTTTTTCCTACATCAAGAGAGGGATAAGCAAAAAATATTACTAAGTTGGTTGATTAATGAGATGGTTCCACCAACCAATTCTCATACCCAAAAATGTTAATACCCACATCATCAGATTACTAGTGTTGAGAATTCCGAATGTTTCAGTTCCTTTGGCTCAAGTCGTCCATGACCGTGGACACGGCTAATCGATTAGGTTTGAGTACTCTGCAGAGTTTTGCACACGTTCCCCACAAGATTTGGTCGCCTCCGTTTGATTTCTCACACTTCAGGGTGTTTGAGAAACGGATGACCAAAACATGGTCTTCCAAAGGGTTTCCCTGCGACTCTGACGGTGCCCATCCTTTCCTACCGTTCTTCTACATCTCGTAGCACCGCCTGTCCAGGGTCACCACGATATCCAACCAAGCCAGAGCTCATAATGACTTGTGGCTTTGCAGGTAAGCCTTGGGTCTTGAAGCACCCATCCATCTCTTTGTGCCTGGGTGGATCTTTCCGCGTGAATACTGGCCATCTCTAGCATCACCTAGGCAATTCCACTGGTTTCTCCAAGGTGCCGTTCAACCATCATCCACCCAGAGGTATGTTGAAAACTCGGAGTCTTGAAATCTTGATCATTATGTAGGTCTTGAAATTATTAACTCTCTCAACTCTCATGAATCACACAACCAACCCCGTCTACTAATATCATAGCAAAAAGTAAAACAACGTTTTCCGGGGCCAATGTGTCAAAGAGTTTGAGGGGGGTACCTACCACATGATACTACTACAATGTAACCAAGTTTCCAACTAACCTATCTTGCATGCAACTGGGGAAGATGGTAGAACTAATGCATATAAAACATGGGTAAACATGGTCAAAGTGACTTGCCTGATTGATGATCTTCGTACGTGAGTGACTCTAAGTAACAAGCTTCGCACTCCGGATAATCTAACGAAACAAACAAACACTCAATAAGCATACAACAGAATATTGTAACCCACAAACATCAATCAAGAACTAGTAAACAGTCAAGACAAAACAATGCACAAATCACAAATAAGGAAAACACACAAAGTTTTGTTTACTAGGAGGTGATTGATAAAACACTACTAACATAATAAAACTATTTTGAAATAACCAAAACAATTGTTGACAGCAAGGAAACAATAAAATATTTTTATTAATAAACAGAAGAAAATCAATTTAAGTTTGTTGGGAAAACTTTAGTAAAATTTATAAAAGTTTTGATTCACACTAAGTGGAACAAATATAGTTTTACTAACAAGAGAGCAAAACAAAACTTATTAGTTATTAATAAAACATGTTCTTAACAGAAAATAATTTACAAATAAACTTGTTTTAGAAAACAAAATTAAATTATATAAAACTTTGTTTGAAAGCAAAACTATTACTAACTAGTTGTTTTAATCAAAATAAACTAATTTGAAAAGAAATTTTGATTCCTATATTAATAAAGAAATAAACTAAACAATTTTATATTTTTATTAACAACAAGTAAAACACTAAATTTTTAAACAACAGAACCTACTAAACAAATTAAAACTAAATCTAAGTTAAACTAACTAAAACTAAGTAAATAAAAGTATACTTTAATACTAGGCAGATTCTGTTAATAGCTAAAACACTAACAACAATCATTCTAAAAATTCTCAAACTAAACATGGAGGTAGTCCTAACTAATACCAAACAGTAGCAAAAAGATTCATATCAAAATCTATTTTCAAACTCTAGTTATTCAGATTTGAAGATTTTGAGCAAAATTGATTCAATTCAAATTTTGGGGTTCAAATTTAAAATTTAAAAGTACAGGGTGAAACTACATGAAAAATGTGAGCTATTGCAAAAAGAATCAACTCAAAACATTAAATAGATTAAAAGTTATAAGAAAAACAAAATTTGAAATCACTTTGTTAACTAAAACAAAAACAGAAAAGAAAACTGAAAACTATCGGACGGCCAGGGGCTACGTGGCAGCCTGTGAGTGGCTAAGGGAGTGTCCGAGCGGGGTTACGGGCGGTCAACCGAACTAATGGGGATACCGGTTCGGGTTTTAAACTATTCTAATCCTATGCGTTGGTTATAGATCCGACGGTCCAGGGAGCTTACAGAGGAAGGGGTCGCCGGCGAGGGGATCTCCGGCGGGTTCCGAGGTGGCGAGGTCGTCGGCGAGGGGCTCCGGAGGTCGAGGGAAGCTGCGGAGTGGTCCGAGCGGCGGCGCTTGACGTCCGGCGTCGATTGGTGGCAACTGTGGGGCGAGGGGACGTCCGAGGCGACGGGCACGTGCGATGGAAGCTCCGGTGGTCGGAGTTACTCCGGCGAGGAATTGCGGCAGCCTTCCGGCGAGATAGGAGAGGGGTTTGGGGGGAAATGGATGCGGGGACTGGCCGGCTTTTATAGGAGTGCGGGGGAGCGAGGGGGGCTTAAGAGGGGCGAGAGATCCGGGGAGGGGAAAGAAACGGCCGGCGAGGTCCGGCGCGTGCGGGGGAGGAAGGTGATGACCGAGCGAGCTAACGGTCGGTTGGGGGTGGGGCCTGGTGGCAGCGAGAGAGAACGCAGTTACTACGCGTCGGTCGGCCGACCGGTAACGGTGTCGGCTTTTAAAGCCGTTGGGCCGGCCCGTTTAATACTAACCGTTACCTTTTTTTCCTTTAATGATTTTCCAGCGCTTTTCAAAAACATTTAAAGCATTCAAATCATTTCTAAATATAGGAGTATTATATATCAAAATTAACAGGATAATAAATGCCATTTATTGAACATTTTTATTCTGTCATTTGAACAATTTGAAAAAAAAATTAGAAATTGCCCAATTGTTTTTAAATTCTTTTTGCAAATATTTTCAAAATAACCCCTGGTTATTTTTGTTCAAATAGATCACCAAATGGGTCCTGGTATGGAGTGTCATGTTCCTGCTCTCTTATTTGAACTTTTACGAATATTTCAAATAGGTGAAAGCAACACATTGAAAGTAGAAAGGGCTTTCAGAAATTTAGACAGAACATTTCAACAATTACATGTATTCAAGAAATGATGATGATGAATGCATAGCTATATTTCATAACATTCCAAAATGAAATTTTGGGATGTTACAAACCTAGCCACCTTAAGATGATTCTCGCCCTCGAGATTCGGTTGGCTAGAAAATAGGTGCGGGTGGTCTCTACGATGATCTTCTTCGCGTTCCCAGGTGGCTTCTTCCTCGGTGTGGTGACTCCACAAAACCTTTCAAAACTTGATGATCTTGCTGCGGGTAACTCTATTGGCAGTCTCGAGGATTCTGACAGGCTTCTCCTCATAGGTCAGATCACTGTCAAGTTGTATGGCCTCTAGGGGCACTGTGTCTCTCAAAGGAATATCAGTCATCTCAGCGTGACATTTCTTCAACTGGGAAACATGGAAAACATCATGAACTCCGGATAATCCTTCCGGCAATTCCAACTGGTATGCAACTTTGCCTCTTCATTCAAGAATTTTATAGGGGCCTATGAATCTGGGTGCTAATTTTCCTTTAATACCAAACCTCTTGATTCCTCGAAGCGGGGACACACGAAGATATGCTCGGTCTCCCACTTCATACGTTACTTCTTTACGTTTGCTATCAGCATAACTCTTCTGTCGAGATTGAGCTATCTTGAGTCTGTCGCGAATCAGCTTGACTTTCTCTTCAGAATCTCGGATAAGGTCGGGACCAAAAAGTTGTCGATCTCCAACACCATCCCACGTTAGTGGCGTTCTGCACCTCCTTCCATATAAAGCTTCAAAAGGGGCAATCTTCAGACTGGTCTGATAACTGTTGTTGTACGAGAATTCTGCGTAAGGTAAGTTGTCGTCCCAACTAGATCCATAATCTAGCGCACAAGCTCTCAACATGTCTTCCAGAATCTGGTTGACTCTCTCAGTCTGTCCATCGGTCTGCGGATGAAAAGCTGTACTGAACTCCAGCCTTGTACCCAAAGTTTCATGTAACTGACGCCAAAAGTTTGAGGTAAATTGTGTTCCTCTATCTGACACGATACTCCTCGGAACTCCATGCAGACATACGATCCTGGTCATATATATCTTGGCTAGCTTAGCGCTGGTATAGGTGGTTTTCACTGGAATGAAATGAGCTACCTTGGTCAAGCGATCTACCACTACCCAGATGGAATCATAACCTGAACGGGTCCTAGGTAGTCCTGTGACGAAGTCCATACCAAGCTTTTCCCATTTCCACTCGGGTATCGGCAAAGGTTGGAGTAACCCTGCTGGTTTCTGATGTTCAGACTTTACTCGCTGACAAACATCACATATTGCAACATGTTCCGCAATATCTTTCTTCATACCTGTCCACCAGTAACTTTCTTTCAAATCCAGGTACATCTTGGTGTTGCCTAGGTGTATCGAGTAAAGTGAATCGTGGGCTTCCTGAAGTATCAACTTCCTGAGCTCTGGGTCATTGGGCACATAGATTCGGTTCTCAGACCATAGAGTTCCTTGCTCATCCTCACAAAAACCTTTAGCTTTTCCATCTTCCATTCTCTGCTTTATCTCAGCTATCTCCTTGTCCGATTTCTGGGCTTCACGAATTCTTTCGGTCAAGGTGGACTGAATCTCTAGTGTAGCAACATATCCTCTTGGAACTATCTCTAACTTGAGCTCTCTGAGATCATCAGCTAACTCTTGGGGTAATCCTCCCGCCGTGAGTGTGTTTACATAAGTTTTCCGACTCAAGGCATCGGCTACAACATTAGCTTTACCTGGATGGTAGTGTAATCTCATGTCATAGTCCTTGATTAACTCTAACCATCTCCTCTGTCTGAGGTTCAACTCCTTCTGCGTGAAGATATATTTCAGGCTCTTATGGTCGGTGTAAACATCACAACTATTTCCGATAAGAAAATGTCTCCAGGTCTTGAGTGCGTGCACTACGGCTGCTAGTTCCAAATCATGGGTGGCATAATTCAACTCATGAGGTCGTAGTTGTCTGGATGCATAAGCTACAACCTTTCCATCTTGCATGAGTACTCCTCCAAGTCCTTGACGTGAAGCATCACAATAAACCTGGAAGTCCTTCCGAATATTGGGCAAAATCAACACTAGGGCTGTGACCAAACGTTTCTTCAACTCCTGGAAACTGGCTTCACATTCCTCAGTCCAAACATACTTGGATTCTTTCTTCAACAACTCTGTCATAGGCTTGGCTATCTTTGAGAAATTCTCAATGAATCTCCGGTAATATCCGGCAAGTCCGAGGAAACTATGAATCTCCTTAACTGAGGTGGGTGACTTCCACTCGGTGACGGCTTCAACCTTAGCAGGGTCTACGGCTATTCCTTCTCCGGAAATAACATGTCCAAGGAATCCGACTTCCGTCAGCCAAAATTCACATTTGCTGAACTTGGCATATAACTGATGCTCTCTTAGCTTTTCCAGAACTAAATGCAAATGTTCCTTGTGTTCTTCCTCGTTCTTGGAGAATATCAAAATGTCATCGATGAACACCACGACGAACTTGTCCAAATATTCCATAAACACCTTGTTCATCAAATTCATGAAGTAGGCAGGAGCATTAGTCAAACCAAAGGACATGACAGTATACTCATACAAGCCATACCTTGTGGTGAAAGCTGTTTTGGGTATATCCTGTTCACGAATCTTCAGTTGGTGATACCCTGATCGAAGATCGATCTTAGAGAATACTTTGGCGCCTACTAGCTGATCAAACAAGTCATTAATCATCGGCAGAGGGTACTTGTTCTTGATAGTCACCTCGTTCAAGGCACGATAATCGACTACCATTCTCAAGGTTTTATCCTTCTTCTCCACCAAAAGAACTGGGGCTCCCCAAGGTGAAGAACTTGGGCGAATATATCCCTTGTCCAATAACTCCTTAATCTGCTTCTTGATTTCCACTAAATCATTTGCAGGCATCCGATAGGGTCTCTTGGAAATTTGGGATGTCCCTGGCTGTAGCTCTATTAGGAACTCAATCTCCCTATCTGGTGGCATGCCTGGTAATTCTTCCGGGAATACATCCGGAAAGTCTTTTACCACAGGTACTTCCTCCTAAACAACTCCTGTGAGGGAATTTAATCGAGCACTCATCTGGGTGCGTCGGGATACATACTTAATCCTCTTGTTTTCCGGGGTGGTGAGTGAAACAGACTTGCTGGGACAATCAAGATTTCCTTCATACTTGGTCATCCAATCCATGCCTAGGATTACGTCCAATCCCTGGGATTCTAAGATGATGAGGTCGGTGGGAAAAACATGGTTTCCTATATTGAGTTTCAGGGCATGGCATCCTATTCCTGCCATCATCATACCTCCTGGGGAACTGACCTTAATGGGCTGACTAAGTGTTTTAGTGGGCAAACCATACTTATCCACAACTACCCTTGATATGAATGAATGAGTTGCACCAGAATCAAAAGGTACTGTAACTCGACGTGAATGCAATAAAAACTTACCAACCACAGTCTCGGGTTGATCATAAACTTCTTCCACGTCAAGGTGGTTCACCTGGGCACGAGGAAACGGATTTGGCTTCTTGGCTGTGGAGTTGCCGTTTCCATTTCCCTGCTTGCTCTGGGGACACTCAGTAGCATAGTGCCCTGTCTTCTGGCACTTGAAACAGGTGATGTGGCTCAGATCCTTCTGAGTAGGAGCGTGACGGTGCTGGTTGTTGTTCCCATTCCCATTGTCAGTCTTGAAATTGCCATGGTTGGGACGGGCATTCCCATTTCCTCCATGGTTGTGGCCTCCATGGTTGTGCACAGCATGAGTGTGCCTTCCAAACTTACCAGTCCTTGATCCGGTATTCCCTGAGTACGGGGAGTAGCGGGGCTTATGATGAGCTCCAGAGTTAAACTTCCCTTGAGTGTACTTCCTCTTGCGGTTCTCAATTTGCTGATGTTTACCCTCCAAGATGAGGGCCTTGTCCACCAGCTCTTGGTAGTTGTTGAAAGTAGCCACTACCATCTGCATGCTCAAGTCATCGTTGAGTCCTTCCAGAAACTTCTCTTGCTTGGCCGCATCATCGGCCACGTCTCCTGGTGCATAACGTGCCAATGTGCTGAAATCGTCCACGTACTAGGCCACAGAGCGATTTCCCTGGCGCAAGTTGCGAAACTCGCGCTTCTTCAGACTCATGGCTCCAGCTGAAACATGTGCGGTGGGGAAAGCAAGCTTGAACTGCTCCCAAGTCACATCAGCAATAGGATAGGTGGTGGTGTAATTCTCCCACCATGAAGCTGCTGGTCCATCTAGTTGATGTGCGGCAAAGCACACCTTCTCAGTGTCAGTACATCCAACGGTGACGAGTTCTCTCTCCATCTTACGGAGCCAGTCATCTGCTACAATGGGCTCAGTGCTGCTAGAGAAAGTTGGAGGGTTCAACCTCAGAAAACGGGTGAGATTGTCAGTCTGGGGTGGATGTTGGTGGTTGTTGTTGTTCTGGTTGTTGATCTGATTCTGGATCAATAGCTGCATCAGTGCATTCTGCTGCTGAAGGAGTTGTGTGAGTTCCGGCGGGAAAGTGAAGTCGGTCTCACGTCATGGAGGCATCTTGCTGTTTTCAGAGGGGTGAGAATTAGAATAGAACAAGGGCCTAAAAGAAGAAATTCACTACCCATATGCAATGCAACAAACATATCACACCAACCACTCATTCATTTATTCAATCAATGTCAAACATCGGGAATACAAGTCTCAATCAAACTACACATCGACCTACGCTCTTAACGTTAAAAAATAAAATATACATGGAGGGCATAACTAAAGTTTTCCTCAGAAGTACATGGTGACTGAGTCTCCTCCAGTGGTGCTCTCCTCATAGTCATCATTGTCGCTGATGAAAGGAGCCAAGTCTCCCCCAGGATGAAGATTTTCACCCATGTCCATCTGTTCCTCCAGAGTGGCGATACGAATGTTCAGCTTGTCGATCCTCTCTAAGAAATCCTTCACCTCATACTCATGCTCGTATTCGACTTCTCGCAAATCAGCTTCGAGGTCAATCTCACGGTTCATCAGATTCTTGATTGTCTTCGTATCAGCACGAACTCGAAGCTCCAGAGTCCTAATGTGAGTCTCCAAGGTCTGGATATAGGAAATGGTGGAGTCTCCAGTGGGGTTGGTGATGATGTTGCCATGGGCATCTCTACGGCAAACCATGCTGAGTCCTGGTGAAATGGTTCCACCTCTGTATTCCTCCTGAATACGTCCAAGAGCACGATGAATGGCCATGTCTCTTCCAAGTATCCAGCTGGGTGCCACAAACTTGAAGTCGATGGGTTCCTTCCGATTCCCAAAGGTCTTCCCTGGGATGTGCACCTCGATCCTGTAGCGTCCATCTTGTGGAAATGACATGATAGGAGTCCCGGTGATGCTCGGCAAAGCAATCCTCATGTCCTTGACGATCCTCATTAGCTCCTTACCAAAAGGCATCGTTGCGTTAGGCTGGCAAAACTCCGTGATCAACACTGGGATGAAGGTGGCCATCTATAAATTTTGAAATAACCGAAGAGAAATCAGAAATGAGTAGCTGAGAGTATAAGAATTTTAAAGACAAATAGAAACAATCCTAAGGCTTTCCAATCCTAGAGGTTACGTCCTACGGTCAGCGTGTGCTCTGATACCATTTCTGTAGCGACCCGACCTGAAAGGTCGAATCTCCGGTGTTTCTGTACCATCCCAAGATCATGCTGGTACACACACGGTACATCAATGTATATATCAAAGGGAAATCACACAACATTATATTAATCGAAATCTCATATCGAGTCCTTTATTACAATAAAATTACAATAAAGTGGCTGAAAGCCAACTCATGAGAATATCTAGATCTTGCGGAAGCGTCGAAGGTAGATGAGTCCATCTGACTCCAAGGGCATCTCACTGAGCATAGAACGTGTCCTCACTCCTGGTCGGAAAAGTACTCTGCAACATGATACGTTGCAGCCGTGTAGGTCAGCATATGGAATATGCCGGCAAAGTCACAAAAGAGGGGTGAAAAGATAATCATCTAGTCTACATGCTTATATGGCAGGTGGGGTGGTAAGTTTTTGCGTAAAGCCAATTTTTTTCCTACATCAAGAGAGGGATAAGCAAAAAATATTACTAAGTTGGTTGATTAATGAGATGGTTCCACCAACCAATTCTCATACCCAAAAATGTTAATACCCACATCATCATATTACTAGTGTTGAGAATTCCGAATGTTTCAGTTCCTTTGGCTCAAGTCGTCCATGATCGTGGACACGGCTAATCGATTAGGTTTGAGTACTCTGCAGAGTTTTGCACACGGTCCCCAAGAGATTTGGTCGCCTCCGTTTGATTTCTCGCACTTCAGGGTGTTTGAGAAACGGATGACCAAAACATGGTCTTCCAAAGGGTTTCCCTGCGACTCTGACGGTGCCCATCCTTTCCTACCGTTCTTCTACATCTCGTAGCACCGCCTATCCAGGGTCACCACGATATCCAACCAAGCCAGAGCCCATAATGACTTGTGGTTGTGCAGGTAAGCCTTGGGTCTTGAAGCACCCATCCATCTCTTTGTGCCTGGGTGGATCTTTCCGCGTGAATACTGGCCATCTCCAGCATCACCTAGGCAATTCCATTGGTTTCTCCAGGGTGCCGTTCAACCATCATCCACCCAGAGGTATGTTGAAAACTCGGAGTCTTGAAATCTTGATCATTATGTAGGTCTTGAAATTATTAACTCTCTCAACTCTCATGAATCACACAACTAACCCCGTCTACTAATATCATAGCAAAAAGTAAAACAACGTTTTCCGGGGCCAATGTGTCAAAGAGTTTGAGGGGGGTACCTACCACATGATACTACTACAATGTAACCAAGTTTCCAACTAACCTATCTTGCATGCAACTGGGGAAGATGGTAGAACTAATGCATATAAAACATGGGTAAACATGGTCAAAGTGACTTGCCTGATTGATGATCTTCGTACGTGAGTGACTCTAAGTAACAAGCTTCGCACTCCGGATAATCTAACGAAACAAACAAACACTCAATAAGCATACAACAGAATATTGTAACCCACAAACATCAATCAAGAACTAGTAAACAGTCAAGACAAAACAATGCACAAATCACAAATAAGGAAAACACACAAAGTTTTGTTTACTAGGAGGTGATTGATAAAACACTACTAACATAATAAAACTATTTTGAAATAACCAAAACAATTGTTGACAGCAAGGAAACAATAAAATATTTTTATTAATAAACAGAAGAAAATCAATTTAAGTTTGTTGGGAAAACTTTAGTAAAATTTATAAAAGTTTTGATTAACACTGAATGGAACAAATATAGTTTTACTAACAAGAGAGCAAAACAAAACTTATTAGTTATTAATAAAACATGTTCTTAACAGAAAAGAATTTACAAATAAACTTGTTTTAGAAAACAAAATTAAATTATATAAAACTTTGTTTGAAAGCAAAACTATTACTAACTAGTTGTTTTAATCAAAATAAACCTATTTGAAAAGAAATTGTGATTCCTATATTAATAAAGAAATAAACTAAACAATTTTATATTTTTATTAACAACAAGTAAAACACTAAATGTTTAAACAACAGAACCTACTAAACAAATTAAAACTAAATCTAAGTTAAACTAACTAAAACTAAGTAAATAAAACTATACTTTAATACTAGGCAGATTTTGTTTATAGCTAAAACACTAACAATAATCATTCTAAAAATTCTCAACCTGAACATGGAGGTAGTCCTAACTAATACCAAACAGTAGCAAAAAGATTCATATCAAAATCTATTTTCAAACTCTAGTTATTCAGATTTGAAGATTTTGAGCAAAATTGATTCAATTCAAATTTTAGGGTTCAAATTTAAAATTTAAAAGTACAGGGTGAAACTACATGAAAAATGTGAGCTATTGCAAAAAGAATCAACTCAAAACATTAAATAGATTAAAAGTTATAAGAAAAACAAAATTTGAAATCACTCTGTTAACTAAAACAAAAACAGAAAAGAAAACTGAAAACTATCGGACGGCCAGGGGCTACGTGACAGCCTGTGAGTGGCTAAGGGGGGTGTCCGAGCGGGGTTACGGGCGGTCGACCGAACTAATGGGGATACCGGTTTGGGTTTTAAACTATTCTAATCCTATGCGTTGGTTATAGATCCGACGGTCCAGGGAGCTTACAGAGGAAGGGGTCGCCGGCGAGGGGATCTCCGGCGGGTTCCGAGGTGGCGAGGTCATTGGCGAGGGGCTCCGGAGGTCGAGGGAAGCTGCGGAGTGGTCCGGGCGGTGGCGCTTGACGTCCGGCGTCGATTGGTGGCAACGGTGGGGCGAGGGGACGTCCGAGGCGACGGGCACGTGCGATGGAAGCTCCGGTGGTCGGAGTTACTCCGGCGAGGAATTGCGGCAGCCTTCCGGCGAGATAGGAGAGGGGTTTGGGGGGAAATGGATGCGGGGACTGGCCGACTTTGATAGGAGTGCGGGGGAGCGAGGGGGGGTTAAGAGGGGCGAGAGATCCGGGGAGGGGAAAGAAACGGCCGGCGAGGTCCGGCGCGTGCGGGGGAGGAAGGTGATGACCGAGCGAGCTAACGGTCGGTCGGGGGTGGGGCCCGGTGGCAGCGAGAGAGAACGCAGTTACTGCGCGTCGGTCGGCCGACCGGTAACGGTCTCGGCTTTTAAAGCCGTTGGGCCGGCCCGTTTAATACTAACCGTTACCTTTTTTCGTTTAATGATTTTCCAACGCTTTTCAAAAACATCTAAAGCATTCAAATCATTTCTAAATATAGGAGTATTATATATCAAAATTAACAGGATAATAAATGCTATTCATTGAACATTTTTATTCTGTCATTTGAACACTTTGAAAAAAAAAATTAGAAATTGCCTAATTGTTTTTAAATTCTTTTTGCAAATATTTTCAAAATAACCCCTGGTTATTTTTGTTCAAATAGATCACCAAATGGGTCCTGGTGTGGAGTGTCATGTTCCTCCTCTCTTATTTGAACTTTTTACCAAGATTTCAAATAGGTGAATGCAACACATTGAAAGTAGAAAGGGCTTTCAGAAATTTAGAAAGAACATTTCAACTATTACATGTATTCAAGAAATGATGATGATGGATGCATAGCTATATTTCATAACATTCCAAAATGAAATTTTGGGATGTTACACAAGGCTGTCTAGCGGTGTCGGGCAGGGGCGGCTATAGTGTAGGAGCGCACTATAGCGCGCTCCAGAGCGCCCATATGGCGTGCCCTGGCATATAATATGCCCACCCAAATGTCTTGTTATGTCTTGGGGCTACTGGAGACGCCCAAGGGCTAGGAGAGGCTAGGGGAGGGCTTTGGAGGTGCCTTAGTGTAGAAGAAAAGGGTGAGAGGGAGAGAAATGGTGCTACCTAGGGGTAAAAATGGGGGTTTTACCCCTCAAATCATTGAGCTATGCCCCTGAGGGTATTACTGGAGGTGAAAGGTATCCACAAGAGGCCGTGGTAAAAATCTAGGGGCAAGGGTAAAAGAGGAAGGGGTGGAAATGGTGATTTTACTATTTTACCAGAAGGTGTTTGATGGGGTTTAGGAGAAGCAAATGGTCTGGTTTTCCCTGAGATTTGATAGGATCTAAAGGTTGTTAGAAATGGGCTGGTTCACCAAGTTTGAGCTCAAGGGGAAAAGTTGACAATGGAAACTTGTTAAACCCTAGAAACAAATAGAACGAGGTTTCTGTAGATCTAGTGATGCTAGGCTTTTACCCCTGAGGCACCACTTAATGTGGCACCATTATTCGGTCATTAGAGCATGCCCACAAAGTTTGGTGCCAAGGGGAGAAACTCCACCATGTAAAGTTGCTCAAATTTGGATCTGGACAGGGAGGGTTTTGGGATGGTTTGATGAATAAAATCAACTTGGATTAAGATGAAACTTTGCAAGACCATCACTTATGATAGTGTTGACTTGCTGGAATTTTCCTGGAATTTATTGATAATATTTCTTATAGAAATATTCTGAAAGATTGATTTGAACAGAAAGGATTTTGAGGGGTTTTGCCCATGATTTGATCATGCCCTTGTGTTAGAACTCATATATATGTAAAATATGTGTCCACTGAGTTTCCCTAAAATTTTCAAATATTTCAAAAGCATTTAAATAATTTTTCCCTATGAAAGACCATTTCTGGTCTTGAGAAAAAGCCTTTAAATAAAATATAAGAATAATCTTTAAAATTAATATTTCGTGGTTTTGGAAAGTCTTATATATAGTAGGTTTGAAGTAAAGGTTTTGGGGAAGAAAAATCCACACAATTTGAGAACTTGAAGTGCAAACCTCTTTTCACGTGGTTTTGAGAACCTAATTTGAATAAATCATTTTTGGTTAAAACAAAGTTTGATAAAAATGGTTTTGGGCCCTATGCACATGGCATGATCATTGGGCAAGAGCTTTTGGTCAAGAGAGATCAATATGAAGTGGAATAGAATCTAGGAGTGCCACATCCACAATCGCCAAGCAAGCAAACATCATTGCAAACAAGCACAAGCACTTTGAAAAAGTTTTAATTGGCTCCAAATTTTATAAACCCAAACATATCAAGGTGATAGAAACACAGGGTGTGACAGACCTTCCCCCCTTACAAGAATCTCGTCTCCGAGATTCCTAGGCTAAGCACTAAAAAGATAAGGGAACTCAGATCTAAGATAGTATTCATGTTCCCAGCTTGCTTCAGCTTCAGTGTGGTTGCTCCACTAGACCTTGAAGTACTTGATGGTGTGGCTTCGGGTGCAGCGCTCGGCTTCATCCAAAATGCGAACTGGCCTCTCACGATAAGTGAGGTCTTGCTAAAGATCGATGGCTTGATGGTCGATGTCCTTGTAGAGTTCAGGGTGGTTGAGAACTTGCAGATATTTCCGGAGTTGTGACACATGGAAGATGTTGTGCACATCCGACAGCTCGGAAGGTAGCTCAAGCTGGTCGGCAACTTCTCCTCGCCTGTCGGTGATCTTGAAGGGGCCGATGAATGTTGGTGCAAGCTTTCCCTTGACGTGGAAACGCTTGTTCCCTTTGAGAGGCATGACTCAGAGGTAAACATGGTCCCCAACACGGAAACTCATGTCTCGACGGTGAGAGTCGGCGTAGCTCTTTGCCTAGTCTTGGCGGTCCCGAGTCGCTCTCGGACGAGTTGAACTTGCTCTTCTGATTCGCGGAGAATATCTGGTCCAAAAACTAATCCCTCTCCGGTTTCTGACCAGTTGAGGGGAGTACGACACTTGCGTCCATACAACACCTCAAATTGTGCCATCCGAAGACTCGGTTGGTAGCTGTTGTTGTAGGAGAACTCAGTGAATGGTAGGCAATCTTCCCACTTGGCTCCGCATGCTAAAACACAAGCGCGGAGCATATCTTCAAGTATCTGATTTACTCGCTCTGTTTGTCCACCGGCTTGAAGGTGGAAAGCAGTGTTGAAGGACAGCTTGGTTCCCAAGGCTTCTTGGAACGTATTCCAGAACCTTGAGGTGAACTAGGTTACTCGGTCTGATACAATCTCCTTAGGAACTCTGTGGAGGCTCACAATCTGGTTGATGTAGAGGTTGTCCAATTGGTTCCCATTGTAGGTTGTCTTGACGGGAATGAAGTGGGCTACCTTGTTCAGGTGATAAACAATGACCCAAATGGAATCATGCTATTTGCAATGTGCTTGATATTTACGAGAGATGTTTCTGCCATTATAATATGCATAGAAACAAGAAGGAATATCAATCACATATAAAAATAAATATGTGAAATAGTATGGCTCCTTCATGGGCGTCCTTCCATGGACGGCTCCAACTCTAATGACCAAGGCGGAACTCCATCTTTATCATCACACCGGTATGCCAAAACCTCGAGCTTGACCTCTGTCCTCCAACTACTACAACTAGTAATGAATTTACAGAGAATCACAAGTCAATGCGCAGGTCGTTATACAATATAATGACATCACTTTGGCTCTTGCCAGCTGATAATCATGAAACGCAGGTCATGATAAGTTACACACATGCATCACAAACACATGAGCCATACTATTCACATCAAACCGTCAAAACAAAGTTGTGCATGGAATCACATTCTACCGGTTTGTGTGATCGTACACGAAATACAAGGCGATACACACACGTTTTCGGAAATGACAGATCAAAACTGTATTCCAATCACGCCAATTTTTTTGATCTCGACGATCATCGTGAACCCGATTAGGATTTACGTTTCATAGTTAACCCCGATGGCGGAAACTAACCGGTAGGGGTAGGTTGTGTCACGACCTCTTCGATTTTGATTGAGAGAAAACATAGCCTCAATGATCCCGATGTGCAATTGATCTCATCAACCATGCACATAGCCGATCTCATGAAGGACGAAGGATCTCATCCGCTGCCTCCGCATATCCCAATATGCATCCTATCTGAATCCAAATCCTATAATAGAGGATCTGATACCACCGTTGGGTTCTACCATAGGTACATCACATGCAAATCAAAAATTCCTAATAACATGTTACAGAGATGGATCACAGATCATTACCACTAGACGCGTAGTGCCATGCAACGGAAGTAGAGTTGGGGCAGCGTGCCCGCATGGTCCTTATCCTCCTCGTCCGATCTCCCTGGAACAGCCGGTCGCCGGATCCTCTTCCTCGAACAACTGGTCATTGGATCCCGCATACAGGTTTGCCGGAGCGGCGCAAGTGCAACGCCTCTAATGGTATCCATGCGTGTAGGAGGAACATCGTGAGCAGGACTGCTACGTCCGATCACACAGTCGGCGATGGCGAGTGGAGGTGGCTAGTTGCAAATTCTGCAAAGCCCTAATGACGGTGCAAAAGCAATCAACCAGATGGGTGCGCCGCACCTCCACTATATATAGACATCCGTCGCGGTCTCAACTCTTGGGACTCGCACCGATCCTAAAGCCCATGTGTTCCTTCCTTTAAGTGCGTGACCCCTTAGGTTCTCATTCACTTGGTCGCAAGTAAGATCACATCTGGCTTGACCAGTCGATAGCAACCTCTAGCAAAGCATGCTAACTCCAATTGTCCAATGAAGATGGTTAGGCGAACATGTACTTCATAGTTCTATTCCCTTTGCCACACGATATATGTTGTCGTGCTCAAGGCCTCATGGTCATCCTTGTTGTAGCACGACCTCTTTCTCGTTCTGGTGAATCCGACGAACATTAAAATTATCTCATAACCCTCATTGCATGGCCATGCTTATCCAGGTTGGATCACCCGAGCGGCACAGAGTATATCTCTCCTGATCGGAGGGGCAAATCCCAGCTTGCTCGACCATGTCTCAAAGCATGGGCCTGGACAAGCCCCAAACCTACCTTTGTAACTTCCTAGTCACGGAGTAGCATTTGGTTGACCCAAAGCAAGTTTGTCACCATCCCGAGTACATGCGCCAGCTCAGGTCTTAGTACATAGAAATGTATGTTGTACTAGAGACTCACGGATGACCTATCGCCACGTCTTATAGTTGGGTCTGTCCTACTCATACCTTATCTCGACTTGGATCCGACTTCGTCGAATTCGACCAGATCTTTCCGAGTCCATATTATCCGGCTGGCATCCATTGCCACATGGTCAGTGCGACCGAGCCATCCACCATTTCATATGCTAGTCTGACTGGTTGCGCGTCCGCACAACCCTTTTGACTAGGGACCATTTTATGAGAGTCATCATACAATGCATAGTCTCACATGAAAGTCACGTACTTGTTAATACACATCATTGATAATGTCTAAGGATTATCTTTATTCATAAACACATAGGAAATATCATCATACATGATTGCCTCTAGGGCATATCTCCAACACTACCCTCTCTGGTAGGGTACTAGAACGCCTCTAGATTGGTTTTTTCTCGATATAGAGAGTTGCGGCGATGGAACAAGGAGTATAGGGCAACATACTTAGAATATCGACTTGACTTCTCAACTCCTACGACTTCACGATGCTATGGAAGCATGTGGATCCAAGTCCCAATATGAATCCAGATCTGGTGGAATCCATGTTGAGTCATGATCCAAGTCATAGAATCCTATACAAAACTATAGAATCCCGACTATGCTATATGGACTATGTCTGATTCTAATAATTTATCTAAGCCATTTGTTTAGTTGTTGCAGAATAGTATGCCATCATCCAAACCCCTTTTCACATGCCTCATGGCCCTTTATTCCTCCCCAAGCCCAAATGCCTGGCCACCGACACCTTTGATCTAGCTCTCAAACACCAAAGATCAAATTTGAGGATCAATCTTGTCGATTAATGGAATTGGCATGAGAAGCAATATGCATCAAGATTGATTGGAGAAGATGAGCAAGACCCTTCAAGGTTCAACACAACATGTCAACTATACAAGTGATTAGCTATTTACATACTCTGGAAAACCTCCTAAGTAGTTTTTTGTGTTAAAGACTTAAATTATGTATATATTTCCCTCTCATATATGTTCCATACATGCAAGATGGATAGTAGGTTAGCAACGAAAATATCTGCAATACAACTAGCACTGAGATGTACGTTTTTGCTCTATATTTAGTGTTAAAACTCTATAGAACCCATATAAAGTTCTCACATGGATGCAAGATGTATGATTTGAGTAAATCTAGTAAAATCCTCGATTCCACAACATGATACTATGATTCAATTCTTTCTAAGGAAAATCGATTCGACTCCGAATCCCGACTCTGACTACCTTGTTTTAGGGTTATTTCTGGTGGTTTCTGAATATATAGGACTTTTGGGCATCGGTTTCACGCGAAGATGGGTGTCGGGGCAGGATGTACTCAATCACCTATGGGGCCGCAAGCCCCATTGTGGTTCGACAGGGGCGAGATCACATGCACAAAAAGCAGAGATGTTGAGATAGCACGGCGATCGGGACACATGTGCTTTACCTAGGTTTGGGCCGCTGTGAAGCATAAAACTCTACTCCTGGTTTTGGTGGATTGATCTGAGGAACACAAAGAACACAGAAGCTCAAGACCGTGAAGAGTTTCCTTCGGGGGAGCAGATACATGAGGGCTAGTGTCCAAAGGTCCAAATCTTTAGCTAGGCTGCCTTGGATCTCCTTTTATAGTCAAAGGGGCAACCACAATGGCAAAACAGACATTGTCTGATGATTTGATAGCTAACAGTGCTATCATACCTAACTCTGGCACTTAGGACAAAATTCCATAACTATAGTCTAGGTGGCGTGCGGGGGTGCATCCCCGGCAAGCTCCTACAACCGCTCTAGCTAACTACCACACCACAGCTTGACACGCCTATGGACGAGTGTCAAGGGGGCATAATCGGTCTTCCAGCATGCCGCCACGTGCATAGAGAGAGCGACTTAGCCACTTGGGAGATCTACACCGCACCGATAAGTGACTGGTGTTGCAATGTGATGGAGCGGTTGCCGATCGGCTCGCGCTTGCTGGGGGATTATCTTATCGTGCCTTCTTGAGGGTGCGTGCGCCTTGGTCCCCAGCAAGCACCGAGGACGTGCTTGGTGTGCTTCGAGCTTGTCTTGGCTTGGAGCATTGGTCTTGCCGGTGTTGTGTAATGCCCAAGATGTGATCCAACACTTATTTTGGCTTGAGGACCTCGACAGGGATAGAAGCACATTTCGTTTTTTTGCAAGAATGGATATCATTACAAGTACAGTACAGAAGAGATGAGTATATGGAATTGCTTACACTCGCCACAAGCTACATCAAGATCACACCAACACAACAACATATTCAATCATCATACATATGAGCAGGGTCCGACTATGGACGAAAACAAATGATAAAATGACATCCATCCTTGCTATCCCAGGCTGCCGCCTAGAACACATCCTATGATCGATGAAGAAGAAGAAGAACTCCAATTCAAACAAGCATTACGCTCACCTCAAATTATCACATTACATGTACCTGCAACTTTTGCTGTCGTAATCTATGAGCCATATGGACTCATCAATCTCATTTCCAAGGGTATCAAGACTAGGAAACCTTAATGGTTGAGGTATGTTTAAGTGGTGAGGCTGTAGCAAGCACTAAGAATTTATTTGGTCGGCTAACTTACGAGTATAGAAAATAAGTATTATGGTCTACGCATGACGGACGTGAACTAGAATGATCACTAAATGATCCTGAACACCTACATATGCCAAACATAACCCCACCATGTTCTCTCTTGGATGCAAAACTCATAAGAATAGATAGTCACGGTTAAGCACACAGTTGGTGTATTTATTTGAGTTTACTTCAAGTTTGCTATGCTCGGGTGTCAAACTAAGTTTCCAAGCTGCCACTTAACCGCGGGCACGAGTCTCATGAAAGATTTAACCCTGTAGGAGTGCTCCAACTAGTCCATCACAAATTACCACAAGATGCACCGGAAAACCTCAACCTCGTCATAGCCCGACATATCCTTGGATCCGGTACACAAGACATTCAAGAAAGGTAAAACAAATCCAGCAAGGCCACCCGACGTGTCGGCAATCCTGATAGGAACCGAGTATCACATTCTCAGGGCACAACCGGTTGGGAAAGCATACGAGTAACACCAAACCACGAGTTTCCCCATGGTGGACCTGCAGCCTGCCCGTTTGGGACCAACACCATCAACATTGCCCCTCGTATTATGTTGAATAATGAACCTCGGGTAGCGCTAACTCCCTATGTGTGAAATTAATTATCAGTACTATTACGTTGGGAAAATGTAGTATCAATGTTTGGCCTTGCCAGAAGATTTTTACCCCAAAACAAATTATCAAGGGGGTCCCCATAACAACCCCAAGCATGTTAGGAGCACTCGATATAGAACATAACACCGTTTCACAAGTAACTAGAGCAGAAAAAGTGGAACAAAGCCCTGAGCAAAAGACCAAGCCTTCCACCTTTTACCAATTATATATAGGTGAATTAAATTAAATAGCAATAATATTGTGATATCTCAAAAGTTCCAAGTTGTTACATGGATGCAATTGCACGTGCAGCTAGAAACACTATAAGAAGGGCTGAGCAAGCGGTAACATATCCAAACAAAGGTTTGATAGGATGTGGAGGACTTACAGGCTTATCACGGTAATGTTGGGAGGCTTGACATACAAGTGGTAGGTAACGTGACATAACGATAGAAGAGAGACAACTATCATGACAATGATAGTAATGGTATCCAGGTAAATGGTCATCTTGCCCGAGATCCCGCTTGGAAGAAGAACGAGTCCTTGAAGTAGACGAATGGGCCATAGTCGAACGAATCCTCACACTCTAAACACTTTCGAAACTCTATCGAGAAGAAGCAATCCAGAAACAACAATCAACACATGATACATAACAACATATTCATGACATGATGCACACACAAATATGATGCATGGCATGGTCAATTATGCAATGCAAGGCAAGCACAACAATCCAATTACATATTGACGAAACTCCATGATTGAATTACTTAGTTCACTCCCATTTAGGTATATGACAATATTAAATGTTGTTAAACATGGCAAGATTTGAAGCATGAATAGACTATACCATCTAGGCATTTTAAATGAGGCCAAACGCAACATATAGCATTTCCGAAACAACCACATATGCATATTATGAACGTGGTTTAGATCTGTCCTAAGCATTTTGATATGAATCTTTTTGATATGAATCTTTTTGCTACTGTTTGGTATTAGTTAGGACTACCTTCATGCTTAGTTTGAAGATTTTTAGGATATATTTGATTAATGTTTTAACCAAAAACAGAATCTGCCTAGTATTATAATATAGTTTTATATACTTAGTTTTAATTAGTTTAAATTTAGATTTGGTTTCATTTGTTTATTAGGTTCTGTTAATAAACATTTAGTGTTTTCACTCACTGTTAATAAAAATATAAATTTGCTTAGTTTAATTTTATTTAACATAGGAATCACAACTTCTTTTCAAATAGGTTAATTTGATTAAAACAACTAATTAGTAATAGTTTTGCTTTCAAACAAAGTTTTGTATAATTTAATTCTGTTTTCTAAGACAGGTTTAATTGTAAATTATTTTCTGTTAAGAACATGTTTTGCTAATAAATAATAAGTTTAGTTTTTCATTCTTTTTGTTAGTATAACTATAGTTGATTCATATAGTGCTTATCAAAACTTTTATAAACTTTACTAAACTTTTCCCAACAAACTTAAATTGATTTTCTTCTGTTTATTAACAAAAATATTTTATTGTTCCTTGCTATCAACAATTGTTTTGTTATTACAAAATAGTTTTATTATGTTAGTCGTGTTTTATCAATCACCTCCTAGTAAACAAAACTTTGTGTGTTTTCTTGCTAGTGATTTTTGTGCATTGTTGCCTTGATTGTTAATACTTCTTTGCTGAATGTTATGAGTTGTTATTTTGTTGTATGCTGATTGAGTGCTTTGTTTGCTTCGTTAGATTATCCGGAGTGCGAAGCTTGTTACTTAGAGTCACTCACGTACGAAGATCATCAATCAGGCAAGTCACTTTGATCATGATTACCCATGTTTTATATGCATTAGTTCTACCATCTCCCCAAATTGCATGCAAAATAGGTTAGTTGGAAACTTGGTTACATTGTAGTAGTATCATGTGGTAGGTACCCCCCTCAAACTCTTTGACACATTGGCCCCGGGAAACGTTGTTTTACTTTTTGCTATGCTATTAGTAGACGGGGTTGGTTGTGTGATTCATGAGAGTTGAGAGAGTTAATAATTTCAAGACCTACCTAATGATCAAGATTTAAGACTCCGAGTTTTCAACATACCTCTGGGTGGATGATGGTTGAACGGCACCCTGGAGAAACCAGTGGATTTGCCTAGGTGATGCTGGAGATGGCCAATATTCACGCGGAAAGGTCCACCCAGGCACAAAGAGATGGATGGATGCTTTAAAACCCAAGGCTTACCTGCACAGCCACAAGTCATTATGGGCTCTGGCTTGGTTGGATATTGTGGTGACCCTGGACAGGCGGTGCTATGAGAGGTAGAAGAACGGTAGGAAAGGATGGGCACCGACAGAGTCGCAGGAAAACCCTTTGGAAGACCATGTTTTGGTCATCCGTTTCTCAAACACCCTGAAGTGCGAGAAATCAAACGGAGGCGACCAAATCTTGTGGGGAACGTGTGCAAAACTCTGCAGAGTACTCAAAACCTAATCGATTAGCCGTGTCCACGGTCATGGACGACTTGAGCCAAAGGAATTGAAACTTCCGGAACTCTCAACACAATTAATAATGATGATGTGGGTATTAATAATTTGGGAATGAGAATTGGTTGGTGGAACCATCTCATTAATCAACCAACTTAGTAATATTTTGCTTAGCCCCTTTCTTGATGTAGGAAAAATTGGCTTTACGCAAAAAAAAACTTACCACCCCACCTGCCATATATGCATATAGACTAGATGATTATCTTTTCACCCCTCTCTTGTGACTTTGTCGGCATATTCCATATGCTGACCTACATGGCTGCAACGTATCATGTTGCAGAGTACTTTTCCGACCAGGAGTGAGGACACGTTCTATGCTCAGTGTGATGCCCTTGGAGTCAGATGGACTCATCTACCTTCGACGCTTCCGCAAGATTTAGATATTCTCATGAGTTGGCTTTTAGCCACTTTATTGTAATTTTTATTGTAATAAAGGACTCGAAATGAGATTTCGATTAATATATTTGCTGTGTGATTTCCCTTTGATATATACATTGATGTACCGTGTGTGTACCAGCATGATCTTGGGTTGGTACGGAAACACCGGAGGCTTGACCTTTCAGGTCGGGTCGCTACAGAAATGGTATCAGAGCACACGCTGACCGTAGGACGTAACCTCTAGGACTAGAAAGCCTTAGGATTGTTTCTCTTTGTCTTTAAAATTCTTATACTCTCATCTACTCGTTTCTGACTCCTCTCCGATTATTTCAAAATTTATAGATGGCCACCTTCATTCCCGTGTTGATCACGGAGTTTTGGCAGCCTGACGCAACGATGCCTTTTGGTAAGGAGCTGATGAGGATCGTCAAAGACGTGAGGATTGCTTTGCCAAGCATCACCGGGACTCCTATCATGTCATTTCCACAAGATGGACGCTACAGGATCGAGGTGCACATCCCAGGGAAGACCTTTGGGAATCGGAAGAAACCCATCGACTTCAAGTTCGTGGCACCCAGCTGGATACTTGGAAGAGACATGGCCATTCATCGTGCCCTTGGACGTATTCAGGAGGAATACAGAGGTGGAATCATTTCACCAGGACTCGGCATGGTTTGCCGCAGAGATGCCCATGGCAACATCATAACCCCTCCCACTGGAGACTCCACCATGTCATATATCCAGACCCTGGAGACTCACATCAGGACTCTGGAGCTTCGAGTTCGTGCTGATACGAAGACAATCAAGAATCTGATGAACCGCGAGATTGACCTTGAAGCTGACTTACGGGAAGCCGAGTACGAGCATGAGGATGAGGTGAAGGATTTCTTAGAGAGGATCGACAAGCTGAACACTCGCATCGCCACTCTGGAGGAACAGATGGACATGGGTGAAAATCTTCATCCTGAGGGAGACTTGGCTCCTTTCATCAGCGACGATGATGACTATGAGGAGAGCACCACTGGAGGAGACTCAGTCACCACGTACTTCTGAGGAAAAACTTTAGTTATGCCCTCCATGTATCTTTTATTTTCAACGTTAAGAGCATAGGTCGATGTGTAGTTTGATTGAGACTTGTATTCCCGATGTTTGACATTGATTGAATAAATGAATGAGTGTTTGGTGTGATATGTTTGTTGCATTGCATATGGGTAGTGAATTTCTCCTTTTAGGCCCTTGTTCTATTCTAATTCTCACCCCTCTGAAAACAGCAAGATGCCTCCACGACGTGAGTCCGACTTGACCTTCCCGCCGGAACTCACGCAACTCCTTCAGCAGCAGAATGCACTGATGCAGCTATTGATCCAGAATCAGACCAACAACCAGAACAACCACAACCACCAACATCCACCCCAGACTGACAATCTCACCCGCTTTCTGAGGTTGAATCCTCCAACTTTCTCCAGCAGCACTGAGCCCATTGTGGCAGATGACTGGCTCCGTAAGATGGAGAGAGAACTTGTCACCGCTGGATGTACTGATGCTGAGAAGGTGCGATTTGCCGCACATCAACTAGATGGACCAGCAGCTTCATGGTGGGAGAACTACACCACCACATATCCTATTGCTGATGTAACTTGGGAGCAGTTCCAGCAAGCTTTCCGCACCGCACATGTTTCAGCTGGAGCCATGAGTCTGAAGAAGCGCGAGTTTCGCAACTTGCGCCAGGGTAATCGCTCCGTGGCCCAATATGTGGAAGAGTTCAGCATGTTGGCCCGTTATGCACCAGGAGATGTGGCCGATGATGCGGCCAGGCAAGAGAAATTTCTGGAAGGACTCAATGATGAGTTGAGCATGCAGCTGGTAGTGGCTAATTTCAACAACTACCAAGAGCTGGTGGACAAGGCCCTCATCTTGGAGGGTAAACAGCAGGAAATTGAGAACCGCAAGAGGAAGTACACTCAGGGGCAGTTTAACTCTGGAGCTCATCATAAGCCCCGCTACTCCCCGTACTCAGGGAATACCGGATCAGGGACCGGTAAGTTTGGAAGGCACACTCATGTTGTGCATAACCATGGAGGAAATGGGAATGCCTGTCCCAACGATGGCAATTTCAAGACTGACAATGGGAATGGGAACAACAACCAGCACCGTCACGTTCCTACTCATAAGGATCTGAGCCACATCACCTGTTTCAAGTGCCAGAAGACAGGGCACTATGCTACTGAGTGTCCCCAGAGCAAGCAGGGAAATGGAAACGGCAACACCGCAGCCAAGAAGCCAAACCCTTTTCCTCGTGCCCAGGTGAACCACCTCGACGTGGAAGAAGTCTATGATCAACCCGAGACTGTGGTTGGTAAGTTTTTATTGCATTCACGTCCAGTTACAGTACTTTTTGATTCCGGTGCAACTCATTCATTCATATCAAGGGTAGTTGTGGATAAGTATGGTTTGCCCACCAAAACCCTTAGACAGCCCATTAAGGCCAGTTCCCAGGAGGTATGATGATGGCAGGAATAGGATGCCATGCTTTGAAACTTCACATAGGAAACCATGTTTTTCCCACCGACCTCATCGTCTTAGAATCCCAGGGATTGGATGTAATCCTAGGCATGGATTGGATGACCAAGTATGAAGGAAATCTTGATTGTCCCAGCAAGTCTGTTTCACTCACCACCCCGGAGAACAAGAGGATTAAGTATGTATCCCGACGCACCCAGATGAGTGCACGGTTAAATTTCCTCACAGGAGTTGTTCAGGAGGAAGTACCTGTGGTAAAAGACTTTCTGGATGTATTTCCGGAAGAATTACCAGGAATGCCACCAGATAGGGAGATTGAGTTTCTAATAGAGCTACAGCCAGGGACAACACCAATTTCCAAGAGACCCTATCGGATGCCCGCAAATGATCTGTTGGAAATCAAGAAGCAAATTAAGGAGTTATTGGACAAAGGTTATATACGTCCAAGTTCTTCACCTTGGGGAGCCCCAGTTCTTTTGGTGGAGAAGAAGGATAAAACCTTGAGAATGGTAGTCGATTATCGTGCCTTGAATGAGGTGACTATCAAGAACAAGTACCCTATGCCGATGATTAATGATTTGTTTGATCAGCCAGTAGGCGCCAAAGTATTCTCTAAGATCGATCTTCGATCAGGGTATCATCAACTGAAGATTCATGAACAGGATATACCCAAAACAGCTTTCACCACAAGGTATGGCTTGTACGAGTATACAGTCATGTCCTTTGGTTTGACTAATGCTCCTGCCTACTTCATGAATTTGATGAACACAGTGTTTATGGAATATTTGGACAAGTTTGTCATGGTGTTCATCGATGACATTTTGATATTCACCAAGAACGAGGAAGAACACAAGAAACATCTGCGTTTAGTTCTGGAGAAGCTGAGAGAGCATCAATTATATGCCAAGTTCAGCAAATGTGAATTTTGGCTGACGGAAGTCGGATTCCTTGGACATGTTATTTCCGGAGAAGGAATAGCCGTAGACCCCGCTAAGGTTGAAGCCGTCACCGAGTGGAAGTCACCCACCTCAGTTAAGGAGATCCGCAGTTTCCTCGGACTTGCTAGATATTACCGGAGGTTCATTGAGAATTTCTCAAAGATAGCCAAGCCCATGACAGAGTTGTTGAAGAAAGAATCCAAGTATGTTTGGACTGAGGAATGTGAAGCCAGTTTCCAGGAGTTGAAGAAACGTTTGGTCACAACCCTAGTGTTGATTTTGCCCAATATTCGGAAGGACTTCCAAGTTTATTGTGATGCTTCACGTCAAGGACTTGGAGGAGTACTCATGCAAGATGGAAAGGTTGTAGCTTATGCATCCAGACAACTACGACCTCATGAGTTGAATTATGCCACCCATGATTTGGAACTAGCAGCCGTAGTGCATGCACTCAAGACCTGGAGACATTTTCTTATCGGAAATAGTTGTGATGTTTACACCGACCATAAGAGCCTGAAATATATTTTCACTCAGAAGGAGTTGAACCTCAGACAGAGGAGATGGTTAGAGTTAATCAAGGACTATGACATGAGATTACATTACCATCCAGGTAAGGCTAATGTTGTAGCCGATGCCTTGAGTCGGAAAACTTATGTGAACACACTCACAGCGGGAGGATTACCCCAAGAGTTAGCCGATGATCTCAGAGAGCTCAAGCTAGAGATAGTCCCAAGAGGATATGTTGGTACACTGGAGATTCAGTCCACCTTGACCGAAAGAATTAGTGAAGCCCAGAAATCGGACAAGGAGATAGATGAGATAAAGCAGAGAATGGAAGATGGTAAAGCTAAAGGTTTTCGTGAGGATGAGCAAGGAACTTTGTCGTTTGAGAACCACATCTATGTGCCCAATGACCCAGAGCTCAGGAAGTTGATACTTCAGGAAGCCCATGATTCACCTTACTCGATACACCCAGGCAATACCAAGATGTATCTGGATTTAAAGGAAAGTTATTGGTGGACAGGTATGAAGAAAGATATTGCGGAACATGTTGCAATATGTGATGTTTGTCAGCAGTAAAGGTAGAACATCAGAAACCAGCAGGGTTACTCCAACCTTTGCCGATACCCGAGTGGAAATGGGAAAAGCTTGGTATGGACTTCATCACAGGATTACCCAGGACCCGTTCAGGTTATGATTCCATCTGGGTAGTGGTAGATCGCTTGACCAAGGTAGCTCATTTCATTCCAGTGAAGACCACTTATACCAGTGCTAAGCTAGCCAAGATATATATGACCAGGATCGTATGTTTGCATGGAGTTCCGAGGAGTATCGTGTCAGATAGAGGAACACAGTTTACCTCAAAGTTTTGGCATCAGTTACATGAAACTTTGGGTACAAGGCTAGAGTTCAGTACAGCCTTTCATCCGCAGACCGATGGACAGACTGAGAGAGTCAACCAGATTCTAGAAGACATGTTGAGAGCTTGTGCGCTAGATTATGGATCTAGTTGGGATGACAACTTACCTTACGCAGAATTTTCGTACATCAACAGTTATCAGACCAGTCTGAAGATGGCCCCTTTCGAAGCTTTATACAGAAGGAGGTGCAGAACACCACTGACGTGGGATGGTGTTGGAGACCGGCAACTTTTTGGTTCCGACCTTATCCGAGATTCTGAAGAGAAAGTCAGGTTGATTCGCGATAGACTCAAGATAGCTCAATCTCGACAGAAGAGTTATGCTGACAGCAAACATAAAGAAGTGACGTATGAAGTGGGAGACAGAGCATATCTTCGTGTGTCCCCGCTTCGAGGAATCAAGAGGTTTGGTGTTAAAGGAAAATTAGCACCCAGATTCATAGGCCCCTACAAAGTTCTTGAACGTAGAGGCGAAGTTGCATACAAGCTGGAATTGCCGGAAGGATTATCCGGAGTTCATGATGTTTTTCATGTGTCCCAGCTGAAGAAATGCCATGCTGAGATGGCTGATATTCCTTTGAGAAACACAGTGCCCCTAGAGGCCATACAACTTGACAATGATCTGACCTACGAGGAGAAGCCTGTCAGAATCCTTGAGACTAACAACAGAGTTACCCGCAGCAAGATCATCAAGTTCGGTAAGGTTCTGTGGAGTCACCACACCGAGGAAGAAGCCACCTGGGAAAGCGAAGAAGATCTTCGTAGAGACCATCCGCACCTATTTTCTAGCCAACCCGAATCTCGAGGGCGAGATTCATCTTAAGGTGGGTAGGTTTGTAACATCCCAAAATTTCATTTTGGAATGTTATTAATATAGCTATGCATCCATCATCATCATTGTTTGAATACATGTATTGTCGAATTAACATTTCTAAACTTCTGAAAGCCCTTTCTATTTTTTTCCTAACTTGCTTTCACCTATTTGAAATTTTGGTTAAATGTTCAAAATAAGAGGGGAGTAACATGACACTCCACACCAGGGTCATTTTGGTGATCTATTTGAACAAAAGTAACCAGAAGTTATTTTGAAAATATTTGCAAAAAGGATTTAAAAACAATTAGGCAATTTCTGAAAATATTATTTTTTCAAATTGTTCAAAAGACAGAATAAAAATGCTCATTAAATAGCATTTATTATTATGTTAATTTTGATATATGATACCCCCATATTTATAAAAGATTTGAATGCTTTAAAGGTTTTTGAAACGCTCTGGAAAATCATTAAAGGAAAAAACGGTAACGGTTACTGTATTAAACGGGCCGGCCCGCAGGCTTTATTTCGCGAATTCAATACGCGCCGGCCGACCGACGCGGAAACCACGCCTTACCTCTCACTGCCACTGGACCCCACCCGACCGATCGTTTCGCCCGCGCGGTCGCCTCTCTCCTCTCGCGCGCGCCGTCGCCGACCGTTTCTCCTCTCACCGGATCTCTCTCCCCTCTCCTCCCCCGCACCCCTCGAGCACCCTATAAGTACCGGCCAGCCCCGCCTTTCATTTTCCCCCCGAGCCCCCTCTGTCCCTCGCCGAGGCGCTGCCCAATTGCTCGCCGGAGTAGCCACCCCACCGAAGCTCCCGTCGACCGTAGCCGTCGATTCCGACCATCGTTCCACCCACATGTGCCACCAGTCGACTCCGGAGACCCGTCGCCGTCGCCCGGACCACTTCACCGCCTTCGCCAACCACCGGAGCACCTCGCCATTGTCTTCGCCGCTTCCGGACTCGCTCGAGACCTCCGACGGCGGCCACCTTTTCCCCGTAAGCTCTCTCGACCCTCGGATCCAGAATCAACGCCTGAGATTAGATCGGAAATAAATCCGAACCGGTATCCTCTACCGACCGGTCGCCCGCCCGAAAGCACTCGCGCGCACACCCTAGCCACCAATCGGACAGCGCCACGTAGCCCCCCTGGCCGTTGCAAATCTTTTTCCTTTCAAATTTTGTTTTGCTTATAACTTTTAACCTGTTTAATATTTTGAGTTGATTCTTTTTGCAATAGCTCACAGTTTTCATGTAGTTTCACCCTGTACTTTTAAATTTCAAATTTGAACTATAAAATTTGAATTTAATCAAATTTGCTCAAAATCTTCAAATCTGAATAACTAGAGTTTGAAAATAGATTTTGATATGAATCTTTTTGCTACTGTTTGGTATTAGTTAGGACTACCTTCATGCTTAGTTTGAAGATTTTTAGGATATATTTGATTAATGTTTTAACCAAAAACAGAATCTGCCTAGTATAATAATATAGTTTTATATACTTAGTTTTAATTAGTTTAAATTTAGATTTGGTTTCATTTGTTTATTAGGTTCTGTTAATAAACATTTAGTGTTTTCACTCACTGTTAATAAAAATATAAATTTGCTTAGTTTAATTTTATTTAACATAGGAATCACAACTTCTTTTCAAATAGGTTAATTTGATTAAAACAACTAATTAGTAATAGTTTTGCTTTCAAACAAAGTTTTGTATAATTTAATTCTGTTTTCTAAGACAGGTTTAATTGTAAATTATTTTCTGTTAAGAACATGTTTTGCTAATAAATAATAAGTTTAGTTTTTCATTCTTTTTGTTAGTATAACTATAGTTGATTCATATAGTGCTTATCAAAACTTTTATAAACTTTACTAAACTTTTCCCAACAAACTTAAATTGATTTTCTTCTGTTTATTAACAAAAATATTTTATTGTTCCTTGCTGTCAACAATTGTTTTGTTATTACAAAATAGTTTTATTATGTTAGTAGTGTTTTATCAATCACCTCCTAGTAAACAAAACTTTGTGTGTTTTCTTGCTAGTGATTTTTGTGCATTGTTGCCTTGATTGTTAATACTTCTTTGCTGAATGTTATGAGTTGTTATTTTTTTGTATGCTTATTGAGTGCTTTCTTTACTTCGTTAGATTATCCGAAGTGCGAAGCTTGTTACTTAGAGTCACTCACGTACGAAGATCATCAATCAGGCAAGTCACTTTGATCATGATTACCCATGTTTTATATGAATTAGTTCTACCATCTCCCCAAATTGCATGCAAGATAGGTTAGTTGGAAACTTGGTTACAGTGTAGTAGTATCATGTGGTAGGTACCCCCCTCAAACTCTTTGACACATTGGCCCCGGGAAACGTTGTTTTACTTTTTGCTATGCTATTAGTAGACGGGGTTGGTTGTGTGATTCATGAGAGTTGAGAGAGTTAATAATTTCAAGACCTACCTAATGATCAAGATTTAAGACTCCGAGTTTTCAACATACCTCTGGGTGGATGATGGTTGAACGGCACCCTGGAGAAACCAGTGGATTTGCCTAGGTGATGCTGGAGATGGCCAATATTCACGCGGAAAGGTCCACCCAGGCACAAAGAGATGGATGGATGCTTTAAAACCCAAGGCTTACCTGCACAGCCACAAGTCATTATGGGCTCTGGCTTGGTTGGATATTGTGGTGACCCTGGACAGGCGGTGCTACGAGAGGTAGAAGAACGGTAGGAAAGGATGGGCACCGACAGAGTCGCAGGAAAACCCTTTGGAAGACCATGTTTTGGTCATCCGTTTCTCAAACACCCTGAAGTGCGAGAAATCAAACGGAGGCGACCAAATCTTGTGGGGAACGTGTGCAAAATTCTGCAGAGTATTCAAAACCTAATCAATTAGCCGTGTCCACGGTCATGGACGACTTGAGCCAAAGGAATTGAAACTTCCGGAACTCTCAACACAATTAATAATGATGATGTGGGTATTAATAATTTGGGAATGAGAATTGGTTGGTGGAACCATCTCATTAATCAACCAACTTAGTAATATTTTGCTTAGCCCCTTTCTTGATGTAGGAAAAATTGGCTTTACGCAAAAAAAAAACTTACCACCCCACCTGCCATATATGCATATAGACTAGATGATTATCTTTTCACCCCTCTCTTGTGACTTTGTCGGCATATTCCATATGCTGACCTACATGGCTGCAACGTATCATGTTGCAGAGTACTTTTCCGACCAGGAGTGAGGACACGTTCTATGCTCAGTGAGATGCCCTTGGAGTCAGATGGACTCATCTACCTTCGACGCTTCCGCAAGATTTAGATATTCTCATGAGTTGGCTTTTAGCCACTTTATTGTAATTTTTATTGTAATAAAGGACTCGAAATGAGATTTCGATTAATATATTTGCTGTGTGATTTCCCTTTGATATATACATTGATGTACCCTGTGTGTACCAGCATGATCTTGGGATGGTACGGAAACACCGGAGACTTGACCTTTCAGGTCGGGTCGCTACAAATTCCAACATGGAAAACATTGAATGCATGAAAATGATATGATGAAGATCGAAATCTTGAATTGAATCAACTGGAAAGGAAAACAAATATGAAGACGAAGAAATGAAAAACTTGAGCACTTGAGCCTCTTCAGAATGAATCAACAGAAATAATACGGAAGTAAATATAGCGGAAGAATCACGGAAAAGAAAGGCACTTGGATGATAATTAATCATTGAAAAAAGGGTGGGAGGGTGGGGAGAGAGAAACAAAACTTGGTACGAATGAAAAGAACTCTGGAAGGAAAAGAATTTGTGAGAACTCCGGTTGATCAAACGGATTTGCATTCCCATAGAATTATGAGAACACCACTTAGGAAAGATATGAAATCACCACTTGACAGCGAAGCAACTCGAATTACCATATTCCAGCAAAACAAATTATGAAGCTTGCAAATTAGCCAGAAACAAATACATAATCATTATGCATTTGTTGGAAAGATAGTCCTAGGTAACTACTTGAATACCCACCTGAGAACTTCCGAAATTTGTGGTTATGCAATCGGGTCCACAGATACCCGTCAACACATAACTCCTAGCAGTAATACTACTCTCCATTGTATCACATCCGTCAACACATAACCAGAGGTCTCGGAAATTCATCTACCTCAGACCCTCGTAATCACAACTATACAATTTATGGCAGTACATCTGGACGCTCTCCCAAGTACTGGGTGACGCCAAACTCCTCTCGCCACAAATAGTAGTAAAGCAATTTCGAACATCCTTCATCCTAAGATACTAAGGAAACTGAATGATAACAAAGTGTTCAGAATTGCTTGGAGCTCTACTCCTCGATAACAGGAGGCACCAAGACAAAACTCCGTCACATCGGCATCATATAGTTTCCTTAATACCCACGTGATCCTAAAATCTTTTGAGTGAGAAGAGGGTAGAATCAAAATTCCTAAGTCATAATTCCTCACCAGAGTAAAGAAGAGGAGTAAAAAGAATCCAACTCTCCAATATATAACTAGACCCAAAATACTTTTTTACTAGACCTGACTCGTCCAAGTTCAATCAATCAAGGGGGCTCCTAGGTCAGGACAGGCTGTGATACCAACTTGTAACCACCAAGATGTGATCCTATATTTATTTTGGCTCAAGGGCCTCGATAGGGATACAAGTGCATCTCATTGTTTTGCAAGAATGGATATCATTATAAGTACATGTACAGAAGAGATGAGTATATGGAATTGGCTTATACTCACCACAAGCTACATCAGGATCACACAAATACAACAACATATTCAATCATCATACATAAGAGCAAGGTCCGACTACAGAAGAAAACAAATGATAAAATGACATCCATCCTTGCTATCCCAGGATGCCGCATGGAACCTATCCTATGATTGATGAAGAAGATCTCCAATTTAAACAAGCATCGCCCTCACCTCAAAGTATCGCATTACCTATACCTACAACTGTTGTTGTAGTAATCCGTGAGCCACAAGGACTCAGCAATCTCATTTCCAAGGGAATCAAGTCTAGCAAATCTTAATGGGTGAGTTATGGTTAAGTGGTGAGGTTGTAGAAAGCACTAAGCATTTATTTGGTTGGCTAACTTACGAGTACCAAAAATAAGTATGGTGGTCTAAGCATGATGGACGTGAAGTAGAATGATCACTAAGTGATCCTGAACACCTACTTACGTCAAACATAACCCCATCGTGTTCTCTCTTTGCTACAGAACTCACAAGAAGAGACATTCACAGTTACGCACACAGTTGGTGTATATTATTCTAGTTTACTTCAAGTTTGTTATGACCGGGTGTTAAACAAAGTTTCCAAGTTGCCACTTAAGCGCGGGTACGGCTCTCCTGAAAGATTTAACCCTGCAGGGGTGCTCCAACTAGTCCATCACAAATTGCCACAAGTTGTACCGGAAAACCTCAACCTCGAGATAGCCCAAGGTATCCTTGCAGCTGGTACACGAGACATTCGAGAAAAGTAAAACAAATCCAGCAAGGTCGTCTAACGTGTCGACAATCCCGATAGGATCCGCGTATCTCAGTCTTAGGGGACAACTGGATGGCAAAGCCTACGAGCAAAACCGAACCATGAGTTGCCCCATGGTGGCCCCATATTCTGCCCATTTGGGACCAACACCATCAGCGTTGCCCCCCATATTATGTTGAATAACGAACCTCGGGTAGCGCTAACTCCCTATGTGTGAAATTAATTATCAGTATTATTATGTTGGGCAAATGTAGTACCAATGTTGGGCCTTTCCAGAAGAGTTTTATCCCAAAAGGAATTACCAAGGGGGTCACCATAACAATCCCAAGCATGTTAGGATCACTCGATATGGAACATAACACTGGTTCACAAGTAACCAGGGCGGCAAAAGTGGAACAAAACACCGAGCAAAAGGCCAAGCCTTCCACATTTTACCAAGTATATATAGGTGCATTATGTTAAATAGAAATAATATTGTGATATCTCAAAAGGTCCATGTTGTCACATGGAAGCAATTCAACCTGCAGCTAGAAACGCTATAAGAAGGGTTGAGCAAGCAGTAACATAGCAAAACAATGGTTTGCTGGGATGTGGAGGGGTTAGAGGCTTATCATGGCAATTTTGGGAGGCTTGCCATACAAGTGGTAGGTAACCTGACATGACGATAGAGGCGAGACAACTAGCATGGCAATGATAGTAGTGGTATCCAGGGAAATGGTCATCTTGCCTGAGATCTCGCTAGTAAGAATAATGAGTCCATGAAGTAGATGAACGGGGCATAGTCGAACGAATCCTCACACTCTGAATGCTTTTGGAACTCTATCGAGAAGAAGTAATCCAGAAACAACAATTAACACATGATACACCACACAATATTCATGACATGATGCACACAAAAATATGATGCATGGCATGGACGATTATGCAATGCAAGGCAATCACAACAATCTAGCACTACACATTAAGTGAAGCTCAATATGCAATGAGTTGCATATTGATGAAACTCCACACTTGAATTACTTATTTCACTCCTGTTTAGGTACACGACAATATTAAATGTTGCTAAAAATGGCAAGAGGTGAAGCATGAATAAACTATACAATCAAGGAATTTTAAATGAGGCCGAAAGCAACATATAACATTTCCCAAACAACCTCATATGCATATTATGAATGTAGTCAAGATATTTCCTAAGCATATTTTATATTTATTAAACATCCAAATAAAGTGTGTCATGAGATTCTACACATTTTTTAGTCAAGTTACATATATAATACATTTGCATCGGAATTACAGTTAATTAGTTATGAAATAAATAATTTTAACATGGCATTATGCAAATTAATGCAAACAACAATTTTAAATATTTTTAACATGGGTGGAAGTTGAATATTGTGAAAATACACAAAAATATAAGCATTTTACATATATTACATGATTCAATCCTATGCACGATTATTTATATATGAGCAATCGAAAATGACGATTTTTATAATCATGCAATTTTATTTTACAAAAGAAAAACAACCCACAAATAGACACGGGCTGCGCTAGCCAGTGCTAATGATAGTGGGGCCAAAAGGGTGGTCAATGGTTCAACTGTGACCGGTCGACAAGGTGCATTAGGAAAAACAAATGGCTAAGAAGCCAAAATGGAAGAACTTGGGATTCGATCCCTGTCCGCCTAGATAGATGCATGCCCGGTTGACCAATAGGATGTGATGGACTTCTGACACAAAAAGGATGTTTGTAGAAGAGGTATCATTGCCTGGCGCTCACCCGACGAAACTAAAAATGAAAACAGTGATAGCTTGCTCTACTGCGATGCTTGGGGACGTAGGTTACTAGAGCGGCGGCATTGCTCGCTCTGGCCGGATCCAGCGGATCATGTCGGTGGAGATCTAGGGCAAAACCTTGGGAAGGTTTTAAGGAGGTTAGGGCTCTCCTTCGGCCGTCAAATCACCAATGATATTGACTTGGACAGTGTGGATGGCCTGCCATACAGGAGGTAGAAGAAGACAAAAGGGATCAGTGGAGTTGGGCTGAACGGAGAGGTAAGTTTTTGGTGGGCTTCAGGTGAGATGGAACTCTCTCTCTCTCCTTCTTCCATCTCCTTTTCTATGTATAAAGTAAAAAAGATTTAGGGACATAAGAAAGAGAGAGGTAAACAATGAATCTTGGCATGGGAGATATTTTACTGGACTCAGTAAAGTATACATGGTTTTATAGGAATAGCTCAAAAGTATTTGGGGGAAATAAAATTCACACAAGTTGAATTAAATTGCCCTCTCATGAATTTTATCAGCATTCGAGCAACTCTCAGGTCTTAAGATCAATTTTTATAAAAGTGAAATTTTTTGTTTTGGGGAGGCTCAAGACGAGTCCCACCTATACACCGAACTATTCGGATGCGGGTTGGGCCAGTTTCCCATCACATATTTGGGGATACCGATACATTACCAAAGACTCGCGGATGCTAAATGCAAACACGTCGAGGAGAGACTGCAAAAAAGTGTTAGCAGTTGGAAAGGTAAATTGTTGTCTCTAGGTGGAAGATTGGTCCTCATAAATTTACTACTAGGTATCATGTTACTATATATGATTTCCTTATTTCAATCGCCAAATGGAGTTTTACGTAGATTGGATTATTTCCTATCAAGATTCTTAAAGCAAGGAGACAGCCAGAGAAAGAAATACCGAACAGCTAAATGGGGCGTGGTTTGTCGTCCCAAAGACCAATGAGGGTTGGGCATTCATGACCTTGAGGTTAAGAATAGGGCCCTCCTTTGCAAATGGTTGTTTAAATTACTGATGGAAGATGGTGTATGGCAAACACTCATGATGAGGAAATATGTGGGTTCCAAGGTGGTATCCCAAGTATACTGGAAGCCTGGGGATTCTTACTTTTGGACAGGTCTAATGTCTACAAAGAAATATTTCTTCTCCTATGGATCCTTCTTGATTAAGGATGGCTCGAAAATTAGATTCTGGGAGGACAAGTGTCCAGGAAATACTGCACTTCGGGAACAATATAGGCTCTATACAACATTGTGCATCACAAGGGTGATACTATCGCCACGGTAATGGAATCATTTCCGCCAAATTTGACGTTCGAAAGAGATTTAATTGGACCCAAACAGCAATCATGGTACATGTTGCTTGAACAGTTGTCCATTGTGCATTTGTCACATGGGTGTGATGTATTTCGATGGAACCTACATGGGAATGGACAATTCTTAGTGGAGTGTATGTATAGAGCGTTAATCCAGTCTGATGTTCCAGTTGATAATAAGAAGAAGATCTGGACTATGAAGATACCTCTTAAGAATTAAATCATTGCATGGTATCTTCATCACGAAGTCATTCTTACTGAAGATAACCTTATTAAGAGGAATTGGCATGGAAGTCTGCAACGTGTCTTTTGTCACCATGATGGGACAATAAAACATTTATTCTTCCAATGCAAACTGGCTCGTTCTATAAGGTAATCCATCCAGATAACTTCCGCTTGTATCCTCCTTGTAGTGTTCCTAATGTATTTGGCAACTGGTTACACGGAATTGATCACAGGTTTACAACACTTCTTAGGGTGGGAGCGCTTGCCGTTATTTGGTAGCTTTGGCTATGTAGAAATGATAAGGTGTTTAACAAAACAAGTACTTCCCTGATGCAGGTTATCTACAGATGTACCTGGAGTCTTCATTTATGGTCCTCTCTACAATGCGTGGAGAATCGAGAATTCTTTACCGAGGTGTGTACACGATTAGAGGATATGGCGAGGGGTACTTTTTCCCGACATGGGTGGCAGCTTGATCTGAGAATTTGCCCACTTCCTCCTTAGGAGATATACGAAGTCTATATGTTTCTTTATTTTTTCCATTTTTATTATTTTGTGGGAGAGGACTTTGTTTGGGTGTGTGCATCTTAGTTATACAGATGCCGTGTATAATGCTTAAAGCTTTTAAGTAATAAAGCGCCCCTTTTCTTAAAAAATATGAGTAAGATCTCAAGCATAGGCTCACTATATTAAGGCATAAAAAAACTCATGTTATTGCTGCTATCATCTACCGGTCAAGATGTTCCCTCGATAGGCATCAACAATGATGCTCAGAACATGGATGTGCATATAAAACAATGATAACCCACAAGTATAGGCAATCGCAACAGTTATCGAGGGTAGAGTATTCAACCCAAATTCATAGATTTAACACAAGGTGAGCCAAAGAATATATGAGAGTATTAGTAGTTGATTTGTCAATTCAACCACACTTGGAGATAAATATGCAGCAAAGTGATTAGTAGCACATTAGTATGATGATTTGATAGCAGTGGTAACTGTAACAGTAGTGGTAACTGTAGCAGCTAAAGTTTTCTCGCAAGTGAACATGAATAGTAGTAATAGTAACTCAGGAAGAACAATAAGTGGAAAGATTGTAGGCACTGGATCGGAGTATTTTTTGGATGATATTCATCATATAATAGTCATAACCTAGGGCGACACAAAACTAGCTCCAGTTCGTTAATGTAATGTAGGCATGTATTCCGTATATAGTCATACATGCTTATGGAAAAGAACTTGCATGACATATTTTGTCCTACCCTCATGTGGCAGCGGGGTCCATAAGGAAACTAAGGGATATTAAGTCCTCCTTTTAATATAGAACCGGAACAAAGCATTAGCACTTAGTGAATACATGAACTCCTCAAACTACACTTATCACCGTGAAGTATCCCAAATATTGTCACTATGGGGTTGACGGATCATAGCACGTAATAAGTGCATATGACTAGGAAAGATCGGACCAAGAACATAGATATAATGATGATAACATAAACGGCTCAGATCTGAAATCATGGTACTCGGGCCCTAGTGACAAGCATTAAGCATGGCAAGTCATAGCAACATCAATCTTAGAACATAGTGCATAGCAGGGATCAATCCCTAACAAAACTAACTCATTTACATGATGAATCTTATCAAACTCCTCACCGACCATCAAGCCTACAAATGAATTACTCACTCCCGATGGGGAGCATCATGGAATTGGCGATGGATAAGGGTGGATGATGACGAAGACCGAAGATTCCCCTCTCCGGAGCCCCAAACGGGATCCAGATCTGGCCTCCCGATGAAGAACAAGCGATGGCGGCGGCTCCATATCGTGAAATGAGGTAAAACTTTCTCTCCGATTTTTATGGGGGAATTTTGAATTTATAGCGTTGGAATTAGGGTCGAGGGACCCACGAGGTGTCCACCCTCCACCAGGCCATGCAAGGGGGCCTGGCGCACCCTGGTGGAGCGTGGGCACCCTAGCCCCCCTCACAGGTAGCTTCTGGCTCCATAATTCCTCAAATATTCTAAAATAAATCTCCAATTTTTTTGTTCCATTCCGAGAACATTTATGTCTCCACAAAACAACACCATGGTAGTTCTGCTGAAAACAGTCGGTGTTCTAGGAATGGGGGTACCTAGCCCTGCCTGCTTGCGGCCTAGGACATGGCCCACTTTGTCATCCAAGTGTGGCCTGGCGCGGCTCTACTCAAGACAAGGCCCTCGCGAGGACCCTGAGCTCGCAAGGAAGAACGACACCAAGAAGAGGGGGTCTAGCGCACACTGGTTGAGCGTGGCCACCTAGTGCTCCCCTATGGTATTATTTGTTCCAGAAATTCATAAATAATTAGAAAAAATTGATGTTAAATTTCTAGGGCATTCTAGGAACTTTTATTTTTGGGTCATTTTTTATTGCACGGAAAAAATAAAAAACAAGAAAAGCATGTCATTTTGTTTTATTTAACTAGGAAAAACGAAAAACTAAAGGTGGATACAAAGAGTTGTGTCGATTAAATTCATCAACTTCATACCTCTCGAAAATTATTCATTAATAAGGTTGATCAAGTCTTATTAACAACCACTTTCAATTAGCATGAAACCGAAGAACTTTCAAAAAACACTAGGTTAGCTCAATGGGGATAGGCATACCCCCAACCATAATAATATCATATTTCCTTTTGAATGTAGGTAGAGGTAATTGAAAGCTTCCAATAATGAGTGTCTAAGAATTTTCAATAACATTCACACCATTCACTTGGAATTGTTTCTTCAGAAAGTGGACCGTATGCTCACTACCATTTATATGAAAAGTGACCTTTCTTTTATTACGATCAATAACATCCCCTACAATATTCAAAAAGGGTCTAGCAAGGATATTCGACATTCTGTCATCCTTGGGCATCTCAAGAATAACAAAGCCCGTTAGGATAGTAACATTTGAAACAACAATGGGCACATCCTCACAAATACCGATAGGTATAGAAGTTGATTTGTTAGCCATTTGGAATAATATTTCAGTAGGTGTGAGTTTATTCAAATCAAGGCTTGTATATAAAGAGAAAGGCATAACACTAATTCCAACTCCCAAATCACACAAAGCAGTTTTAACATAATTTCTAGCAAGATATAGTTGGTATTCCAGGATCTCCAGGTTTTTTAGGTACACCATCCTTAAAAGAATAAATAGCATGCATGCTGGAGATTTCAACATTAGGTATCTTTCTTTTATTAGTCATGATGTGTCTCATGCACTTAGCATAAGGAGGCATCTTTAAAATATCTGTTAAACTGGTACGCAAAAAGACTAGCCTAATCATTTCAACAAAGCGTTCAAAATCTTCATCATCCTTTTTCTTAGATGGTTTAGGTGGGAAAGGCATCGGTTTCAGAACCCATAGTTCTCTTAATTTACCATGTTTTCTAGCCATAAAGTCCTTTTTATCATATCGTTTATTTTTAGGTTGTGGATTATCAAGATCAGCAGCAGGTTCTATTTCTACAAAATTATCTCGTTCTTTATCAATTACTAGGTTGTGTATCCTCATGAACATCACTATCATTATCATTATCACTAGGTGGATGTTCATTACTAGATTGTGTTTCAGCATCCAATATAGAAACATCATTATTATCTTCAGGAGATTTTTCTATCTCAGGTTCACTATAAGCATGCAAAGTCATATCATCTTTCTTTTTCTTTTTCTTCTTGGAAGCTCTAGCTGTATCAGCATTAATTCCTTGAGAATATTGTTCAATTCTTTTAGGATGACCCTCAGGATAAATAGGTTCTTGGGACCTTCTACCTCCTCTAGTTACTACTCTAATAGCATGATCATTCATATTACTATTCATTTCATCAACCTTTTCTTTTAGATTTAGCAACTTGTTCAAATTGAGTTTGAGCCATAGAGGCATGTTTTCCTACACCTCTAACATAATTATTGGTTCTAAATAACAAGTCACTCAAGCGAGCCATCATACTAGAATTATATCAAGTGTTTCAGAACATTTGCATTGAAGTGCTCTTGTTTCATAATGTAGTTATCAAACTCATATATGCATTGACTAGGATGTTTATTGTAAGTGTCGGATTTCGGGATCCACAAAACCTCAAGGTTCGAACACAGGGGTGTGTGCGAAGTTCCCATGTGGCCTTGCCCTACTTAGCTCGCTACTCGATGGTTACTATGACGAACTCGCACGATGATGAGGAAGAAGATGAACATGGTGGTTTACCCAGGTTCTGGCCACTAGGAAGCGTAAAACCATACTCCTGCTTTAGTGGATTGCCTCTCGGGGAGGTGTGGTGGACAAACTAGTAGTGTGGTTTCGAGCCTCGCGAGGGCGCTCTAGGTGTGTTCTTGGCTCTTTGCCTTGCATTATGGCTCGTTTGGTGGTTCTGTCGGAGCCCCCTCTACGGTGCATCCTAGCCTCTATATATAGCAGGGGCCCGGGTCCTCTTACCTTATCACAATGGCTGGAAGGGATCCCACAATGGCCAAATTTGAAGGGGGGCAGGAGTACATCCCCGCACTATCCAAAGGTAGTCTTTGCCGACAAAGTAGCTATCGATGATGAAGAGGTGGGCTCGGCGATGGCATCCACCCTGCGGGACTCGCAGTCATGGTCTTGTTGCACCGGAATGGAAACCTTGGGAAGGCACTTCGGGAACCCGCGTATGTCCTTGCTCCCTTTGCACCAAAGGGGAAACTGCACCGCCTGGCACGCTGGCGCCCGCCTGTCCTTCCCGGCGTCATCTTTGAATCCTAAGGCCAGGTCCTGTATAGAGATCTCCGCCGCTCCGGAGGGGGCCTGAGGTTCTCATCCTTTCTAGTCTTGGTGTCGTTCTTCCACGCGAGCATGGGTCCTTGCGAGGGCCTTGTCTTGAGTGGAGTCGCACCAGGTCGTGTCCGGCTGACGAGGTGGGCCAAGTCCTGAGCTGCAGGCAGGCATGTCTGGGTACCCCAGTTCCCATAACGCCGATAGTAAGGGATATCACCGTCATCAAACTTTAATGAAGAATTTATCTCCACCACCTATGGAGGTGGTGGTGTGTTGAGCCCATGTATTTCTTCAATAGGTGGTAAATTCTTAACATCCTCATCTTTAATATCTTTTCCTTCATAGATTTCTTTGCCTCTTGCATATCTTTAGGACTGAGAAATAAGATACCCCTCTTCTTCGAAGTGGGTTCAATTGGTGGTTCAGGGAGAGTCCACTCATCATAGTTCTTCAATATATTATTCAATAGCTGCTCAGCTTGTTCCATAGTTCGTTCCCTGAAAACACAACCGACACAACTATATAGGAAGTCCATAGAAGCATCAGTTTGTCCATTATAAAAGATATCAAGTATTTCCTGTTTCTTAAGAGGATGATCAAGCAAAGCATTAAGCAATTGGACAAGCCTCCCCCAAGCTCGTGGGGACTCTCTTCTCAATTTGCACGGAGTTAAATATTTCCTCTAAGGCAACTTGTTTCTTATGAGCAGGAAATTATTTTTCAGAGAAATAGTAAATCATATCCTAGGGACTACACAAACAACCAGGAGTAAGAGTATTGTACCATATCTTAGCTTCAACCTTTAATGAGAATGGAAATAATTTGAGAATATAATAGTAGTGAATCTTCTGATCATGAGCAAATAGGGTGGCTATATCATTCAGCTTAGTAAGGTGTGCTACCACAGTTTCAGTTTCATAGCCACGAAAAGGTTCGGATTCTACCAAAGTAATTAACTATGGGTCGATAGAGAATTCATAATCCTTATCGGTAACAAAGATAGGTGAAGTAGCAAACTTAGGATCATATTTCATTTTAGCATTCAAATTCTTTTCTTTTATACTTGCATAGTAGTTTCTTAACATCATTTCTATCCTTGAACGCAAGAATCTCTCTAGCTATTTCTCCATCTAAAGCATAACCTTCAGGTATCTTAGGCATTTGAAATCTAGGAGAGCTACGCCTATTAGGTGTTTCATAATCATTAGTTACAAAGTTCTCATTAGTTTCAGCAGAATCAACAGTTTCAATAATTTCATTCTCTTTAGCTCTAAAAATTTGTTCATCAAGAAATTCACCTAATGGCATAGTTTCATCAAGCATGGCACTAGCACCATCATAAGCATCATTCATAGCAGAATTACTATCATCAATATCCGGATTAATAGCATGTGGTGGTGTTCCAAGTTTACTCATAATAGAAGGTCAATCGAGTGCAGAGTGTGATGCCGGTTCCTTACCTCCCCTCGTCTTAAAGGAAAAAAATCTTGGTTTTATTATCCTTCAGATTATTCATAGTTAGAAATTGATATAAATCCCAAGTGACTCAAAAAATATAGCTAGGCTCCGGCAACGGTGCCAGAAAAAGGTATTGATAACCCACAAGTATAGGGGACCGCAATAGTTTTCGAGGGTAGAGTATTCAACCCAAATTGGTAGATTCGACACATGGGGAGACAAAGAATATCTAAGAGTATTAGCAGTTGAGTTGTCAATTCAACCACACCTGGAGATAAATATCTATAGCAAAGTGATCAGTAGCACAGTAGTATGATGATTTGATAGCAGTGGTAACTGTAACATTAGCGGTAACTGTAGCAGCTATAGTTTTGTAGCAAGTGAACAGTAATAGTAGTAATAGACTCAGCAAGAACAATAAGTGGAAAGATCGTAGGAACTGGATTGGAGTATTTGTTGGATGATATTCATCATATAACAGTCATAACCTAGGGCGACACAGAACTAGCTCCGGTTTGTCAATGTAATGTAGGCATGTATTCCATATATAGTCATACGTGCTTATGGAAAAGAACTTGCATGACATCTTTTGTCCTACCCTCCTGTGGCAGCGGGGTCCATAAGGAAACTAAGGGATATTAAGTCCTCCCTTTAATAGAGAACCGGAACAAATCATTAGCACTTAGTGAATACATGAACTCATCAAACTACGCTTATCACCGTGAAGTATCCCAAATATTGTCACTATGGGGTTGACGAATAATAGCATCTAATAGGTGCAGATGACTAGGCAAGATCGCATCAAGAACATAGATATAATGTGATAACATAAGCGGTTCATATTTGAAATCATGGTGCTCGAGCCATGGTGACAAGCATTAAACATGTCGAAGTCATAGCAACATCAATCTTAGAACATAGTCGATACTTGGGATCAAGCGCTAAAAAAAACTAACTTGATTACATGATCAATCTCATACAACTCCTCACCGACCAGCAAGCCTATGAATTAATACTCACTGCCGGTGGGGAGCATCATGGAATTGGCGATGGAGAAGGGTTGATGATGACGAAGACCGAAGATTCCCCTCCCCGGAGCCCTAAACAGGCTCCAGACCTGGCCTCGTGATGAGGAACAAGAGGTGGTGATGGCTCCGTATCGTGAAATGAGGTAAAACTTTCTCTCCGATGTTTTTCCTAGGGAATCACGAATTTATAGCATCAGAAATAGGGCCGGAGGACCCACAAGGTGTTTACGCTCGACCAAGCCGCGCTAGTGGGGCTTGGCATGCTCTAGTGGAGCGTGGGCACCTTGGACCCCTCTCAGGTGGCTTGCGGCTCCATAATTCCTCAAATACTCCAAAATAAATCTGCAAAAAAATTCGTTCCATCCGAGAACTTTTAGTTCTGCACAAAAACAACACCATGGTAGTACTGCTGAAAACAGCGTCAGTCTGGGTTAGTTAATTCAAATCATGCAAAATAGAGTCCAAGGTAAGAGCAAAAGTGTTAGGAAAAGTGGATAGGTTGGAGACGTATCAAACAACAACTTTGAACATCTCGCATTAATGCTCCTGGATGTCAGCGTGGATAAGTGTGATGATGGTATGTTCAACACATATTAGAAAGTAAAGATTAATCTATTGACATTGACGGATCCAACATTGACGAATGTTGGTAACCTAGTGTAACAATTTTACATTATGCTAACAATGAATGCATGCAAATATCACAAATCTTAGTCCACCCCTAAGAACTCCAAAGGGTCTAAGGATGGTGACGATAATATCCATGACGAGGGAAACTCGAAATCAGTGGGCTCCAAAGTGGAGTCCCATTGGGAACAATGGTGTTATAAGCTGGAACCGCCAGGTGAAGGCAGTGGCGGAGCATGACAAAAACAATAGGTGGGGCAAGTCAATTTCATATAACATAATATGCATGAAAAAGACACAAAGTCATACTACTACTTACTAGAGATGACCAATTGACCATGTCATCAGTTCACAAATTGATCATCACATAACAAAGAATATAAGGTATATATATCTTGTGTATATGATGTCACAAATAAAACCTGGGCATATAAAGGATATGCATGCCAAGTTCACAAAAACCTGGGTGTTGTAATAAGAAAATTTTGGGGCTCCAACAAACAAGACCACCCATAATGACAACCAATGTGAGATCATTAGGGATAGATGGAGATTCAATTTGTTTATTGCATGTCTGATATTTCAAGCACACCGTAGCCGGTCGGCTGGATGCTACTCGAGGTGGACATCAAACTGAATCAATCAACTCGGGTTCTTGGACTAATCATAAAACTAGAACATAGTGTATGCCTAACCAAAACTAGCGTTCAGGGCAAGTGGACAATGACATATGGCTCGACGTGTCGGCATGCACACCCGGCATGGGCGAACCACGTGCAGGCGGCGCGGCTTCAAACACGGAGAAACCAAAGGAGCCTCGGTGTCTGGAGCACGACATGTCGTTGTACATGGATTGGGACGCTGAACCCTTAGCTGTGAGAATGCTGCTTGCATCCACTCCAACCGCTGGCTGAGAGTAGAAAACTATGGAGGTCATAGGGGGATTGAGGTCTCGGAGGAGGGGGGTCTACAGATCAGAGCTTAGGATAAGCTATCAAATCGCCAACGAACGATGCAGAGACTGGAGGTGGATGAACTCCCTAGACGAGGCGACCGGTCTTTCTGTATCAAGCTATTTGATGATGGGTTGGACTTCAGCCATGAGAATATACCTAGTAAAATTTGTTTTCACTTCTGGAAGGGGGGTCGTGTCCCCATTTGGCCTACACTACGCTCTTCCAGTGGGTGAGAGTTAGCATGAGGGGGTGGGGAGATCTCAGATAGTTCATTACTTGACATCATTGGTTTAGTCACATGCCTGCATGTTTCTATATGTTGCGAAAAATGCAAAACTAAACAAAGAAGATGAAGATACTAGGGCACGTCTCGATGTCCTTAGAGTGGAAGGTGTTGATAGCAATGGTTTGAGTGGCGGTTTGGCATTATATTTTGACACGAGGATTCCCGGCTTAATATTCTTGGGAAAATTATCATTACCGTGATGCTATGACACATACAAAAGATGGTGGTGCTTAGTCGAAGCGAACATGTGCAAATGGTGAACCTAGACTTGATAACCGTCATATTATGTGGCCTAAATTCCAAGGTTCAAAAATTACTTTAGACCCACCTTGGTATTTTGTTGCTGATTTCAATAAGGCTCTCTGGGACTTCGAGCATTTTTCGGTACCCCCCTTGAGAAGCTCAAATGGTCGGTTTTCATGACAGTCCCAAAATTTGTAAATTGGTTAACTTGGGGTTCTTCAATGCCCCATGTACGTATGATAATATGAGAGGAGGGACACTACATGTAAAGGTTCACTTGGAAAGGGTTGTAGCTACTAATGCATGGCATAATTCTTATAATATTCTTTGGTCCAACATCGGGCCTTCCCATTCTCAAACCGTGTTCTGGTGGTGATTAGGGGTACCGCTGGTATATATGTTGTGGGCGGTAGTTGCTGTCACCAGTACGAGGTGCTTTGGGAGAGAGATGCTCTCCCGAAATTTATTAAATTTGCATTGGATTCATTTGGCACCTTGAGGAACTTGAACAAGGTTAAAATGGTCAATACGATCGACTAGAGGGAGGCGGGGTGAATAGAAGACCACAAATTTTAAGCATGGTTTCCAATTTTAGGATAAGTGCATAAATAAGGTCAACTAGATGCAACTAGGTGAACACAATCAATTTGGGAAGCAATTTATGCTAGGAAACAAACTATATAGCAAGACAACAAGCATACAAACCTAAGTAAAGCTTCCTTCTTTGGTTGAAAAAATATTGATATTCTTTTGAACATTGAAGCCATAATGCGCCAATTTTTATTCATCTCATATGCCTAGCACAACATGAATTAACAATCCCACAGCATGAACATTACTAAGGAATTGCAGTGAGGACACAGGTCATGACTATGTGCTGAATGAGAACAAGCATATATAGGTTCAGTACAAGAGTTGAAAACCTGATGAGCACTGTTGTGAGCGATCCCATTGATCTCCTTAGAGATATGAAATACAAAATTATTGTCTTGGGAAGAATCATGTAGAAACAATATGAGTGGAGCATGACATCTCCAATTGATAGAGTTAGCCTTCATGTCCCGGGAGGCAACCATCTTTGCGAGGAAGAGATCGTTTGTGAAGAACGTCATCCTAGAGAGTTGTAGTTTGACTGCAGCCTTAGCCATAAATTGAAGGGCCAATGCCTCATGAAAAAGAGATGAATGAGTTGAGAATGTGTGACACCCTAGTTTTTGGAACCTTTTATTTTCAAACATAAAACTTTCCAAAAGTCATGCCATTTCCATTCTAGCCTAATAACAATTTTTGTTCCATGCAAATATTCATTTTCTGTTTAAAGGAATAATCCTTTTACACGAGGTTGTGAAGCAACATATATTTGTATCTTTCTAAAGACCCCAAAATAATTCCCATAAACACTTTAGGCCATATATTTGCAAAATATGCCAACATACTTTACTATCCAATTTACAAATAAATTAACCTAATTCCTTTTCATTTCTGGACCACATAGCATTTAATGAAGGAAGTCCATTCCAATTTTTTCTAAAACCTCTACCATTTTTCCAGTAAGTTTAACTTACTATATCATTAGCACACTCACAAATTTATTATCTCCATTTGCCAATCCAATATTTCTCAAAAATTCCCCGAAGATTTTGACTAGCACAAAGCTCTATGTAAGAAGTTCTCTCTATCCTTGTCCATCTAACTTGAAAGTTCCATAGTGGATTGTTACTGCTATATTATACTCACATGCCAAGTTTCAAATCAATCCACCAATAAATTTTATCCAAACAATTCAAACCTAGTTTTGGGGCAACCATATGAATTGTGAAGGAAGTTCAATCTATAGTCTTTTGTTTGTAGTAAAAATTTGTGGATAGACTCATCAAACAACTTTACTAGCAAACACTAGAATTCAGCTCCTATTACCTGGCCAATGTCTCACAAACAACCACAACACCTATTGAAAGGAACACTTCCATTGCCATTAGACTTTGTGCATGCTCGATATGACCAAACCATGGCCTTATCTTGTCTTCTAGATGTCAGATCGACACACCAGTCAATCTTGGGCAGAGCTGCGTGTCCCTCGCATGCCATGCCAGACGGTGACCATGTTGATAGCATGCTGGAGACACGCTCTACATGCCAGGTTGTGTCAAACAACAAGCTCAAGTAGGTCATGGCTTCTCCAACCATGCCGGAAATACTCCCACCACACACATAACCCCTCCAGAACCACCTCCCCTCTATGGCAGTGTCCTCCATCAGATATGGTCATTGGCCGCCACCTAAGCCAAAATAGTGCAACACTGTTTCCATGTTCGCTTCTCTCTTGGCCCCATCTCTGTCCCTATCATTAGCGTGTCTCCCTTCACCTCAACACCGCACAACGACGTCCAACTCAACAACATATCACCTCAGACTAGACAAACTTCATCTTGTGAGAGCTTCGTCAGATTTTGGGCTTGACAAAACCCCAAGAAGTTTGAACACATGGGTGTGTGCGAAGGTCTCCTGTGGCCTCACCCTTCCTAGCTTGCCACTCGATGATTTCTACAATGAACTCGCATGATGACGAGGAAGCAGATGCACATGACGATTTACCCAAGCTCGGGGCACTGTCAAGAGTAATACCCTACTCCTGCTTTGGAGGATTGCCTCACGAGGAGGTTTGTGGATGAACTAGTACAATCGTGCTCTGCCTCGCGAGAGGGCTCTGATGGTGTTGCCTCTCTTTAGTGGCCTCTCTGTTTTCTCTCTCTGTCTCTCTCTCGTTGCCTTCCTCCCTTCTCTACGGTGCAGCCTATCCTCTATTTATAGGGGCCCGAGTCCTCTTCCCTTATCTCTTTAGTGGAAATGGTTCCCATAATGACCAAATTGAAAGGGGGACAGGAGTACACCCCTACCCTATCCAAAGGTGGTCTTTACCTGCAAAGTAGCCGCAGATGATGTAGAGGTGGGCTTGGCGATCACATCCGTCCTGCTGGCTCATAGTCCTGGTTTTGTTGCACCAAAAGGGAATCCTTTGGGCGGAGCTTTGGGAACCCGCGTCCGTCCTTGCCCCCCTTTGCACCAAAGGGCAAATTGTGCAACCGACATGTTGGCGCCCCTGTCCTGCCTTGCGTCATCCTTGGCTCCCAAGGGCGGGCGCTGCATAGAGATCTCCTCCACTCCGGAGGGGGCCTCAGGAGGCCCGTCCTTGCTGATCTTAGAGGTGCTTCCCTCGTGACTTCAGGTCCTCATGAGGGCCTTGTCTTGAGTGTGGTCCCGCCAGGCTGTGCTTGGCTGACGAGGTGGGCCATGCCCTGGGCCGTAGGCGGGCAGGTTTGGGTACCCTCGTCCCTAGAACGCCGACAGTAGCCCTCGGGCCCAAGGCGCGTACGAGCCGGCATCCAGGCAAAGCCGTCGAGGACGGCCTGAAGCGCCGCGAGGCCACCATGCCTGTGGACCAGGCTCGTTACACGTTGTGCGCCCTGGTGCGGATGCCTTCGATCGCTGAGGGCGTCAGGAACCGCTACAGGTCAAACCGACACGACGACCATGTGTTGCGCCGGCCATCATTACCCTTCCTTGAATGGTGTCAATTCCTTGGGCCTCCACCCCTCGAGCAACGCGGATGTGACCCGACATTGGCAGGTGAGACAATGCGAAGTAGGGTTGCGTGTTGATCGAGTCGGCCTTTCGACGCTCGAGGAGTGCACGTCGCCTGCTAGGTCACGATGCCTCGTGGCCTTGGCTACGCCTATGAATCTGCCCTCCCCGAGGGGCCTTACCATCTCAAAGCGCCCGTCTCCTCATGTAGATCCATAGAAAAACCTCTTGCTCTTCGCAGCTTTCCCTCTCTCCAGGGCGTCTGGTGGAAGCGCCATCGGTGCGGGAAGCGCGCGGGGCTGTCAGCTCCTTCGCCCTCTTCTAGAGGCAGTGGTGGATGGCCCTCGGGGTTGATGCAAGTTCGCCGATGTTGGGCCATGGTTGATGAGTGAGTGCTCCGCTATCTCCCTCTTTCTTTGTTGACATGCCCAATGCACCAGGCCTGATCATCTCCTCCTTCCAGGGCGCCGGTGGCCACGAAGCGCAAGCTCGGCAAGCTCTAAGAGGAGGTGGACGCGCTGCGGGCCGAGCTGACGACTGCCGAGGCTGCCTTCCAAGCCACCCTCAAGGGCAAAGCGGAGCCTAGGGCACAGTTGTCGGCTCTCCAGGCCTAGGTCAAGGAGGCGGCCGACACCGTGCAAGGCCCTGCGAGGCACTCCGTCCCGAGGGGCATTTCGGGTCTGCCACTCCCTGAGGTCGTGGCCTTTCCACTTGTCATGGTAGGGCCCCTCTCCTGGTGCCGTGTGTCCTGGCACCTCAGGCCTCGGGGGTCTCGGTAGCCGCACGTAGTGGCCCATGGTACCTGCATCCTCACATTAGTGCGCACAACTGTTATACCACCCACAGACCGACATTAGATGAGGAGGCTCTTGCTTGGTTTTGTAGTGTACTTAGCTTGCGGGGTGGCGATGATCTCATGCATCGCAAGGTGCGGTTGGGTTGTCAAGATAGTTCGCGATTCCACCTGGGGGACTTCTTCCTTGTTTGTGGAACGGTTTGGGGAACCCTTTTGGTAATCTGTGTCTGCGGGACTCTACCTCGAGCTGACCTCGCCCATCGTTGGGGCATCCAGATCACCTGGACAAGACCAAAAGGTGCGAGGCCTCGGCCGCCGCTGGAACAACCGGATCGCCTGGATGTGACCAGGGGCACGGAGCCACGAGGTTGATGAGGTTTCCGAGGCTCGGTGCCCATGAATCCCCCTTACCACTCAAGCAGTGCCCTACGTCGACAGGACCTAGTACCGCACATTTCCTTGACCACTGTAAGGGACGTCCAGATAGCCAGGACACAACTATGGGGTTAGGCTTGACACCCCTGATGCCGAACGGATCGCCAGGACGACACCAAGGAACGAGTGGCTATATGACCCGTAAGGCTCCTAAGGCGCGTTGCTCAGGAGCCCCCTTTGACGCTCGAGTGACCCCCTACCATCCTGCCAGCTACTGCCTCGGGTGGCACTAGAGCCTCCCAAGGCTCCATGCTGCGGTGATGCGTTGTGGTCGGATCCCCCGAACGAGGGTTCGACCACCAAGAGATGCAAGTCGCCGAGGTGACGGGGCCTTGCTATCAATCTCTGAGCCGCCTCGGGGAGGGCCAGAGCACACGAGCCCTTGCGAAACACATATTTAGACAAGGAGACTCCAAGAGCGGAAAAACGAGAAAACGATGAGAGAAAAGTCCCCCCCGCATTATCTTTTAAAATAGAGTGTCGAAATTGTCAAACTTCATTCCAAAAAATGGCAATTGGTGCACCAAAAATAAGCAAGCAACTGTCGCGCCTCCTAAGGCTGCGCCGATGCTCTAGTTGCCGCGGGTGGCCTGTGCTACTTGTGACTTGTTGCTACCCCCTAGACCATTACCTAAGGCCTCGGGGCCTGGCTTGGTGTTGCTTTCTCGCGAGGGAGACGGCTCTCGCCGTGCCTGGCGGGTTCGGGGGCGTCCTCCCTCTTTCTCTCGCTCGTGTTGTCTAGGCTAGGTGCTCCATCAGCGGGGTACCCCTACCCCTGGGCGTGTAGGCACCTTGGGTAGGCGCCCGATCCATCTCATCGTTTGGAGGTACGACATAGTTTGTTACATAGGGTTCTATATAAGGGATCGGTTCTCCTCCTGAGCCGTTCGGCGGCACTGGGGACGACCCCTCCGGGCGGCAGCGAGGCGCCGTCCTGTGTGCACAGCCTGTAGACCCTCATGCATCTAGCCTCAGCTTGAAGTTGCTTACCTCTGCTGCCACTGTTGGGTGGTCCGCGCATTTCCTGGCGCGGATTCTTTCCTTGGCAATCCAATGCGCCTTCGCCATGGTTGCTTGCTTATTCAGACGCCCGTGACGCCTGCTCCCAACGCAGTATGGCGCGCTCCTTCCAGGTCAACCCAGGATGTTGATGGTCCATAGGGACACAAAGGCATGTGTCGGTGCGTCCGAGGGGTGCCCCGTCATTCCCTCCATAGGATCCATCGTTGGGGCTGGGCTACGCCCCGAAACCTATGGCTAGAATTCGGTGGAGAAGAAGCTCGGCATACGACGGACCCTGCTCAGGTTCGTCCGGGGCCCGAGGGGGCATGCCACCAGCGGGCGAGGCGATAGGCATGGCGAGCGAGCCCCCGGCGCCTGACGCATGTGGTCGTAAAGAAGAACGAGGGGCCATGGCCCTCCGCGCGACGGTGACCAGCTCGGCAATCTGGCCGGCCCATGCATCGAAGCCCCTGTGCACTGGGCGGTGGCCTAGCATCTCGCTCGCCATCAGTAGCGCATCGCGCACGTCGAGGTCTCCCAAGTAAGTGCAGGATGGCATCGTTGCCTAGGGCGCCGGTGTAGGATCACTAGAAGAGTGTCTAGAGGGGGGTGAATAGACTACTAGCAGGAATTTAAGACCTAACATTTTCCTAAGTTAATTGGTTAGCAGATTTTAACCGTTCTAGCAAGTCTAGCATGTCTAAGAGCCCTACACATGCATGTCTACAATTATAATAGCGGAAAGTAAAGACATTGCACATGAAGTAAAGAGATGAGATAGGAAGATCAAACGCAATAGGAGAAGCAAAGATTTTTCCCGTGGTTCCGATAGGTGGTGCTATCGTACGTCCACGTTTATGGAGTCTTCAACACACGGAGGGTAACAGTCACGAGAGTCCACGAAGGGCTCCACCCATAAGGGTCCACGAAGTAGCAACCTTGACTATTCCATATGGCTTCCGTCCATGAAGGACTAGCCTCACTATGGGTATATCTTGACGAAGTAGGCGATCTCCTTGCCCTTACAAACTTCTTGGTTCACACCACAACATGAAGTAGGAGGCTCCCAAGCGACACCTAACCAATCTAGGAGGCACCACCCTCCAAAAGGTAATACGGTTGGTAATGACGATGAACTCCTTGCTCTTGTGCTTCAAGATGATAGACTCCTAAACACACAATCACTCTCTCACAGATTTGTCTTGGTAGAAGAGATGGGATTGCTGGAAAGAAACGTGGGGAGGCTATAAATCAAGATCCATATGGTTGGAGTGGAAGATCTTGATATCAACGCAAGGGTAGGTGGTTCTCTCTCAAAAAATGTGATAGGATAGGTATGGAATTGTTCTGAGTGCTTGTCTTTCGAGTAGGTGGTGGTGGAGTGGTATATATAGGCATCCCAAAAATCCAACCGTTACACACAAAATAACCAACTTATCAAGAATTTAGAACTTTGAGCCAAATACCCAAAAGTATCCGACTTGGGGTTTGTTACCGGTGAGTAGCTCGTATGCCGTTTTACCGAGAAGCTTGTGCAAGTAAAGTCGGTTTGTGGCATGACATGCGGTTTCAACGGCTTCTGCCCAAAAATGTCTTGGCATCTTGTATTCGTCAAGCATCGTTCTTGCCATCTCAATGAGCATCCGGTTCTTCCTCTCAACAACTCCATTTTGTTGAGGTGTGTACATAGCCGAGAACTCATGTGAGACACCTTCTTCATCAAGAGACGTATCCACATGGGTGTTCTTGAACTCCGATCCGTTATCGCTCCGAACCTTCTTGATCTTCACTTCAAACTTTGCGAGCGAAGTTCTTGAAGATCTTTTGAACCTGTGACTTATCATCAAGAAAGAATACCCATGTAAGTCTGGAAAAATCATCAACTATAACTAGACCATAGGAATTTCCATCGAGACTCTTGTAAGCATTAGGACCAAAAAGCTCCATGTGAAGTAACTCGAGTGGTCTCCTAGTAGTCATGATATCCTTAACGAGATGACTTCCACCTACTTGCTTTCCAGCCTGACAAGCACTACAAAGTCTATCTTTGTCGAAGATAACATCTTTAACACCAAGTATATGATCACCTTTAATAAGCTTGTCTAAATTACGCATGCTAACATGTCCTAGTCTTCTATGCCAAAGCCACCCTTTAGAAGATTCTGCAATAAGACAAGTACGAGGTTTGTATCTCTTAGTGAAATCAACAATGTATTGATCACCTCTACGGAAACTGGTAAAGACCATTTTATGATTATCTTGACGAAACACTTGGCAATCTACTTTGGTGAATAACACATTGAAACCGAAGTCGGCAAGTCTAGATACGGAAAGAAGATTGTAGCCAAGAGATTCAACAAGCATAACATTTTGAATAGAGTTATCATGGGATATGGCCACCTTACCAAGACCAAGTACCTTAACTTTGGAGTTATCTCCAAACGTTACGTACCTTTGTGGTCCATGGTTTGGTGTGATCTCTTCGAACATTTCTCTATCCCCGGTCTGGTGTGATCTCTTCGAACATATCTCTATCCCCGGTCATATGATCGGTACATCCACTGTTGAGACTCCACTATTTTTCTTCGGACATGTAATCCTTGAAATTTGCCATAAGACTCAGATTCTTCATGATCTTTTCATTCTCGATGTCGAACAACTCATCTTCACCAAAGTAGTCATGTTCCACATTGTCATCATCAAGTGGGAAATCCTCGTCATAAAGAACAAGAGATTCGTTAGAATTTTGATCATGCGAATGTTCAAGTTTATGAATGCGAATGGCTTCAAAGATAATGTTGTTGATAGTGGTGACATCTCCTTTAGCACACATAAGATCATGGAGCTCAAATAGGCATTTATCAAAGTCTGGATCACTGGGCTTCATTTTGTGAAAAACAATGGTTTTATGAAGAATTTCATCAAGATTTCCTAATGACAGATTTGGATAACGTTTCACAAAATTAGTCCACAAGGTATAGGCACATGCAAAGTTCTTCAATTGAGAGAGCACGAATCTTGGTAAGCCTCTAACAATAAGATTGACAGTCCTAAGGTTACCAAGCATGTTAATTTCCTCTTCGTGTGTGGGATGCAATTCATAAATGGTAGCACATAGGGATCTTCAATATGTTTTTTCAAATGATATTTATCAGATATATCAATCATGACGTTTTTACATTGACTATAGTACTCTCCATCAAGAATGGGCACTCTACAAATCAAACTCCCTATACTAGACACATCCATCTTCCTCCACGGTGATTAAACTGAAGCAATGTAGACCAACGCTCTGATACCACTTGTAGGATCACTAGAAGAGTGTCTAGAGGGGGTGAATAGATTACTAGCAGGAATTTAAAACCTAACCTTTTCCTAAGTTAATTTGTTGACAGATTTAAACAGTTTAGCAAGTCTAACAGCCCTACACATGCATGTCTACAAGTATGGTAGCGGAAAGTAAAGACATTGCACATGAAGTAACGAGATAAGATAGGAAGATCAAATGCAATAGGAGACGCAAAGATTTTTCCCGTGGTTTCGATAGGTGGTGCTATCATACGTCCACGTTTATGCAGTCTTCAACCCACGGAGGGTAACAGTCGCGAGAGTCCACGGAGGGCTCCACCCATAAGGGTCCATGAAGTAGCAACCTTGACAATTCCATATGGCTTCCGTCCATGAAGGACTAGCCTTAGTATAGGTAGATCTTCATGAAGTAGGCGATCTCCTTGCCCTTACAAACTTCTTGGTTTACTCCACAACACGAAGTAGGAGGCTGCCAAGTGACACCTAACCAATCTAGGAGGCACCACCCTCCAAAAGGTAATAGGCTCGGTAATGATGATGAACTCCTTGCTCTTGTGCTTCAAGATGATAGACTCCTCAACACACAATCACTCTCTCATAGATTTAGCTTGGTAGAAGAGATTGGATTGGTGGAAAGCAACTTGGGGAGGCTAGAAATCAAAATCCATATGGTTGGAGCGGAAGATCTTGATCTCAACACAAGGGTAGGTGGATCTCTCTCAAAAAATCGGATAGGATAGGTATGGACTAGTTCTGAGTGCTTCTCTTTCGATTAGGTGGTGGTGGAGGGGTATATGGAGGCATCCCCAAAAATCCAACCGTTACACACAAAATGACCAACTCGGTGACAACGATGTCTTAATCTCGATGGTACCGAGGTGATCAAAAGGTGGCAACTTTTGAATCTCGGTGAGACCGATATATGAAACTCGGTTGCACCGATAAGGAGACCAACGGTCATATTTCCAATCTCGGTGACATCGACCCAACAATCTCGGTGGTACCGAAAATGTGAATTTGCGTAATAGGAAGTTGGCAACCTAAACTCGGTGAAAACGGTATGGAATCGGTTGCACCAAAGTGGCTAGGGTTTTGCTGTGTCTGTCTTGGTTCTGGAATCGGTGGCACCGGGATAGGAATGTTGGTTGCACCGATTTTGAATGTTGGCTATAGACAGACTTTGGTGGGAGAGCTTCTGGATGTTTTTGGTGACTATCACTTGTGCACGTATGAGCATTTTGTTCACCAGCAAAACCTTATCCCCTTTTAATAGTATTGGCTTTCCTATGGACCCAAAGTGATTTCTCACAAATGTAAAATGTAGAGTCCTCTTTCTTGAAGCTTGGCCAACCTATTTCCTTGCATCTTGGGGTAATTACACAATCTCCACAAGGTGGAAACTTTTGAATCTTGGTAAAGCCGATATAGGAAACTCGGTTGCACCGATAAGGTGACCAACGGTCAGATTTCCAATCTCGGTGACACCGATCCAACATTCTCGATGGGACCGAAAATGTGAATTTGCGTAACAAAAAGTTGGCAACCTAAACTCGGTGGCACCGGTATGGAACCAGATGCATCGAAATGGCTAGGGTTTGGCTTGAGTCTGTCTAGGTTCTGGAATCGGTGGCACCGGTATGGAAAAGTTGGTTGCATCGATTTTGAGTGGTAGGTATAGAATAGACTTTGGTGGGAGAGTTTGTGGATGTTTTTGGAGACTATCACTTGTGCACGTTTGAGCATATTGTTCACCAACAATACCTTACCCCCTTTTAATAGTATTGGCTTTCCTATGGACTCAAAGTGATTTCTCACAAATATAAAATGTAGAGTCCTTTTTCTTGAAGCTTGACCAACCTATTTCCTTGCATCTTGGGGTTTCTCCATAATCTCCTTCTGCCAATCCTATCATTGAACATTTCCTGAGATATACTTGGTGGAAACATTAGTTCAATGACTTATATGTTGTTATTAATTACCAAAACCACCAAGGGAGCAAATGCACTTTCAATCTCCCCCTTTTTGGTAATTGATGACAACATATAGATCAAAGCTTCGACGTATAATAAATTCAATGAATACAGTCGTTGCTTTGAGGGGTATGTGATAAGCAAGAGGTCCCCCTAAATTTGTGCATTATTTTGAATTTGCATTTGAATGCAAAGCACAATCGATTAGGTATATGGGGCACTTCTTCCATGTCACATACAACTTGGTGATGTGCGAGATTAATTTAGAATGAATAACATGGCACAACACACACAAGCAAAGGTGAATGATCATCTCATAAGCATTAAGATGATAGGAAATAGTTGCATCACACATAACAACATGAAATAGTAGCATAACACACATGATCACAAAAGTATCTCACATCAACCAAAAGAACCAAATGTTTTGAAAATAAATAAAAACCAAATCCCTCTCTCGCTCGAAGCCTAAAGATCTATATACAATTCTCCCCCTTTGGCAACAAGTTACCAAAAATTTCAAAGGCATACATCTAAGCGTTCTTGGTCATATCTCCTCCGGTTGTTGATGAAGGAATCGAGATGACAGCGTCAGCGAAGATCTCTGCAGATGTCTTGGATGGAGCTGGAGTGGTCACTGATGGAGGAGAAGTTGATGGAGCTGATGGAGCTGGCACAGTGGCTGATCTGGCCTGAGTAGTGACCGAGTGCCTAGCCTGAGAGGTGATTCATCCTCATCATCATCATTATCGTCATCTGAAGTAGAAGAGACCCGAGGGATGTGCACGGAGTCAACTTCCTTCTGAAGCTCTGTGACAATCTTAGTCAGCCTGTCCACCTTATCAGTAAGGGTCTTGTTTCTGGAATCGGTGGCACTGGTATGGAAAAGTTGGTTGCACCGATTTTGACTGGTAGGTATAGAACAGACTTTGGTGGGAGAGTTTGTGGATGTTGTTGGCGACTATCACTTGGGCACGTTTGAGCATATTGTTCACCAACAAAACCTTACCCTCTTTTAATAGCATATTGCTCTGATACCACTTGTAGGACCGAAAGTAGGTCTAGAGGGCGGGTGATTAGACTACTTGACCAAATAAAAGTTTTGCCTATAAAAATTTTTAGGGTTGACAGTTTTTAGCATTTCATGGCAAGTCAAGTACACCATACACATGCAAGTCGGAGAGTATATAGCAGCAGAAAGTAACAACAAGCATGTATAGAAGGGATAGGGTAGGAAGATCAAACGCAGTTGTAGACACGATGATTTTTCCCGTGGTTCCGATAGGTGGCGCTATCGTATATCCACAATTATGGAGTCTTCAACCCACGCAGGGTAAAAGTCACGAGAGTCCATGGAGGGCTCCACCCAAAAGGGCCCACGAAGTAGCAACCTTGACTATTCCATACGGCTTCCGTCCACGAAGGACTAGCCTCGCTATGGGTAGATCTTCACGAAGTAGGCGATCTCCTTGCCCTTACAAACGTTTTGGCTCATTCCACCACCCGAAGTAGGAGGCTCCCAAGCGACACCTAACCAATCTAGGAGGCACCACCCTCCAAAAGGTAATAGGATCGGTAATGACGATGAACTCCTTGCTCTTGTGCTTCAAGATGATAGACTCCTTAGCACCCAATCACTGTCTCACAGATTTGGCATGGTGGAAGAGATGGGATTGGTGGAAAGCTACTAGGTGAGGCTAGAAATCAAGATCCATATGATTGGAGTGGAAGATCTTGAACTCAACACAAGGGTAGGTGGTTCTCGCTCAGAAAATCTGATAGGATAGGTATGGAATAGTTTTGAGTGCTTCTCTCTCGAGTAAGTGGTGGTGAAGGGATATATATAGGCATCCCCAAAAATCCAACCGTTACACACAAAATGACCAACTCGGTGACACCGATGTGTTAATCTTGGTGGTACCGAACTGACCAAAAGGTGGCCACTTTTGAATCTTGGTAAAGCCGATATAGGAAACTCGGTTGCACCGATAAGGTGACCAACGGTCAGATTTCCTCTCTCGGTGGAGCTGATCCAACTTTCTCGGTGGGACCGAAAATGTGAATTTGCGTAACAGAAAGTTGGCAACCTAAACTCGGTGGCACAGGTATGGAATCGGTTGCACCAAAGTGGCTAGGGTTTGGCTTGAGTCTGTCTGGGTTCTAGAATCGGTGGCACCGGTATGGAGAAGTTGGTTGCACCGATTTTGAGTGGTAGGTATAGAACAGACTTTGGTGGGAGAGTTTGTGGATGTTCTTGGTGACTATCACTTGTGCACGTTTGAGCATATTGTTCACCAGCAAAACCTTACCCCCTTTTAATAGTATTGGCTTTCCTATGGACTAAAAGTGATTTCTCAAAAATATAAAATGTAGAGTCCTTTTACTTGAAGCTTGGCCAACCTATTTCCTTGCATCTTAGGGTTTCTCCACAATCTCCTTTTACCAATCCTATCATTGAACATTTCCTGAAATATACTTGGTGGAAACATTAGTTCAATGACTTATATGTTGTTATTAATTACCAAAACCACCAAGGGAGCAAATGTGCTTTCACTTTGCTCCGAGGCTCGACGCAGGAGAGTTTGCGGGCTGCACGCATCGGGCGGCGGCCCGCCGCCGCCCAGAGGGTCCGTTCCCAGCATCCCGCCGGAGGGCTCAGGAGGAGAACCGGGGCCTCATGTGGAGCCCTATGTACCATGCTACATCATACCTAGGGACACCATCTCGGAATGGGCATGTGCCGCAGGCGCCAGCGCTGTCGGATTCAGGCTCCGCAAAACCCTTAAGGTTCAAACACAGGGGCGTTTGTGAAGGTTTGTTGCAGCCTTACCAACCTAGCTTGCTACTCGATGGTCACTACGGCGTACTCGCTCGGTGACGTGGAAGAAGATGAACACGGCAGTTTACGCAGGTTCTGGCCTTTCTGAAGCGTAATACCCTACTGTTGCTTTGGTGGATAGCCTCGCATGGAGCTTTGGGTGGATGACCTAGTACAGTGGGCTTGAGCCTCGCGAGGGCGCTCAAGATGTGTTCTTGGCTCGCTGTCTTGTGGTGGTGCGTCAAGTGGCTAAGTATTGGATCAGGGGTCCTCCTTTATGGTGCGTCCTAGCTTCTTTATATAGCGATGGCCCAGGTCCTCTTCCCTTATCACAACGGTGGGAAGGGATCCCACATGGCCAATTTGAAGGGGCCAGGAGTACATCTGTGCCCTATCCAAATGTGGTCTTCGCCTGCAAAGTAGATGTTGGTGATGCGGTGGTGGGCTCGGTGATTACATCTGTCGTGCAGGGCTCGGGGTCATGGTCTCGTTGCATCGGATGGGAAACATTTAGGAAGCGCTCTGGGAAGCCATGTATGTCCTTGCTCCCTTTGGACCAAAGTGGAAACTGTGTCGCCTAACGCACTGGCGCCCGTCGGTCCTTCCATGTGTCACCTTTGACTCTTGAGGCTGGGCCCTGCATAGAGATCTCCGCCCTTCAGGAGGGGTCCCAAGGAGGCCCATCCTTGCTGGTCATGATGTTGTTATTCCTCGGAAGCCCAGGTGAGGGAGTCCTGGATTAAGGGGTCCTTGGGAGGTCGACCTGTTTCTTATGGGCTAGACTATATGGGCCGCTTGCCGAACATTGATCGAAGGCCCTATCTCCAGGAAGGAATCTTCGGGAATAGTAGCTTGTCCTCCACATTTAATGTAGAAAATAGGCATGTTTATCTCTTCGGCATGTAACCGACCATGTTTAAACCCTAGGTACCCCTGGTGTCTATATAAGCCGGAGGGTTTTAGGTTGTAGATATAGAACAACTCATCTAGGGTTTAGCTCATTGATCTCGAGGTAGATTGACTCTATAACCTATACATCATCAATACAATCAAGCAGGACATAGGGTATTACCTCCATAGGAGGCCCTAAACCTGGGTAAAAGCTTGTCCCCTTCGTCTCCTATTACCATTGATTCTAGTCTCATAGCTCGGCACCCCTACCCGAGATCTGCCAGTTTTCACACCGATATTGGTGCTTTCATTGATAGTTCTGCTGTGAGCACCCAAGGAATCAATGTCTCGCCTTGTCATAACTGAAGAAGTCCGCTACATGGACATTTTTGTTCCCGGACAGATCTTCTCCTTTGGCAGCATTGTGTTGTATGTCGACCAGACCAACCATCTAAGTCATGTCGGAAGTTTCGCCCCTGGTGAAGAGATCAGATTCGGGAACCTAGAGTTCTCCATGGATCCTACGGGTGACTTGTTACTAACCGGACTCGCAGTCTCGCCTGCCATACCCGAAAACTCTAAGGCTTTAACCTCGAGCTCTGTTTTCGGTCACGCCCACAAGGTTAACTACGGCGATGGCCCAACTCTTAGTCCGTGTCCGGTCATAGTGCCAGAGGACCGGATATCTGTTCTTGCCAAACACTCCACCTGTCTAGACACGTCGGGGATCAACTTCGACAGCTCCGCATGGTTTGATCTGATCGAGCTCTCGACATTGAATGAGGCCTTAGACCGGATCTCGTTGATGAAAATTACCAATGATCCAACCCCGATCTATGCTCAGATCGCCAACGGAGAGGGTCAGGACGAATTTTTCGACCCACCCACCACCCACTTCATAGCCACAGTCGAAGACTTAACCAACATGTTGGACTATGCCTTTGACGAGGCAGAATACATGGATGAAGAGGACTATGCTCCAACCCTTGTTAATACCGGGCGATGGGCCACCACTTCTACATATGATATCTACACGGTGGACACCCCTGCCGCTAATGGCGACAAAACACCGAACGACGATGGCGACAAGTCGGGCAATGCACCGTCAAGGCGCCGGAAGCCGCATAAGTGCTCAAAAGGCAAAAAGGGAAGGAAATCTGTTATCAACGTCGGGGGCGGAGATACCCCTAAGGACCGTGGCGATCCCGACATCCCCGAACACCCGTTAGAGGGTTAGGAAAGGCCTGAAGACCAGAGCAACCCCGACGACTTCAACGATTCCAAGGATGACAATTACCTACCTCTCGTCGAGGAGGAGGACATCCCGGAAGCCGATGACCCAGACATTCCTGATAACCCTGATGATCAGGAACTGTCTAGACAACAACTCATAGCAACGGCCCACAGCCTTAAAGCAAAGGAACGACAAATCAAAGCCGAACAAGATGACATCAACGATCGATGGACGAGAGTCCTGTCAGCTGAGGATGGATATGGTACCGGTCTGCCGGACCAACCTAAGAGTTATCCACGCAGAAGGATGTTGCACAATTAGACGACGAGCTCACTGATACCTGATCTCCCAAACATACCCCCCACAGCAAGCCGGACCTCCCTCCTCGTGGGCATGACAAGACGGCTGACGACATCGGTTATAGATCGGCTATGCCCCAAAGACGTGGAAAGGAGCCACTAGAGCCCAATGACAGGTTCGACCTGCGAGACGACTTAGACTACAGAGCAGGTCACACAAGATCCATCTATGGATCCAGAGGCTATGCATCCGATAGAGGGGATGGGTACAGACCATGGCTCGACCGAAGCAATAACAGAGACCAGGAATGTAATCGAGCCATGATAGACGTCGAATACAGGCACAACATAGCTCGGGTTCAAGGCGCTAATCACCCTCTATGTTTCATGGATGAGGTGATGCAGCATCAGTTCCCAAAGGGGTTTAAACCCGTCAACATTGAACAATACGGTGGGAGAACTGATCCAACTGTATGGATTGAGGACTTACTCCTCCATATCCAGATGGCACGAGGAGATGATCTCCATGCCATAAAATATCTCCCCCTAAAAATCAAGGGGCCTGCTCGGCAGTTGTTAAATAGCCTCCCCAAAAACTTCCTTGGATGCTGGGTAGACCTAGAAGATGCATTTAGATCTAACTTCCAGGGCACCTATGTTCGGTTGCCGAATTCCTCCGACCTAAGAAGCGTCATTCAGATGCCGGGAGAGTCTGCGCGACAATTCTGGAATTGGTTCTTGACCAAGAAGAACCAGATTGTCGACTGCCGGACACTCAGGCAATAGCCTCTTTCCGGCATAATATTTAGGATGAATGGCTGGCTCACTAGCTAGGCCAGGATAAACCTCGGACTATGTCCGCCCTTACATCCCTCATGACCCTCTATTGCGTAGGCGAAGATAATTGGCTAGCAAGATGCAACCACAACTCTGAAGATCTCAGAACCTCCGAAGTTCGGGATGGCAACGGGAAACCTAAGCACAACAAAAACAAGCTCTAACAAAATAATAGTGATGCCCATGACACAACTGTTAACGTCGGCTTCCACAATTCCCGACCCGGGCAGCGGAAGAAGCCTCCTAAAGGCAATCACGATGGACCAACCCTGCTGGAGAAAACATGGAAAGGCCTTGCCAAATCCACGCGACCCATGAGAAGCCCGCCAACCACACACACCGTAACTGTTGGGTGTTTAAACAGGTCGGTAAGATCCCGCCCAAGGATCAGGGCAAGAGCCCTCGCAACAAGAATGAGGATGAGTCTTGGGGTCCGATTGGTGGCTGACAAAAGAAATTCCCTCCAGAAGTCAAAACAGTAAACATGATATACGCCACCCACATACCTAAGAAGAAGAGGAAGCGCACCCTTTGAGCGGTCTATGCTGTAGAGCCCGTGGCCCCGAAGTATAACCCATGGTCGGCATATCCGATAACTTTCGATTGGCGTGATTACCCGACCAGTATCCGTCATGGGGGTTTAGCGGCCCTCGTCCTAGACCCCATTATAGATGGGTATAACCTCACAAAAATCCTAATGGACGAAGGAAGTAGCCTTAACCTGATTTACTCAGACATGGTGAAAAAGATTGGCATAGATCCGTCAAGGTTAAAACCAAGTAACACTACCTTTGAAGGAGTGATTCCAGGTGTCATGGCCCGATGCACGGGCTTCGTAACCCTGGAAGTTGTGTTCGGCTCACTCGACAACTTTCGCATCGAATACTTGATCTTCGACATTGTGCCCTTCAGCAATGGCTATCATGCCTTGCTCGGCCAGACAGCGTTCGCTTGCTTCAACGCCGTCCTGCATTATGCATACCTCAAGCTGAAGATGCACGGCCCCAAGGGGTTTATCACTGTTGACGGCATCACGGAGCGCTTGCTACGAACCGAGGAACATGCGCTGGCCCTGGCAGCCGAATTTAACTACAAAGATGATTGGAAAGCTCCGGCATCTACCATAAAGGCGAGCAAGATTGGGAAGCAAGCTCGACTTCAGTCTGAACTCTTAGAGCCTTCATCTCGCCTTAAATAGGGACTCGCCCCCATCGCACAACCCTAGGACCAGCGAAGTACGTTCCAAGGAGGCACAACTTTGCACTTAAAATTCCATGGGTAGCGATAGGGAAACAAAGGTGGGTGTCCGGCTAGACCGAACCAGTACCATTAACATGTCTTCACACAAAATGCAGGTACAATTGAAAGGCCTGCCAAGGGCATAAAGCTCATCCACAATTCGGCGACTTCTCAAGACCTTGTTTACAAGATCTGTTTGCCGAACAATAACACCCATTAAAGTGCACCAAGACGCAAGAGTACATAAGCGGCAGGGCACACCAAAGAATTAAGGTCACAAATTGAAGACCCCTGGTACAGCCACTCCTATCAAACTTTTTTTCACATACCTGTACGTAGTTGCTTCGGCAATCCTACTAAAAAGATTTATTGAAAAAAATATAGCATCATTATACATGTTTGTCTTGTTATCCTTTTGGGCACATATTTTCCCTTTCTCCCTCTTCTCGTGCAATAGTTCGGTATGTCACGATGCAACCTGCTCATAGACCGGGGGCTCGTGTTTAAAAACAAATCGCCTTATGTACAACTTATTATGTGTTTGAAGTCTTGGAATTCACTTTAGATGCATTGGTTTCGAACTATGTCTTGGGTCAATAGTTAGGTTACTCGATTCCTGTGCTTGCCCCTTTACGTTCCACTCGTTTAGCTAAAAGGACAAAGGTAGAACCCCTGCGATTGTGTTTCCTGCTAGTCTGGTTAAGCACCTCACGGGAGAAAGCCGAAAACTGACTGTCATAGTATGCGAGAGCCGGTCTGTGAATCCGAGGTTCAAGTGTTATACTTACATCCTCGTTAGAGGATATTTCGTGTTATACGAGGGGTTTGTTATTTATGCAAACCATGTGATGATGGCCATAGCCGCGGTTCATTCGAACATCACAAATATTTCGGAGGCTAGTCATCAGCCCCTTGCAGTCCTTTTCGCGCTTCTATGGCTAAGTGAAAGAAATAAAGCACTATAGTTGGATTACCTAGTCCGCCGCACTCTACCGCCTTCGGGTTCCGATCACACGGCGAAGGGACATAGTGTATTGTCACAGACACCCCATGTAGTATCAACATGGGGGCTAAAGCCAACGACTTGCATCTTTCAATTTCAAATGGCCACATAGGAGTTATAAAGGAATGCAAAATGTTGAAACCATGATAACATTAAAGCTTTAAACTATCTTCGGACACATTAAAAAATTATTCATGCATGTTATCTTTCGAACACTCTGATGCTATCACCTGAGCACCTTCCATTACTCTAGTGAAGTACAGCTTGGGGCGTCTATGTTCCTTCCCGGGAGGCGCCGGGGTGGTAGCTTCTTCATTGGATCCATCCCCGACCAGTGCACCTTGGCCTTTGCAAAGGCCATCCGAGCCCCCTTGATGCAGGAGGAGTGCTTCACACTGTCGAGGCGGAGCGAAGCAACGAGCTTCTGCACTAGGCCGAACTAGCTGCCTGGTAGCGGCTCATCGGGCCATAAGCGGATGCAGAGGTACTTCATGTCCGGCTCTGCCAACTGGTGCAGCTCCATCAGCTGCTTCAGTTGCTCGACAAGAAGAGGAGAGCGCTCGGGGGCTCCGAACCGCGCCCAGAACAGATGAGCTTCGTCTCCTTCTTCCCGCGACGTGTACAACTGATTAGCATCCGCTACACTCTCCTGGAGGTCGGAGAAGGCGCCTGAGGAATGCCACACTTGGGTAAGCAACTTGAACTTGTTATCCCAAAAGACACACTACAATAAGTATGACTTACACCCGTTATGTCCTTCGTATGGCGGATCTGCTCCTTAAAGAACCGTCTATCCACCCGCTCCTTATGGAGATCAGCTTTTAGGGTGGATAGTTCGGCCACGCGCTCCTTGCCTTCTTGCTCAAGGACCTCGCACTTTTGGCTGGCGTCCTTGAGTTCCTGCTGGATCTCCTGCACCCGCGCCTCGTGTTTGTTGCTGGTGGCCCTCAAAGTCGAAAGAGTGGTGGCTTCTTGTCTGGCCGCCGCCCTCTCAACTGGCGCCTCATCCTTGGCCTGCCGCAGCTGAGCCTTGAGCTTTTCCACCTTCTTTGCAAAGGCTATTTGATCATTAACACTATGAAAATCTGCATTGACAATATTCCTACAAAGGTGTTCGGATGTGGATTTAGCCTTACCTTGCGCCTCGTCGAATCTTTTGTTAAGAGCATCAAACTCGTCATCGGAGCTTTTGAGCTTTTGATTCATCTCGTCCAGCTTGGCGCCATTCACGGACACCGTCGATGACGAAGTCAGTAATAAAATAATACTTGTCAGGTTGCATGGGTTCAATATTCCCGAACTGTCATCAATCCGATCATATAACCGGCCCTCTCAAGGGCTATAGTAAGGTTCCGAACACATACTGTGTATATAGTTCAGAGTTAGGTACATGATTGACCCATAGGCAAGTTTTTTCATACTCACCTAGGGCTCGTGGGCTTCCATGTATACAATAACGAAAATAAAATCAATATTTTGCCGAACAGAGTGTCGCATGGTTTACCTGAAAGCCCGTCAGGAGGCCTTTAAAGGCCTCCTTCAGTCCATTGTCGATGGACTGAATGCTTTGCAATACCACGTCCATAAAGGTGTTGCACTCCTCGGAAAAGGAGAAGCTCGACAGAGCCTCCTCAATCATCGGCCACCCATTGGTCGGTGGCGCCGGTGGTGATCGGGTAATCCGATCACCAACCGGGGTTTGAACCAGTACCTCCGGAGGCATGGTGCACTCTGTAGAGGCCCTCGGAGGGCACTGAGTAGCCGTTCGTTCGGCCTCATCAGTATTCGGGTGGGGTACCTCCCCCGGTCTTCGGTGACCAAGGCGTTAACTTCGGCTATGATATCATCTCCCCCGTCACCGGTGCCCGGCTCCATAAGACCATGCTGGGACGCATTCCTGCTCTCCACTAGTTCGGCAGGAGGGGCCTCCGCGTCAAAAACCTGGTTGGTGGGGAGCACATGCAGGGGGCTGCCAAGTCGGTAAATGCCCGCATATTGTTAAATTATGAACTTATCAATAACAAGTAAAGAAGTCTTCGTATTCTCACCTTCGAGCAAGGGGCTTGACCCTTAGGCTCCTTCGTGGAACCCTCTCGAAGTCATCGGACTCAGTATCTGAGTCCAAACTGTCGCCGGATAGGATTACCTATAACATATGCGCTCTCTTCGGGGCAGGAGGGGGTACCGCCTCCGCGGCGTCCGATGACGCCGCTCTCTTCCTTGTGAGGGGGTATCGCCCTCCCCCTCATCTTCATCCTCTTCCTCATGCTCCTCTTTATTCGAGGAAGCATGGGTTTCTTTGGACACAACCTCTAGCTGCTCCCTGATGTGCAGGCCTTCTTGGCCTGGTTTCTTGTTCTTCTCTTTCTTCGCGGGCGCCTCGTAAGGCGCCTCGACGAGCATCTGCGCTAACAGCCTGGTCCTGGGGTCCTTGGGCTTAGGCGCCGGACAGTCGATGCCCGTGGGTTTGCTCAGCCATTTCTGCAAAGAGTGATTAGAAAAGGTGTTATAAATCTTCTCTATGAAGGATAGAGCCGATCAAGCGAAATTATACCGTACCTTGGAAGCGGGCTTGGGGGCATGCAGACCCCGATCTTCCTCCTCGGATGGCCAATCCTCTTGCGGCTTGAAAAGCGCCTTCCTCAACTTCCCTCATGTAGTGCAGAAGAGTTGCAGAACCGTGGGTGCATCATTGAGCTTACGAGCCCACAGGGAGTATCCCGGTGCTGGCATTGGAGGATGCATCGTTGGAGCATAACCTGGACCACGTTGGTCAGCGCAATGTCATTGTCGATCATAGAGCCAATGCGCTTGTGCAGGTCGCTCACCTCCTTGTTCGATCCCTAGTTGAGGCCCTTATGGAGCCATGAAGTTAATCTGGTGGGGGGGCCGGATCTGAATTTGGCGGGGGCAATCTGCCCTTCCTCCTGTGGCTCAGTGATGTAAACCCACTCCTTCGGCCATACCTTGATGGTGTCGATGAAGGTGTCGGATGGCCATACAACACGTGTGAGCTTGTCGATGATAGCTCTGTCGTAGTCTGCGTGTTTGCCGACGCACTTCTTCTTGATGTTGAACACTTTGATCTAGAGCCCAAAGTGTGGCTTGACCCTACAGGAACGCCTTGCAGACAAGGATGAAAGCCTATATATTCATGAAGGAGTTCGGTGGGAGGTCATGGAAGTCGAGGTCGTAGAAGAACATAAGCCCCCTAACGAAGGGGTGGAGCAGGAAGCTTAGTCGCCATATAAAGTGGGGGAGGAAGGCCACCCTTTCCCCTATCTTGGAAGTCCAGATCACTTGGCTTGTCACTGGCACACGGTGAGGAATGTTTGCGAGGAGGTAATTGTCCTTCTTGACGTCTTGGATGTCCCAGTTGGTGACTATGGAGGCCTCCCACTTGCCATTGGAGCCCGCCATGGATCAGCTCGAAGGGGGAGAGTGGAAAACCTTGATCTGTGCTTTGGAAACTCAGAGGAATGGGGAAGCAAAGGAGGTGAATGAGAGGTGTGGTTAGGCCATGGGGTTTTCTTTCCCCTTTATGGGCCTTATCGCTATTTGGCCTCCCTCTACTGCGTCGTAAATCCCTCCACTTCCCGAGACATGTGTGACGTTGCACGCGCATAATTAAATGTATCCCACATAAAACGGAGCACGATCTATGCGTTGATAGATAGTGTTGATTGAAACAGCCTCGAACCACGAATCGAGTTTTTGCAAGTGGCCTAGCAGTTGTGGTGGGCCGTGAACTTTCATCAGAAAGGTCATCAGGGGATGTTGTTTTACCCCTTGACGTTTGGCCTTTTGGGCCGACCTATTCATGGTGTCCGAACATGCCACTATTCGTAAAACTACAAGTCGTCAGAGGCTGAAGTAAATTCTACGGGAGGAAATCTCCTCGCAAGCCGACGACTCTAATTACACGAAGCGACTGAAGCTAAGATCCTTGATGTTGGAGGCAAATTCAGGGGCAACTGAGGGAGTCCTGGATTAAGGGCTCCTCGGGAGGCCGACATGTTTCTTAAGGGCCGGACTGTATGGGCAGCTTGCCGAACATTGATTGATCAAAGGCCCTGTCTCCGGGAAGGAAGCTTCGGGAATCGTGGCTTGTCCTCGCGTTTAGCATAGCAAATAGGCATGTTTACCTCTTCGGCGTGTAACCGACCATGTTTAAACCCTAGGTACCCTCGGCGTCTATATAAGTCAGAGGGTTTTAGGTTGTAGATATAGAACAACTCATCTAGGGTTTAGCTCTTTGATCTCGAGGTAGATCGACTCTGTAACCTAGGCATCATCAATACAATCAAGTAGGACATAGGTTATTACCTCCATAGGAGGGCCTGAACCTGTGTCGGGACCCCGATCCTAAGCCATAAGAATCTAGCATGTAACACATCACATCACCTTGCGGTCTCACGCACGGTTATCTCCACGGCTGCCACCTAACCTGGGCCGGGACCGTTTGCGTCTTTTGACTCACGTATATAAGTGTGTCGCTAGCATTCAATGTCAAAGAATCCGGGCCGACATGACTAGGCGTAGAACCCAAGTGGCACATCCGTACAGGGACAGGCATACATAACCTAGCAATGTAGGTGTCGATCTCTAGCATGTGTAGACGAGTCATAGCAAGGTACAAGGACTCCATTACATTGTGGGACATATATGTCATCACTGCACGTGGACGAGTCGTAGCAGGCTACAGGGACTCCATTACACTGCGAGACATTTCCCTGAAGGGACAGACACAACAGCAAAGAAGGATACATGTCGGTCAATCAATGTGTCTGGAGAAGTAGCAAGCTACCAAGGCTCGGTGGAAGCACAAAGAGTCATTTCCCCGTAAAGAGTACTACTAAAGGCACACAACTAGGTGTCGGATCCCATACATACCGTTGCATGTCACACGTATGCATGACATGCTTGATATGCATAGATACAACTATGGCATCACAACATAACCATACAACATTACAACATTTATTTAGAAGGTTCAGAAGAGCCAATACAATAAGATGTTACAAACAGGGGTCACAAGACCCAACATTCAGAGTATTCAAACAAGCAAGCAAAAGTTAAACATGTCTAGGTATCGACATCTACAAAAGTGGCTGGAGGAGCTTGAAAAGGTACAACGACCCTACCAAAGGAACCAGACCTCTGTCTAGGATTTCCAAGCTAATCCGGTCAACATCGAACTTCACGTAGAAAATACCACTAATGAGACTAATGTCTCCTCTGCAAAACATAAATTAAGCAAACGTGAGTACAAGGGTACTCAGCAAGACTTACATCAGAACTAACTACACATGCGTCAGTATCAATGAAGGGGGTTGTGGAGTTTATTGCAGCAAGCCAGCTCTGACTCTTGGCTAACATGTACTATGACTACAAGTAGTATCTTTGAGGTGGGATAGCGCACATGAGTCCACATATTCTCCAATCAATACACCACTATGGATCCACTTCCATCTCCCTACGAGAAGGCCATCCATAGAACTCACGCTTATCTTGCGCATTTTAGAGTATCCACTTCAAGTTCTCTATGAACCACATAAGTTCTCCAAGTAGTCCATATCCGAGGACGCGGCTATTCGAACAGATTATTTCACCCTACAAGGGTATACTTCTTCACACACGCTCTTGCCACTTATCACCATATGCACGTCATGCATCTCGGCAACCTTCAAGCGGAAGCACTGGCGTGGGCGTCGGCCATGACCGTCAACCACACAAGACCCTAGTCCAGGTTTATCACCTACTTGAGACTGAACCCGCATGGAAGTCCGGCTGAAGTTTCCGCTACGGCCTCAAATGATGTGCGGGGTTCCCAAGCCCACCGTTTGGGTGCCACTTGGTACACCGTGCCACTATGTCTATACCGCATCACAGTCCACCCCGTCGGGCAGCGCTATGCATGGCCGCCAACACTTCTCCTACAAACACCAGAAACTAGTTGCAACTCCTGGACAGGGGTCTAGGCGATTAATATGCCAAGAGGGGTCGAGTTACTAGAGCCTAATGTGTGGTAGTATCTTGTCTTGGATAACATACACAGAGCTCAGTTCTTAAGGACGGTCCCAATGAGACAACCCGCCATGTACTCCTACATGGCCTCCCATCGCTACCTTTACCAAATCGTGTTCACACACTTAGCTCTCACACAATAGGACATGAACATTGCCATTCTGATTCATTGCCCAAATGAATCAATCCCGACATGACATGACTCTAAGCATAGCAGGCACAATAAGCAAGCACTAATGAGTAAGCACAACAAGGCTCAAGTAGTTGCTACTCATGCTAAGTGGTTTCAACTATTTACTGTGACAAGGACAGGTCATGCAAAGGAATGCGTTCAACTACCGAGAACAGGTAACAGTTGAATCGTTGTTGTCCTAATGCAGTAAAGAAGAGAAGGAGCAAGAGAGTGGGTTCATATCAGTATGCTCAAGGGGATTTGCTTGCCTGACAGTTCTGTAGATATTACTCCTCTTCATTAGTGTCAACGTTCACATCGTTGGAACCATCGTCTACCGAGGGGGAACAACCATCGGCAAACACAAACGAACAACATTCAATGCAATGCAACAAACATGATGCATGATACGACAAGTTAAGGTACTGAATTGACCTAGACGAATAATTAGTTAAGTTAATTGAAGTGGAATTCAAACAAGTTTGAATTCCAACTCCAAATGATATTTTATATGTTGCCCTAATCATAAAATGTCCTACTTTGTGATGTTAACTTGTTCAAAACATGCATGATAATGGCATAAACAGATTCCTTGAATTTTTTTGATCATTTTTCATATATGAATTATTTTCATCTGAGTTATAGATTATTTTCTATGAATTTTTGAAGTTTATAATAATTTCTGGAATTATTTTTATTATAAAAATTGACTACCGCATCAGCCTGACATCATCATGACATCAACAGGTCAGCTGACCTAGTCCAGGTCAAATCTGACCAGTGGGGACCACTCGTTAGTGACCCAGGGTCAACCACTATGGCTGACAAGTGGGCCCAATCAACTGCTGACTCAGAAGTTAATAGGAGACCCAGTCAGTCACTGACTGGTGGGTCCGGTCAACGGCCACGTTAGCAAGGCTGGGGTTAGCCGCCGGCGACCAAGATCCATGGCGGAGGTTCATCGGCGATGCTTGGGATTGCACTATAGGCCGCGGATGGATGCGTGAACGGTCTCTATGCGAAGTTGGCGATGCGTCGCATCCCAAGGAAGCAACAGCAGACTGAGGGGTTTCCTGAGCTCATCGAGATCGAGGTCACGGCGGCAGCCGGAGGTTTCTACTCCGGTGGGGATCGGGTTTAGAGCACAGAACAGCCATGGGAGAGGCTCATGGCCGTTCACTTGGTGTGGTCGGCGAGCTCGGGGACCTTCAGGATGGAGTGAATCAACGACGACATCCGCGAGCATTGATGGTGAAGACGGTGGCATCAGGGCGTTGTGGTGCTCCCAGCGAAGCATGGCTCGGCGAGGAGGACTTGTCGGTCTAGGAGGGGCTCGAGGACTCACTAGGGAGGAGAAAGGTAACGGTTGGATGTGGTTTAGCGGCGGCCTAGCCATGGCTGCGACGGCCATCAGAGGGGGGAGAGAGGAGAGGATCAGCTCGAGAGTCTCCACGCGTTCTCCAACATGGGATAAAGACGCAGGAGGGCTCGCCAGCGCGAAGCAGGAGCTGGCTCGCCCGGCGCCGTGCTTCGTCTTGCCTGTGCCTCTGGTAGAGGTAGACGATGACTGGCATAGGCCAGTGGGCTGGGCCGGCTAATGGGCCAGGTAAGTTTTCTTTTCTTTTATTTCATTTTTTTATTCTTGCAATCTGTTTTATAATGTTTGGGCCAAAGTGCTAAAGTCAAAAATCCTAAAATAATTCCTGGGGTTTCTGAATATTATTTCTAGGCCCCACAACAATTTTCATTTTTTTAAAACAACCAAAGTAATTATGGTGCTTTATTAGTCATTTTTAGGAACTTTCCCATTTTATTTAATTTTCCAAAATAGTTTAATATATAATTCACCCCTGATATGTTGTTGCCAACATTTATCAGACATGGTGAACATTTTTAAAAGGGATTTTGAAAACATTGAAAAAGAAAACAATTATTGAAATTGGTTTAATCCTTTTGAGGTGCTAGGGTTTGTCATCCCCATTTCAAATTCATTTGAAGTTAAACATGATGCAATGGATGCTCAATGATGCATCTAATACAAGCAATTTCTAGGGTTGGGACAACCTGGGTAAAACCTTGTCCCATTCGTCTCCTAGTACCATCGATTCTAGTCTCACAACTCGAGACCCCCTACCCGAGATCCGCTGGTTTTGACACCTGCACCAGGGTCCTCACGAGGACCTTGTCTTGATAGTGTCGCATTAGGCCACATCTGGATGATGAAGTGGGCCATGTCCTTGGCCGCAGGCAGGCAAGACTAGGTACCCCCGATCCCAGAACAACGAAAGTAGCCCTCGGGCCCAAGGCACGCCTGAGATGGCCTCAGGGGGAAGCCTTGAGGATGGTGTAACGCCCAAGATGCAATCATGTCCTTATTTTGGCATGAGGGCCTTGACAAGGATAGAAGCGCATCTCATCGTTTCATAAGAATGGATATCATTACGAGTACATGTACATAAGAGATGAGTATATGGAATTGGCTTACACTCGCCACAAGCTACATCAAGATCACATCAATACAACACCATATTCAATCATCATACATAAGAGCAGGGTCCGTCTATCGACGAAATCAAACGATAAAAGGACATCCATCCTTGCTATCCCTGGATGCTGCCTGGAACCCATCCTAGATGACGATGATGAAGAAGAAGAACTCCAAATCAAAACAAGCATCACGCTCACGTCAAATCATCGCATTGCCTATACCTGCAACTGTTGTTTTAGTAATCTTTGAGCCATGGGGACTCAGCAATCTCATTTCCAAGTACTAGCAAAAGAGCCCATGCGTTGCAATGGGAAAGAACATTGACGTATTCGTGAAAACACCCATCAACGCAACATGATAGTAGCGGACTATCCCAAGGCCGTGACTCCGTGAGACACACATCGAGGTGTAGAAGAAATGTATATCATCAGTTTATTTACCATGAAGAAAGCCTATCAGCAGAAACTTAATTCTCCCAAACATTAAAACCTACACTTAGTTAGCTTTATAAATTCAAGGATCCAATTTGAAGCAACATCGATTGACCTTGCAATGGTATGCGTCTGAATTTACATCAACATTGGTCATCCTTGTTGTGTTCATGTGGTCAGCTTTGGTACATCATTCTTCTGACTTGAAATACCATTAAATGTCCTTGTAACATATGCATACTCGGCTTTGCAACACGGCGATGCGGTGTTTCCAATAAAAATAATATCGACAACTAGTATTGCATTTTCGTGCTTTTGCTATACTTAGAGGGTGTTTAGTCTTGCAGCATTGCATCCGACTTGCAACATTGACCGTGCTAGCAGTCTCACGTATTTCGATTCTAGCAACGGTGCTTGATCAAAGCTGCAGATCAGTCGGGTATATTTCTAACGAAACAGAACTTAATTGGTCGTAAAAATAGCATCCATGTATCCACATGAGTGCCTTCACCTTCTTTACTCATCAAATCCTTGTGTCATCTATGCATGCATGCCTCCTACAAATCCCGTTTGATTGCCGTTCTCTCTTGATGCATGTGTTAATTACCCGGAGCCATGCACTGCGTGAGGCGAATAAATCCCTCTTAGCCTCCACTTTCTTCTCTTATCTCTCATCAAATAATCCCCTCTTGATTACCAGCCATGTAGAGCTAGGGCCTCCCCCACTTTATTCGCTTTGATGTGACAATCATCAATGCATGCATGTCAATCGCATTTAATTCCAGCCATACAAAACAACCAATCCGAACTAATGGGCGTGTGCATGTTTCCGTCTTCCAATTTTTTTTCAAGAAAACCTGCTTCGCCTATAATATAGTTGTTTCATTTATTTAAGCATGGTCACCCATTGGGTGAGTTAGTTCCACCGTTGTGTTCTATTCCTGGCCATCACGGTTCGAGTCCTCTCGATTGCAATTTGTTTTTTTCCGTTTTCCTGAACAGACGATGTACGAAAATCACTAAAAGACGACATATGAAAGGACTTGATGACGAAATAAAGTGGAGAAACAATCCTCCCTTTAATATTATTAGGTATAGATATATGTGCATTAAATTAAATAGCAATAATATTGTGATAATAGAAGAATGTCTATGTCAACACATGGAAGCAATGGCACATGCAGCTAGAAACGCTATAAGAAGGGCTGAGTAAGCCGTAACATAGCCAAATAAAGGTTTGCTTTGAAGGTGAAGGGTTAGAGGCTTTTCATGACAATGTTGGGAGGCTTGACAAACAAGTGGTAGGTAGCGAGACATAACGATAAAAGCAGGACAACTAGCATAGCAATTGTAGTAGTGGTATCCAGGGAAATGTGTCATCTTGCCTGAGATCCCGCTTGGAAGAAGAATGAGTCCGTGAAGCAGGCGATCCGTGAAGTAGACGAATGAATCCTCACAATCCGAACACTTTCGGAACTCTATCGAGACGAAGCAATCCAGAACAAACAATCAACAGACGATACACCACAACATATTCATGACATGATGCACAAAAAAATATGATGAATGACATGGTTGATTATGCAATGCAAGGCAATCACAACAAACCAACACTACACATTAAGTGAAGCTCAATATGCAACGAGTTTCATATTGACGAAACATCACATTCGAATTATTTATTTCACACCTATTTATTTACTCGCAAGGTTGAATGTTAATAAACATGTCAAGAGGTGAAGCATAAGTAAACTATCTATCTAGGTGTCTTAAATGAGGTCGGAAACAACTTATAGTATTTCTGAAACGACCCCATATGTTAATTTCAAAATTGGTCCAGATCTGAACTAACCATATTATATATTTTTTAAACAGCAAAATAATGCATACCACATGCTTATACGCATCATTCTACTCGGTTTACATATATGAAACATCTCAAACGGAGTTACGTTCTAAAAGTTATAACACGCACAAGATAATATGCCATGAATGCAAACTGCATGAAAATGACAACCACGAGCATTTCAAAACATGTACGCAACATTATATTATGATACTACATGAAATTCTAATCAAGTTTCATATATGGGATGCCCAAACGAAGCTACTGTTCAACCACAACAACCAACACAAGTTTTTTATGAAACCTTCCCAAAACATCAACATAGCATATTGCACACATAAAATCAACAAGCAACAAGATTCTAAAATACACAAACTAAGCATGTGTAACATCCCACACTTTGGAATGTTATAATAACTATTAGAATGATTGATTGTTTGCTTGAATGATTGAAAGTGAGTGAAATTTGAAACTTTTTGAAACTTTTAAAAATTTGATGAGAGGGAATGAAATGACTTTCCCAAAACTTTCACTCTGCATTTTGATCACCAGGAATTCAAATTCATTTCATCACAAAACCCCAGAGTGAAGATGACATGACTTCTTCCATTTGAGAAAATGAAAAGGGAATTGAAAATGGTTTGACCTCCATTTGAAAATATTTCAAGTTCAGAAACTTTATGCAACTCAATGATTTTCATGAGAGAGGATAATATGAATTCTTCAAATATATGAAATATGAGTTGGAAGTTAAACCAAAGATTTTAAAAAAAGGAATTTGAAAACTATTTGAGAATTTCTCATATGGAGTTTCAATTCCATTTGAATTCCCTATTTGAATTTGCAAACATCCAAACCCCTTGTCAAATATTTTGAGAGGAGTAAAATGACACTTCAAACCAGGGGCAATTTGTGAAGTTTTTGAATCATAAAACCCAAGGGGTGATATGAAAAAAATATTTGCAAAAATAAATAAAGCCAATTAGGCAATTTCTGAAAATAATATTTTTTCAAAATGTTCAAATAACAGAATAAAAATGTTCATTAAATAGCATATTTTATTCTGAGAATTCTGATATAAAATACTCCTATATTTGGAACTTTATTATATGCATTAAAGGCCTTTTACTACTCTGGTTTAATAAAAAGGAAATTTTTAATACCGGATCGGGCCGGCCCACCCCTAATCAATACCGAATCCCCTAGATTGCGGCCGACCGACGCGCTGTCACCGCTCCCGCTCTCGCTGACACCCGGGCCCTACCCCGACCGTGCGAATCTCGCACCGGTCGTCCTCCTCCTCCCGCACGCGCCGCCGCCGCCGCCGCCATCCTCGCCGGACCCCTCTCTCCTCCTTCCATTTGGGACGCCCGAGGCGTCCCTATAAAGCCCGAGCCTCCCTCCCTCCATTCCACCCCTTTCCCCCTCGTCCGAGCTCTTCTCCTCGCCGGAATCGATCGCCGGAGTCCGAGCCGCCGCCGCGCCATGTTTTCGTCGTGCCGCACCACCCTGCCTCCCCTGCACCCCCCCGAGCCCACCACCGAGTTCCATGCAGCCATGCGCACCTTCCCATCCCCTCGCCTCCACTGGAGACCCACCAGAACCGCCGCACCGTCGCCCTCGCCGGAGTAACCTCGCCTCCCGAAGCTCGAGGAGCTCCTGCCCGTCGACTCCGACGCCCCCGAGCTCACCGACGCCACCACCGCCTTCGCCGTGCTCCCCTGCGTCGAAAGGATACCGCGCCATCACCGGAGACCCCCTGGAGACGTCGCCCGCTTCGATCCCGAGCCGCCGCCGTCGCCGGAGCCTTCGCCGGAGCCGTCAACACCGCGGTGAGCTCCACCACCTCTCCCCACCGTCCGATCTTAATCTACGGCGTAGATTAGAAGTTTTAAACCCCCGAAGCGTTTTCTTCTAAGGATCGGTCACCTGCTCGTATTCGCCCGCACGCACACACCCGTAGCCAATAGCAGAGCGCCACGTCACCCCCCGTCCGTTAGTAGTTGTTTTTTTTCTTTTTCTGTTTTGTTTTAAAAACAGATTTAGTTCTGTTTTTGTATTTAGCATATCTTTTATGTTTTTAAGTATTTTAAATTTATTCTTTTTGCATTAGGTCACAATTTTTATCTAGTTTCTGTAGATGCCAAATTTGACCATGTTTGAACATTTAAATTTGAATTTAAACAGATTTGATTTAAATTTTGTTTTCTTAATAACTTGAGTTTAAAATATATTTTTGATTGATTCTTTTTGCTACTTGTCACTACTGATATTATTTATCAATTGGTAAAGTTTGAGAATTTTTAGAATAAATTTGATTAGGGTTTTAACTAGAAACAGGATCTGTTTAGTTTCCTATTAGTTAATTAGTTTGACCTACTTTGTTTTATTTTGAAATCTAATTTGATTTAACTTATGTTTTAGATTTAATTTAGTTCTGTTGTTCTAACTTTAGAAATTTACTTGCTGTTAACAAAAATAATTTGTGTAGTTTAATTAAGTTATTATTGTAGGAACCTACACTCCTTTTTCAAATAGGTATAGTTTATTTAAAACAAATTAGTTAGTAATAATTCTTTTAACTAAAGTTTTAAGTAATTAGATTCTGTTTTCAAATAAAATTTGTAGTAATTCCTTTCTATTAAGAAATGTTTTGTTAATAAAAATAATAATTTAATTTTGCTCTATTATGATAGGAAAACTATATTCTTTATCATTAGGTAATGTTTTATAAAACAACTTAGTTTTAGTAGAGATTATTTTCACAAAGTTTTAGATGATCTAATTCTGTTTTGTAATAAAGATTTTTATTAATTACTTTCTGTTAACTTAGTTGTTTCATAATTTGTTTTCTCTTAGTTTATGGTTGTGCTTGTAGTTAAGTTCATTAGGCAAACACTCTTGTTGTTTAGGATGTTTCTTTCATAGTTTTACTTGTTCTTCAAAAAGTAATTATTTGTGCTAGTAAAATATTTACTAAAATCCTTTGGTTATATTTTACTTGTTAATGTTTTGGTACTATTGAAAATAGTTGTTTGTAGGGGAAAACTACTCTAGTTGCTTTTATGAATACTTTCTTGATTTTAACCTTTGTCTTAACTATTTCCTTCATCATCACCTTAGTTGTGTTGATGTAGTTTTCTTGATTTTAACCTTTGTCTTAAGTATTTCCTTCATCATCACCTTAATTGTGTTGATGTAGTTTTGTTGATCTTAAGTTTTGTCTTAACTATTTCCTTCATCAACCTTGTTGCTTTTGTTCTTGTGTTACCTTGTGATTGTTAGAATTGATTGCTAGTATGATTGCTTATATGTATGCAATGTTTGTTATATAGATTTTCATCGGAGAGTGACGAATAGTCTATCAAGTTATTTCTGAAAGCAATCTTTATCTTCATCAATAGTACAGGTAAGTTCACTTTGACCATCTTTTCATACCTACGTTTTATTGCATATAGTGACATCATTTCAACAAATCCCTCCCGTAGTGTTATTGAAATTCTTGTAGTTGAGTAGAATGCATGAGGTAGGAACCCACCACTTGTTACTAAAGCCCCGGGAACGCTAGTTAGTGCAATGCTATGCTAAAGTAGACGGGGTCTGGTATGAGTGTTCGTGAGTGGTGTGAAGAAGGACTCCACGTCAAAACGACGACTTCATGAAGGCTTCTTCAAGTCCTGCATCTTCAAGACCTCAAGACTTCGAGACCCGAGAAGACAAGTTTTCAGTACACACTACTGGGTGAGGGATGGTTGGAACGGCACCCTGGAGAAACCAGTGGATTTGCCTAGGTGTTGCTAGAGAAGTGCTAGTATTCACGCGGAAAGCCTCACCCAGACTCAAACAGAAGGATGAATACTTCATGCTCGGAACCTTAACTGTGTAGCCACAAGTCATTATGGGCTCTGGCTTGGTTGATCTTTGTTGTGACTCTGCTGGGCAGTGCTACGAGATGTAGTCGACGTTAGGATTGGATGGGCACTGTCGGGCAGTCAGGGAAACACTTTGAAAGACCATGTTTCTTTCATCCCGTTCTTAAACACCAGGCAGTGCGAGGACTTTCCAGGAGGGAAAGAATCTTGTGGGTAAAGTACACAACACTCTGCAGAGTTAAACCTAATCGATTAGCTGTGTCCACGGTTACGGACAATTTGAGCTTCTAGACTTGGATCTATCTCTGAACTCTCAACACTGGACTGATAACTTAATTGTGGGCAACTTAAGATACTTGTGGGCATTTGAGACATTGGTTGGCGGAACCATGTCATGATAGGTAACTCTATAGTGAAATTCCTGATATTCCTTTTGTAGTAGGAAAATAAAATCAGGTTTTACGCAAAAACTCAGACACAGAGCCACAAAGCCTTTGCATATAGAATAGTCTTTATTCTTCTGTTCTACCATGGTGATCTTGCCAGTACATTCAATGTACTGACCTATATGGCTGCAACGTCTTATGTTGCAGATACTCTTCTACGACGGGTAAGAGTACGATTCAGGGTTACGGTCTGCACTCAACTTGCCGTTGGTGTTATTGGGACTCCACTCCCGTTGACTGTATCCATTGCTATTTTAAGGTATATATCAGTTTACGTTGTTACATGTGATTGCACTTTGGTATATACATTGATGTACTGTGTGTGCCAGCATACTGATCTAGGGATGGCACAGAACACACAAAGGCTTGACTCGTTTTGAGTCGGGTCGCTACAAAAATGGTATCAGAGCACATGTTGACTGTAGGATGTGACCCTAGAAACTGGAAAGCCCTTAGGAAATGATTTCTCGAAAACTTTGTTTTCAAAAGATCTTTTACTTCTCATCCTTTCTGAGTTTTATCAAATAGTTAGACAATACCCCTTCCCTTGACCCCACGAAGGATCAAATGAAGCCACTCCAAGAAGGACAAGATATCAGATAACTGGTAACCAACCCCGACAAAGATGTATTCCAGTATGGAAAGAGCTACAAAAGTATTGAAGACTATACAGACCTGAAGAAATTGAAGACCATGAAGAATTTCCAAGATATTATGCCCTAGAAGACCAAACCCCTGATGTAAACTTACGTTAGATACGATGATTTGTGAGCTGTCATTTGTGTGTAATTTTCGATAGCCACAAAAAAAATCTATTTTCATAACCATTGTTTGTATTGTGTGTATCCCCTCCTTTTCTCTCTCTTACATCTCATCCCAAAACCTTGAACCCAATAGATGACGAGTGAAGCTGGACTTGTGTATTCTGGATCGATGACTCGATTAGAGACAGAAGAATGGATTCAGAACATGGAGGATCACCTAAGGAGTAGCCTTGTTGCAAGGAACGAGATGGTCCAGTATGCTCTTCGGTACTTTGCAGAAGGTGATGCACATTGGTGGAAGATGCATGATAGGCAGGAATCAATCACTTGGGAAGAATTCAAGATGACTTTGCAAGGATCCCATGTTGTTACCAACACCCAGAAGCCCCGTCGCAAAGTTGTGAAGAAGATTTGTGCCTGCAAGATATGTGGAGAGATAGGACACACCCAAGAAGAACACAAGGAAGGATGCCCTTACTGTGAAGAGAAACACTCTGCAGAGGAATGCCCAACTGGGCAAGTGACATGTTTCTTGTGTGAAGGAACCAATCACTACCCTGCTCAATGCCAAGTGTACCCCAAGGTACAAGAAGTCATCAAACAGCAGAAGAAAGCCATGAAGGAAGCCTTCAGAGGAAAGTTAGGAGAATTTGTGATGAAGAAAGATAGTGAAGACCCTGATGGAGAAGGATTAACCAGATTTTACTCAAATGCCTGCTATACATGTGGAGAAGAAGGACATTTCTCACAGGACTGTATGAAGGAAAGAAAAGAGTATCTGGGAAACTTCCCGGTAGAAGAAGTGGAGTTTGATCCACGGGAAATTGAAGTGTTGATCAGAACAAAGAACCTCAGGAAGAGACAAGCCCCTGAACAGAAGGACCTGAGTCATATTTGATGTTTCAAGTGTAAGGATATGGGCCACTATACCAATAAGTGCCCAAGAAAGGGCCCAGAACTCCCAGGAGCAAAAACCAACATCAAGAAGCCTCGAGATATGTCAGAAATCAGTTGTTTTCAGTGCAAGAAGACATGACACTACTCCTATACCTGTCCAGAGAAGAATGGCTAAACATGAGTAGTCTGAGTTTTGGATTTTTGGATGTAATAAATAGGTAGCACTCTTACCATTTTGAAGTTATGTAATGGAAGTCTCAGAGTTTGTAATAAATTCATGAGTCAATGGAAATTTATGGTGTCATGATTTACCTTATGTTGTATTACATGAGTTGTTACTCTATGACCCAAAATCTCCGACCATTTTCAAGGATATGAGAAAATATGGTCTACGCAAGACATGAGTGCATTTCATTTTAAGTGTGGTAGTAACCACAGGTACCTTTTCCGGATTAAGGAGTTTGGATAAGTGAATACAGGTGAAGAGAATGTGGAACCACCTCAAACTGTGTGGACGATAACCTTTGTAACAAGGTACTTTTGAAGTTGGAATAGAGAATGATTGTGATGAAACCATGCCCAGGGTTAAACAGACCAATGGAAAGGAAAATGGATTCCACAGAGTGGAATCTAAACAAGAATAAGTCTGTGATTTGTTACCTCAAGGGCATGATGTATTGAACTGAAGGAAATGCTGGTATATGGAACGATAGTAACCCAGGAGTGAGTTAAAGCTATCCAAGTATTCAAGTGAACCCACAAGTCACTGACCTCAGGATTGATAAGGATCAAGCCCCACCCTTGTGAAGGAGGAAACCTAGAAGAAGCTATGACTGACCAGCAAAAAATTTCTTAGGAGTTTAAGAAAACATGAGAGATGTGAAGAACGATAGATGTTTTTGTTCAGCATGCAGAATCAATGGATTTATCCGAACTTTGTTCGTTGACAAGAGAAATTTCTACAACGCTTGTGAGGAAGACCAAGTGTTAGAATACGAGAATTCACTAAACCTTATACAAGGTAATGATTTCAGTGCGACATGGTTTGGCCACCATGACGACTTAGTCTTATCATTCTCTTGATTATTCGGATTGGTAAATCTGAGTGACTTACCCATAGTAAAGAGACGACATTCTTTGAAGCTTTTGTTTAAGCCTTAGAAAGGTATGATGAGAACCCTTGTACATGACAGTTGCTGTCACACGAAGGAATTATACGGTGAGGAATGAAGCCAAGACCCATTTCACTACAGGATAACCACAAATGGTAGACCACCATGAGATCTTCGATAAGTTATTTAGAATGATCACGAGACCTGTCAGTTAAGAAGACCCAATATCAGAGGAAATACATTTTGTTATGAGATCACAAGATTTTGATATAACGGAAGAGCATCACCGAAGAAGCTATCGTGAAGAAGGTGAACAGACAGATGCACCCAGAGGACTGCCAAGAATTTTACGTGTGGTAGACCCACATTTCCAGGTCAATGGAGTGTTGTTGGAAGACCCCCACACCTTCTTGGTCAATGGATTTGCTAGAAGACCCCCAAACCCTAACCTTTTCTTGCTAGCCCCTCCGAATCTCGAGGACGAGATTCATTTTAAGTGTGGTAGGTTTGTAACATCCCAAACTTTGGAATGTTATAATAACTATTAGAATGATTGATTATTTGCTTGAATGATTGAAAGTGAGTGAAATTTGAAACTTTTTGAAACTTTTAAAAATTTGATGAGAGGGAATGAAATGACTTTCCCAAAACTTTCACTCTGCATTTTGATCACCAGGAATTCAAATTCATTTCATCACAAAACCCCAGAGTGAAGATGACATGACTTCTTCCATTTGAGAAAATGAAAAGGGAATTGAAAATGGTTTGAGTTCCATTTGAAAATATTTCAAGTTCAGAAACTTTATGCAACTCAATGATTTTCATGAGAGAGGATAATATGAATTCTTCAAATTATATGAAATATGAGTTGGAAGTTAAACCAAAGATTTGAAAAAAAAGGACTTTGAAAACTATTTGAGAATTTCTCATATGGAGTTTCAATTCCATTTGAATTCCCTATTTGAATTTGCAAACATCCAAACCCCTTGTCAAATATTTTGAGAGGAGTAAAATGACACTCCAAACCAGGGGGGAATTTGTGAAGTTTTTGAATCATAAAACCCAAGGGGTGATATGAAAAAAATATTTGCAAAAATAAATAAAACCAATTAGGCAATTTCTGAAAATAATATTTTTTTTAAATGCTCAAATAATAGAATATAAATGTTCATTAAATAGCCTTTAAAAATGCTCAATTTCTGAGAATTTTGATATAAAATACACCTACATTTGGAAATTTGTTATATGCATTAAAGGCCTTTTACTACTCTGGTTTAATAAAAAGGAAATTTTTAATACTGGATCGGGCCGGCCCACCCCTAATCAATACCGAATCCCCTAGATTGCAGCCGACCGATGCACTGTCACCGCTCCCGCTCTCGCTGACACCCGGGCCCCACCCCGACCGCGCGAATCTCGCACCGGTCGTCCTCCTCCTCCCGCACGCGTCGCCGCCATCCTCGCCGGACCCCTCTCTCCTCCTTCCATTTGGGACGCCCGAGCCGTCCCTATAAAGCCCGAGCCTCCCTCCCTCCATTCCACCCCTTTCCCCCTCGTCCGAGCTCTTCTCCTCGTCAGAATCGATCGCCGGAGTCCGAGCCGCTGCCGCGCCATTTTTTCGTCGTGCCGCACCACCCTGCCTCCCCCGCACCCCCCCGAGCCCACCACCAAGTTCCCCGCAGCCGTGCGCACCTTCCCATCCGCTCGCCTCCACCGGAGACCCACCAGAACCGCCGCACCGTCACCCTCGCCGGAGTAACCTCGCCTCCCGAAGCTCAAGGAGCTCCTGCCCGTCGACTCCGACGCCCCCGAGCGTCACTGACGCCACCATCGCCTTCGCCGTGATCCCCTGCGTCGAAAGGAGCCCACGCCGTCGCCGGAGACCCCCTGGAGACGTCGCCCGCTTCGATCCCGAGCCGCCGCCATCGCCGGAGCCGTCAACACCGTGGTGAGCTCCACCACCTCTCCCCGCCGTCCGATCTTAATCTACGGCGTAGATTAGAAGTTTTAATCCCGCGAAGCGTTTTCTTCTAAGGATCGGTCACCCGCTCGTATTCGCCCACACGCACACACCCGTAGACAATAGCAGAGCGCCACGTCACCCCCCGTCCGTTAGTAGTTGTTTTTTTTCTTTTTCTGTTTTGTTTTAAAAACAGATTTAGTCCTGTTTTTGTATTTAGCATATGTTTTATGTTTTTAAGTATTTTAAATTGATTCTTTTTGCATTAGGTCACAATTTTTATCTACTTTATGTAGATGCCAAATTTGACCATGTTTGAACATTTAAATTTGAATTTAAACAGATTTGATTTAAATTTTGTTTTCTGAATAACTTGAGTTTAAAAATATATTTTTGATTGATTATTTTTGCTACTTGTCGCTGATGCTCCTCCCCCTCTCCCCGTGGCCCTCCCCGCTCTCTAGCCGACCTCCCCGTCGAGGCCGTACGGGCGTTGCCGCATATGAGCTTGCCGTCGAGCCCTCCGGCAGCCCCGCGCCCTCCTGATCCCTCCGCTGGATGCGTGCTAGCAAAGGCTACCCTCTGGTGCCCTCTGCACGCCGAATCGAGCCCCCTAGAGGATTCCGACGAGCCTCTTCCATGTCGTTTGGTCGCCGGTGACCATTCTCCGGCCGGTGCCGATGTGATCGGCCGATTAGGGCCAAATCCCCCTATTAACCAGCCCCCAGCCGCTGACCAGTGGGCCCCTAGGGCGGGTCAACCCCAGTCAGCATGGGGATTAACCCTGTGTCGCTAGCGTGTGGGTCCCGGCCATCAGGTTGGATGCAAACCTGGCGTCGTTGACCTGCTAACATCATGATTACATCGGACTGGCGCAGTTATTAATTTTTTGTAATAAAAATATTCCAGAAAATAATATAAACTTCAAATATTCATAGAAAATAATCTATAAGTCAAATTAAAATAATTTATATATGAAAATTTATTAGAAAAATCCAATGAATCTAAAGGTAGATTTTTCATGCAAGTTAGAGCAAGATAAATAGGGAAACTTGGACATTTTGTTCAAAACACAATATGCCACTTCACTTATGGAGTTGAATTTGAACCTTGGGTTCAAACCATCTTCATCTAATATGTTGATAGATGCATTAGCTCAAACCAGCAACATATTGCCATGCCATTATCTTGTATCATTGTGAAGCATTTGCCTTGCTTAATTTGTACCTTGTTTGATCTTGTCGATAGACTTGCGAGACGTAGTTATCGACGATATAGAAGAAGAACTGAGTTCTTCTGTTAAATAGGCAAGCAACCCCCCCTGAACATATTAGATACAATCGCATCTCTTGCTCTTGCTCTCATTTCAATGCATTAGGACAATGCGTTTCAACTACTACTTGTGTTGCGGTAGATGAACCCACTCCTTTGCATGATCTGTCATTGTCATAGTAAATAGGTAAACCAAGCAACCTAGCATACCTGGCAGATGCTTGAGCCATTTTGTGCTATAAACCTATTATGCTTGCTATGCTTAGAGTTGTGTCAGGTCTGATTCATCTGGGTGATGAACCGGAGTGAAATGGATGTGTCTTGTTGATGAGGGTTAATTGATGAACCCGATTTGGTAAAGGTAGCGATGAGAGGCCATGTAGGAGTACATGGTGGGTTGTCTCATTGAAGCCACTCATAGGAGTAGAGTTCTGTGTTTGTGTTCCAAGACTAGCTACTATAACACATTAGGCCCCGGTAACTCGAGCTCTCTCGGCCTATTAACCTTACCTGTTCTTAGTCTAGCAGTGCTGGTAGTTCGAAACGTTGATAGGTGTGGCATGGCCTGCGAAGTGATGAGCGGCCCAATCGGGACCGGCTTGGGGCCCTGCTTGCAAAGTTTGAGGCCATGTTGGAAACCTCGGTCGGACTTCCACTATGGGTTCCAACTCAAATAGGCGAGTGCCTTGGTCGTGAGTCGTTGAAGGTTAACGTCCGTGGCCGGCTACCTCGCTGGGCTTCCACTTGAAGGTTGCCGAGGTGCCTTTTGCGTGCACATTGCGATAAGTGGTAGGAGCATCTGTGACGAAGTACACCCCAGTAGGGTAAACTATCTATTCGAATAGCCACATCCGCGGATATGGACTATTTGGATACTGGCATTGTTCATAGACAACTTTAAGTGGATACTCTAAAATGCACCAAACAAGTGTGAGTGCTATGGATGGCTTCCCGTAGGAAGACGAGAGAGGATCCATAGTGCTGTATCGAGATGGTGAACATGTGGACTCGTGTGTGCTCTCTCGTAGGGAGACGAGAGAGTAGTGATACTTTGGTTACTTTGTCATAGTTTAGGATACCAAAGGTCAAAGTTGGCTTTCTGTAGTAAACCCCACAATCCCGTTCATTGATACATGATGCATATGTACATAGTTCTGATGTAAGACTTGCTGAGTACCTTCATACTCTCTTTTGCTTATTTACATTTTTGCAGAGATAGACGTTGGTCAGTTATGTTTCTTCTGATGTTGACATCGACATATTAGCTTAGTAACCTGGATAGAGGTTTGGCTCCTATGGTAGGGTTGTTGTAGCTTTTCAGGCCCTTCCAGCCCCTTTTGTAGATGTCTATACTCAGACATGTAACTTCCGCTTGTTGTTTGTATGCTCTGAATGTTGGGTCATGTGACCCCTTCTGCTTGTAACATTATACTATGTTGGCTCCTTGGAGCCTCCTAAATAAATGTTGTGTTGTAGAGTTTTGTTGTGATCATGTTGTGTCTACGCATATCATGCATAGTGCGTGTATGATTGAAATGCATTTGTATGCGTGGGATTTGACACCTAGTTGTGTGCCTTTAGTAGCGTTCTTTACAGGGAAATGCCTCTTTGTGCTATCACTAAGCCTTGGTAGCCTGCTACTGCTCCAAACACATTGACTGACCGGCATGTATCCTTCTTTGTTGCTGTATCTGTCCCTTCGGGGCAATGTCTCGCAGTGTACTGGAGTCCCTATAGCCTGCTATGACTCGTCTACGTGCAGTAATGACAATTATGTCCCACGGTGTAATGGAGTCCTTGTAGCTTGCTATGACTCGTCTACACACGCTGATGACCGACACCTGCATTGCTGGGTTATGTATGCCTATCCCTGTATGGTTGTTCCACTTGGGTCTATAACTAGTCATGTCGACCCGGGTTCTTTGATGTGTGAATGCTAGAGACATGTTCATATCTGTGAGCCAAAAGGCACAAACGATCCCGGCCTAGGTAAGGCGATAGCCGTGGGTTACAGTGCTTGAGGCCACAAAGTGGTGTGACGTGTTACAGGGTGGATTCATATGTCTTAGGATCGGGGTCCAAACAGCGTTGGTATCAGAGTTATACTGCATGTAGGTTCACGAAGCCAAACTGGTGGATGTTGAGTCTAGTAATGCTTTAGTTAAATAAGGGAATTGATTGTGGAAGGGAACATAAGTCTATTTTTACTCGTTTCCTCAAGTTACTCCATTTTGGGTCACCCCTTCTCTTCCTATGGGGATTAAGAAATAGGCTTCTCTACCTATCTGCTAGGATGACGAGTTACTGGACCTTAGACTTATATAATGGTTGTTTGTGTCAAGTCATGTCCCATCAGAACAGTGAGAAGTGATGCCATGTTCTCTCTGTGCCTTGAACCATGATGTTGAGCTATTATGTTGGCCAAATCTTGTGCAGGCTGCCTCATATTTCATCCCCGTACAACCGTTATGTTGTCCGAGTTCACCTAGGATTCATTGTGTGTTAGTGTTCTCCTTTGATTTTGAACCCTGGTTGTTTCCTTCAGGATGTCGCGAGTCAATCGGAGATCTGTTGGTCGTAGTTAGAACCCTAGAGATGGTAGGGATGAAGAAGATCCTCCCAAATCGCCTCTCTTGGCGGAGGTTATGATAGAAGATGAGAGGAGCAAGCGTGCCACCAATCATCTGTTGGTGCACATTGACCAGAATATAGCCCATCGTCGCAATGAGCTAGTATCTATCAAAGACTTCATCAAGTTGCAACTGCCAACCTTCCATCACTCCATTGGGCCACTAGACGCAGATGATTGGCTCCGAAGTATCAACAACAAGTTGTGTTATGCAAACGTGGTTGAACGAGACAAGGTCACTTATGCTGCATATCACCTTGAAGGTTCCGCCAGCCTGTGGTGGGAGAATTTTGAGGCCATGCATCCTGCAGGACAAGCTACTTCATGGAAGGAATTATGTGAGGCTTTCCACGAGCATCATATTCAACAGGCCCTGAGAGATCGTAAGCAAGAAGAGTTCTGTAATCTGACCCAAGGCACAATGGGTGTGGATGCCTATAGTCGGGAGTTTGGAAGCCTCACGTGTTATGCCCCAGAAATGTATCCACAGATACCAAGAAGCTAGAAAGGTTCAAGAAAGGCCTTAACCCGAAGCTTCGTCATGATCTCAGTCTGCATGAGTTTGTTAGCTACCAAGTTCTTGTGAACAAAGCAATCCAAGCAGAAACGAGCAGGATGACCTACAAGGAATCTTGCAAGCACAGCCGTGTTGTTGGATCATCTTCAACGTCTACATCCTAGAAGTGTAGGATATGGATCCCGAATGCCACTCTTCCTCCGAGATATGCACCGAGGCCATCCTATGTGGCGCCTCGTCTGCCGATGCCATGTGCTCCCTAGAAGAACCTCATCAACCGAGTGCTCAACCCACATCCACGTCCCGTTAATGGGGCATGCTTCAAGTGCAGTCAGCCTGGACATATTTGAAGAATTCCGCTTTGCGAGCAAATGTTCCACCCTCTTCAACAAGTGGTGTTATTCGTTGCAAGCCGCCAACCAAGAAGCCTAATGTCAGGTTAGTTGTTTATACTCGTGGATGTGTGCACCATGTAACTCCAGAAGAAGCTGAAGATTGTGCTAATGTTGTGCTTACGACGCTCCTTGTCAATTCTCATCCAGCTTCAGTTCTATTTGACTGAGGAGCATCCACTCCTTCATCTCTGAACGTTATGCCTCCTTGCATAATATTGCTTTCAAAGTTATGCCCTCTCCATTAGTAATTCTAAGTCCAGGTTCCAAATGGCAAACTAATGAAGTAAGCCATGGGAACCAAATCCTTGTTGATGGTTTAGTGTTTCGTGCGTCTCTGATAGCCCTCAAAACTTTAGACATCAATATCATTTCGGGAATGGACTGGATGACAGCTCATCATCCCAAAATTGATTGTTTCTCTAGGTCTGTTCAGCTTACCCATCCTTCTGGCCAGATAGTCAAGGTCCAAACCTGCATTCCAGAGGGTATGATTTATTCCCTCAATGCCAATCCTCTTCCACACCTTGAAAACATTCTGGTACTCCGAGATTTTCCGGATGTTTTCCCAGAAGAATTGCCAGGTGTTCCACCTGACAGTGAAGTAGAGTTTGTCATAGAACTTATTCCAGGAACAACTCCAATTGCTAGAAGGCCCTATAAGATGTCTCCCCAAGAGCTAGCTGAGCTTAAGACCCAACTCAGAATCTTTGATGAAAGGTTTCATCTGTCCTAGTTCTTCTCCATGGGCTTGTCATGTCCTCTTCGTCAAGAAGAAGGATGGTACGGAACAGATGGTTGTCGATTATCGACCGATTAATCTGGTCATGATAAATAACAAATATTCTCTCCCCAGGATCAACGATCTGTATGATCAGCTGGATCCACAGTCTTCTCCAAGATGGATTGGAGATTAGGTTATCATCAAATCAAAATCAGGAACAGGGACATTCCAAAGACGGCTTTTGTCACTCGTTATGGACAATACGAGTACACCATCATGTCTTTCGGTCTAACCAATGCCCCAACCACTTTCTCCCGCCTAATGAATTTGATCTTCATGGAGTTTCTGAACAAATTTGTCATGGTTTACCTCGATGATATCTTCATATACTCAAAGAACGAAGAAGAACATGCTGACCATCTTAGGCTAGGATTGACGAAACTTCGAGAGCACCGCCTTTATGCCAAATTCTCCAAGTGTGAATGCTGGTTGCCAGAAGTGACCTATCTAGGCCACGTAATCTCTGCAAAAGGTATTGCTGTCAATCCCAAGAGACCTCAAGCTATCCTTGACTAGACTCAACCCGAACCGGTGAAGCAAGTTAGGAGTTTCCTTGGCTTAGCGAGCTATTTTTGCCGCTTCGTTGAGAACTTCTCCAAAGTTGCCAAACCTCTAATTGAACTCCTCAAGAAAGATAAGAAGTTCGAGTGGACTCCAAAATGTGAGGAAAGTTTTCAGGAGTTGAAAAGAGGACTGACTACTGCCCCGGTACTTGTACCCCTGGATTTCACAAAGGACTTTGTTATCTACTGTGATGCTTCGCGACAAGGTGTAGGTTGCATTCTTATGCAAGATCGTCATGTGATTGCCTACGCATCTCGATAGTTGTGTCGGAGCACTTGCCACAATAGTCCATGCACTTGTCACTTGGCGACATTACCTTCTAGTTAATCATTGTGAAATATACAGTGATCACCAGAGTATCAAATATATATTCACCCAACCGGATTTGAATCTCAAGAAAAGATGGTGGATTGAGTATATTACGCACTACGACTTAGGAATATCTTACACCCCAGGAAAAGCCAATGTCATGGCTGATGCACTAAGTCATAAATCATATTGTAACAACCTCATGTTGATACAAAGTCAACCACTCCTCCATGAGGAATTTCGTAAGTTAAATCTACACATTGTTCCTCGAGGATTCCTTTCTACCTTGGTGGCAAACCCAACTCTTGAGGATCAGATCACAGCTGCCCAGAAGCAGGATATGGGAATTTCTCATATCAAGAGCAACATTGCCAAGGGAGTTTCTCATTCTTTCTCGGTAAATGATCAAGGTGTTGTTTTCTTTGAGGACCGCTTGGTGGTTCCCAAGAAGCAACAACTTCGACAACTGATTCTCAAGGAAGCTCATGAATCTCCTCTCACGATTGATCTGGGTAGTACTAAGATGTATCAGGACCTACGCTAGAGGTTTTTGTGGACCCGGATGAAGACAGAAATTGCTTAATTCATTGCTAACTACGACGTTTGTCGTCGTGTTAAAGCAGAGCATCAACAGTCTGCTAACACCCTTCATCCCTTGGCTATTCCCGAGTGGAAATGGGACAAGGTCGGTATGGATTTCATCATCGGCTTTCCAAAGACTAAGAAAGGGAATGATGTCATCTTCGTGGTCATTGATCACCTTTCAAAAGTTGCTCATTTCCTTCCAATTCGAGAAAGTATAACTGCTAGTCAGTTAGCAGACTTGTATATTTCTCGAATAGTGTCTCTTCATGGTGTTACTATAGAAATCAATTTTGATCGTGAAAGTCTTTTCACTTCTAGATTTTGGAAAAGTTTCCAGAATGCTATGGGAACCCATCTCTCCTTTAGCACCGCCTATCACCCTTAGTCAAGTGGTCAAGTGGAAAGATTCAATCAAATTCTCGAAGATATGCTCTGAGCTTGTGTTATCTCATTCAGAAAGAATTGGGAGAAATGTCTTCAATTCGCCCAATTTGCTTATAACAACAGCTTCCAGTCTAGTCTGGGCAAAGCTCCTTTAGATGTTTTGTATGGACGAAGATGTCGAACGCCATTAAACTGGTCAGAAACCCGTGAAAGACAATTCTTTGGACCGGATATGATACAGGATTCAGAACAGCAAGTTCGCATCATTCGTGAGAATTTGAAAACCGCCCAATCTCGTCAAAAGAGCCACTATGACCATCGTCATAAGGAAGTAAGTTATGAAGTTGATGAGAAGGCTTACCTTCGGGTTTCACCTTTGAAGGGTAACCATCATTTAGGTATCAAAGGCAAATTGGCTCCTCGTTACAATGGTCCTTTTCGCATTCTTGCTAAACAAGGAGAGGTTTCCTACGAATTGGAACTACCTCCGCAACTTTCCAAAGTTCATGATGTGTTCCACATTTCTCAACTCAGGCGTTGCTTCAAGGATACTATCCGCAAAGTAGACCACGAAACGCTTGATCTTCAAGATGATCTATCATATCGAGAATATCATGTTCGTATTCTTGATGAAACCGAGCGCAGCACTCAACGTCACAGCATCAAGGTTCTGAAGGTTCACTAGTCACACCATTCCAGGGATGAAGCAACCCGGGAGCATGAAGATCGTCTTCTGCTTGAGTACCCTAAACTCTTCCAAACTACTCCTGAATCTCGGGACAAGATTCTTCTTTAGTGGGGGTGAGTCGTCACAGCCCTAGTTTCTTCATCATTGCCAGTGCATTCATGCATGCATTTTTAATTTCAAATGAAAATGAAAAGAGAGCTAATCCCTCACAATTCAAAATTTTGTCAAATAAGCATTATAAAAAGTTGCTTCAAACAAACCCAAGAAAATGGCCCTGGTATTCTAATAAAATATTGGACTGAGGTAAAATGCCACCCAATATTTTATGGATCACAGAAATATTTTATATTGGGCATTTGAATTAATCAAATAATAATTGCATTGGATTTATATTTATTATATGTAAAATATAAGTTCAATAATTCTTCAATTAATTATGTGGCACTAGTTAATTATACCTAGCTCACATAATAATATACAGGATTTCTATAAATGGCTAAGTATTTTATTTTGTAGCCAAAACAATGACAAAAAATAGAAAACAAATAAAAAGCAAATGTCAGAGGCATACCTGGGCCTTACTTGTGAAGAAAAGGCCCAACCCACAGGGGCAGCCTCGTCTTCTACCTCGAGCCAGTAGGTAGAGGAGAAGTGTGGCGTGCACCCAAGGGCCCTCGGCCACCTCCTGCTTCCACCTGGATGCCCCAGGCCTTCCAACCGCTCTAGCACGACGGCCAGGCGAGCTGACCCCATTCCTCTCTCCCCCTGCCATTCCCCTCCCTCCCTCTGCTCCCTCTATTCCCTACAACCAAGAGCGCACCACTCGCCGTAGTCGTGGACGCCGGCGACCCCTTGCCCCCTCATGTTGCCAGAAGCTCTACTGCATCTCCCCGCTCCTGCTTGCCGAAGAAATCAAGCCTGGGAGCCGTCGTCGCCGTTTCCATCGCTAGTCACCAGAGCTCGCCCTCGACGATTCGCCATCGTCCCGGCTTCCCCGAGGTCACCGTCACCGCCATCGAGCATGCGGTGAGTCGCTGATGCTCCTCCCCCTCTCGCCTGGCCCTCCCCACTCTCTAAACGACCCCCCGTCCAAGTCGTGCGAGCGCCCCCGCGGATGAGCTCGCCGGCGAGCGCTCCGGCAGCCCCGTGCCCTCCTGACCACTCTGCTGGATGCGTGCGAGCAAGGGCTGCCCTCTGGTGCCCTCTGCGCGCCGAACCGCCCCCCCTAACAGATTCTGACGAGCCTCCGCCGAGTCGGTTGGTCGCCGACGACCATCCTCCGGCCGGTGCCGACGTGACCGGCCAATTAGGGCCTAATCCCCCTATTAACCAGCACCCACCCACTGACTAGTGGGCCCCGAGGGCAGGTCAAACCCAGACAGTGCGGGGATTAACCCCGTGTCGCTTGCGTGTGGGTCCCGGCCGTCAGGTTTGACCCAGACCAAGCGCCGTTGACGTGTTGACGTCATGATGACGTCGGGCTGATGCAGTAATTAAATTCTTATAATAAAAATATTCCAAAAAATAATATAAACTTCAAAAATTCATAGAAAATAAACTATAAGTGAGATTAAAATAATTTATATATGAAAATTTATCAGAAAAATCCAATGAATCTAAAGGTGGCATTTTCATGCATGTTAGAGAAAGCTAAATAGGGAAACATGGACATTTTGTTCAAAACAAAATAGGCCACTTCACATATGGAGTTGAATTTGAAACTTGGGTTCAAACCATCTCCATGTAATATGTTTATATATGCATTAGCTTAAACCACCAACATATTGCCATGAAATTATCATGCATCATTGTGAAGCATTTGCCTTGCTTAATTTGTACCTTGTTTGATCTTGTCGATAGACTTGCGACACATAGTTATCGATGACATCGAACAACGATTGAGTTCTTCTGCTAAACAGGCAAGCAACCCCCCCCTGAGCATATTTGATACAATCCCATCTCTCGCTCTTGCTCTCATTTCGATGCATTAGGACAATGCGTTTCAACTACTACTTGTGTTGCGGTAGATGAACCCACTCCTTTGCATTACCTGTCATTATCACAGTAAATAGCTAAACCAAGCAACCTAGCATACTTGGTAGATGCTTGAGCCATGTTGTGCTATAACCCTGTTATGCTTGCTATGCTTAGAGTTGAGTCATGTCTATTTCATCTGGATGATGAACTGGACTGAAATGGATGTGTCCTGATGATGAGGGTTAAGTGATGAACGCATTTTGGTAAAGGTAGCGATGAGAGGCCATGTAGGAGTACATGGTGGGTTGTCTCATTGAAGCCGCTCATAGGAGCTGAGTTCCGTGTTTGTGTTCCCAGACTAGCTACTACCGCACATTGGGCTCCCGTAACTCGAGCTCTCTCGGTCTATTAACCAACCATGTTCTTAGTCCAGGAGTCACAGTATTTCAAAATGTTGATAGGTGTGGCACGACCTGCGAAGTGGATGAACGGCCCAATCGGGATTGGCTTGGGGCCCTTCTCGCAATGTTTGAGGCCATGTTGGCAACCTTGGCCGGACTTCCATTATGGGTTCAAACTGAGATAGGCAACTGCCATGGTCGTGAGTCGTTGAATGTTAATGTGCGTGACCGACTACCTCGCCGGGCTTCCGCTTGAAGGTAGACGAGGTGCCATTTTACGTGCACATGGCGATAAGTGGCGGGAGCATGTGTGGCGAAGTACACCCCTGCAGGGTAAACTATCTATTCGAATAGCCGCGTCCGTGGATATGGAGTACTTGGATACTTGCATTGTTCATAAACAACTTTAAGTGGATACTCCAAACAAGCGTGAGTGCTATGCATGGCTTCTTGTAGGAAGACGAGAGAGGATCCATAGTGGTGTATTGAGATGGTGAACATGCGAACTCATGTGTGCTCTCTCGTAGCGAGATGAGAGAGTAGTGATACATTGGTTACTTTGTCGTAGTCTAGGAGAGCCAAAGGTCAAAGATGGCATTCTGCAATAAACCCCACAATCCCGTTCATTGATACATGATCCATATGTCGATAGTTCTGATGTAAGACTTGTTGAGTACCTTCATACTCACTGTTGCTTATTTACATTTTTGCAGACATAGACGTCGTTCAGTTATGTTTGTTTTGACATTAACATTGACAGATTAGCTTAGTAACCCAAACAGAGGTCTAGCTCCTATGGTTGGGTCGTTGTAGCTTTTCAGGCTCTTCGAGCCGCTTTTGTAGATGTCTGTACTCAGACATGTAAATTCTGCTTGTTGTTTGTATGCTCTGAATGCTGGGTCATGTGACCCCTTCTACTTGTAACATTATACTATGTTGGCTCCTTGGAGCCTCCTAAATAAATGTTATGTTGTAGAGTTTTGTTGTGATGCCATGTTGTATCTACGCATATCGTGCATAGTGCGTGTATGATTGAAATGCATTGGTATGCGTGGGATTCGACACCTAGTTGTGTGCCTTTAGTAGCCTTATTTACGGGGAAATGCCTCTTTGTGCTTCCACTCAGCCTTGATAGCTTGCTACTGCTCCGGACACATTGATTTACCGCCATGTATCCCTCTTTTCTGTTGTGTCTGTCCCTTCGGGGAAATGTCTCGCGGTGTAATGGAGTCCATGTAGCCTGCTACGACTCGTCTACGTGTAGTGATGACATTTATGTCCCACGGTGTAATGGCGTCCTTGTATCTTACTATGACTCGTCTACACACGCTGATGACCGACACCTCCATTGCTGGGTTAAGTATGCATATCCCTGTACTGTCGTGCCACTTGGGTTTATAACTAGTCATGTCGACCGGGGTTCTTTGATGTGTGAATGCTAGCAACATGTTCATATCCGTGAGCCAAAAGTCGCAAACGGTCCCGGCCAAGGTAAGGCGGCATCCGTGGGTTACCGTGCATGAGGCCTCTGTTGGAAATATGCCCTAGAGGCAATAATAAATTAGTTATTATCATATTTTCCTTGATCATGATAATCGTTTATTATCCATGCTATAATTGTATTGATCAGAGACTTAAATGCATGTGTGGATACATAGACAAAACCATGTCCCTAGTATGCCTCTAATAGACTAGCTCATTGATCAAAGGATGGTTAAGGTTTCCTAGCCATGGACATGAGATGTCATTTGATAACGGGATCACAATATTGGAAGAATGATGTGATGGACAAGACCCAAATTCCAAAGGTAGCATATGATCGTGTCAGTTTATTGCTGTTGTTTTCCGCATGTCAAGTATATGTTCCTATGACCATGAGATCATGCAAATCACTGACACCGGAGGGATTCTTTGTGTGTATCAACGTCGCAACGTAACTGGGTGACTATAAGGGTGCACTACATGTATCTCCGAAGGTGTCTGTTGAGTTGGCATGGATCAAGACTGGGATTTGTTACTCCGTGTGACGGAGAGGTATCTCAGGGCCCACTCGGTAATGCAACATCACAAAAAGCCTTGCAAGCAATGTGACTAATATGTTAGCCACGGGATCTTGCATTACGGAACGAGTAAAGAGACTTGCCGGTAACGTGGTTGAACTAGGTATGGAGATACCGACGATCGAATCTCGGGCAAGTAACATACCGAAGAACAAAGGGAACGTTATACGGGATTGATTGAATCCTTGACATAGAGGTTCGACCGATGAAGTTCTTCGTAGAATATGTAGCAACCAATGTGGACGTCCAGGTCCCGCCATTGGTTATTGGCCGTAGAGGTGTCTCGGTCATGTCAACATAGTTCTCGAACCCGCAGGGTCTGCACACTTAAGGTTCGGTGACGTTTTGATAGTGTAGAGATATGTATGGTGGTGACCGAAGGTTGTTCGGAGTCTCGGATGAGATTCCAGATGTCACGAGGAGCTCCAGAATGGTCCGTAGGTAAAGATTCATATATAGGAAGTCCCAGTTTGGTCGCCAGAAAAGTTCCGGGCTCATCGGTAGTGTACCGGGAGTGCCGGTGGTGTACCGGGAGACCATCGGGAGGGGTATTTCGACCCAAGAGGCTTTATGGGCTGTAGGAGGATGAATACCAACCTTTAGTGTGCTGGTGGAAGTCCTACACAAAGCCCATGAGACTGGGAAGAAAATACCGAAAGGAAAAAGGTGGAAAAAGGCAAAAAAGGGCCAAATAAGGAAGGAGTCCTAATCCTACTAGGAGTGGAGGAGCAGGACTCCTCCCTCCTTGGTTTTGCCAACCCAAGGGCTGCCTTTTTGGTGGCCAAGCCTCCTCCTCCTCTCCTCCTATATATACTAGAGGATTTTAGGGTTTTGGCACAATATTTTCAACCACGTGCCACCCGTTCCTCTAGTGCATAGTTTCTCCTCTAGATCGGTTTTCTGCGGTGCTTAGGTGAAGCCCTGCTGGAATAACTCCACCACCATCACCGGAGCACCATGATGCTGCCGGTGAACTCTTCCTCCTCTCCGCCTCCTCTTGCTGGATCAAGACGGTGGAGATCGTCATCAAGCTGCACGTGTGCTGAACGCGGAGGTGTTGTCCGTTCGGTACTAGATCGGAAGGATCGTGATCAAGGCCACGGGACGTTCATGATCAGATCGCGGGACGGATCGTGACGAGATCGCGGGACGATTCGTGATTGGTTCGCAGGACGGTTCGTGATTAGATCGCGGGACGCTCGGCGATTTGGATCGTGAAGAAGTACGACTACACCAACCACGTTTCTCAACGCTTCCCTCTTAGCGATCTACAAGGGTACGTAGATCTACTCTCTCTCTCGTAGATGCTCATCACCATGGATAGGTTTGCGTGTGCGTAGGAAATTTTTTGTTTCCCATGCGACGTTCCCCAATAGTGGCATCATGAGCTAGGTTGATGGTTCGATGAGATCTCGAGTAGAACACAAAAGGTTTGTGGGCGTTGATGCTTAGATTGCTTCCTCCCTTGGTCGTGTTTTGGTTTAGCGGTATTGTGGGATGAAGCGGTCTGGACCAACCTTACTCGTATGCTTACGAGAGACCGGTTCCCTCAACTGCACTTGTTGCAACAGATGGCTAGCGGGTGTGAGTTTCTCCTACTTTAGTTGGATCGGATTCGACAAAGGCGGTCCTTCAGAAGGTTTAAAAGCAAACTAGTGTATCACCGTTGTGGTTTATGCGTAGGTGAGAATCGTTCTTGCTAGATACCCGTAGCAGCCACGTAAAACATGCAACAACAATTAGAGGACGTCTAACTTATTTTTGCAGGGTATGTTGTGATGTGATATGGCCAATTACATGATGTGATATATGTGATGTATGAGATGATCATGTGATGTATAGAATTTCACGAGTTGCACGTCGATGAGTACGGCAACCGGCAGGATCCATAGGTTTGTCTTTAATTATTGTATGACCTGCGTGTCAATCATTAAGCGTTATGTAATGCTTTACTTTATCGCTAAGCGGTAGCAATAGAAGTAGAAACAGGGCTGGCGCCACAACCCCAATGGCAGCACATTGATGGATATCAAGATGATGGAGATCATGGTGTTGTGCCGGTGATGATGGAGATCATGCCGGTGTTTTGAAGATGGAGATCTTAAACACAAGTTCATGGCCATATCATGTCACCTATGATTTGCATGTGATGTTAATCCTTTTTATGCACCTTGTTTTGCTTAGGACGACGGTAGCATTATAAGGTGATCCCTCGCTTAATTTCAAGATAAATTGTGTTCTCCCCGAGTGTGCGCCGTTGCGAAAGTTCGTCGTGTTGAGACACCACGTGATGATCGGGTGTGATAGACTCTACGTTCACATACAACGGGTGCAAGCCAGATTTGCACGTGCAGAACACTCGGGTTAAACTTGACGAGCCTAGCATGTACAGACATGGCCTCGGAACACAAGAGACCGAAAGGTCGAACATGAGTCATATAGTAGATATGATCAACATAATGATGTTCACCATTGCAGCCACCTCAACTCACGTGATGATCGGACTTGAGTTGGTGAATTTGGATCATGTATCACTCGAATGATCGGAGGGATGTCAATTTGAGTGGGAGTTCTTAAGTAATATGATTAATTGAACTCATTATCATGAACATAGTCAATAGTGTCTTTGCAAATTATGTTGTAGATTACTAGCTCGCGCTGTAGCTCCCTTAAATTTTTATATGTTCCTAGAGAAATAGAGTTGAAAGATGTTGGTAGCAATATTACGGACTGGGTCCGTGATCTGAGGATTATCCTCATTGCTGCACAGAAGGCTTATGTCCTTAATGCACCGCTCGGTGCGCCACCCCCTCTAGCATCGTCTGTAGATGTTGTGAACATCTGACAGGCACGTTTCGATGACTACTTGATAGTTTAGTGCGTCATGCATTACGGCTTAGAATTGAGGCTCTGAAACGTTTTGAATGTCATGGAACATATGAGATGTTCTAGCAGCAGAGATTGTGATCTCAGGCTCGTGCCTGTGTTGCGAGATATGAGATCTCCAACAAGATTCTTTGCCTGTAAGATGAAGGAGAATAGCTCAATCGTTGAGCATGTACTCAGATTGTCTGGGTACTACAATCGCTTGAATCAAGTGGGAGTTGATCTTCCAGTTAAGATAGTGATGAACTATAAAACACCAGGGATAGAAGTATTGATCCCTGAGCTGTTCACGATGTTTGACACCGCGAAGGTAGAAATCAAGAAGGAGCGTCAAGTGTTGATGGTTAATCAAACCACTAGTTTCGAAAAGGGCAAGAGCAAGGAGGGAAACTTCATGGATAGCAAGTCAGTTGTTGCTCCAGTGAAGCAACCCAAAGTTGAACTCAAACCCGAGACTAAGTGCTTCTATTATGAGGTGAGAGGTCGCTGAAGCGGAACAACCCTAGATACTTGGTAGATAAGAAGGCTGGCAACATCGACAGATGTATATTTTATATACGAGTTATTGATGTGTACCTTGCTAGTACTCCTAGTAGCACCTGGGTATTAGATACCGGTTCGGTTGCTAAATATTAGTCACTCGAAATAAAAGCTACGGAATAAACGGAGAACTAGCTAAGGGTGAGGTGACGATGTGTGTTGGAAATGTTTCCAAGGTTGATGTGATCAACATCGCACGCTCTCTCTACCTTCAGGATTAGTGACGAACCTAAATAAGTGTTATTTGGTGTTTTGCGTTGAGCATGAACATGATTAGATCATGTTTGTTGCAATACGGTTATTCATTTAAGTCAGAGAATAATGGTTATTCTGTTTACATGAATAATACCTTCAATGGTCATGCACCCAGTCAGAATGGTTTGTTGAAATCTTGATCGTAGTAATACACATGTTCATAACATTAATGTCAAAAGATACAAAGTTAAATAATGATAGTACCACATACTTGTGGCACTGCCGCAAAATGTCATATTGGTATAAAGCGCATGAAGAAACTCCATGCTGATGGATATTTGGACTCATTCGATTTCAAATCGGTTGAGACATGCGAACCATGCCTCTTGGGCAAGATGACTAAAGGACCCCGTTGGATGGAGCGGTCAAGTGATTCATTGGAAATGACACATGTTGATGTACGCAATCTAGTGAGTCTTGTAGCGTGTAGTGGATATCGTTATTTTCTTACCTTCACTGAAGATTTGAGTAGATATAGTGTATATTTACTTAATGAAACACAAGTCTGAATCGTTTGAAAGTTTCAAGCAAATTCAGAGTGAAGTTTAAGATCATCGTGACAAGAGGATAAAAATGACTGCAATATGATCGTGGAGGTGAATATCTGAGTCACGAGTTTGGCATACAACTTAAGACAATGTGAAAGTTGTTTCACAACTAAACGCCACCTGGAACACCATAGTGTGATGGTGTGTTCGAACATCATAGTTATGCTCTATTGGACATGGTGCGCGCTATGATGTCTCTTATCGTTTTACTACTATAAGTTTGGGGTTATGCATTAGAGACAACTACATTCACTTTAAATAGGGATACATCTAAATCCGTTGAGATGACACCGTGTGAATTATGGTTTGATAGAAACCTAAGCTGTCATTTCTTAATATTTGGGGCTGCGACACTTGTGTGGAAAATGTTTTCACGTAATGAGGTCGAACCCAAGGCGGACAAATGCATCTTCATAGAATACCCTAAGATCAGTTGGGTGAACCTTCTATCTCAGATCCAAGTGCAAAGTGTTTGTTACTAAAACGGATCCTTTCTTGAGGAAAAGTTTCTCTCGAAAGAATTGAGTGGGAGGAAGATAGAACTTGATGAGGTTGTTAAACCTTTGTTCAACCAGAGAGTAGCGCAACGCAAAATGTTGTTTCTGTGAATCCTACGTTAGTTGAAGAGGAAGTTAATGATGATGATCATGAAGCTTCAGGATCAAGTTACTATCGAACCTCGTAGGTCGACAAGGATGTGTACTACTCCTAAGCGGTACGACAACCCTGTCTTGGAGGTCATGTTGTTGGACAATGATGAACCTACGAGCTATGGAGAAGCGATGATGGGCCCGGATTCCGACAAATGGTTGGAGGCCATGAAATCCGAGATAGAATCCATGTATGAAAACCAAGTATAGACTTTGGTAGACTTGCTCGTTGGACGGCAGGTCGTTGCGTACAAATGGATCTTTAAAATGAAGACAGACGCTGATGGTAATTATCACCATTTGTAAAGCTCGACTTGTTGCAAAGTTGTTTGTGACAAGTTCAAGGAGTTGACTGCGATGAGACTTTCTCACTCGTAGCGATGCTAAAGTCTGTTGAAAATATGTTAGCAGTTGCTGCATTTTTCAATTATGAAATCTGGCAGATGGATGTCAAAACATCGTTTCCTTAACGGTTTTACTTGAGGAAAGGTTGTATGTGATACAACCAGAAGGTTTTATCAGTCCTAAGGATGCTAAAAGGTGTACAAGCTTCAGTGATCCTTCTATGGACTGAAGCAAGCATCTCGGAGTTGGAATATGCACTTTGATGAGGTGATCAAAGTTTTGAGTCTATGCAAAGTTTATGAGAAACTTGTATTTACAATAAAGTGAGTGGGAGCACTATAGAATTTCTGATAAGTATATGTGGATGACATATTGTTGATCGGAAATAATGTAGGATTTCTGGAAATCATAAATGGTTGTTTGAAAAGTGATTTTCAAAGGAAGACCTGGATAAAGCTACCTAATTGTTGAGCATCAAAATCTATAGAGATAGATCAAGATGCTTGATGAGACTTTCAATAAATACATACCTTGACAAGATTTTGAAAGAGTTCAAAATGGATCAATCAGAGAAAGAGTTCTCGCCTGATTTATAAAGGTGTGAAGTTGAATAAGACTCAAAGCTCGACAACGGCAGAAGAAAGAGAAAAGACGAACGTCGTCCCCTATGCCTTAGCCATAGGCTCTGTGTAGTATGCCATGCTGTGTACCGCACCTGTGTGTGCCTTGCCATGAGTCTGTCAAGGGGTACTAGAGTGGGCCAGGAGTGGATCACTGGAAGCGGTCGAAATTATTCTTAGTAACCAGAGGACTAAGGAGATGTTTCTCGATTATGGAGGTAATAAAGAGTTCGTCATAAAGAGTTATGTTGATGCAAGCTTTAAACACCAATCCGGATGGCTCGTAGTAGCAATCTGGATACGTATAGTGGAGCAGCCATTTGGTAAAGTACCGAGTGGAGTGTGGTAGCAGTGTTTACGGTTTGACATAGATTTGCAAAGTACACATGGATCTGAATGTTACAGACCCGTTGACTATAAGACCTCTCTCACATGCAAAGCGTGATCGAACCCCAGAACTCATTGGGTGTTAGATTCATAACAATGCGAATCACATGGTGATGTGAACTAGATTATTGACTCTAGTGCAAGTGGGAGATTGTTGGAAATATGCCCTAGAGGCAATAATAAATTAGTTATTATCATATTTCCTTGTTCATGATAATCGTTTATTATCCATGCTATAATTGTATTGATCGGAGACTTAAATGCATGTGTGGATACATAGACAAAACCATGTCCCTAGTATGCCTCTAATAGACTAGCTCGTTAATCAAAGGATGGTTAAGGTTTCCTAGCCATGGACATGAGATGTCATTTGATAACGGGATCACATCATTGGAAGAATGATGTGATGGACAAGACCCAAATTACAAACGTAGCATACGATCGTGTCAGTTTATTGTTGCTGTTTATCGCATGTCAAGTATATGTTCCTATGACCATGAGATCATGCAACTCACTGACACCGGAGGGATGCTTTGTGTGTATCAAACATCGCAACGTAACTGGGTGACTATAAAGGTGCACTACAGGTATCTCCGAAGGTGTCTGTTGAGTTGGCATGGATAGAGACTGGGATTTGTTACTCCGTGTGACGGAGAGGTATCTCAGGGCCCACTCGGTAATGCAACATCACAAAAAGCCTTGCAAGCAATGTGACTAATATGTTAGCCACGGGATCTTGCATTACGGAACGAGTAAAGAGACTTGCCGGTAACGAGGTTGAACTAGGTATGGAGATACCGACGATCGAATCTCGGGCAAGTAACATACCGAAGAACAAAGGGAACGTTATTGATTGAATCCTTGACATAGAGGTTCGACCGATAAAGATCTTCGTAGAATATGTAGGAAACAATGTGGACGTCCAGGTCCCACCATCGGTTATTGGCCGTAGAGGTGTCTCGGTCATGTCTACATAGTTCTCGAACCCGCAGGGTCTGCACACTTAAGGTTCGGTGACGTTTCGATAGTGTAGAGTTATGTATGGTGGTGACCGAAGGTTGTTCGAAGTCTCGGATGAGATCCTGGATGTCACGAGGAGCTCCGGAATGGTCCGGAGGTAAAGATTCATATATAGGAAGTCCAGTTTGGTCGCCAGAAAAGTTCCGGGCTCATCGATAGTGTACCGGGAGTGCTGGTAGTGTACCGGGAGACCACCGGGAGGGGTATTTCGACCCAAGAGGCTTTATGGGCTGTAGGAGGATGAATACCAGCCCTTAGTGGGCTGGTCGAAGTCCTACACAAAGCCCATGAGGCTGGGAAGAAAATACCAAAAGAAAAAAGGTGGGAAAAGGCAAAAAAGGGCCAAAGAAGGAAGGAGTCCTAATCCTACTAGGAGTGGAGGAGGAGGACTCCTCCCTCCTTGGTTTGGCCAACCCAAGGGCTGCCTTTTTGGCAGCCAAGCCTCCTCCTCCTCTCCTCCTATATATACTAGAGGATTTTAGGGTTTTGGCACAATATTTTCAACCACGTGCCACCCATTCCTCTAGTGCATAGTTTCTCCTCTAGATCGGTTTTCTATGGTGCTTAGGCGAAGCCCTGCTGGAATAACTCCACCACCATCACCGGAGCACCGTCATGCTGCCGGTGAACTCTTCCTACTCTCCGCCTCCTCTTGCTGGATCAAGACGGTGGAGATCGTCATCAAGCTGCACGTGTGCTGAACACGGAGGTGCCGTCCGTTCGGTACTAGATCGGAAGGATCGTGATCAAGGCCACGGGACGTTCGTGATCGGATCGCGGGACGGATTGTGACGAGATCGCGGGACGGTTTGTGATTGGTTCGCGGGACGTTTCATGATTAGATCGCAGGAGGCTCGGCGATTTGGATCGCGAAGAAGTACGACTACACCAACCGCGTTTCTCAACGCTTCCCTCTTAGCGATCTACAAGGGTACGTAGATCCACTCTCCCTCTCGTAGATGCTCATCACCATGGATAGGTTTGCGTGTGCATAGGAAATTTTTTGTTTCCCATGCGACATTCCCCAACAGCCTCAAAGTGGTATGACATGTTACAGGCTAGATTCAAATGTCTTAGGATCGGGGTCCCGGCAGTGTTGGTATCAAAGATGAACTGCCTATAGGTTTACGAAGCCAAACTGGTCGATGTTGAGTCTAGTAATGCTTTAGTTTTATAAGGGAATTGATTTAGGAAGGGAACATAAGTCTCTTTTTACTCCTTTCCTCAATTTACTCTATTTTGGGTCACCCCTTTTCTTCCCACGGGGATGAAGAACTACGCTTCTCTACCTATCTACTAGGATGACAAGTTACTGGACCTCAGACTAATATAATGATTGTTTGTGCTAGGTCATGTCCCATCAAAATAGTGAGAAGTGATGCCATGTTCTCTCTGTGCCTTGAACCATGATGTTGAGTTGTTATGCTGGCCAAATCTTGTGTAGGTTGCCTCATGTTTCATGCCCGTACAGCAGTTATGCTGTCCGGGTTCACCTAGGATTCATTGTGTGTTAGTGTTCTCCTTTGAATCTAAACCCTGGTTGTTTCCTTCAGGATGTCGCCAATCAATCGGAGATCTGTTGGTCGTAGTTAGAACCTTGGAGATGGTAGGGATGAAGAAGATCCTCCCAACCCGCCTCTCTTGGCAAAGGTTATAATAGAAGATGAGAGGAGCAAGCGTGCCACCAACCATGTTTTGGAGAACATCGAGCAGAATACAGCCCATCGTCGCAATGAGCTAGTATCCATCAAAGACTTCATCAAGTTGGAACCGCCCACCTTCCATCAATCCATTGAGCCACTAGACGCAGATGATTGGCTCCGAAGTATCAATAACAAGCTGTGTTAGGCAAACGTGTCTGAAGGAGACAAGGTCACTTATGCTGCATATTATCTTGAAGGTTCTGCCAGCCTGTGGTGGGAGAATTTTGAGGCCATGAGTCCTGCAGACCAAGCTACTTCATGGAAGGAATTCTTTGAGGCTTTCCGTGAGCATCATATTCCACAGGCCCTGATAGATTGTAAGCAAGAAGAGTTCTGCAATCTGACCCAAGGCAAGATGGATGTGGAAGCCTCGCACATTATGCCAAGAAGCAAGCAAGGTTCAGGAAAGGCCTTAACCCGAAGCTTCTTCATGATCTCAGTCTGCATGAGTTCGTTATCCACCAAGTTCTTGTGAACAAAGCAATCCAAGAAGAAACGAGCAGGATGACCTGTGAGGAATCTCGCAAGCACACATGTGATGTTGGATCATCTTCAACGTCTACATCCCAAAAGCATAGGATATGGATCCCAAATGTCGCTCTTCCTCCAAGATATGCACCGAGGCCGTCCTATGTGGCGCCTCATCTGTCGATGCCATGTGCTTCCCAAAAGAACCTCATCAACCGAGTGCTCAACCCGGATCCACGTCCCATTCATGGGGCATGCTTCAAGTGTTGTCATCCTGGATATTATTCGAAGAATTGCCCTTTGCGAGCAAATGTTCCACCCTCTTCAACAAGTGGTGTTGTTCGTTGCAAGCTGCCAACCAAGAAGCCTAATGTCAGGTCAGTTGTTTATACTCATGGATGTGTGCACCATGTAACTGCAGAAGAAGATGAAGATGATGCTAATGTCGTGCCTAAGACGCTCCTTGGCAATTCCCACCCAGTTTCAGTTCTATTTGACTCAGGAGCATCCCACTCCTTCATCTCTGAACGTTATGCCTCCTTGCATAATATTGCTTTCAAAGTTATTACCTCTCCATTAGTAATTCAAAGTCCAGGTTCCAAATGGCAAACTAATGAAGTAAGCCATGGGAACCAAATCCTTGTTGATGGTTTAGTGTTTCTTGCCTCTCTGATAGCCCTTAAAACTTCGGACATCAATATCATTTTGGGGATGGACTGGATGATAGCTCATCATGCCAAAATTGATTGTTTCACTAGTCTGTTCAGCTTACCTATCCTTCTGGCCAGATAGTCAAGGTCCAAACCCGCATTTCACAGGGTATGATTTCTTTCCTCAAAGCCAATCCTCTTCCAGACCTTGAAAACATTCCGATAGTCCGTGAGTTTCCGGATGTTTTCCCAAAAGAATTGCCAGGTGTTCCACCTGACAAAGAAGTAGAGTTTGCCATAGAACTTATTCCAGGAACCGCTCCAATTGCTAGAAGGCCCTATAAGATGTCTCCCCAAGAGCTAGCTGAGCTTAAGACCCAACTCGATGAATTTTTGAAGAAAGGTTTCATCCGTCCTAGTTCTTCTCCATGGGCTTGTCCTGTCCTCTTCGTTAAGAAGTAGGATGGTACAGACGGGATGGTTGTCGATTATCGACTGGTTAATCTGGTCACAATAAAGAACAAATATCCGGTCCCTAGGATCAGTGATCTGTATGATCAGCTCGCTGGATCCGAAGTCTTGTCCAAAATGGATTTGAGATTAGGTTACCATCAAATCAAAATCGGGAACGGGGACATTCCAAAGATGGCTTTTGTCACTCATTATGGCCAATACGAGTACACCGTCATGTCTTTCGGTCTAACCAATGCCCCAACCACTTTCTTCCGCCTCATGAATTTGATCTTCATGGAGTATCTAGACAAATTTATCGTGGTTTACCTCGATGATATCCTCATATACTCGAAGAAGAACATGTTGAGCATCTTAGGCTGGTATTGATGAAACTCCGAGAGCACTGCCTTTACGCCAAATTCTCCAAGTGCGAATTTTGGTTGCCAGAAGTGACCTATCTATTCCATGCAATCTCTGTGGAAGGTATTGCTGTCAATCCCGAGAGAGTTCAAGTTATCTTTGACTGGACTCAACCTGAATCGGTGAAGCAAGTTAGGAGTTTCCTTGGCTTAGCAAGCTATTTTCGCCGTTTCGTTGAGAACTTCTCCAAAGTTGCAAAACCTCTAACTGAACTCCTCAAGAAAGATAATAAGTTCGAGTGGAATCCAAAATGTGAGGAAAGTTTTCATGAGTTAAAAATACGACTGACTACTGCCTCGGTACTTGTACCCCCGGATTTCACAAAGGACTTTGTTATATACTGCGATGCTTCGCGACAAGGTCTAGGTTGCATTCTTATGAAAGATCATCATGTGATTGCCTACATATCTCGACAGTTGCATCCATATGAGGAGAATTATCCAACACACGATCTGGAACTTGCCGCAGTAGTCCATGCACTTGTCACTCTGCGACATTACCTTCTAGGTGATCATTGTGAAATATATAGTGATCACCAGAGTTCCAAATATATATTCACCCAACCAGATTTGAATCTCAGGCAAACACGGTGGATTGATTTGATTACGGACTACGACTTAGGAATATCTTACACTCCAGGCAAACCAATGTCATGGTTGATGCACTAAGTCATAAATCCTATTGTAACAACCTCATGTTGCTACAAAGTCAATCACTTCTCCACGAGGAATTTCGTAAGTTAAATCTTCACATTGTTCCTCGAGGATTCCTTTCTACCTTGGTGGCAAAACCAACTCTTGATGATCAAATCACAGCTGCCCACAAGCAGGATACGGGAATTGCTCGTATCAAGAGCAACATTGCCAAGGGAGTTGCTAGTTCTTTCTTGATAAATGATCAAGGTGTGGTTTTCTTGGAGGACCGCTTGGTGGTTCCCAAGAAGCAACAACTTTGAGAACTGATTCTCAAGGAAGCCCATGAATCTCCTCTAACGATTCATCTGGGTAGTACTAAGATGTATCAGGACTACAACCTATGAAAATTTCTCAATCGGAGCTCGCCCTGACTCACGCTAATAGTCTCGTTGAATACCCTCTATAGGGTGAATTTTGTCTTTCCTCTCCTCACTATATCTTCTCTAATATAAGCCTAACACCATGTTGTATCCAATCCATGCTTGAGGCACGTAGTTCTGAGGACCATACGGATGGGTTGGCCCATGGGATTTCATGCTGTAACTGCGAAATCATTTCTTTTCTCCATCTTGCGTTCCCTTTTTGAGGGCATGGACGGCCATTTATGGGCAAGATATTTCCCGTGCGCATGCTCGCGCGTGTGTGTGTGCGTGTGCAAAATGTTCCGGGTCATGAAATTTAGAAGTTCTACCATCTCGTTTTACGGATACCTTTCAAACACCTATGAAAATTACTCAATCGGATCTCGTCCTTACTCACGTTGATAGTCTCGTTAAATACCTCTATAGGGTGAATTTGTCTTTGCTTTGTTCATTGTTTCTTCTCTAATATGAGCCTACCACCATGGTACATCCAATCCATGGTCGAGGCGTGTAGTTCTGAAGACCATACGGATGGGCTAGCCAATGGGATTTCATGCTGTAACTAGGAAATCATTGGTTTTCTCCATCTTGCGATCCATTTTTCAGGGCATAGACAACATTTTATGGGCAATATATTTCCCATGTGCGTGCTTGCAAGTGTGTGTGCGTGTGCAAAATATTCCAGGTCGTGTAAATTAGAAGTTCTATCATCTCATTTTCCCGATACCTTTCCAACACCTATGAAAATTAATCAATCGGAGCTCGTCCTAACTCACGTTGATAGTCTCGTTGAATATCCTCTATAGGGTGAATTTTCTCTTTCCCGTGTTCACTGTTACTTCTCTAATATGATCCTAACACCATGTTGCATCCAATCCATGGTCGATGCGCGTAGTTCTGAAGGCCATACAAATGGGCTGGCCCATGGGCTTTCAAGCTGTAACTGGGAAATCATTGGTTTTCTCCATCTTGCGATCCATTTTTCAGGGCATAGACGGCCTTTTTTGGGCAATATATTTCCCGTGTGCGTGCTTGCAAGTGTGTGTGCATGTGCAAAATGTTCCAGGTCGTGTAAATTAAAAGTTCTATCATCTCATTTTCCCGATACCTTTCCAACACCTATGAAAATTACTCAATCGGAGCTCGTCCTGACTCACGTTGATAGTCTCGTTGAATAACCTCTATAGGGTGAATTTTGTCTTTCATGTGTTCGCTGTTTCTTCTGTAATATGAGCCTAACACCATGTTGCATCCAATCCATGGGCGATGCGCGTAGTTCTGGAGGCCATACAGATGGGCTGGCCCATGGGCTTTCAAGCTGTAACTGGGAAATCATTGGTTTTCTCCATCTTGCGATGCATTTTTCAAGGCATAGACGGCCTTTTTGGGAAATATATATCCCGTGTGCGTGCTTGCGCGTGTGTGTGCTGTGCAAAATGGTCCAGGTCGTGTAAATTAGAAGTTCTAACATCTTATTTTACCCATACGTTTCCAACACCTATGAAAATTAATCAATCGGAGCTCGTCCTGACTCACGTTGATAGTCTTGTTGAATATCCTCTATAGGGTGATGAATTTTGTCTTTCCTTTGTTCACTGTTTCTTATCTAATATGAGCCTAACACCATGTTGCATCCAATGCATGGTCGAGGCGCGTAGTTATGAAGACCATACGGATGGGCTGGCCCACGGGATTTCAAGCTGTAACTCGGAAATCATTGGTTTTTTCCATCTTGCGATCCGTTTTTCAGGGCATAGACGGCCTATTGTGGCCAATATATTTCCCGTGTGCATGCTCGCGCGCGCGTGTGTGTGTGCAAAATGTTCCAGGTCATGAAAATTAGAAGTTCTGTCACCTTGTTTTCCCGATACCTTACAAACACATATGAAAATTACTCAATCGGAGCTCGCCCTGACTCACGCTGATAGTCTCCTTGAATACCCTCTATAGGGTGAATTTTGTCTTTCCTCTGCTCACTGTTTCTTCTCTAACATAAGCCTGACACCATGTTGTATCCAATCCATGCTTGAGGCACGTAGTTTTGAAGACTATACGGATGGGTTGGCCCATGGGATTTCAAGCTGTAACTGCGAAATCATTTCTTTTCTCCATCTTGCGATCCCTTTTTGAGGGCATAGACGGCCTTCTATGGGCAAGATATTTCCCGTGCGCATGCTCGTGCGTGTGTGTGTGCGTGTGCAAAATGTTCTGGGTCATGAAATTTAGAAGTTCTACCATCTCGTTTTACCGATACCTTTCCAACACCTATGAAAATTACTCAATCGGATCTCGTCCTTACTCACGTTGATAGTCTCGTTAAATACCTCTATAGGGTGAATTTTATCTTTTCTTTGTTCATTGTTTTTTCTCTAATATGAGCCTACCACCTTGGTACATCCAATCCATGGTCGAGGCGTGTAGTTCTGAAGGCCATACGGATGGGCTAGCCAATGGGATTTCATGCTGTAACTAGGAAATCATTGGTTTTCTCCATCTTGCGATCCATTTTTCAGGGCATAGACGACTTTTTATGGGCAATATATTTCCCGTGTGCGTGCTTGCAAGTGTGTGTGTGCGTGTGCAAAATGTTCCAGGTCGTGTAAATTAGAAGTTCTATCATCTCATTTTCCCGATACCTTTCCAACACCTATGAAAATTACTCAATCGGAGCTCGTCCTGACACACGTTGATAGTCTTGTTGAATATCCTCTATAGGGTGATGAATTTTGTCTTTCCTTTGTTCACTGTTTCTTATCTAATATGAGCCTAACACCATGTTGCATCCAATGCCTGGTCGAGGCGCGTAGTTATGAAGACCATACGGATGGGCTGGCCCACGGGATTTCATGCTGTAACTAGGAAATCATTGGTTTTTTCCATCTTGCGATCCGTTTTTCAGGGCATAGACGGCCTTTTGTGGGCAATGAAATTTCCCGTGTGCGTCCTCGCACGCGCGTGTGTGTGTGCAAAATGTTCCAGGTAACGAAAATTAGAAGTTCTATCATCTTGTTTTCCCGATACCTTACAAACACCTATGAAAATTACTCAATCGGTGCTCGCCCTGACTCATGCTGATTGTCTCGTTGAATACCCTCTATAGGGTGAATTTTTTCTTTCCTCTGCTCACTGTTTCTTCTCTAATATGAGCCTAACACCATGTTGTATCCAATCCATGCTTGAGGCACGTAGTTCTGAAGACCATACGGATGGGTTGGCCCATGGGATTTCGAGCTGTAACTGCGAAATCATTTCTTTTCTCCATCTTGCGATCCCTTTTTGAGGGCATAGACGGCCTTTTATGGCCAAGATATTTCCCGTGCTAATGCTCGTGTCTGTGTTTATGCGGGTGCACAATGTTCCGGGTCATGAAAATTAGAAGTTCTACCATCTCGTTTTACCGATGCCTTTCCGACACCAATGAAAATTACTCAATTGGATCTCGTCCTTACTCACGTTGATAGTCTCGTTAAATACCTCTATAGGGTGAATTTTGTCTTTGCTTTGTTCATTGATTCTTCTCTAATATGAGCCTACCACCATGGTACATCCAATCCATGGTCGAGGCGCGTAGTTCTAAAGACCATACGGATGGGCTAGCCAATGGGATTTCAAGCTGTAACTAGGAAATCATTGGTTTTCTCCATCTTGCAATCCATTTTTCACGGCATAGACGACTTTTTATGGGCAATATATTTCGCGTGTGCGTGCTTGCGCGTGTGTGTGCGTGTGCAAAATGGTCCAGGTCATGTAAATTAGAAGTTCTGTCCTCTTACTTTCTCGATACGTTTCCAACACTTATGAAAATTGCTTAATCGGAGCTCGTCTTGACTCACGTTGATAGTCTTGTTGAATATCCTCTATAGGGTGAATTTTGTCTTTCCTTTGTTCACTGTTTCTTATCTAATATGAGCCTAACACCATGTTGCATCCAATGCATGGTCGAGGCGCGTAGTTATGAAGACCATACGGATGGGCTGGCCCATGGGATTTCAAGGTGTAAATGGGACATCATTGGTTTTTTCCACCTCGCGATCCGTTTTCAGGGCATAGACGGCCTTTTGTGGGCAATATATTTCCTGTGTGCGTGCTCGCACGTGTGTGTGTGTGTGTGTGCAAACTGTTCCAGGTCGTGAAAATTAGAAGTTCGATCATCTTGTTTTCCCGATACCTTACAAACACCTATGAAAATTACTCGATCAGAGCTCGCCCTGACTCACACTTATAGTCTCGTTGAATACCCTCTATAGGGTGAATTTTGTCTTTCCTCTGCTCACTGTTTCTTCTCTAATATGAGCCTAACACAATGTTGTATCCAATCCATGCTTGAGGCACGTAGTTCTGAAGACCATACGGATGGGTTGGCCCATGGGATTTTGAACTGTAACTACGAAATCATTTCTTTTCTCCATCTTGCCATCCCTTTTTGAGGGCATAGACGGCCTTTTATCGGCAAGACATTTCCCGTGCGTATGCTCGCGTGTGTGTTTGTGGGTGTGCAAAATGTTCCAGGTCATGAAACTTAGAAGTTCTACCATCTCGTTTTACCGATGCCTTTCCAACACCTATGAAAATTACTCAATCGGATCTCGTCCTTACTCATGTTGGTAGTCTCGTTAAATACCTCTATAGGGTCAATTTTGTCTTTGCTTTGTTCATTGTTTCTTCTCTAATATGAGCCTACCACCATGGTACATCCAATCCATGGTCGAGGCGCGTAGTTCTGAAGACCATACGGATGGGCTAGCCAATGGGATTTCAAGCTGTAACTAGGAAATCATTGGTTTTCTCCAGCTTGCGATCCATTTTTCACGGCATAGACGACTTTTTATGGGCAATATATTTCCCGCGTGCGTGCTTGCAAGTGTGTGTGCATGTGCAAAATGTTCCAGGTCGTGTAAATTATAAGTTCTATCATCTCATTTTCCCGATACCATTCCAACACCTATGAAAATTACTCAATCGGAGCTCGTCCTGACTCAGGTTGATAGTCTCGTTGAATAACCTCTATAGGGTGAATTTTGTCTGTCCTGTGTTCGTTGTTTCTTCTGTAATATGTGCCTAACACCATGTTGCATCCAACCCATGGTCGATGCGCATAGTTCTGAAGGCTATACAGATGGGCTGGCCCATGGGCTTTCGAGCTGTAACTGGGAAATCATTGGTTTTCTCCATCTTGCGATGCATTTTTCAGGGCATAGACAGCCTTTTTGGGCAATATATATCCCGTGTGCGTGCTTGCGCGTGTCTGTGCTATGCAAAATGGTCCAGGTCGTGTAAATTTGAAGTTCTAACATCTTATTTTCCCGATACGTTTCCAACAACTATGAAAATTACTCAATCGGAGCTCGTCCTGACTCACGTTGATAGTCTTGTTGAATATCCTCTATAGGGTGAATTTTGTCTTTCCTTTGTTCTCTCTTTCTTATCTAATATGACCCTAACACCATGTTGCATCCAGTGCATGGTCAAGGCGCGTTGGTATGAAGACCATACGGATGGGCTGGCCCATGGGATTTCAAGGTGTAAATGGGAAATCATTGGTTTTTTCCATCTCGCGATCCGTTTTTCAGGGTATAGACGGCCTTTCGTGGGCAATATATTTCCTGTGTGCGTGCTCGCGCGTGTGTGTGTGTGTGCAGAATGTTCCAGGTCACGAAAATTAGAAGTTCTATCATCTTGTTGTCCCGATACCTTACAAACACCTATGAAAATTACACAATCGGAGCTCGCCCTGACTCACGCTGATAGTCTCGTTGAATACCCTCTATAGGGTGAATTTTGCCTTTCCTCTGCTCACTGTTTCTTCTCTAATATGAGCCTAACACCATGTTGTATCCAATCCATACTTGAGGCACGTAGTTCTGAAGACCATACGGATGGGTTGGCCCATGGGATTTCGAGCTGTAACTACGAAATCATTTATTTTCTCCATCTTGCGATCCCTTATTGAGGGCATAGACGGCCTTTTATGGGCAAGATATTTCTCGTGCGCATGCTCGCGTGTGTGTTTGTGGGTGTGCAAAATGTTCCGGGTCATGAAACTTAGAAGTTCTACCATCTCGTTTTAACAATGCCTTTCCATCACCTATGAAAATTACTCAATCGGATCTCGTCCTTACTCACGTTGATAGTCTCGTTAAAGACCTCTATAGGGTCAATTTTGTCTTTGCTTTGTTCATTGTTTCTTCTCTAATATGAGCCTACCACCATGGTACATCCAATCCATGGTCGAGGCGCGTAGTTCTGAAGACCATACGGATGGGCTAGCCAATGGGATTTCAAGCTGTAACTAGGAAATCATTGGTTTTCTCCATCTTGCGATCCATTTTTCAGGGCATAGACGACTTTTTATGGGCAATATATTTCCCTTGTGCGTGCTTGCAAGTGTGCGTGTGTGTGCAAAATGTTCTAGGTCGTGTAAATTAGAAGTTCTATCATCTCATTTTCTCGATACCTTTCCAACACCTATGAAAATTCCTCAATCGGTGCTCGTCCTGACTCACGTTGATTGTCTCGTTGAATATCCTCTATAGGGTGAATTTTGTCTTTCCTGTCTTCACTGTTTCTTCTCTAATATGAGCCTAACACCATGTTGCATCCAATCCATGTTCGATGCGCGTAGTTCTGAAGGCTATACAGATGGGCTGGCCCATGGGCTTTCAAGCTGTAACTGGGAAATCATTGGTTTTCTCCATCTTGAGATCCATTTTTCAAGGCATAGACGGCCTTTTGTGGGCAACATATTTCACGTGTGCGTGCTTGCGCGTGTGTGCGCGTGTGCAAAATGGTCCAGGTCGTATAAATTAGAAGTTCTGTCATCTTATTTTCTCGATATGTTTCCAACACCTATGAAAATTAATCAATCGGAGCTCGTCCTGACTCACGTTGATAGTCTTGTTGAATATCCTCTATAGGGTGATGAATTTTGTCTTTCCTTTGTTCACTGTTTCTTATCTAATATGAGCCTAACACCATGTTGCATCCAATGCATGGTCGAGGCGCGTAGTTATGAAGACCATACGGATGGGCTGGCCCATGGGATTTCAAGCTGTAACTGGGAAATTATTGGTGTTTTCCATCTCGCGATCCGTTTTTCTGGGCATAGACGGTCTTTTGTGGGCAATATATTTCCCGTCTGCGTGCTCGTGTGTGTGTGTGTGTGTGTGTGTGTGTGAAAAATGTTACAGGTCGCGGAAATTAGAAGTTTTATCATTTTGTTTTCCCGATACCTTACAAACAGCTATGAAAATTACTCAATCGGAGCTCACCCTGACTCACGCTGATTGTCTCGTTGAATACCCTCTATAGGGTGAATTTTATCTTTCCTTTGCTCACTATTTCTTCTCTAATATGAGCCTAACACCGTGTTGTATCCAATCTATTCTTGAGGCACGTAGTTCTGAAGACCATACGGATGGGTTGGCCCATGGGATTTCGAGCTGTAACTGCGAAATCATTTCTTTTCTCCATCTTGCGATCCCTTTTTGAGGGCATAGACGGCCTTTTATGGCCAAGATATTTCCCGTGTGCATGCTTGCTTGTGTGTGTGCGTTTGCAAAATGTTCCGGGTCATTAAAATTAGAAGTTCTACCATCTCATTTTACCGATACCTTTCCAACACCTATGAAAATTACTCAATCGGATCTCGTCCTTACTCGCGTTGATAGTCTCGTTAAATACCTCTATAGGGTGAATTTTGTCTTTGTTTTGTTCATTGTTTCTTCTCTAATATGAGCCTACCACCATGGTACATCCAATCCATGGTCGAGGCGCGTAGTTCTGAAGACCATACGGATGGGCTAGCCAATGGGATTTCGAGCTGTAACTAGGAAATCATTGGTTTTCTCCATCTTGCGATCCTTTTTTCAGGGCATAGATAGCCTTTTATTTTCTATATATTTCCCATGTGGATGCTCGCGTGTGTGTGCATGTGCAAAATCTTCGAGGTCGCGAAAATTAGAAGTTCTATTATTTCATTTTCCCGATACCTTACCAACACCTATGAAAATTACTCAATCGGAGCTCGCCTTGACTGATGTTAATAGTCTTGTTGAATACCCTCTATAGGGTGAATTTGGTCTTTCCTCTATTCACTGATTCTTCTCTAATATGAGCCTAACACAATGTTGTATCCAATCCATGGTCGAAGCACGTAGTTCTGAAAACCATATAGATGGGTTGGCCCATGGGATTTCGAGCATTAACTGCAAAATCATTTGTTTTCTCCATCTTGCGATCCCTTTTTGAGGGCATAGACGGACTTTGATGGGCAAGATATTTCCCGTGTGCGTGCTCGCGTGTGTGTGTGGGTGTACAAAATGTTCCAGGTCATGAAAATTAGAGGTTCTATCATCTTGTTTTCCCGATACGTTTCCAACACCTATGAAAATTTCTCAATCGGAGCTCGTCCTGACTCACGTTGATTGTCTCGTTGAATATCCTCTATAGGGTGAATTTTGTCTTTCCTTTGTTCACTGTTTCTTCTATAATATGAGACTGACACCATGTTGCATCCAATCCATGGTCGAGGCGCGTATTTCTATAGGCCATACGAATGGGATGGCCCATGGGATTTCAAGCTGTAAATCGGAAATCATAGGTTTTCTCCATCTTGTGACCCGTTTTTCAGGGCTTAGACGACCTTTTATGGGAAATGTATTTCCCGTGTGCATGCTCGCATGTATGTGTGTGTGTGCAAAATCTTCTAGGTCGCGAAAATTGGAAGTTCTATCATCTTGTTTTCCCGATACCTTACCAACACCTATGAAAATTACTCAATCGGAGCTCGTCCTCACTCACGTTGATAGTCTCGTTGAATATCCTCTATATGGTGAATTTTGTGTTTCCTTTGTTTATTGTTTGTTCACTTATATGAGCCTAATACCATATTGCATCCAATCCATCGTCGAGGCGCATAGTTCTAAAGACCATACGGATGGGCTGGCCCATGGGATTTCAAGCTGTAACTGGGAAATCATTAGATTTCTCCATCTTGCAATCCGTTTTTAGGTCATAGACGGGCCTTTATGGGCAATATATTTCCCATCCGCGTGCTCGCGCGCGCGCGCTCGTGTGTGTGTGCAAAATGTTCCAGGTCGTGAAAATTAGAAGTTCTATCATATCGTTTTCCTGATACCTTTCCAACACCTATGAAAATTACTCAATCGGAGCTCGTCCTGACTCACGTTGATAGTCTAGCTGAATATCCTCTATAGGGTGATTTTTGTCTTTCCTCTGCTCACTGTTTCTTCTCTAATATGAGTCTAACACCATGTTGTATCCAATCCATGCTAAAGGTACGTAGTTCTGAAGACCATACGGATGGGTTGGCTCATGGGATTTCGAGCTGTAACTGCGAAAACATTTATTTTCTCCATCTTGCGATCCCTTTTGGAGGGCATAGATGGCCTTTTATGGGCAAGATATTTCCCTTGCGCATGCTCGCGTGTGTGTGTGTGCGTGTGCAAAATGTTCCGGGTCATGAAAATTAGAAGTTCTACCATCTCATTTTACCGATACCTTTCCAACACCTATGAAAATTACTCAATCGGATCTCGTCCTTACTCGCGTTGATAGTCTCGTTAAATACCTCTATAGGGTGAATTTTGTCTTCGCTTTGTTCATTGTTTTGATATAGGCGAGGGTCCCGATCTTTTGATGAGATGATAACTATCGATTTGGTGGAGATGATGATGAGGACATCCCTACTAATGCTACACCCACAACTCCGACTGCTATACATACAGGACCAATTACTAGAGCTCGCGCACATCAATTGAATTACCAGGTACTTTCATTTCTTGCAAATCCTTCTAATATTCATGAACATATGATGCTGCCCTAACTAGATACTTTTGTTTTACTTGTGAATGAAGGACCTGGCATGGACAAGAAGGATGACCATTGGAGCGGGATCAAGCATGGAGAAGAAGGTGCGCGCGTGGGAAAGAACAATGGAGCTTCCAGTGATGATTTTCGCACTTTGAAGCCACCATAATGGGAGCAAGAAGCCTTGGAGGAAATATGCATGATGCCACTTTATAAAATTGGTCCCTAGGCTAATATAGGTGTTGCGCCACCTTATTTTTGGGCCAGGCCCATGTAATTTCGAAATACCATATTATAGGCTATTTTTAGAGTCCGTATGTATGGGGAAACTGAGTTAGGGTCGGTTTCGGACCCCTCCTCCAAGGGGCCACGAAATTCCCCTCTATTCCCCCATATATACAGCCCTTAAGGCGTCGTTTTAGGTTTGGGTTTTGTTTAGATTATAAGTTCGCCATAGCTGCAACTTCGCGTTCTTCGTTTGTGTTCCACGACCAGACAAAGGCGTCACAGAACCCCACTTCATCAATAAAGCTTTCCTCTTATATTCGCAATATCCAGATTGCAATCTTAGTTTCTTGCTTGTTCTTCGTTTGCGTGCAGGAAACAGACCCTCGTGGTTAGGTTGATCGTGCTCCGGCGTGGTCAATAACCTCTCGGAGTTGGTTTAGCGATTGCTAAGGTGCAGCATCATCACACGTTCGTAGTCGGATCGTCAAAGTCTACTCCACCAAAACAATAGCCACCATCTCATCGAAAGACAGGGACAACTTCGCATCTATCACTTTGTCTCGTCGTTATACTGTGCTTTCACAACCTGACTTTAAAATATTTGGTTTGGAGACCATCAAAGATCAATATGTGCATGATGCTGAATTTAGAGACGTGTTGCAGAATTGTAAATAAGGGAGAACATGGAATAAGTTCGTTATTAATGATGGATTTGTGTTCCGTGCTAACAAGCTATGCATTCCAGCTAGCTCCATTCGTCTTTTGTTGTTACAAGAGGCGCACGGAGGAGGATTAATGGGACACTTTGGCGTGAAGAAGACGGAGGACGTACTTTCTACACATTTCTTTTGGCCAAAGATGAGACGGGATGTTGAGCGTTTTGTTGCTCGCTGCACTACATGTCAAAAAGCTAAGTCACGACTCAATCCTCATGGTTTATATATGCCTTTGCCTGTACCTAGTGTTCCTTGGGAGGATATATCTATGGACTTTGTTTTAGGTTTACCTCGAACAAAGAATCGGAGGCATAGCATATTTGTTGTCGTGGATAGATTTTCCAAAATGGCACACTTTATACCATGTAATAAAAGTGATGCTGCTGCTCATGTTGCTGATTTGTTCTTTGGTGAAATTATTCGATTGCATGGTGTACCAAATACAATTGTTTCAGATCGTGATGCTAAATTTCTTAGCCATTTTTGGAGATGTTTATGGGCTAAGTTGGGGACTAAACTACTTTTTAGTAATACATGTCATCCCCAAACTGATGGCCAAACTGAAGTAGTCAATAGATCATTGTCTACTATGGTTAGGGCTGTTTTGAAGAATAACCTAAAAATGTGGGAAGAATGCTTGCCTCATATTGAATTTGCTTATAATCATTCGCTACATTCTACCACTAAGATATGCCCTTTTGAAGTGGTGTATGGTTTCTTACCTCGTGCACCTATTGATTTGTTGCCTCTTCCATCTTCGGAGAAGGTTAATTTTGATGCTAAAGAACGTGCTGAATTGATATTAAAGATGCATGAGTTAACGAAGGAAAACATTGAGCGTATGAATGCTAAATACTAAATTGCTGGAGATAAGGGTAGAAAACATGTTGTCTTTGCACCTGGTGATATTGTTTGGTTACATTTGCGTAAGGATAGATTTCCTGATTTGCGCAAGTCAAATCTATTGCCCCGTGTTGACGGTCCTTTTAAGGTGTTAGAGAAAATAAATGATAATGCATATAAACTTGAGCTGCCTGCAGAGTTTGGGGTAAGCCCCACTTTTAACATTGCAGATTTGAAGCCTTATTTGGGTGAGGAAGATGAGCTTCTGTCGAGGACGACTTCAGTTCAAGAAGGGGAGGATGATGAGGACATCCCTACTAATGCTACACCCACAAGTCCGACTTCTATACATACAGGACCAATTACTAGAGCTCGCGCACATCAATTGAATTACCAGGTACTTTCGTTTCTTGCAAATCCTTTGAATGTTCATGAACATATGATGCTGCCTACATTAGATACTTTTGTTTTACTTGTGAATGAAGGACCTGGCATGGACAAGAACGATGACCATTGGAGCGGGATCAAGCATGGAGAAGAAGGTGCGCGCGCGGGAAAGAACAATGGAGCTTCCAGTGATGATTTTCGCACTTTGAAGCCACCATAATGGGAGCAAGAAGCCTTGGCCAAAATATGCATGATGCCACTTTATAAAATTCGTCCCTAGGCTAATATAGGTGTTGCGCCACCTTATTTTTGGGCCAGGCCCATGTAATTTCGAAATACCATATTATAGGCTATTTTTAGAGTCCATATGTATGGGGAAACTGAGTTAGGGTCGGTTTCGGACCCCTCCTCCAAGGGGCCACGAAATTTCCCTCTATTCCCCCATATATACAAACCTTAGGGCGTCGTTTTAGGTTTGGGTTTTGTTTAGATTACAAGTTCGCCATAGCTGCTACTTCGCGTTCTTTGTTTGTATTCCACGACCAGACAAAGGCGTCACAGAACCCCACTTCATCAATAAAGCTTTCCTCTTATATTCGCAATATCCAGATTGCAATCTTAGTTTCTTGCTTGTTCTTCGTTTGCATGCAGGAAACAGTCCCTCGTGGTCAGGTTGATCGTGTTCCGGCGTGGTCAATAACCTCTTGGAGTTGGTTTAGCGATTGCTAAGGCGCGGCGTCATCACACGTTCGTAGTCGGATCGTCAAAGTCTACTCCACCAAAACGATAGCCACCATCTCATCGAAAGACAGGGACAACATCGCCTTTATCAGATGACTTTGACGATCCGACTACGAACGTGCACGATGTTGCGCCTTAGCAATCGCTAAACCAATCTCCAAGAGGTTATTGACCATGCCGGAGCACGATCAACCTGACCACGAAGGTCTATTCCTGCAAGCAATCAAAGAACAAGCAAGAATATGATAATGCAATCTATATATTGCGAATATAGATGATGTAGGTATAATGGCGGGGGTTCCGAAAGCTGTCTTAGTCTGGTCGTTGGACACAAACGAAGTACACGATGTTGCAATGGCTAACTTTTAACTAAACAAAACCCAAACCTAAAACGACGCCCTAAGGGCTGTATATGTGGAGGAATAGAGGGGAATTTCGTGGCCCCTCGGAGGAGGGGTCCGAAACCGACCCTAACTCAGTTTCCCCATACATACGGACTTCTAAAAATAGCCTATAATATGGTATTTCGAAATTACATGGGCCTGGCCCAAAAATAAGGTGGCGCAACACCTATATTAGCCTAGGGACGAATTTTATAAGGTGGCATCATGCATATTTCGTCCAAGGCTTCTTGCTCCCATTATGGTGGCTTCAAAGTGCGAAAATCATCACTGGAAGCTCCATTGTTCTTTCCCGCGCGCGCACCTTCTTCTCCATGCTTGATCCTGCTCCAATGGTCATCCTTGTTGTCCATGCCAAGTCCTTCATTCACAAATAAAACAAAAGTATCTAATTTAGGTAGCATCATATGTCCATGAACATTAGAAGGATTTGCAAGAAATGAAAGTACCTGGTAATTCAATTGACGTGCGCGAGCTCTAGTAATTGGTCCTGTATGTACAGTAGTCGGAGTTGTGGGTGTAGCATTAGTAGGGATGTCCTCATCATCCTTCCCTTCTTGAACTGAAGTCGTCCTCGACGGAAGCTCATCTTCCTCACCCAAATAAGGCTTCAAATCTGCAATGTTAAAAGTGGGGCTAACCCCAAACTGTATAGGCAGCTCAAGTTTATATGCATTATCATTTATTTTCTCTAACACCTTAAAAGGACCATCAGCACGTGGCATTAGCTTTGACTTGCGCAAATCAGGAAATCTATCCTTACGCAAATGTAACCAAACAAGGTCTCCATGTGCAAAGACAACATGTTTTCTACCCTTATCTCCAGCAATTTTGTATTTAGCATTCATACGCTCAATGTTTTCCTTCATTAACTCATGCATCTTAAATATCAATTCAGCACGTTCTTTAGCATCAAAATTTACCTTCTCCGAAGATGGAAGAGGCAACAAATCAATAGGTGCACGAGGTAAGAAACCATACGGAACTTCAAAAGGGCACATCTTAGTGGTAGAATGTAGCAAACGATTATAAGCAAATTCAATATGAGGCAAGCATTCTTCCCACATTTTCAGGTTATTCTTCAAAACAGCTCTAAGCATAGTAGACAATGATCTATTCACTACTTCAGTTTGGCCATCAGTTTGGGGATGACATGTAGTACTAAAAAGTAGTTTAGTCCCCAACTTAGCCCATAAACATCTCCAAAAATGGCTAAGAAATTTAGCATCATGATCTGAAACAATTGTATTTGGTACTCCATGCAATCGAATAATTTCACGAAAGAACAAATCAGCAACATGAGCAGCATCATCACTTTTATGACATGGTATAAAGTGTGCCATTTTGGAAAATCTATCCACGACAACAAATATGTTATCCCTCCCCTTCTTTGTTCGAGGTAAACCTAAAACAAAGTCCATAAATATATCCTCCCAAGGAACACTAGGTATAGGCAAAGACATATATAAACCATGAGGATTGAGTCGTGACTTAGCTTTTTGACATGTAGTGCAGCGAGCAACAAAATGCTCAACATCCCGTCCCATCTTTGGCCAAAAGAAATGTGTAGGAAGTACGTCCTCCGTCTTCTTCACGCCAAAGTGTCCCATTAATCCTCCTCCGTGCGCCTCCTGTAACAACGAAAGACGAACGGAGCTAGCTGGAATGCAGAGCTTGTTAGCACGGAACACAGATCCATCATTAATAACGAACTTGTTCCATGTTCTCCCTTCTTTACAATTCTGCAACACGTCTCTAAATTCAGCATCATGCACATATTGATCTTTGATGGTCTCCAAACCAAATATTTTAAAGTCAAGTTGTGAAAGCATAGTATAACGACGAGACAAAGCATCAACAATAACATTTTCTTTACCCTTCTTGTGTTTAATGACATAAGGGAAAGTCTCAATGAATTCAACCCATTTAGCATGTCTACGGTTCAGTTTTGCTTGACTTTTAATATGTTTCAAAGATTCATGATCAGAATGTATAACAAATTCTTTGGGCCATAAATAATGTTGCCATGTTTCCAAAGTCCGAACAAGAGCATATAATTCCTTATCATAAGTAGAATAATTCAGACTAGGCCCACTTAATTTTTCAAAAAAGTATGCAACAGGTTTACCATTTTGTAATAACACACCTCCTAACCCAATTCCACTAGCATCACATTCAAGCTCGAAAGTCTTATTAAAATCAGGAAGTTTGAGTAAAGGAGCATGTGTTAACTTATCTTTCAAGACCGTGAAGGCTTCTTCCTGTGCGGCACCCCAAGAAAAAGTCACGTCCTTCTTTGCAAGCTCATTGAGAGGCGCAACAATGGTGCTGAAATCTCTCACAAAACGCCTATAGAAACCAGCGAGGCCAAGAAAACTCCTTACTTGTGTGACCGTTTTGGGCTGCGGCCAACTCTCAATAGCTTCAATCTTGGCTTTATCAACTTCAATTCCCTGTGGAGTAACAACATAACCAAGAAAAGATACTCGGTCGGTGCAAAAGGTGCACTTCCCAAGGTTACCAAACAAACGCGCATCACGTAGCGCAGTAAAAACAACATGTAAATGTTCCAAATGTTGCTCCAAAGATCTACTAAAAATCAATATATCATCAAAATAGACTACCACAAATCGTCCAATGAAAGCACGTAAAACCTCGTTCATTAATCTCATGAAAGTGCTAGGTGCATTAGTTAACCCAAAAGGCATGACTAACCACTCATATATTCCAAACTTAGTTTTAAATGTTGTTTTCCATTCATCTCCCAATTTCATACGAATTTGATGGTATCCACTACGCAAATCAACTTTGGAGAAAATTGTAGAGCCACTTAATTCATCAAGCATATCATCTAGTCTCAGAATAGGATGACGATAACGAATAGTAATATTATTAATGCCTCTACAATCCACACATATGCGCGATGTACCATCCTTTTTAGGCACTAGAATAATAGGAACAGCACAAGGACTAAGGGATTCACGTATATAACCTTTGTCAAGCAGCTCCTGTACTTGACGCATAATCTCCTTTGTCTCCTCTGGATTGGTACGGTAGGGCGCACGATTGGGTAAGGATGCACCGGGAATTAAGTCAATCTGATGCTCAATCCCGCGAATAGGTGGTAATCCCGGTGGCACGTTTTGTGGAAAGACGTCAGCGAACTCCTGCAAAATGTTAATGATAGCAAGAGGCAAAGAGGGAGGCATGTCCTCGAATGAAAATAATACCTCTTTGCATACAAAAGCATAGCAAACAGATGTAGCAACATCAAAATCATTAATATCAGATTTAGTAGCAAGTAAACATCCACTCTTCAATTGTATTTCGGATGCAACAGTAGATGATGGTTTATTATGCTTATGGTGTTGCTCCAATTCTTGTGCTACAATCTGATTTTTCACTCTTATTTTTCTCCTGTTTTGCTTTACTAGCTCTAGCAATGTCATCTTTCATAATATGTTCAGGAGACATAGGAAGCAAAGTGATATTATGATCCTTATGAACAAGAGTATACTGATTTGTCCTACCATGGTGTACAAATTTTTTATCAAACTGCCATGGTCTACCAAGTAAAACAGAACATGCTTGCATGGGTACCACATCACAATCCACAAAATCAGAATATGTAGTAATGCTAAAATGCACACGAACAGTACGTGTTACCATAAGGATGAGGATGTGGTCTGGTGGTTAGAGACAGCTTCTCCACCATCTCCATGCTAGCCAAGTTATTGCAACTCCCTCCATCGATGATGACGCGAACAGAACGCTCCTTCACAACTCCCTTTGTGTGGAACAAGTTGTGCCTCTGATTTTGTTCAGCCTGTGTAACCTGCACACTGAGAACACGTTGAGCAACTAAACTTTCATACCTATCAGCGTAATCAGCAGCCATGTAGTGTGTTTCTGGTGCTGCATCGTCGCCATCATGTTGTTCACTTGCAATGAGAGCCAAAGTCTCCTCATCATAATCACTAGCAGACGCATATCCACCATCCTCAGTAATAATCATTACACGCTTGGAAGGGCATTCTCTCACAAAGTGACCTCCCCCCTTGCAACGACGGCATATAACCTCATGTGTTTGCCCTGTGGATGCAATAGATGAAGAAGAGCTCTGTGCAGGCCCAGAAGGCGTGCTCTTCGTAGAGGGTGGAGGAGGAGCTTGTTTCCTGGTATCACGGTTGGAGTTGGAGGTTGAAGTAGGTGGTGTTGCAGCAGGACGTGTGGAAGTAGACGAGGTACGTGGCGTCCATGATGAAGTGCGACCTGCAGAAAAAGTAGTACTCGCCATTGCCTGTTGATCCTGCACTTCACGTTCAGCTTTGCAAGCAAGATGAAACAAACGAGTGATAGTGTTATACTCCTTATAATCTAGAATAGTCTGAATCTCTCTATTTAATCCACCCATAAAACGTGCAAGCATAGCTTCATTCTCTTCAACAATACCACATCTAATCATACTGGTTTGTAATTCCTGATAATATTCTTCTACGGAATTTTTTCCTTGTCTTAAACGCTGCAAATTTTGAAGCAATTCACGTTGATAATAAGGTGGCACCCAACGATTACGCATAGCAGTTTTCAAAGCAGCCCAAGTAGTTGGAATATTAGCATGGTGTATTCTACAATGTTCTGACCACCAAACACAAGCAAAACTAGTGAATGAACAAACAGCAGCAACAACACGTCTATCCTCAGGAAATTGTAAGCATGTAAAACGTTGTTCTGTTTCTAACTCCCATGTAAGATATATATCAGGAACATATCTATCCTCAAACGTCGGAATATTCAATTTAAGTTTAGGGAGATGGTCATGATCCCGTACCTCAGGGGGTGGTGTAGCCCTACCGTTACGGTTGTAGCCATGTGGTCGACTTGGTGCGTATGGTGGTGGTTGCCCCTGAGGCTGATCGGGAGCAACCTCTCCCTCATCATTGTAATCACCATCATAATCCTCAACCTGCTCAACGACAGTAGCAGCACGAGACACAGAAATAGCAGCGGTATCAATAGTACCAGTATGTTGGGCTTGGCCGAGAGGCACACGTCGCGCTCGTCGTTCGAAAGGAATAGGAGCCGCAGCTGGTGGTGGTAGACGGGCAAGAACCTCATTGAACTTGGCGTCCATCTTGGTGTCAAAGGTCTTGTCCAAACCATCTAGCTTCTCCATGGCCTCGCGAAAGTTGGTCGCGAAGTCTTGTACCTGGTTAGCCATCATTTGCTGAAATTTATCATAGAGCGCTTTGTTGGTCATGCTCTCCCAGTCGATCTCATTGTCGTGTGATCCTGGCATGGTTAGCAAATAGGAAACACACAAGAATATGAAACCTACAGACTACTGGGACGTGGTGGTGGTGGTGGTGGTGTGTCACAAATCCTTTAAGCGAATCTCAAATTCTTACCAGTTCTTACCCAGCAGCAGGCGGTGATCGGCAACCGTTATAGTCAAAACTCTCAAAGCTTTGATAGAGCGGTTGCCAGGTGGTGTCAAACACACGACGTAGATGTATATGGAGCTGGGATGGCTTATAATATGGTAGCAAAAAAGGTTAGCAATAATCAATTCAGAGATGCAATGTTGAATAAACGCTCAACGACGGTACTGTGCTGGTCCTAGGCTACACCCGTACTAGAGACGCGAGCCAAAAACACCAACAAAAACACGACGCTACACGTAATCAAGGGAAGAGCACACTGTAAAAAAAATTCGTTTTTTTTGTCGGTGCCTTTTTTTTGCACTCTTTTTTTTTCTCAAAAAAACCACTACAATGGCGAGTGTCTCAAAACTCTTGCCACGTCGTATAAGCAAGATGGGCACAAAAAATTTTTTGGACTATTTTTTTTTCGGGAGCAATTCGGGGGCTGCGACGACCAAAAATTTCGACAAAAATCACTATGATGGCAAGTGTCTTAAAATGCTCCGGAGAACCTAAAATCAAGATAGGGAAAAATTATTTTCGGCCGAATTTTTTTGGGCCAAAACGTGCTCTGCAAAGCGTGCCAGACTCTTTTTTTCCGACACCTACGCAGGTAGCAAAACGCAAATCCGAAATCAAAAAGATCTCGAAATTGAACCTAGAATGAGCTGGACTCGGGTTGCTGGAGGACTTGTGGTGGTATATATGGACACCAATGGATAATGATGATGGGTGGTGATATATGGTAGCGTTGATGATGGTGGTGGTATATGGCGACTATGAAGACGATGTGTTGGTGGCGTGACAACCTGTGAATAGAACTCGAAACTCTAAAGGACTAGACACTAAGACCAGCAACTCGACACGATGATGTAACCGCCAATTCAACAAAGCAAAATACTGAAAAGACTATGCAAAGGCTCAGATTGGTTCGGATATGATGACCTAACCCTAATTTTTTTGTGGCTTTTTCGTGGACTAAAGGTATGAAGAAACAGATGCGATCTAAACTACGAAAACTAGTAAAATCTCATCGAGCAACCTAGAAATCTGATACCACTTGATATAGGTGAGGGTCCCGATCTTCCGATGAGATGATAACTATCGATTTGGTGGAGATGACTTTGACGATCCGACTACGAACATGCACGACGTTGCCGCCTTAGCAATCGCTAAACCAATCTCCAAGAGGTTATTGACCATGCCGGAGCACGATCAACCTGACCACGAAGGTCTATTCCTGCAAGCAATCAAAGAACAAGCAAGAATATGATAATGCAATCTGAATATTGCGAATATAGATGAAGTATGTATAATGGTGGGGTTCCGAAAGCGGTCTTAGTCTGGTCGTTGGACACAAACGAAGTACACGAAGTTGCAATGCCTAACTTTTAACTAAACAAAACCCAAACCTAAAACGACGCCCTAAGGGCTGTATATATGGAGGAATAGAGGGGAATTTCATGGCCCCTTGGAGGAGGGGTCCGAAACCGACCCAAACTCAGTTTCCCCATACATACGGACTTCTAAAAATAGCCTATAATATGGTATTTCGAAATTACATGGGCCTGGCCCAAAAATTAGGTGGCGCAACACCTATATTAGCCTAGGGACGAATTTTATAAAGTGGCATCATGCATATTTCGTCCAAGGCTTCTTGCTCCCATTATGGTTGCTTCAAAGTGCGAAAATCATCATTGGAAGCTCCATTGTTCTTTCCCGCGCGCGCACCTTCTTCTCCATGCTTGATCCCGCTCCAATGGTCATCCTTGTTGTCCATGCCAGGTCCTTCATTCACAAATAAAACAAAAGTATCTAATTTAGGCACCATCATATGTCCATGAACATTAGAAGGATTTGCAAGAAACGAAAGTACCTGGTAATTCAATTAACGTGCGCAAGCTCTAGTAATAGGTCCTGTATGTACAGCAGTCGGAGTTGTGGGTGTAGCATTAGTAGGGATGTCCTCATCATGTTTCTTCTCTAATATGAACCTACCACCATGGTACATCCAATCCATGGTCGAGGCGCATAGTTCTGAAGACCATACGGATGGGCTACCCAATGGGATTTCGAGCTGTAACTAGGAAATCATTGGTTTTCTCCATCTTGCGATCCAATTTTCAGGGCATAGATAGCCTTTTATTTGCTATATATTTCCCATGTGGATGCTCGCGTGTCTGTGCGTGTGCAAAATCTTCGAGGTCACGAAAATTAAAAGTTCTATTATCTCATTTTCCGATACCTTACCAACACCTATGAAAATTACTCAATCGGAACTCGCCCTGACTAACGTTGTGATAGAGACGAAGTTGTCCCTGTCTTTCGATGAGATGGTGGCTATCGTTTTGGTGGAGTAGACTTTCACGATCCGACTATGAACGTGTGATGACGCCGCTCCTTAGCAATCGCTAAACCAACTCCGAGAGGTTATTGACCACGCCGGAGCACGATCAACCTGACCACGAGGGTTTGTTTCCTGTACGCAAACGAAGAACAAGCAAGAAACTAAGATTGCAATCTAGATATTGCGAATATAAGAGGAAAGCTTTTTTGATGAAGTGGGGTTCTGTGACGCCTTTGTCTGGTCGTGGAACACAAACGAAGAACGCGAAGTTGCAGCTATGGCGAACTTATAATCTAAACAAAACCCAAACCTAAAACGATGCCCTAAGGGCTGTATATATGGGGGAATAGAGGGGAATTTCGTGGCCCCTTGGAGGAGGGGTCCGAAACCGACCCTAACTCAGTTTCCCCATACATACGGACTCTAAAAATAGCCTATAATATGGTATTCGAAATTACATGGGCGTGGCCCAAATATAAGGTGGCGCAACACCTATATTAGCCTAGGGACGAATTTTATAAAGTGGCATCATGCATATTTCGTCCAAGGCTTCTTGCTCCCATTATGGTGGCTTCAAAGTGCGAAAATCATCATTGGAAGCTCCATTGTTCTTTCCCGCGCGCGCACCTTCTTCTCCATGCTTGACGCCGCTCCAATGGTCATCCTTCTTGTCCATGCCAGGTCCTTCATTCACAAGTAAAACAAAAGTATCTAATTTAGGCAGCATCATATGTTCATGAACATTAGAAGGATTTGCAAGAAACAAAAGTACCTGGTAATTCAATTGATGTGAGCGAGCTCTAGTAATTGGTCCTTTATGTATAGCAATCGGAGTTGTGGGTGTAGCATTAGTAGGGATGTCCTCATCATCCTCCCCTTCTTGAACTGAAGTCGACCTCGACGGAAGCTCATCTTCCTCACCCAAATAAGGCTTCAAATCTGCAATGTTAAAAGTGGGGCTAACCCCAAACTCTGCAGGCAGCTCAAGTTTATATGCATTATCATTTATTTTCTCTAACACCTTAAAAGGACCATCAGCACGTGGCATTTGCTTTGACTTGCGCAAATCAGGAAATCTATCCTTACGCAAATGTAACCAAACAAGGTCTCCAGCTGCAAAGACAACATGTTTTCTACCCTTATCTCCAGCAATTTTGTATTTAGCATTCATACGCTCAATGTTTTCCTTCGTTAACTCATGCATCTGTAATATCAATTCAGCACGTTCTTTAGCATCAAAACTAACCTTCTCCGAAGATGGAAGAGGCAACAAATCAATAGGTGCACGAGGTAAGAAACCATACACAACTTCAAAAGGGCACATCTTAGTGGTAGAATGTAGCGAACGATTATAAGAAAATTCAATATGAGGCAAGCATTCTTCCCACATTTTCAGGTTATTCTTCAAAACAGCCCTAAGCATAGTAGACAATGATCTATTGACTACTTCAGTTTGGCCATCAATTTGGGGATGACATGTAGTACTAAAAAGTAGTTTAGTCCCCAACTTAGCCCATAAACAGGTCCAAAAATGGCTAAGAAATTTAGCATCACGATCTGAAACAATTGTATTGGGTACACCATGCAATTGAATAATTTCACGAAAGAACAAATCAGCAACATGAGCAGCAGCATCACTTTTATTACATGGTATAAAGTGTGCCATTTTGGAAAATCTATCCACTACAACAGATATGCTATCCCTCCCCTTCTTTGTTCGAGGTAAACCTAAAACAAAGTCCATAGATATATCCTCCCAAGGAACACTAAGTACAGGCAAAGGCATATATAAACCATGAGGATTGAGTCGTGACTTAGCTTTTTGACATGTAGTGCAGCGAGCAACAAAACGCTCAACATCCCGTCTCATCTTTGGCCAAAAGAAATGTGTAGAAAGTACGTCCTCCGTCTTCTTCACACCAAAGTGTCCCATTAATCCTCCTCCGTGCGCCTCCTGTAACAACAAAAGACGAACGAAGCTAGCTGGAATGCATAGCTTGTTAGCACGGAACACAAATCCATCATTAATAACGAACTTGGTCTATGTTCTCCCTTCTTTAACATTCTGCAACACGTCTCTAAATTCAGCATCATGCACATATTGATCTTTGATGGTCTCCAAACCAAATATTTTAAAGTCAAGTTGTGAAAGCATAGTATAACGACGAGACAAAGCATCAGCAATAACATTTTCTTTACCCTTCTTGTGTTTAATGACATAAGGGAAAGTCTCTATTTAATCCACCCATAAAACGTGCAAGCATAACTTCATTCTCCTCAACAATACCACATCTAATCATACCAATTTGTAATTCCTGATAATATTCTTCTACAGAATTTTTTCCTTGTCTTAAACGCTGCAAATTTTGAAGCAATTCACGTTGATAATAAGGTGGCACCCAACGATTATGCATAGCAGTTTTCAAAGCAGCCCAAGTAGTTGGAATATTAGCATGGTGTATTCTACAATGTTCTGACCACCAAACACAAGCAAAACTAGTGAATGAACAAACAGCAGCAGCAACACGTCTATCCTCAGGAAATTGTAAGCATGTAAAACGTCGTTCTGTTTCTAACTCCCATGTAAGATATATATCAGGAACATATCTATCCTCAAACGTTGGAATATTCAATTTAAGTTTAGGGAGATGGTCATGATCCCGTACCTGAGGGGGTGGTGCAGCCCTACCGTTACGGTTGTAGCCATGTGGTCGACTTGGTGCGTATGGTGGTGGTTGCCCCTGAGGCTGATCGGGAGCAACCTCTCCCTCATCATCGTAATCACCATCATAAACGTCAACCTGCTCAACGACAGTAGCAGCACGAGCCACAGAAATAGCAGTAGTATCAACAGTACCAGTATGTTGTGCTTGGCTGAGAGGCACACGTCGTGCTCGTCGTTCGAAAGGAATAGGAGCCGAAGCTGGTGGTGGTAGACGGGCAAGCACCTCATTGAACTTGGCATACATCTTGGTGTCAAAGGTCTTCTCCAAACCATCTAGCTTCTCCATGGCCTCTCCAAAGTTGGTCACGAAGTCTTGTACCTGGTCAGCCATCATTTGCTGAAATTTATCATATAGCGCTTTGTTGGTCATGCTCTCCCAGTCGATCTCATTGTCGTGTGATCCTGGCATGCTTAGCAAATAGGAAACACACAAGAATATGAAACCTACGGACTACTGGGATGTGGTGGTGGTGGTGGTGTGTCACAAATCCTTTAAGCGAATCTCAAATTCTTACCAGTTCTTACCCAGCAGCAGGCGGTGATCGGCAACCGTTATAGTCAAAACTCTCAAAGCTTGGATAGAGCGATTGCCAGGTGGTGTCAAACACACGACGTAGATGTGTGTGGAGCTGGGATGGCTTATAATATGGTAACAAAAAGGGTTAGCAATAATCAATTCAGATATGCAAGGTTGAATAAACGCTCAACGACGGTACTGTGCTGGTCCTAGGCTAGACCCGTACTAGAGACGCGAGCCTAAAGCACCAACAAAATCAGGACACTACACGTAATCAAGCGAAGAGTACACTTTGAATTTTTATTTTTATTTTGTCGGCGCCTCTTTTTTTTTGCTCAAAAAATCACTACAATGGTGAGTGTCTCAAAACTCTTGCCACGTCGTATAAGCAAGATGGGCACGAAATTTTTTTGGACTATTTTTTTCCCTGGAGCAATCTGGGGGCTGCGACGACCAAAAATTTCGACAAAAATCACTATGATAGCAAGTGACAACCTGTGAATAGAACTCGAAACTCTAAAGGACTAGACACTAAGACAAGCAACTCAACACGACGATGTAACCGCAAATTCAACAAAGCAAAATACTGAAAAGACTATGCAAAGGCTCAGATTGGTTCGGATATGATCATCTAACTCGAAATTTTTTTGGCTTTTTTGTGGACTAAAGGTATGACGAAACAGATGCGATCTAAACTACGAAAACTGATAAAATCTCACCGAGCAACCTGGAAATCTGATACCACTTGATAGAGGCGAAGTTGTCCCTGTCTTTCAATGAGATGGTGGCTATCGTTTTGGTGGAGTAGACTTTGACGATCCGACTACGAACGTGTGATGACGCCGCGCCTTAGCAATCGCTAAACCAACTCCGAGAGGTTATTGACCATGCCGGAGCATGATCAACCTGACCACGAGGGTCTGTTTCCTGCACGCAAACGAAGAACAAGCAAGAAACTAAGATTGCAATCTGGATATTGCGAATATAAGAGGAAAGCTTTATTGATGAAGTGGGGTTCTGTGACGCCTTTGTCTGGTCGTGGAACACAAACGAAGAACGCGAAATTGCAGCTATGGCGAACTTATAGTCTAAACAAAACCCAAACCTAAAACGACGCCCTAAGGGCTGTATATATGGGGGAATAGAGGGGAATTTCGTGGCCCCTTGGAGGAGGGGTCCGAAACCGACCCTAACTCAGTTTCCCCATACATACAGACTCTAAAAATAGCCTATAATATGGTATTTCGAAATTACATGGGCGTGGCCCAAATATAAGGTGGCGCAACACCTATATTAGCCTAGGGACGAATTTTATAAAGTGGCATCATGCATATTTCGTCCAAGGCTTCTTGCTCCCATTATGGTGGCTTCAAAGTGCGAAAATCATCATTGGAAGCTCCATTGTTCTTTCCCGCGCGTGCACCTTCTTCTCCATGCTTGACGTCGCTCCAATGGTCATCCTTCTTGTCCATGCCAGGTCCTTCATTCACAAGTAAAACAAAAGTATCTAATTTAGGCAGCATCATATGTTCATGAACATTAGAAGGATTTGCAAGAAACGGAAGTACCTGGTAATTCAATTGATGTGCGCGAGCTCTAGTAATTGGTCCTGTATGTATAGCAGTCGGAGTTGTGGGTGTAGCATTAGTAGGGATGTCCTCATCACGTTGATAGTCTTGTTGAATACCCTCTATAGGGTGAATTTTGTGTTTCCTCTATTCACTGTTTCTTCTCTAATATGAGCCTACCACAATGTTGTATCCAATCCATGGTCGAAGCACATAGTTCTGAAAACCATGTAGATGGGTTGCCCATGGGATTTCGAGCATTAACTCCAAAATCATTTGTTTTCTCCATCTTGCGATCCCTGTTTGAGGGCATAGACGGACTTTGATGGGCAAGATATTTCCCATGTGCGTGCTCGCGTGTGTGTGTGGGTGTGCAAAATGTTCCAGGACATGAAAATTAGAAGTTCTATCATCTTGTTTTCCCGATACGTTTCAAACACCTATGAAAATTACTCAATCGGAGCTCATCCTGACTCACGTTGATTGTCTCGTTGAATATCCTCTATAGGGTGAATTTTGTCTTTCCTTTGTTCACCGTTTCTTCTCAAATATGAGCCTAACACCATGTTGCATCCAATCCATGGTCGAGGCATGTATTTCTAAAGACCATACGAATGGGATGGCCCATGGGATTTCAAGCTGTAACTCGGAAATCATTGGTTTTCTCCATCTTGTGACCCGTTTTTCAGGGCTTAGACGACCTTTTATGGGAAATATATTTACCGTGTGCATGCTCGCATGTGTGTGTGCGTGTGCAAAATCCTCTAGGTCGCGAAAATTAGAAGTTCCATAATCTTTTTTTCCCGATACCTTACCAACACCTATGAAAATTACTCAATCGGAGCTCGTCCTGACTCACATTGATAGTCTCGTTGAATATCCTCTATATGGTGAATTTTGTCTTTCCTTTGTTCAATGTATGTTCTCTAATATGAGCCTAACACCATGTTGCATCCAATCCATGGTCGAGGCGCATAGTTCTAAAGACCATACGGATGGGCTGGCCCATGGGATTTCAAGCTGCAACTGGGAAATCATTAGTTTTCTCCATCTTGCGATCCGTTTTTCAGGTCATAGATGTTCTTTTATGGGCAATATATTTCCCGTCCGCGGGCTCGCGCGCGCGCGTGTGTATGTGTGCAAAATGTTCCAGGTCGTGAAAATTAGAAGTTCTATCATCTCGTTTTCCCGATACATTTCCAACACCTATGAAAATTACTCAATCGGAGCTCGTCCTGACTCACGTTGATAGTCTCGTTGAATATCCTCTATAGGGTGAATTTTGTCGTTCCTATGTTCACTATTTCTTCTCTAATATGAGCCTGACACCATGTTGCATCCAATCCATTGTCGAGGCGCGTAGTTCTGAAGACCATACGGATGGGTTGGCCCACGGGATTTCGAGCTGTAACTGCGAAATCATTGCTTTTCTCCATCTTGCGATCCATTTTTCAGGGCATCGACGACCTTTTATGGGCAATATATTTCCTGTGTGCGTGCTCCCGTGTGTGTGTGTGTGTGTGTGCGTGTGCAAACTCTTCCAGGTCATGAAAATTAGAAGTTCTGTCATCTTGTTTTCCCGATACATTACCAACACCTATGAAAATTACTCAATCGGAGCTCGCCCTGACTCAAGTTGATAGTCTCGTTGAATACCCTCTATAGGGTGAATTTTGTCATCCCTCTGTTCAGTGTTTCTTCTGTAATATGAGCTAAACACCATGTTATATCCAATCCATGCTCGAGGCACGTAGGTCAGAAGAGCATACGGATGGGTTGGCCCATGGGATTTCGAGCTGTAACTGCGAAATCATTGGTTTTCTCCATCTTGCGATCCCTTTTTGAGGGCATAGACGGCCTTTTATGGGCAAGACATTTCTCGTGTGCATGCTTGCGCGCGCGTGTGTGTGCAAAATGTTCCAGGTAATGAAAATTAGAAGTTCTATCATCTCGTTTTCCCGATACGTTTCCAACACCTATGAAAATTACTCAATCGGAGCTCGTCCTGACTCACGTTGATAGTCTTATTGAATATCCTCTATAGGGTGACTTTTGTTTTTCCTTTGTTCACTGTTTCTTATCTAATATGAGCCTAACACCATGTTGCATCCAATGCGTGGACGAGGCGCGTAGTTATAAAGACCATACGGATGGGCTGGCCCATGGGATTTCAAGCTGTAACTAGGAAATCATTGGTTTTTTCTATCTCGCGATCCGTTTTTCAGGGCATAGATGGCCTTTTGTGGGCAATATATTTCCCTTGGGCGTGCTCATGTGTGTGTGTGCGTGCTCGCGTGTGTGTGTGCGTGCTCGCGTGTGTGTGTGCGTGTGCAAAATCTTCCAGGTCGCGAAAATTTGAAGTTCTATCATCTTGCTTTCTCGATACCTTACTAACACCTATGAAAATTACTCTATCGGAGCTCGCCCTGACTAACACCGATAGTCTCGTTGAATACCCTCTATAGGGTGAATTTTGTCTTTTCTCTCTTCTCTGTTTCTTCTCTATTATGAGCCTCACACCATGTTGTATCTAATCCATGCTCGAGGCATGTAGTTTTGAAGATCAGACGGATGGGTTGTGATGAGGACATCCCTACTAATGCTATTCGCAGGATTGAGCATCAGATTGACTTAATTCCCGGTGCATCCCTACCCAACCGTGCACCCTACCGTACCAATCCAGAGGAGACAAAGGAGATTATGCGTCAAGTACAGGAGTTGCTTGACAAAGGTTATATACGTGAATCCCTTAGCCCTTATGCTGTTCCTATTATTCTAGTGCCTAAAAAGGATGGTACATCGCGCATGTGTGTGGATTGTAGAGGCATTAATAATATTACTATTCATTATCGTCATCCTATTCCTAGACTAGATGATATGCTTGATGAATTAAGTGGCTCTACAATTTTCACCAAAGTTGATTTGCATAGTGGACACCATCAAATTCGTATGAAATTGGGAGATGAATGGAAAACAGCATTTAAAACTAAGTTTGGATTATATGAGTGGTTAGTCATGCCTTTTGGGTTAACTAATGCACCTAGCACTTTCATGAGATTAATGAACGAGGTTTTACGTGCTTTCATTGGACGATTTGTGGTAGTCTATTTTGATGATATATTGATTTTTAGTAGATCTTTCGAGGAACATTTGGAACATTTACGTGTTGTTTTACTGCGCTACGTGATGCACGTTTGTTTGGTAACCTTGGGAAGTGCACCTTTTGCACCGACCGAGTATCTGTTCTTGGCTATGTTGTTACTCCACAGGGAATTGAAGTTGATAAAGCCAAGATTGAAGCTATTGAGAGTTGGCCGCAGCCCAAAACGGTCACACAAGTAAGGAGT